>OZ012738.1:196016408-196616408 GCA_963859935.3 Lathyrus sativus
CGCAAATCGCATTCGTAAAACTTGTATTGTTTTCAATTGAAATTGATAATGAAATGAATATGCATGTTTTGATTTAATCCATTCGTGTTCACTCTATGTTTTAATTGATGTCAAACGCTTGTTTAAGCGGAATTCGAGGGAGGATGACAAAATCGAAAGACGCGCAAGCTTCCGATTGTATGCTTTTGAATAAAACCTGTTGATGATGTACAGGCATTGTTTCAAACCCATAAACACCGGATATATAAGGAAGATAATCCCTTGTCAACCCCTTTAAGCCTAGTAGTAGGAGTTTCTTTCTAAAAATGAAAAACCCTCAATCTTAACCCGGGGCAGGGTAAGTGTCAGCTAATATTGGCTGAGCGTCCAAGTTGCAAAAGGAGTGTTCCCGTTCGAGGATCAATCACACCTGTATAGGTCGTACCTAAAAAACCACAGTGGTTAAACATTGCCGATAAGGATTGAAACAGTCATAATCGCTTTACAAGTAAGACATGCCGGTGCCACATGATTTGTTCAAAAAAAAGAAAAAAAATTAAAAGAAAAGCCCGCTAAGTCGAATCTTGCGAACAAGCGACTTAGGCAAAAATGAGGGCATCCTGCTGGACTTCAAAATCAGAAACTCAAAAGAGTTAGTCCAGGCAAAAGTTAGGGAACAGAAAAAACGAGAAGCGAAAAGGATTACAAAAAGAGAAATCCTCGAAAAGAACAAATTGTGTTACTCCAGGTACCAAAAGACGAAAGTGAATAACTGTCACTCCAAGAACGTGTGATATCCTGAACTATCAATCCTTCATATCACATGGAGGATATCGGGGACATCTCTGCAGTCCTGAGAGTCACTAGGGATTTATCAGACCGATCCCAAAGTATAGTCAGCTTAAAGTCTCGCTGGGGACTATCACTGGGAAGATGCGAGTATGATCCCCGTATTGTAGAAAATTACTAGAGATTACCGGATTAATCCAAAGTGTTGTTAGCTTAAAGTCTCGCTGGGGACTGTGTCAGCTTAAAGTCTCTCTAGGGACTGTGTCAGCTTAAAGTCTCTCTGGGGACTATCACTGGGAAGATACTGGTATGATTTATGTAATCTAGGAAATTACCGGCTCGGTCCAAAGTGCTGTCAGCTTATAGTCTCGATGGGGACTATGATGAGGCAATGGTTAAGATGTACTTCTGCAATGAATACTTACTGGGGAATGAGGACCGCCGGGAGTAAAAATCCATCGGTGCATGAAAAACGTTGTGAAACGAAGCTAAATTTGATCTCAATGGACTTTGTAGTAGTTGCCATTTTGAAAAGTATCATGCCTCAGAGTACCTACTTTACGAAGAAGAGTCATCTCAAGAGGATTTTACAGAGAACATGGAGTTCAATTGCCCCAATGTTTTTAAACTCTTGGAGGGATCGGTCAGATCTCGACGTAACTGGCACGGATTAACCGTGTTACGACTGAATTGTCAGGCTTGTGTCAGTAAGTGAATTGGGAACTGCCTGCCCCTGTTTAGCAGGATTTTCGACATTCATATGTAAGTTTCTGAGACGTCAGGCAAAACCAACACGCATGAAATGCTAATCCTGAAACTATCAATGCAACATGTATATTTGTCTTGAAATTTTGTTTTTGTTTTGAAAAAGATGTCGCACTTGTGACTGAATCACTAGTTAGGATATGAATTTAATTTGTAATGCCCACGGTAAATCGAGCATAGCTCGTAGGAATCAGGAAACGTTATCTCGTCGAGTATGCTTTCAAAAGAAACCCTACTTCAATTAGGTCTTTTAAAGGTTGTATCGTGGCTTGGCTCACGGTTTAAGAAACAAAGGATAAAGGCTCAAAGTTGTTTGTACCCACCCCTTCTTCGTGATTTTCTTCAATCCTAATTCAGTTAACCGGATACGGGCACTCATATTTCAATTGGATTTGTTATGGTCGAGAACTCATTAAGGCTTTGGACATGGCAGTCACTCACCTATTTCTATTGGCGTTTGATCACATGATTTTATTCATTGGGGATTCTTTAAGGCGATCCCTTGTTTTTTCATTTTATTCCCTAACTTTTTCCTGGACGGCGTTTTTTTTTTACATTGGAGTCCAGCGGGATGCCCCAGTTTTGCCTAAGTCTCCTTCATAGGTTGTGACTTAGCGAGCTATATATATTTTTTTAATTTTGTCGACTAAGGCGTGTGACTCTTTTGAAGGCTTGTGACTGCCCCACTCTTTTAGTAGTAGAGGTATGGTCATTGACTTCTAACTTCCTAAAATGTTAGGGATGGATTCTCGTAGGTTCACTCCTCCTTTTTGAGAGTCTGAGCGCTCAATCAATTTAACTGAAAAACTATCCTGCCCCAGGTTAAAATAAGGGTTTTAATTTGGAAAAGAAGAAAACTCCTACTTCAAGGCTCAAAAGGGTTAAAGAGGGATTATTATCCTTATATCTCCAGTGTTTGGGGATTTGAAGCAATGCCTTACATCATCAGCAGGTTTCAATCGAAAGCATACGACAAAAAATTGGATGTTTTTGGCTCATCATCCTCCTCCCAATCCTCTATCAGAGCAAGAGATCTGGTAATGTTGGCATTATAAGTTTATGAAAAGTTATTTTTATGAGTGAATACGAATGGATTTGTTCAAGACAAACATATGCATTGCATTAATTAATCAAAATAAACAAGTTCGTACATGCTAGTTATGCTTAACCAAAGAAAAATACATATAAATAAACTAAATGAAACTGTCGGACAAGTCCTTCTAACTGTTTATAAAGTCTTGGTATTCAAAACCGGCATGGTAGTAGTGGTTTCCTCTGGCGGAGTCTCAATGACATGGGGACTATGATCACTGCGAACCATCTTGCTTGCCCCAACTGTGTCTGTCATTACTTCATTATCAGTCTTCAAATCTTCATTCATAATAACTTTTCCAGATTCTCTGTTGATCGGGGTCATATCATCTTGAGGACTGCTAAAATGAAATGGACTAGGCTTCTGAAGAGTTACCGACTTCGGCTGATTCACCGTATGAATAGCTGGCTGAGATATGTTGAAAACAGGCTTTGCAGAACTTGATCCTGGCACATGGGAAGCCCTGAGAGGAGTCTTGATTTTCAGTTGAGGATCATCAAAAGATAAAACCTTCTTTTCTAGCAAATCTCTGACAATGTTCTTAAGCGTGTAACAACCTTCCAAATCGTGACCAGGCACACCCTCATGAAATAAACAATGAGCGGTGGCGTTGTAATTGACAGGTACCGGATTGGGAGGTGGACCCAAAGCACGGGTAGTAATCAAACCTCGTTTTACTAAGTAGGGATACAACTCAGTGAACGTCAGTGGAATCGGAGGACACGACTTGTACTGTCTCCTATTCGAACTATTCTGACGAGGTGCTTGACTCTTAGACTGTTGATAAGCGGGAGCGTTGGGCACTCATTGGCAGCTGACAGGAGTTTGTGCGGGCTGACAAACAGGAGGCTGTTGATAAACTGGATGCTGATAGATCGGAGTCGGTTGCGCAGGCTGATAGGTAGGAAACTGCTGATTGAAAGGAGGTACGACAGTAGCTACATAGAGTTGCTGAGCATACTGAACCGGATAACCTTGAACATAACTCTGCTGAGGTTGATGAACAGCCATCAAGCGATTCCTCGGACATGTAGCTCTTTTATGGTGGTCTGATTTCGGAGTTTTGCACTTTGGAGGAGTAACCCGTCGAACTGGTTGAGCAATAGGAGGCACCAAACCGGACTGCAGACCATGAGGAGGTACGTTCTTGATAGTAACAGCGGGTGGAGGATTTGTAACAGTATTGGTAGTCTTAGAAACAACAGTAGGCTGAGTATCCATCCTTGCATTAAGAGCTTGTAGCATCTCCATAATCTTCCCTACACTTCCTCGAAGATCTTCGAGTTCATGGCTGACATGGTTGATCTCTTGAGCTTGTTCTTCCATCCTTTTTCGAGCTTGGGCTCTAGTATTGTACTGATGCAGAGGACCCAGGGTGACGAAACTGGAAGACGAGGTAAACGAACATGAGAAACCGGAAGACACATACAATGCAAAGTATAATGCTAAGATGCAAAATGCGAATGAAATGATTTCATGGAATTCAAACATTTAAGACATCGCGGAATCCCAAAGAGACTTTTATTAATAAAATTTGAAAAATGGATTACACGCAAATATTCTTAGAAGGGATCTTAACATTACAACTAAATAAAAGCTAGAAAGTCCTAAAGTAACATTGTTCATAACTTCAACGAGTAGGAGATTCAGAGGAAAATAAATCCTCATGGGTTTTCTCTTCTTGTAAGAATGTGTCTCTTCTTGCTTGGTCTGAAGCTGCTTGTGAAGTTCGCTATTCTCACTGATGACCACTTGATATTTGCTCTTCCATGCTTCGGCTTCACGTTGCGCTTTTCTCAAAGCGATCTTCAATTTTTCAGCTTCGGTCATAAACACTAAGACATGTTCTTCTCTTGGAGGTAAAGGATCTTGGTGAGAGTAAGGCATCTTCAACTTGATTGCTCTTTCTCGGACCCAGTGATGATAAGGTTCCATAGATACACAATTAGGCTTTCCCAAACTTTCTCTACCTTTCCTATACAAATGATTCCAAGAAGATACGATCTGATCTTTAAGCTTTTTGTCGTCTTTGAAGAAGATTCTCTCCACATGGATACCTTTAGGCGGTTCTTTCAAAGGATACCCTAACTGTCGGCGAGCTAGAACTGGATTGTAGCTAATTCCTCCATTAAAACTAAGCAAAGGTACATTAGCGAAGTCTCCACAGCCTTCAATGATCAGTATACCATCATACATACAATTATACCAATCAATATCGGAATGGGTTAAAGCCATAACCCTTTGTGACCAACATCCCTTAGTGCGATCCCAAAACGGTCCAGACTTGGGCAAGTGCGAAATAAACCACTTGTATAGAAAAGGCATACAGCAGGTAATCATCCCTCCGCCATGGAAGTTTCGTAGATGCACAGAGTGATAAGTGTTACCCAATAAAGTTGGCACTGGATTTCTCATAATAAAGATTTTGATGGCGTTCATGTCAACAAACCCTTCAAAACTGGGAAAAAGCAACACTCCATAAATAAGCAAGGAAAAGATTGTCTCAAAGGTAGGCATGCTCATATGATCGGCATAATATTGGGCTTTCTTAATTAAGAAGTCCGTGGGAAAACCGAAGGTCTTCCCTTTAGTGATCATATGACCCTTAACCTCGGATACCTTAAGACAAATGGCCTTAGCAACGTCTTCCTCTTTAGGGTCCTTCTCCAAGAAAGGGAACAAAGACTTATTCGAAATAGGTAACCCCACCAACTGAGAGTATTCCTCCAAAGTAGGCAAAAGCTGATAATCTGGGAAAGTGAAGCAATGATAGTCTGGGTCGTAGAACTGTAGCAAAACCGAAAGAAGTCCTTCGTTTACTTGAAAATTCAATAAAGATAACAGCCTTCCATATCTCTTATGAAATCCCTCTTGATCTTGAATCGACTCCCCTAACTTATTTAGGACATCCAACTTAAAACCCTTAAAAGAATATTTCAAAGTACGCCTTCTATGGTGATCCATGGTATCCTGTGATGTTCATAAGTAAAGTTTGAATTCCATGAAGTCTTAATGCAAAATGATGCTATATGAATGCAATGCATAAGTACACACAAAGCCCTATGTTAAAGGAACGTGAGCGGATTCAAGGTCTACCCATCCCAAGAGGCATGTACTATAGGTTAATTGTACCTGCAGAACAAGGGTTCTAAATCGGTGCCCAAAATCATCAGCCCATCTTTCGGATATTATCAACCTTCCGACTGACTCGGGGACTGATAATATTCTCAAGAGAACCTCTTTCAAGTGTAGTATCGCGTGCAACCACTGTAGAACTATTTCCACATAGTTCCTGCACTACGTCCTATGTAAGGCCAAGGTGGTGTTAAGGTACTACGGTCCTCAATATCATGGACTCTTGCCAAAAATAGTAAAAATTTTCACGACTACACTCGTTCAACCGAACCATATTCGAAAGGGTCTCAACTGAGCGGTGATTCTTGAGTTAGCTTGGTCGGGACTCACCCCCTATAAGCCTCGTCGAATATATCACCATCCTATAATAATGTCACTCAAGTCCGGGTGTAGGACTTATCTCACAACACATGGAACCAACCCCCAATCAAGGTACAATATATATACATACAGATAAATAATAAAGCAAAATAATAAAACATGAACAAATTAGGGGTAACCCTCAAAACTTTAGAATTCCCTAGTGAAGTCGCCATTTTCTGTTGCGGTGGAAATAGGATATCAAACTATTAATTAGTTTGAATCACAATTCTTAATTCACAACCGCTCTTTGATTTATCCGAAGGAAAAGGTCAAAAGAGGGAAAACCTATTTTTGCATCGTAAACACAATGCGGGGAAAGATCTAGGTAAAGGGTTGGTTAAGCTTAGGGGAGGTATTAGCATCCTAAACTTATCTAGTACTCTACAGGAACCTTTTGTTTATTGTTGATATTTGCTTTATTATTTGCTTGAGGTATATATTGAGCTAAGGGATAGAATGACTTAAAAGACCTAAGGGTTAGTCCTAAGTTTACTCGGCAAGACGTCGCATCTTGTGCCTACGTATCCTGACGGGAATGGAATCAAAGTAACTGTAGTTCCCCTCGAAAGGGAGGTTAGAAACGTCTTGACTGTGGTCAAGGTTTCAATAGGGATAAACGTATCTTAAGGGTACGCTTACATGGAGTGCGGAGACTCCAATCTCTACGTTGAAATTGTAAGTTGAAATCAGGGCTAATTAGGGATTCCACGGCGGGAAACCCTAAAACAGAGTACGGCGACTCTTTGACCTAATGCTACGGTAAAGGGCATTTTTTCCCACTGTGGGACACCTAGGCTATTAGGGTTTGGAATGCGTCAAAGGAGAGGACTATTGACTCAGCGGTTAAACTGTTAGACCTATTCCTTCGGAGGTGAAGTATCGGAGAACAATAGCGAGTAATGAAAAATTGATAAGCCATGAAGATGTTGAAATAAGTGATAAAAAAATGCGGATAATGATAATAGTCACAATGTTAAAGAAAGTACAAAAAAATACAAAGAAAAGGTTAGTAATAATTTCATGTACAATCGAGAACGCTGTAGAGAATGAAAATCAGACAGAAATTAAAAACTAAACAGGATAGGATTTTTTTGAGGTTTTGAGAAAAAGGCTTTGACATTAATGTTGTGAAAATGTGGGAATGAAAGGTTGGACAATTATGTTTTGAAAATGTGGTAATAAAAGGAGAGGGGATAATTTTTAGGGTTTCTAAGACCCCCATTTTCTCTTGCGGAGGCCTCCCATGGAGGTTCTTCTCTGAGTTTCGCTCATCTCTCTCTCATCTTCTCTAGTACTATGATCCTTCTCCCTTTTGCATGTACCTGAAACAACACAAAAAGAACGGCGTCCACCAATGGCTCACCCCTTCAGTTTTTTAATGGTGCCTCCGGTTGGTAGTTGTTGACGGTTGATTTTCGGCAATGATGGCGCAGTGATTACGCCGTCTGATGTCGGGCTTTGGTTTGGTTCGTCGATGATTCTTGCCTCCGCTGTTTGCGTTGGTTTGGTGGATGTCTGGTTTTTGGGCAATGATGTTGTTAAATTGAGCCTCAAGGTTTCCGGATCCGTTGAAGATTCTCAACCGAGAATCTCCGGATTTTGTTGAGACGGGGGGATTTAACGGTTTCTTGTCCGCGGTTGTTAGTCTGCGACTCAGTTTTATTTATGGTGATATCCGGCCAATGATGGTTACTCTGAGGCTTGCGGTTATTTGTGGATGGATTGCGCATCTCCCAATGACGGTGATGAGGTTTTTCGTCTGTTTTGATGATTAACGGTCGTGGATGGGTTAGTTCGTTCCTCTTTGTGGTTTGTGGCTGCCGTTCTTGGTGGTTTTTCTGTTAGGGTTTTCACGGCCCCCTCTTTATCTCTTCTGAACATCTGTTTTATATGTTTCTTTTCACTCTTGTTGGGCCTGGATAATATTTGATTTACGTTATTGTTTGATGACAGATCTGAGATTGGATATCTTTTGCAGATTTTGGGATATTTAATTGGTTTTTTTATCAGGTGGATTTAGTTTGGGATTTCTACCTCTGATTGGAACCCGCAGATTTGGATTTTTGTTGGATAATTTCTTTTTCCGAATTTAGGTCCAGATGTGGTGTGATTCACTGGATATCCATGGATTCCGATTTTGGATTGATTTGAGTAATTTGAATATCCAATATTTACTTGATAGAATGGATTTTTCAATTCTGGATTGGATTTGGATGTTGGTGATCTATTTGGCTTTGAAATCCATTTTTCGGCAAAATCAATTTTCGGCTAAAAACTTATTTTCCTCTTTCTCTCGGCTGTCCCTAAAAGAACGGATGCTACCGATTTACGCCGAGGTCGGGAATCGGAATGGGAGCTGGTTTCGAAAATTGTCGTGCCCTTCCGACACCCGATGATGAAACCACTCTGAGGGTGTCGAACAAATTCTAACTTTAATCTCTTTTTTTCTATTATTTGTTTGTTTTGTCGTGCAGGTACGAAAGAAAGTCGAGCCGTGCATGAAGAATCGGGCGTGAAGAATTAACCGGGAAATTGAGCATGAAGAACTTTAGGGAATTAGGATTTTATAAAATGTAATTTTAAATCCTTTTTGTAAATTGTAAATAAAAAATATTATGAAATAAAATTTAATATATTTTTCCATCCAAATCACTTTCCGATTCCTTTTTCGTAATTTAAATTTGTCACAACCGAACGTCACACAAAAAAAATCTGATTAAATCCTATTGATCAAGTGCCTCCGAATAAATCCCAATGATTAAAATTTTATCAATTAAACTTTCACGAATGGATTAACTTCACCAAATAGAATCATATAAATCCCATAAAATTATCCAAATCAACTCTGTCGTCGCAAAACGTGTTGTTCCACTTAAAATCGACATGACCTTTAATTCCAACCCATTTTCCCCAAATTAAGTCGCCATTTAATGATAGAATCGAGGGTGGCTTGGAACGAAATAAAACAGCAAAAACAGAGAAAATTCAATTAATGGCGAAGACAGAACTATACTCCGCACCAAAAATTCCATTTAATCTCTGATGGCTAAATCCCATGCCATGAGTCAACTCGGCCAAAAATTGCAGTTAAACAGATATCATAAATTCAGACGTGAGCCGAAGTTTATACTATTTTCCTTTTAAGAATTTAAATGGCAGATAGCAGAAGAACATAAAATAAATGCCTGTGGAAACCAAATTCCGCAGAATGAATTCTTGCGCTGATTTGAGCCGAACCAAATTGACATCTGAACATAATCAAACCCATGTGATAAAACAACGTCTCAGAAATTTGCTGATAATAGAGTCTCGGCCCGTGAATTAATTATTGTATCTTGAAAATACCGACGCCAGAAATTACCGTGAATCTTTGTTTATCCTTAAAGAAAATAAGGTACTCGGAAATGGAGGCTCTAATTATTCAATAAATCCCTGATGATAACTCAGCTTCAAGGACTGTTAGTAAACAACGTGTAAATGACCATTTTGCCCTTTAACAACTAAAGTGTACCAGACGTGGTTCCTACAAAACGAACAGACTACGTAACCCGTTAGCAGTTAGCTGATGCGAAAACGAGATGACATGCGACATGAATCGACTAATCTAAGGGTAAAATTTAGGGTATTACACTTATGCCTGAATGCTTTATAGTTATCGATGTTGTGACCCGGAGCACCAGAACGAAATTCGCACCTAGCATTAGCATCGTAACAAGGAGGTGGTGTACCTGTCAAAGGAGCCATAGTCCTTTTCTGTATCAACTGTAATTGCAACAAGTGTTGAAGCAATTGCGAGTATGGCATCGGTGGCGCATCAAACTGCCTGTTTACCGCCCTGCCCCGATCCTGAAATCTACGAGGAGCATAATTCTGTTGATTCTGTTGTGGTTGTTGTTGTTGTGGTTGGGATACCGTAGGTATGGTAATGCTTGCAACCTGAGGTTACTGTTGACGGTATTGTTGGCGCTGATTTCTATTTTTTTCCCCAGGAACTTGATACTGCATTAGTTTCTCCATCCCTTTTCTTGTTTCCAAAGTTTTTTCTTCCTCCTCCAGCTGAGGATCCTTCACCGGCTTGAATTTTACCTAGCTTAATTCCATTCTCAACCCTTTCACCCGTAATGATTAGATCAAAAAAGCTTCCCGACATGTTGCCAATTAGCTTCTTATAGTACACCCCTGGTAGTGTGGCAACAAACATATCTATCAACTCCCGCTCCACCATGGGAGGTTGCACTCTAGCTTCCAAATCACGCCACCTCTAGGCGTACTCCTTAAAGCATTCATTATTCTACTAAGATAAATTCTGCAATTGGACCCTATTTGGCGCCAGGTCACTATTGTATTGGTAATGCTTAACAAATGCCTTAGCCAAATCCCTCCAGTTTCGGATGTTGACCGGTTCTAAACTCATGTACCATTCAAGAGAAGGACCAGAAAGGCTGTCCTGGAAAAAGTGTATAAGCAACTTTTCATCGTTAGAATAGGCAGACATCTTGCGATAGTAGGAACGAAGATGAACCCTAGGACAAGTAGTGCCTTTGTATTTGTCAAAATCAGGAACTTTGAACTTTAAAGGTACTTTCAAGTCTGGGATCAACCCCATATTGGCCATATCCAATCCCATAGAGTTCTGATTTTCAAAGCTTCGCATCTTCTCTTCGATCATCTTAAATCTCTTGTCTGCCTCAGATGGCAACCCTGCACCAACATCCCTCATAGAGAACACGTCTTCTTGCTGATTCTCATCCCACTGAGGAACGTTGTTACCATGCACAACATACGCCATCTCAGGTATAGGGATTCCACCTTCATTACCTCTGCCCGAAGGGATAACACCTGGAGAAACAGTATTAGCATGTGGCGTACCACCATCATTGCAAGGAGGATTAGCAGTAATTTCCCCGTGAAGCACACCATTCCCATCAACCCTAGCAATTAATGGTTGCACCAAAGTCCTCAGCTGCTCTTGGCCATTTGCAACACCCTGCATCAAATCCATGAATTGGGCCATCCTGTCACAGAGTTCTTGCATCTCAGCTTGCATCTGCTCCATAATCTTGCGTTGATTTCCCTGAGTGGCGTAACGATGAGTTGTCTGGTTGTCAATCCTGAAACAAACTAACAAACCACGGAGATAAGGTTAACGGTTCCGGAGCACCTGCGATGCAAAATGCAAAATAATGCAATACGCAGACATGTATATATGCGTTAGGGAAATTTCCCCATCGATTCTAGTTCCACGAGAATAGCACAACAATGGAGAGCTAATAGATAAGAAATAAGCACACTCCTCATAAATAAAATGAGAGTCAAGAGTCAGATATAGAGCATAATGCTACAGTACTCAAAATGACCTCAACCAACAGATCTGGTGATGGTCAATATACATCATAACAACTTACTACAAAGAGAAGAAACACAATCAAGTACGACAACGAGACCGGAAATCCTCTAACAACTCCTTCGTCTCTGGATGGTCAGGCCTGACAAGTAACCCCTGGATGAGCAACTCTCGCCGGCTAATAGTGGTCTGTAAATCCTGAGAAAAATCCTCCTAGGTGCCCTCACCAAAAGCCTCCCCAAGCTTACACCTCTTCACATCATCTCTAGACTAGTAATCATCCAACGTTGCAAGCGCTTCATTCAATCTACAATCATTGTCACGTCGGAGTGAGGATTCGGCTACAATCTTCTCATCCTTCACTTGGAGTTGAGCTTTCAACTCAGCAATTTTTTATTTGAGCCCATCTTCCCGCTCTTTGTTATTTGTTAAAATGTCATTCCATTGTGCATTAAACTTGGAAATCTCTAGATATGCTTTGTCCAACTCCTTCTTATTAGAACTAAGAACATCACTGACGCTCTTCAAGTCTAAACCCAAACACTCTCAGGCGCGTATCTCTTTGGTTAACTCTGTACCTAGCTTGTTCACTAACTCAGTTTACTTCTTAGATGAATAAGTAGCTTCGTTCCTCTCGCTTCGGAGCTGAATAATCTCTTTCTCCAATTCCTCGTTTTCCTTACACAACTCCTCCTTCTCGGACCATAACTGATTATATCTCTGAACATCAACAGTAGTCGGCTCCTCAATCATTAAAGGATATAAAGGCTCACAAGGTGGAAAAGGCATCAACAATCTCTCAACTCTCTCTTGAATCCAAGTCACATAATGGTCATAAGCTCTACTGTTGCTTTTCCCTAAAAAAGCTTTCCCTCTATGATGAATCTTGTTCCAAGCTTTCTCAACTCTGATCAGAGTCTCATTCTCAAGCAAGCCAGTGAAATACAGAGATTCCTGTATTTCCTCTTCCTTTGGAGGTTCCCTTAGAGCATACCCAAACTGCCTCACTGCAAGGGATGGGTTATAGTTAATACCTCCTTTCCTTCTAATCAACGGGATGTTGGGAAAACCACCACAACTGCAGATAATCTTTGTACCTAACTGATCCCTATCAAACCATATGATATTCTCAGAAGTCAAGCCCATCAATCTCTCTGACCACTCTAAGGTACCTGAAGTATCAACAAAAGGACCGAACTTGGGAAGGTGACTCACAAACCATCTGTACAAAAGAGGTACACAACAAGACATGTTCTTCCCTCTCCGATTCTCATTCTTGTAATCCAAAGAAAGATATATATCCCCTAGAAGTGTAGGCACAGGATTTCCCGAAGCAAAGATGTAGAAAGCATCCAAATCCATAAAGTCTGGAATATTCATTAACAACATTATACCATATATACACAGAACCAAGATGGCATTAAAGACAACCCAACAACCATCCTTTGCAAACTGTTGAGCCTTGCCAACTAAGAAAGATAGTGGAAATCCAGACATTCCATTTCTCTTAACCAACTTCCCTTTTAGCTCAGAAACATCCAAATGAAGAGCACTAGCAAGTTTATCCAAATCAGGCTCAGCATCAGTATGATAAAAAGGCATCTGCTCCAAGATAGGAACTCCTAATAGCACAGAGAACTCCTCCAAAGTAGGCAGTAGCACATAACCCAGAAAAGTGAAACACCATAATTGTGGATCATAGAACTGGAGTAAGGTGTGGAGACCTCCTAACTCATACACTGAGGCTTTGCAAACACATCCCAAAAGCTTCCCATATGACTTCTTGAAATCCTCCATTACAGTACGATCAGCAACATAAATCAAACTGAGCAGAGATCCTATGTCAGGAGTAGGGAACTTATACACAACAGTCTTCTTCAAGCTAGGCTCCATGTCAGAAATGGAATAAAATAACTAGAATCAAGATGAAAATATACACCTGCAGCATAAATACATGTCAATGTTAATATGCAAATGAAAAGTTCAAATGCAACAGGGGATCAAGGTTGTTGTGCTGTTGACTGAGAAGAACCAGTGCTTCGCTTTGGCAAGAACGTAGCACTGTCATAAGGACCCACTGTATCAAGAACACAAGTTCATACTGACAAGAAAACCAGGTAGGTTGAAGGTCAAAGTTTCCTGCATAACCCTCCCCACTCACAGGTATGAACCTATCACTGATAAGGTCTAGCATCCTATGCGGTCTTCAGCGTCACAGACTTTCGAGAAACAATGATACGTTCACCATTTCTGGTTTGGCATCATAGTCTAACGAAGCAGCCTCACTTAACTGACTTCCAAATGATCGGTCCCCAGAGTCGACATTCCTCAGATCCAACATCCTCTCAACTGTCCGAAACAGACTGGAAAGGTAGTCATCAAAGAGAATCTCGTCTGAGCGCAGATTTTGTGGGAACTAGTGCATGCCAAACATACAGGTTCACCACTACTTTCGACTTATAATGCTATGGTTATATTCAAGCCTGGGTTTTGGCTTATCTCACAGTGGAATATTCCCACCCAACAACACAACAACAATGATATATACAATACTGAAAGTAAAATGCAAATGTAGATAAAGTACAACACATATATACACACCCATAGATAAACAAACAAGCGCTAGGACTGACTCACATAGGGGACGGTGGCGACTCATTATCCTTTATTACATGTTTTGAATAAGTTTGAAGATGAGAAGAGAGAAGACACAACTAAGTGGAAACTAACTCAACCCTAATGTTATCATGCACTGTGCTCCTATGATTGAGATTAAGAAGGGAAAACTATCCTAGTGTTATCATGCTTGGATTGAAAACTTAATGTCTTTCTTACTCCCATTTTACACAAATGGGACTAGGAATCCTAAGGGATCATGGCAAAGAACACCAAGTAAACACAAGATAAATCAATCACAAATGAAAAGGAAGAACAAGATACAAACATGAAATGCAACACAAAGAAAAGAGGGAGGAAAAAAGTGTGGGGAAGCAACCACCACAAGCACATCTCAACCTCTTAAACCATGCAAAGGAAATGCAAAACCAAAGATAAATGCAAGCAAGAAGACTTGAACAAGTCCAAGCAAAAGTGAGATGAAATGGGAGAAGTTACAACTCCTACAACCATTCAAACATCAATCACCAAACCCAAAGGAAAACAAGCAAGAAAAAGAAGAAGCCATGATCAAGATGAGGATGGGAGAATAGGCTTAGGAAGCAAGCAACATCAAATGACATCTCAACCATAAGCATCACAATGATCATGCAAAAGGAAAATAACAAAAGTTTCTCAAAGTAGCATCTCATCCAAGTAAAACTCAAAGTGAAAACAAGGAGCACCAAATCAACTTGAATGAGTTCCCCAAGTCCTAGGACAAAAATGAGAACAAGAGAAGAAGGTTGGAAAACCAAAGAAGAAAGCAAAGCAAGACAAGTTGCAAAGATAGGGCATGGGACAGAACCTAAGCTCAAACCACTTTCAACATTCAAATGCAAATGGAAAGCCCTAATTAGAAGCAACTTGTAGCACAAACCAAACAAATGTAGGACCTATAAACTTGCAACCAACAACTTCAACATGTTATGAATGTGAATCAAGAGATGTTGGAATCATATGGGATCCACAAGGGTCATTTCCCAAGAGAACTAGGTCAACTACTCTATATGAACCTCCATTAGGGTGGCTTGACTTGCAAGATACACCAAAAATAGGAAAATGGTTCAATTAATTCCAAGTAAAAAACACAAAGCTCACAAATAAGTTGGCAACCAGAGGCCAAAGCATCAAAGCCAAAAGCAAATGAGATTCATCGAGGGTCAAACAAAAGCAAATGAAAGTCAACCAAAAATAAGTCAAACTTTGACCAAAACCAGCCTCAAAGACACCTCAACTCATCATCAAAATTAGGAGGAAGTCTCACTCATTGATGGTTTCAATTGGTCAATAAACAAGCAAGAATGAAATGGAAACAAATACAAAAACACTTTCAATTGTAAAATCCAAAATTAAATGCAAAATAAAAAAATGGAATTAAAAAATTGAGAAAATTAATTAACACCCTAAGGTGTTAGAAAATATTTTTTATGGGGTTTTATAACATTTGGAACTATTTTTAAAAATAAAAAACCAAAACAGAAATAAAAGAAATAAAATAGAAACAATTAAAATGCAAAAGGTGCAAATAGCAATGAAAACACGTTGGAAATCATTGGGCTTATAAAGGAGGGGGGTGCGCATAGCATCTCTGACCCAGATCCATCAGCCAAAGCTGAGAACGTAAAATGCGCCGTTTAAATAATTGATGTGGCAGTCAATGGTATACGCGTGCAAGTCAAACACATCTTAGCCATCCATCAACAACGGTCAAAGAGTCCAACAAAACCACGTCAGATCTAAGGTCTGAAGACCAAACGCCGGAGCCCTAGCTCCGGTCGTCTTCTCCGGTGGACTGACCGGAGATCAGATCAACAAAACTCAACCAAACTTAGCAAAATGCATATCAAAATGAAGTTGAACTCATGCACATCTCAAATCCAAGGTCCATTGGTTTTAAACATGGTTAAATTATGAGAATTGAAAGGATTAAATTTGAGATGCACATCTGCAATCTTCATCAAACATGAAAATTAAACCATCAAACATTGTCTACACAAGGTAGGGCTTCAGATGCAGCCAACATGATCTTAATTCAGTGCCTAACATGAGAGAAAATGGAAGAAGAAAGTTACCTAACGGAGACACTCCGTTGGTGCTTCAACATCTTAATTCTTTGCTTGCAAACGAGCAGATCCACTCTAATTAGCTCAAGGAAGAAGAATCTCACTTCGATTGGCTTTGAAATGCTCTGAAAACTAATTCACGATTTTGAATTTCTTTGGAGAATTCGAAAATGGAAGTTGCTGCTCCTAGCTCCAAAATGCACTTAAGAGATCTCAAAATGAAAGGTGAGCTTTTATATGTTGGATATGGAAAGGAAATGGAGGCCCATGAAGCCTCATTTGGATGAATTTTAAAAAATGCCCAAGATGGAGTTTCTTCATGCACACGTGAATATGGCTGGCTACACACATGCAAATCACTTAATTCTGCAGTTGGTGAGTTGAATTTTACATTGGATGTGGATTGGGCTTTGCATTGGATCTAATTAGCAAGTTTGAATGTGAAACTTCTATTTGAAGGAATGCCAAAATGCCCGTGTTTTTGCTCATCATGTTCCAAACAAATTTGTGCATTTTGCTTTTGAATGTATCTTGAAGAGAATTGAATCAAAACAAGACATGAAGATGGCCTATAATGCATTGAATTGAAATCACACTTTAAAGTCCATTTTTCACTTGAAATTCTCACCAAATGTCTATAATCAATCATAATTCACACAATCCTTGAGTTTTATGATGCAAATGAGGTCCCTAGGAGCAACTTTCATGTTGGTTGAAGTTGCATTTGAAGTACGTAAGTGCATGTAAATGACCCATAATCAAAATGACCTATAATCAAAGTTTCCCAAAATACCCTTGCCTTGTAAGATCCATAACTTGAGTTCCATAAATGATATCAAGGACTTCTAGAACTTTTTGGAAATCTAAGATCATGAGGAATAACTTTCATGCTCATCAAAAGTTGAGGCGAAACATGATTCTAGGTCAAATGTGCCTTGGAAGTGAGTTGACTTTTGTTGACTGAAAAATATGTTCATCTGAGACCTATAACTTGATGGCATCATAACTTGACTTCCACAAACCCAATGTATGAGTTCTAGTACTAAAAATAAAGCTTAGAACATGCCCTACAAGTCTCATGTTTGTAATAAAATTAGATTCAACTTGTATATTGAGGTAAATGGTCCTTGAAGTTGGGCACTAAAGAAGGGGATTTTACATTGAGATCCTCTGAAACCCTAATTTAGTAACACCTTAGACTCTTGATTCTCCTTGGCTTGAACTTGATATGACATTCTATATGTCTCAACATGACTTCCCATGACTCCAATGACTTAGAACTAAGTCTCAAACTCTTTCAAGTCCACAATTGACCTTGAACTAAGCAGATGAAACCCTAGGTGTACAACCTTTGACTGTGACCTCTTGCAAGTGAAATGAATGCATAGACAAACTCCACAATGGCTTTCAAAGCACTCAATGAGCTTCTAAAACACCTCTTGTTCATAACCATGAACTTGTGGACCCCTGATGATCCTCAATTGCCCTCCAAGATATGAGGTAAGCAACACTTGTCCATCTTCTCTCTCAGAGAGCTTTGACCACTTCTTGATGATTGTAAGCATCAGATAACTTGAATAAGCACTCTTGGTCGAGCTTGATACCCTTGTTAACCTTCTCTTGAATGGCACACCTCCCTTGATCCCCTGCAAAAGACAATGTTATACAAAATGCAAATGCTAAAGAATGAAATAAAGCATAAGCCAAATAAAAAAAAAGGTTAGGCAAATTTTGGGGTACAACACTCCTTCACACCTTGTTCTTCATCGTTCAACAACATCTCATCCTCAAACCCAACTGTAAATCCCACATAAACAGAAACCCATAAACCAAATCAACAGAACCTCAACTTAACAACCATACGCAACAATCTCAGCCGCCATTAACCCTTCAACTGACCGCCGCTCCAACTCTTCATCACCTTCTGTTTCCTTCTTCGAAAACCCAACAAAACAACAACAACAACTCAGACAATACCCATTTCGTACAAATCAAACACCATCAAGACACATTTGAAACCCATTTCCATTTAAACACCAAACCAGATTTTTGAGACATGGAGGGCGTAAGGATGAAACCAACACAAGTTCATGGGCTGCTTTCGTTTTGGATCTCAGAAATGAAGAAGGAGGAGACAAGTTTACATCAAACCCTTTTAATATCTCCCAACTTAGAACCAGATCGTAGAAGAGAGATGTTCCAGACGAGATTCAAACGAGGTAGGGCTCCAATCGCGAATCTGTAGCGAGGGACTGATGGCGATTTCGTTTTTCATTTCATAACCTTGTTTTCTTATTGTGAAGAAGGGAATGATGGCGGTTCATATTCCTTTAATATTGTCGTCTGGAGATTTTGGGACTTTTAAAAGATGGTGTTGAAAGATCATAGAAGAAAGGGATTATTTTGGTCACCTTGTTGTTGTCGTTATTCCCCTCTCCTTGTTTCTGCGGATCCTGTGGATAGGTGATGGGCTTATCCAAGCCCAAATGATCCTCCTTATTATTTATGACCCCATTTTCTGATTTTCATACCCCCTGTTTCTTTTTATTTCTTAGAAAAAAATTTGTAAATACTTTTTATATATTTTAGTATTTTTTGTAAATAATTATTAAAACAGTTTTTATGTTTTAGTTTATTTAGTTAATATAATATTTTTCTAAAACTTTTTTAGTTGGTATATATATTTTAGTTTTATTGAAATTGTTAATATATTAGCTTTATATTAAGAGTTTTATAATATTTTCTTTTAGAGCTTTATAAAATATATTATAGTTTTAGAACTTTTATTTTAGAGTTATACTTTATTTCTCATTTTCTGTTGGGCATTTTACTCCACTTTTGCTCGTTTTGGGTCGATGACGAGACCTCCGTAATCCATTACCAGTCAAATTATTGATGAATAATGTTGGATCCGAGACCACCTCTTTCTCTCCTCATTTCTTCTTCTTTTCGATTTTATTTTGACTTTTTGGATCGATGAAGTCTTGTATCCGTAAGCGTCGCGTATCGAAGTTGAAAACCTTCCCGATTTCAAATCTATGGAAGATGACCATTTGGGTCATTTTCTTTACTTCGGGATCGCGATAGGCTACCTTCGATTAATCGACATAATGTTTGCGACTAAGACGAGATCCCATTGTTTTTGGTCAGTGCGACATGATTAAATCGGAGAATGATTCTCAATATCATTTCTCTATCTTGTCCATAGCACGGTGTCGCTACTGCGAAAAACAAGGCCGGCAAAACAGAAGAGTCGCCACCTTTCATTATTTATCCCACAGAAAGGGAAAGGAAACGATCGGAAAAACCTGACGCAAAGGTATAAGACAAGGTCATCGCAACCATTTTCTGGATTCGGGAGTCGGTTACGCAAGGGCAAGGTATTAGCACCCCTCAAGTCCATCGTACTCGATGGGATCCACGCTTATTGTGTTTATCTAAAGGGTTTGTTAAATCTATCTACACTAAGGTCTGGTCTGAAAAGAAAAGAAAATGACTCGGCAAAGCGTCGCACTTTATGCCTACGTATTCCCGTCTGGAACGAGAAATCAGAGTCAACGTGGTTCTCCTAACTACGGGGGAAGGTTGCTCGCCGAGATATCGCATCTCGTGCCTACGTACTTTCACACAGCGCGAAAGATCAGAGCAAACGTAGTTCGGGACACAAGAGACACAGGTTTGTCTTTTTTATCCGAGTAGGGTTAACAGACGGTTCCAGCAGTTGGTGTATGCAGCTCACTCGACGGAGACTTAGGCGTTTACCGTTTGCGGTAGAACCGGGAGTTAACAGAACTCTCCTTCTGAAAAAGGGTTTCCAAGGGATTAAAGGTCCAAAGGGACAAAAAGAGTTTGATCTTTGTTTTCTGTTTTTTTTAGAGAAGTATCTTTTATGGATGTTTGCAACTGATATCACACTAGAGACTATGACCTGAGAGTGAAGGCGTCGCATGTCACCCAAAGGGTGCCATACTAAACATCCAGACTATTGAAAAGAAACTCTCAAACAATCCTTTCTCAGATAGCTTAAGGCTCGTAGCATACGACGTCAATTAACCTTTATTACTGTATTTTGATTTTGTTTGAAGATGAGAAGAGAAAAGACACACTCAAGGGGAACTGATCCAATCCTAAAGTTGTCATGCAAATTGATCCTATGGTTGAGATTAGGAGGGAAATACCTAATGTTATCATGCATGGTTAGAACCCTAATGTCTGTCATAACTTCTCTTGAACAAGAGAAGTCAGAGTTCCTAGGGGAACATGGCAAAGGAAAACAAACAGCAAAAGAAATAACTGTACAGAAACAACTGTAAATAAAATGCATGCAATGCAACAACCAAGAAGAAGGAGCCAAGCTCAACTTCTAGAGCAAGCAAGCCCAAAGGCAACATACAAAGCACATGCAAGGGAGACAGACTCAACCTTAAACCAACAAGCAAAGCCAAGCAATAACAGTCAAGCAGAGGGAGACAGACTCAACCTCTAGATGCAGACAAGCAAAGGGAGCTAATCTCAACCTTTAAGATGCTCCTAAGCCTAGATCACTATATGCGAAACCTATTCTAAATGCAACACACAGTCAATCAGTCACACAAGCAGAGCATAGCAGTCAGGGAAACAGCAAACAAGCAGACAAATAGCTCAACAGCAAAGCAGATAAACAGAAAATAAACAAATAGTCTGCACACAAACAACTTCAAACCATCTTCAAGAGAAGTCTTCATCTCCATGCTCCAACAAGCTCCAACAAAAGAGAAGAGAATTAACATCAAGAATTTAAATTGATGATGGGAAGCAGGAATGAAACCAAAGGAATCCCTCCTGACACTCAACCAGTCATCTGAGAAAGGCATCCTCAAAGGTTCTACCACTTGTGAAGTGCCACACATCCTTCCAAAGGAAAGATGAGGCTTTCACATAGGGACCTTGAATCATAGGATGAGAATGGAAAGCAATCAAATCAATCCATGTTTATTTGAAGAAAAAGAAAGCAACTAAGCTCTTCCTAAACCCTAATTGAACAAGCTCAAAGAAAGCTTCTAAAGGGAGGCCTAAACACCAAACCAAGAATCACCAACAAGCAAACAGAAGCTTAAACATGTATAAAACACCAACAAAGAAGATTAGAAAGCTTATCATGCACTAAAGGCAACCATTGGGGTCAATCTAAGGCAAGTGCTATGTTGAAAGCAACTAAAACTAGCCTAAGTGTTAAATCTATGAAAAATCCTAAAAACACCTTCTAAAATCCTAAGAAAATTGCTAAGGGAACCTAAACATGTTAAGGACCTATGGGCAAAGGGTCAGAGCCTTAATCTAAAGGGAAGTCACCTAAAGAAATCCTAGATCACAAGGTATCTAACTAAAACCCTAAAGTGGAAGGTCTAAAGATCATAATCTAAAACAGAACCTATTGTTGTCTAAAAAATCTAAATTAAATCATAGGGGATCATGCATCTCTAATCTACCAGCTAGCAAAAAATCAGCCCCAAACTCAAAACCAATTGCAAGAACGAAAATCAGCAAAATCATGTATCAAATATACAAAATTAAAGAAATTAATAAAATGGAGAAATTCAAATTAAATTGAAAAATGAGCAAAAAAACAAATGTAAAAGCCCAGAAAAATCACAAATGAAATGAGGATCATGGACATATTTTTATTTTATTTTTTTGATGAAAATTGAAATTAAAATGGATTATAGAATGAAAATGCAATTAAAATAAAAAAAATCAAATAAACAAAATAAAATGCAAGATTAAATGATGCGCGTTGGATCAATTGACTCAGTTTCCTAATCTAAGGCTTGCCAGCGTGCCACTTCAGCTGCCACATCAGATTAATGAAACGACTTCGTTTTGGAAGTCAATATTCAATCCTCAGGTTGAATTGTGAGCGTACGATGCACATACAAAGTCTCGTTTCCAGCCAAATCTAACGGTCCATGGTCATCTTCCACATTTGGATTCAGATGGAGGGAAGTTTTCTGACACGGTGGTCCGGTGATCCTCAGCCTTCTTCTCCGGTGAGCAGGCAATTACAGGTGGCCAATTCTCAACAAAAAATATGTGATTCCACTCCAATTTCCACACTGATTCCAAATATGACATCCAAATCCTCTAATTCTTCCTAGATTTTAAACATGCAAGCAAACAGAAATTGCACCTCAATCTTGATCATCACCATAACTTAATCTAATGCCATAGATCTCTTCCTCTTGTTACACTGATCAACCTAGACTAATTAGATTGTGTGGAAACCTCAAGATCAGATCCAACCAACTCTCAACATAAATCACATGTCAACCTATTTTGTCTCTAAACTCTCAATTAATGATCCAAAATCCATCTAAGCAACTTCATAAAGCTTAACCACATGCTAACAGATGCTAAATCATGATGAATCTTCAGTAATTTTGAAAACTACATACCTGTGTTAGAGCTTGAAATTGAGGTATCTAGAACATGATTCTCAGCCTCAAACTATGCAGATCCACTCAATGCGTGATGCTGAAGGTGTTTGTTACTTCAATTTTCTTTGAATTGGCCTGGAAATGAAATCACGATTCTCACTTCTCCTCTTGAAACTCCAACTTCAAACTCTGGTTCTAGCACAAATCAATCACCAAAATTGTTCTGAATTCAATATAGAACTTAAATAGAAATGATTTGTGGGCTTTTTTGATCCAATGGAGGCCCAAATCCAGAAATCCAATTTTCGATTTCCTTTGAAAAACTCAGCCACGGTAAACACGAATTCTGGCTCAAACCTTCTCCAAGAAGTTTCCATTCAACTCCTTGTGGTCTGTGGAAAGTGTCTAGAGTGATTAGAGAGCTTGCATTCATCCCATGACCAAATTTGGATGTGTTGCTTACTTGTGAAGTAACAAGCCACAAAGCTATGAAATATGCCTCAAATGGAAAATCTAATAATACCAAAGTACTCAAAATGGTTTTTCTGATTAAAATGAGTACCCACTTGCCTTGTTTGAGCACAAAATGAATTAATTTGAGAATTTTCACTTAAATGCCTTTAAATTCTTCCTTTTGCAAAATCTCTCAAACCAAGTCTAACCTTAAGCCAAATCAATTCCTCATGAGGACATGGTTCACCTAAAAACATCATTTTGAACAAGTTTCATGTTGAAACAAATTTCATTTGAAGCTTGCAAGATGGTGAAAATGACCTATAATTCCAAATGACCTATAATCTCACTTTCCCAAAATACCCCTAACTTGTAAACCTCATGACTTGAGTTCTACAAATGATATGGAAGAATTATAGTACAATTTGGAAAGCTAAGATCAAGACCTACAACTTTCATGTTGGCCAAAAGTTTAGGAGAAACACCCTTCTAGGTCAAAAGTTCCTTGGAAGTTGGTTGACTTTCACAGACAAATTTCACATTCTTCAGATGACCTGTAACTTGTCTAGGTCATAACTTGAGTTCTATAAATCCAATGAAGGACTTCTAGTACTCAAATTAAAGCTAAGAGCATGCTCTACAAGTTGCATGTTGACCAAAAGTTGAGATATGTTGCACCCCAAAATTTGCCCAACCTTTTCCTTCTTGTTTTTGCATTAGCATAACATCATCATAGCATTATCATAGCATTGCATTAGCATTTATGCAGGGGATCAAGTGTGATATACATCGAGAGAGGCCTATCTAGAGGTTTTATTCGAGCTTGAGGAGTCACTAAAGTCACCGGGAAGTGGTTCACGCCCTTGAGAAGTCCAGATGCTTGTGTGGGGTTCATCCCCTGACTTAGAGGCCAACTGAAGATTATCAATGAGTTGGGAAACTATGATTACAGGTCATAAAATTACAGGTCAAGTTCAATACTTTGCATAAATCAAATGGACTTTTTTCCAACATGAAAGTTGCTCTGAATGGCGTCATTGGGTCAACTAAACCTCAAGGTTTTAATGGGCTAGCTCATGGTGGAAGTTTGATAAAAGTCACTTTGGTGAAAACATATGAAAAGGCATAGTTTGGTATTTCTTCAAAATTTAATCAAATAAGTCCATGTTTGTACTTATTTTGAGTGGAAATCTCATTTTAAGAACAATGACACTTTTACATTTTTCATTTGAAGCTTTCTTCATGACCTATTCCAATATTTCTTCACACTTAAGTAACACTTTGAATCTAAGCCCTTAAGATTGAAACAAGGGATAATTTTGGACCCTAGATGTATCTTATGATGCAAGATATAAAACCAAATGGAGCCAAGGTAAAAATCCTCTTCCATGATCATTTTTCTCACATTCTTCACCACTTTCCATTTTCACCATAATTGAAAAATCTCAAAAATCAATATTATTTTCTTCTCATTTTTTGTGCTTCTTTCCATCACAAATCCCTTCTACATCATTCATACAGTGAATTCCACCATTTTTTTAGCCATTTTTGGTGCAAGAACAAGCTTATAGCAATTGAAAAAGTGTGGTTGGAGTCAAATTCGAATTCTATTTTTCACATCAATTCAAGCATTTTCTTTGATCCTAACACCTCTACCAAGGATTATTGAAGGTTTCTACATAATTTTCCAAGGAAATTCATGCTCCATTGAAGCTCCATAATCCATTTTTCGGAGGTAATGGAAATTCAAGTTTGCTCCATAATTATGAGTCTTTTCCATGCCATTTTTATAGCATTGCATTCCCCTGGAGTAGTACATCTTTTCTTGTAAAGAAAGATCCATTTTTATGACAATTTTGTGTTCTTGAAAGTTTGGGATTCATACACGGTTTTTTAGTTAGAGGCCATTCCAATGGAAAATAATGATATATTTGAGTTCCTTGAAGAATTTCACGCAAGATTGGTCTAAAAAATTATCAAAATCCGTCAAGTATTGAGGGAGATAGGTGCTCCCGAAGTTTTCCGGCCATAGCCCTCACCGCCGACCGCGGGCTACTGTTCACGTTCAGCAAAAAAGAATCTCAATGAAGAAGATGATGAATACGCCGTTGGATCCGAGCAAGACCTTTGACTTGGTCTATCATCTCACGCCCAAAAACGCTCCACATATGCAGCCACCTCATCTTTCATTAAAATACATGGCACGCCACCTCAGCCCCTTGAGTCCCATTACCCTAGTTCGAATCCTGGCCTGCACACTTTTGGTTTATTCTCACTTTATTTTCATTTGCCTTCATATATTCATGTTCTTATCTTTTCCATTTATTTTCTTTTTTATATGCTGACTTCAAATAATCATAAAAAAATAGCATACTTAGTCTTTTTAATCCCCACTTTTTTTTGCTAAATCTTTAAGATGTCTAGGATTTAATAAAATTGGAATCACGATTTTATCATGTTCTGACATTTTACTAGAATTTTTAACATTTAAGTGGTCATAAAAATCGTACTAATTGTGTAACAATTTTGTGGATTTTCTTTGAGGCATAAAAGTTACATATTTTTGCCTAAACTATTGCAGGTTATTCATACACACATTAATGTAACTATATGTATTTTTGCTTGATTTTTAATGTACCATTTTGAAGGGTTTTGAAGGTCTTTCTTCACCATGTGCTAGTTTGGCTTTCTTCTTGTATACATGACATAGTTTCAACTTGTTTGGCCATTTTTCTTTGGATATTTTTGTTGTATCTCTCACCCCTGGTTTGTGACTTGATGTAGGGCATTGGAGATTTTTATTTGAATTTTTTTAGCATCTTTTGCTATTTTTCTTATATTTTTGTATTCGGACTTGTAATATGGACATTCGAACGGACATCGGTTTTATTTTGGCTCCAACGGCCTCAAATTGTTTGTGTGGTGAATGCTAGGGTTCCTATTGCTTATTATAGACATTATATAGGATGTGTATATCATTGATAGGCTGGTTTTATCATACATAATCGCCCATTAGGTTCCATATTTCCATGATAGCGCGTTATGATTCCAAATTGTGGTATACGTACGTCGTTCGTAGGTTTTATTGCCTTGTATCACTTTATAATCACTTGTGGCCAAGATTGCATGTTTAAAATAGGCCATTTTCCATTCATTATGGGCTTGAGGTTGAGATTACTTCCTCCCTCACTTGCATTCCATGTTTACCTTTATGAATCCGCATTTCCTGTATGCTGTTTATTTCATCTGTTTTCCGTTGCTTCCTTTGCCTCTCCCTTAGGATCTCTATTCCTTCTTGTTGAAGATGGAATGTGATAGACACTAGGCTTTGCAACCATGTATGACAACATTAGGGTAGTCTTCCCCTTTGCAAACTTTAACCATAGGACGAACAGTGCATGATAACATTTAGGGCTGTGTAGTTTCCCTTAGCGGTCTGTTTCTCTTTATCATCTCCAAAACATTAATCAAAACATTTCTCCATAAAAGACACAAAAACAAATCATCAAATCCTTTTTGTCCTTTGGGACCTTTAACTTTATAACCCATTTTCGTAATGAGAGTTTCGTTAACTCTCGGTTCTCCCGCAAACGGTAACGCCTAAGTCTCCAAAGGTCGAGCTGCATACACCAAACTGCTAGAACCGATTGTTAACCCTACTCGAGTTAAAAACAACTTGAACCAAACCTGTGGTCTAGTTAGCCCGAACTACGTTTGCTCTAATCTTTCATACCAGATGAAAGTACGTAGGCACGAGATGCGATATCTCGGCGAGCAACTTTCCCCCCTTTTACCCGTAGTTAGGCGAACTATGTTGACTCTGATTTCTCATTTCAGACGGGAATACGTAGGCATAGAACTGCTGTGTTCTGCCGAGTCATTTTTCTTTCCTTTTCAAGACATCCTTTAGTTAGATAGTTTAATCAACCCTTGGAGATAAACAATTAAGCATGGATCCCATCGAGTACGATGGACGTGAGGGGTTCTAATACCTTCCCCTTGCGTAACTGACTCCCGAATCCAGGACTTGGTTGCGATGACCATTCATTTTCCCCTTTTGCGTTAGGTTTTCTCTGAGCGTTTCCTTTCCCTCCTTTGGGATAAATAACGCACGGTGGCGACTCTTCTGTTCTCCCGGCGCCGATTTTCGCAGTAGCGACAGCTGGCAACTCTACTGGGGACTGTGATGGTTCCCTACGCGAGTCTCGCCTTGGATTTTCTTCCTAGCTGTCTGGGTCATCCCCTGCAGCTGGAGAATCTGCTGGGGACCCAACGTCCCTTATGCGAGTCAGTCCTAGCGCTTGTTTGTTTATCTTGTGGGTTTTGTACATACCTATTGTATCTTAGCTTTACTTTCCCGCATTTTATTTTCCCGCAGTTTATTTTCAGCATTATATTATATCCTTATTATGCTGTTGTGGGAGGGGATTGATTCTGATGAGTGATAAGCCAGACCCAGGCTTGAGTGTACCTAACATTAGTTGTGGAAAGTAGTGGGTGCGTGCTTGCTTTGCAGGTACTAGTGTCTCACGAAATCCACGCTCAGACGAGATTCTCCTGGTTGACTTCTTTTCTAGCCCTTTGGGCTTGAGGGGTTGTTGGTTTGGAGGGTTGTCGACTCTGGGGACCGATCATTTGTGATTCAGCTAAGTGAGGCCGCTTCAAGAGATGATGATGCCACACCTTCTGGGTATCGTATCATCGCTCTTGAAAGTCTGTGACGCTGATGAACGCATAGGATGTTGTACCTTATCAGTGGATAGGTCCATACATGTGAGAGGGATTGGGTTATGCAGGAAACCATAGCTCCAGATCACCTGGTTTTCTCTACAGTGTGAACTTTTGGGTTTGATAGCAGAGGTATTCAGTATCAGTGATCTATGTCATGTAGTGATATATGTTATGCAAAGGCGAAGCTCTGGTTATTCTCAAGCTACAGCACAATCAGCTTCTGATTATTATTGCTACAGCACAGCATAACTACCTTGATCCCCTATAGCATCCTTGCATTTTTGCATTTCTCATCTACATTGATTACATGACATTGCATTAACATTGCAGGTGCATATTTCCTTTGATTCTAGCTATCTCGCTTGCCTTCATTCATGCTCAAATATTTGTGCTTGTAACTACCTATGTGGTCTTCCATCTGTATATGAGGAGTTTTTTTACTATTGCTGTCTGAGGGGTTTCCATTGTCATGTGTTTCACCCGGAACTAGAATCAAAGGAAATATTCCATATGCATATATACATTGTTAGCATTTTTCATATTTTTCTTTGTGTTTGCAGGTACCTTCTTAAGCCTCGTTCTTATGTTCTGTTGTCTTTTCAGAGTTGTTTCAGGATTGCTGACCAGAGACTTCACCAGTATCCTACTAGAAACAATCTCAAGAAAGCCATTGATCACGTTCAGACTGAGATGCAAGAGATGAGGGAGCGCATGACTCAGCTCATGGAAGTCATGCAAGGTATGGCTCAAGGACAGGAGCAACTGAGAACAATGGTCCATCCCATGGTAGCTAGGGTTGATCTTAATGGAGTTCTTCACGGAGGTATTGCTGCTAATACTCCCCGCAACGATATAGAAATTCCTAACGCCACTGTTGTGCCTACCGAATGCACCCCAACTGCTGCAGGGGCCGGGAATGGTAGTGATGTTGGCGTCCGCCACGCTGGTCTGGGTAATGCTGCTGGTAATGCAGGTTTGGGTAATACTGGTAACGCAGGTCTTGGTAATACTGTTAACTTGGGTTGTGGTAATGGTACTCATCATGCTGGGTTTAGACCTGGTGCTGCTAACCATGGTCTTGGTAACACTGGGTATGGTTACACCGTCAATCGAAACGTCTATGGTCCGGAGGGTGCCTATGCTGAGTATGGTAATGGGGACCAACAATGGAATGAAGATCGTCAGGACGACGTGTTCTCTATGAGGGATGTGGGCGTTGAGCTACCTGCTGAAGCTGATCGTAGATTCAGGATGCTGGAGGAACAGATGAGGAACATAATAAATCAGGACTCCATGGGCCTCGACATGGCCAATTTAGGGCTGATCCCTGATTTACGAGTGTCGTACAAGTTCAAAGTTCCTACCTTCGATAAATAAAAAGGTGTCACTTGCCCAAAGGTGCACATACGTTGATACTACAGAAAAATGTCAGCCTATTCAAATGATGAGAAGATGCTCATGCACTTTTTCCAGGATAGCCTGTCAGGGCCGTCGCTCGAGTGGTATATGGGTTTGGAACCCTCTCAGGTTCGCAGTTGGAAGGGTTTGGCTGAAGCATTCGTGAAGCATTACCAGTACAATAGTGACCTTGCTCCCAACAGGGTCCAGCTTCAGAATGTCGTCCAGAATAGCGGGGAATCTTTCAAAGAGTACGCCCAGAGGTGGCATGAGCTTGCAGCCAGAGTGCAACCCCCAATGGTAGAGAGAGTTGATTGACTTGTTTGTATCGACGTTATCTAGGATGTACTATGAAAAGCTCGTCAACTGTATGTCCGAGAGTTTCTATGACCTTGTCATCACTGGTGAGCGTATAGAAAACGACATCAAGATTGGGAAAATTCAGGCCGTAGAAGTACCTTCGTCAGGTGGAGGAAAGGAAGTGTTCGGAAATAAGAAGCGTGAAGGCGACACTAATTCTGTATCAAGCTCTCGGGGTAGAGGCAGAGGTAGATATCAAGATCAGTGTCATCATCATCAGGCTGCAAGTGTTATCATTCTGATACCACAACAACAACAACAACAACCACAACAGCAGCAGAATCAACAGGGCTACAAGAAGTACCAAAATTCGAGGGGAGCAAATAGAGTATTCGATACGCCGCCAATGCCGTACTCCCAGATGCTTCAAACGTTACTACAACTGCAGTTAATTCAGAAGAGAACCTTGGCCCCTCTGACAGGCCGACCACCACCTGGCTATGATGCAAATGCCCGTTGCGAGTTCCACTCGGGGGCACCCGGGCACAACATTGACGATTGTAAGGCTTTTAAGCACAAGCTACAAGATTTGATTGACAGTAAAGCCATAAACTTCTCGCATGAAGCGCCCAACGTGGTATAGAATCCTCTGCTAAACCACGGACAAGTCGGAAGCGGCTGAGTCGCCCACAAGTCAAGATACAAGAAGCCCAGTTCTCAGAAGCTGGCAATCTGCATTTTGCATGTCATTGCTTTACATTTGTAGTTTCTTTCCTGTTTAATTGCAAATTTCGCTTGTAAAGCTTGTTGTTTTCAATTGATATTGGAAAATGAAATAAATATGCATGTTTTGAACTAATCCATTCGTGTTCACTCTGTTGTTTCAAACGCTTGTTTAAGTGGAATCCGGGGAGGATGACGAAATCGAAAGACGTGTAAGCTTCCGATTGTATGCTATTGGATAGAAAAACCTGTTGACGATATACATGCATTGTTTCAAATCCATAAACACCGGAGATATAAGGAAGATAATCCCTTGTCAACCCCGTTGAGCCTTGTAGTAGGAGTTTCTTTCTGAAAATGAAAAACCCTCAATCTTAACCTAGGGCAGGGTAGGCGTCAGTTAATTTGACCAAGCGTCCGAATTACAAAAGAAATGTCCGTTCAAGGATAAATCACACCTGTATAGGTCGTGCCTAAAGGACCACAATGGTTAAACCTTGCCGATAAGGAGTGAAACAGTCACAATCTCTTTTAACAAGTCAGACAAGCTGGTGTCACATGATTTGTTCAAAAAAAAAATCAAAAGAAAAAACCCGCTAAGTCGAATCTTGAAAACAAGTGACTCAGGCAAAAATTAGGGTATCCTGCTGGACTTCAAAATCAGAAACTCAAAAGAGTTAGTCCAGGCAAAAATTAGGGAGCGAAAAAGCGAAAAAACGAAAAGGATTACAAGAGAAAAATCCTCAAACAAGAACGAAATCGTGTGACCCAAGCACTACAAAGACGGAAAGGGAATGACTGTCACTTCAGAAAGCATGTGATTTCCTGAACCATCACTCCTATCATTCCACCTGTGAAAGGTGAACGCTAAGGTCAAATTAGCTGAACATAGGATTGAAGAACATCAAGGAGAATGGGTGGGTTAAAATGAATTTTGAGCCTTATATCCTTTCTTTCAAAACCGTGAACCTGACCACGTTACAACCTGAAAAAGTCCTAATTGAAACAGGTTTAGTTCGAGAGCATACTTCGGTAAAAGATCGCATCGAAACTGACTCCAAAAAGGATTCCTCTTACAGCGTTGTATTAATTTTGACACTTTGATAATTGATTCGTTCATTATATGTCATAAATTTTTCCGGTGAACAGGATTGGGTTTTGAAGAAAAAACTGTCATATGCATTGCATTTAATATATCTTTTATGCAGAACAACTTGTTTTACTTGCGAGTAAGCGCTCGACCGCAGGAAAGTTTCCACAGTGGAAAGTTTGATCAGGATAGAATGTAGAACGCCTAAATACTCCGTTGAGTTATGGCCAGCTATTATCAAATAACCCCCAGTAAGGTCAGCCATCCAAGAATCAGTTAATCTGGGGCAATCAGGTCGAGATTTGGTAAATCTCTCGCAATCGGGGGTACTGCTCCACGAATCAGTCAATCAGAGGCAAAGCCATTGCAAGGCTGGGGCATGCCACCCTATGAGGAAAAGAATTTGTTCTTCTTCATACCTCTAGAGCTTATCCGAACTATTCAACCAAGGATCCTCTCACGGTCCAGATCCTGGGGCAAGCCATCTCGGGGTCGTCTCATGGCAAGCTATTTTCTTCTCAGCGTAGACCTTCCCAAGAATCAGACTGGGGCAGGGGCATTACGCTTGGGGCGATTTCTCAGAGAGATTCGGATGAAGCTCATTTTTCCAACAATCAAAGATCATTCCCCAGCAGTTGGTCAGGCGTACCTCTAATCCCCACAGAGTACGAGTATGGGTTTGTTCCCCAGCGAGTCGAGATCAGATTTCTCTCCACCAGGCATGTGTGGAATACCCTCTGACAGGTCGTTCGTGACCCCAACAGTGTAACGTGTGTTCCAGGGAGGTCATGCATGACCTTTACTCCGTCCCTCAGCAAGAGTTGCTCATCACCAGCAGAGACTTGTTCATCTCCAGTAAAATTTGTAACTCCAGGTTTATTGGTATGTCCCTCAGCAGAGTTGTGATCGTATCTTCCAAAGTTGTTTAGAGTTTTTCTCCCCAGCATGGAGCTGTGGTATTCAGACATCAGTTTTTACGTTGAGTATTCAGGCTCCGGTCAGTACGTTGAGTGTTCAGACTCCGGTAAAATCAAGCAAGGGTCCAGACCCCTATTAGTGTTCGTGGCTATTTCGTCGAGTATCCAGGCTCCGGTAATCTTCAGTTTATATTGATTCTTTCTCTCGTCGAGTATCTGGACTCCGGTAAAGATTTTGTAAGGTGATCTTGATAAGTATTTGTAGTATTCTCTTTCCGATTTGTAGCTTCATTGAGTATCCAGGCTCCGGTGTGTTTTCGTTGAGTACTCAGACTCCGATTTGTTGCTTCGTCGAGTATCCAGGCTCCGGTTTGTTAGCTTCGTTGAGTATCCAGGCTCCGGTGCGTATTCGTCGGTCGAGTATCCAGGCTCCGGTTGTTGCTTTGTTGAGTATCCAGGCTCCGGTGCGTGTTTGTCCGTCGAGTATCCAGGCTCCGATTTGTTTGCTTCGTTGAGTGTTCAGACTCCGGTGTGTTTTCGTTTAGTGCTCAGACTCCGATTTGTTTGCATCGTTGAGTATCCAGGCTCCGGTGCGTTTTCGTTCGTCGAGCATCTAGGCTCCGATTTGTTGCTTCGTTGAGCATCCAGGCTCCGGTGTGTTTTCATTCATTGAGTATCCAGGCTCCGATTTGTAGTTTCGTCGAGTATCCAGGCTCCGGTTGCTGCTTCGTTGAGTGTTCAGACTCCGGTGTGTTTTCGTTGAGTGTTCAGATTCCGATTTGTTTGCTTCATTGAGTATCCAGGCTCCGGTGCGTGTTTGTCCGTCGAGTATCTAGGCTCCGGTTTGCTGCTTCGTTGAGTTTTCAGACTCCGGGGTGTTTTCGTTGAGTTGTCAGACTCCGGTTTTTTGGCGTTGAGTGTTCAGACTCTGATGTGTTACGTTGAGCGTTCAAGCCCCGGTTCCTCCGTTGAATATCCAGATTCCGGTGAAATTTCCAATTTGTAACGTTTTGCTTTGTCCGTTGAATGTTCGGACTCCGATAAAGGCAGTTGGGTATACAGATCCTAGTAAGTGTTGCGATAGTACACTCTCTCCGTTGAATGTCCAGATTCTGGTGAATGTTCGGTTTGTGATGTATTGCTTCGTCCTTCGAGTATCCAGGCTCCAGTAAATCCCCAGTGAAATCACCAGTTACGTCGAGCATCCAGGCTCTGGTCAGTGCGTTGAGTATCCAGATTCCGACAGATTTTGATGTGGCCCTATCAGATTCCGATGATTCGAAAGATTGTTCTTTGGCCCATGTGGTGTTCAGGCCATGGCCAGTTACGTGTTTCCTGAAGCAGAGTTACTTGATTAAGTTTCTCTTTCCCTTGGTGGGATGTTCAAGATGTTCATTATGTTCGGTTTCTTCGGATATTCTATCCCAATCAGAGTTTGCAGTTTACTTTTGTGGTTGGCAAATTTCCGGGTTCTTTCGGTATTCAATCGCCTTTTACCTTGATTGATTAAAAGTCGTTCGCTTTTCACTCATTCAGGTCCAAGTCGCTTGAATAGGGGCAGTTGTTGCACCCTAAAATTTGCCCAACCTTTTCCTTCTTGTTTTTGCATTAGCATAACATCATCATAGCATTATCATAGCATTGCATTAGCATTTATGCAGGGGATCAAGTGTGATATACATCGAGAGAGGCCTATCTAGAGGTTTTATTCGAGCTTGAGGAGTCACTAAAGTCACCGGGAAGTGGTTCACGCCCTTGAGAAGTCCAGATGCTTGTGTGGGGTTCATCCCCTGACTTAGAGGCCAACTGAAGATTATCAATGAGTTGGGAAACTATGATTACAGGTCAAGTTCAATACTTTGCATAACTCAAATGGACTTTTTTCCAACATGAAAGTTGCTCCGAATGGCGTCATTGGGTCAACTAAACCTCAAGGTTTTAATGGGCTAGCTCATGGTGGAAGTTTGATAAAAGTCACTTTGGTGAAAACATGTGAAAAGGCATAGTTTGGTATTTCTTCAAAATTTAATCAAATAAGTCCATGTTTGTACTTATTTTGAGTGGAAATCTCATTTTAAGAACAATGACACTTTTACATTTTTCATTTGAAGCTTTCTTCATGACCTATTCCAATATTTCTTCACACTTAAGTAACACTTTGAATCTAAGCCCTTAAGATTGAAACAAGGGATAATTTTGGACCCTAGATGTATCTTATGATGCAAGATATAAAACCAAATGGAGCCAAGGCAAAAATCCTCTTCCATGATCATTTTTCTCACATTCTTCACCACTTTCCATTTTCACCATAATTGAAAAATCTCAAAAATCAATATTATTTTCTTCTCATTTTTTGTGCTTCTTTCCATCACAAATCCCTTCTACATCATTCATACAGTGAATTCCACCATTGTTTAGCCATTTTTGGTGCAAGAACAAGCTTATAGCAATTGAAAAAGTGTGGTTGGAGTCAAATTCGAATTTTGTTTTTCACATCAATTCAAGCATTTTCTTTGATCCTAACACCTCTACCAAGGATTATTGAAGGTTTTTACATAATTTTCTAAGGAAATTCATGCTCCATTGAAGCTCCATAATCCATTTTTCGGAGGTAATGGAAATTCAAGTTTGCTCCATAATTATGAGTCTTTTCCATGCCATTTTTATAGCATTGCATTCCCCTGGAGTAGTACATCGTTTCTGGTAAAGAAAGATCCATTTTTATGACAATTTTGTGTTCTTGAAAGTTTGGGATTCATACACGGTTTTTGAGTTAGAGGCCATTTCAATGGAAAATAATGATATATTTGAGTTCCTTGAAGAATTTCACGCAAGATTGGTCTAAAAATTATCAAAATCCGTCAAGTATTGAGGGAGATAGGTGCTCCCGAAGTTTTCCGGCCATAGCCCTCACCGCCGGCCGCGGGCTACTGTTCACGTTCAGCAAAAAAGAATCTCAATGAAGAAGATGATGAATACGCCGTTGGATCCGAGCAAGACCTTTGACTTGGTCTATCATCTCACGCTCAAAAACGCTCCACATTTGCAGCCACCTTATCTTTCATTAAAATACATGGCACGCCACCTCAGCCCCTTGAGTCCCATTACCCCAGTTCGAATCCTGGCCTGCACACTTTTGGTTAATTCTCACTTTATTTTCATTTGCCTTCATATATTCATGTTCTTATCTTTTCCATTTATTTTCTTTTTTATATGCTGACTTCAAATAATCATAAAAAAATAGCATACTTAGTCTTTTTAATCCCCTTTTTTTTCTGAATCTTTAAGATGTCTAGGATTTAATAAAATTGGAATCACGATTTTATCATGTTCTGACATTTTATTAGAATTTATTACATTTAAGTGGTCAAAAAAATCGTACTAATTGTGTAAAAATTTTGTGGAGTTTCTTTGAGGCATCAAAGTTTCATATTTTTGCCTAAACTTTTGCAGGGTATTCATACACACATTAAGGTACGTAGATGTATTTTTACTTGATTTTTAATGTACCATTTTGAAGGGTTTTGAAGGTCTTTCTTCACCATGTGCTAGTTTGGCTTTCTTCTTGTATACATGACATAGTTTCAACTTGTTTGGCCATTTTTCTTTGGATATTTTTGTTGTATCTCTCACCCCTGGTTTGTGACTTGATATAGGGCATTGGAGATTTTTATTTGAATTTTTTTTAGCACCTTTTGCTATTTTTCTTATATTTTTGTATTCGGACTTGTAATATGGACATTCGAACGGACTTCAGTTTTATTTTGGCTCCAACGGCCTCGAATTGTTAGTGTGGTGAACGCTAGGGTTCCTATTGCTTATTATAGACATTATATAGGATGTGTAGATCATTGATAGGTTGGTTTTATCATACATAATCGCCCATTAGGTTCCATATTTCCATGATAGCGCGTTATGATTCCAAGTTGTGGTATACGTACGTCGTTCGTAGGTTTTATTGCCTTGTATCACTTTATAATCACTTGTGGCCAAGATTTCATGTTTAAAATAGGCCATTTTCCATTCATTATGGGCTTGAGGTTGAGATGACTTCCTCCCTCACTTGCATTCCATGTTTACCTTTATGAATCCGCATTTCCTGTATGCTGTTTATTTCATCTGTTTTCCGTTGCTTCCTTTGCCTCTCCCTTAGGATCTCCATTCCTTCTTGTTGAAGATGGAATGTGATAGACACTAGGCTTTGCAACCATGTATGACAACATTAGGGTAGTCTTCCCCTTTGCAAACTTTAACCATAGGACGAACAGTGCATGCTAACATTTAGGGTTGTGTAGTTTCCCTTAGCGGTCTGTTTCTCTTTCTCATCTCCAAAACATTAATCAAAGCATTTCTCCATAAAAGACACAAAAACAAATCATCAAATCCTTTTTGTCCTTTGGGACCTTTAACTTTAGAACCCATTTTTGTAATGAGAGTTTCATTAACTCTCGGTTCTCCCGCAAACGGTAACGCCTAAGTCTCCAAAGGTCGAGCTGCATACACCAAACTGCTAGAACCGATTGTTAACCCTACTCGGGTTAAAAACAACTTGAACCAAACCTGTGGTCTAGTTAGACCGAACTATGTTTGCTCTGATCTTTCATACCAGATGAAAGTACGTAGGCACGAGATGCGATATCTCGGCGAGCAACCTTCCCCCCTTTTACCCGTAGTTAGGCGAACTACGTTGACTCTGATTTCTCATTTCAGACAGAAATACGTAGGCATAGAACTGATGTGTTCTGCCGAGTCACTTTTCTTTCCTTTTCAAGCCATCCTTTAGTTAGATAGTTTAATCAACCCTTCGAGATAAATAATTAGGCGTGGATCCCATCGAGTACGATGGACGTGAGGGGTGCTAATACCTTCCCCTTGCGTAACCGACTCCCGAATCCAGGACTTGGTTGCGATGACCATTCCTTTTCCCCTTTTGCGTTAGGTTTTCTCTGAGCGTTTCCTTTCCCTCCTTTGGGATAAATAACGCATGGTGGCGACTCTTTTGTTCTGCCGGCGCCGATTTTCGCAGTAGTGATAAGATGAAACTTGTATCTTGAGATAAGTGGTCTTGAAGTTAGGCACTAAATAGGGGATTTTACCCTAAGAACCCTAATTTAGCAACTCCTCGCACTTTGAGTTCTTCTTGAATTGATCTTGGAACAACATTTCATGTGTCTCAACACAACTCTCCATGATCACAAAGAATTAGAAATGAGCTTTGATCCTCTTCAATTGCACCACTGACTTAGGGTTACTCAGATGAAAACCCTAATTGCAACACCCTCAACTGTGGCTCTTCACACTTGGCATAATGACTTGTCTGAGCTCCACCATGACCCGCAAGGCACTCTATGAGCTCTATCCACACCCTCTATCTTTGATCAAGGCCTCACAACCCACTAGTGATCTTCAATTGGTCCTCAGATTAGGAGATTAACCACACACAAGAATCTGAACTTCTCAAGAACCTAACTCTCTTCCTGATGACTTCTCAAACCTGCGAAAGACCTCTAGATAGGATCCTTTGGATATAAACCACACTTGATACCCTGCAAAAATGAGCAATGCTATGCTATGCAAATGTTAGATCAATGATATGCCAATGCAATGAAACATAAACCAAGTAAGAAAAGGTTAGGCAAATTTTAGGGTGCAACAGCTGCCCCTATTCAAGCGGCTTGGACCTGACTGGATGAAAAGCGAACGGCTTTCAGACGATCAAGGTAAAAGACGGTTGAATACCGGAGAACCCGGAAATTTGCTAACCGAAGAAATAAACTTCACAAACTGCTTGGGGAAAAACACCTCCAGACAATTGAATCTGGTTGTCACAACAACAATTGGTTAATCACCTGATAAAGAAACTGATTTCAATATCAATCACCTGCGTGACGCCACAGGTGTTGAATCAACATACAATATTCAAATATACGCTACCGTAAGCGGACACCGAGCCACAGGACCATATCAAAGTATTATCCTTGAGCATCCATCTTCGAAGAAACGAGCGGGCACTTCGTAAAGCACGACATCAATATCCTTGATCTTCCATTTCCGCAAAAACGGGCATACGCTAAATAAAAGCGACTATTGTCAATATCATTGACCTTCCATTTCCTTGGAAACGGGCATACGCTAATAAAAGCGAGTATCGTCAATATCTCTGACCTTCCATTTCCTCGGAAACGGGCATACACTAATAAAAGCGAGTACTGTCAATATCACTGACCTTCCATTTCCTCGGAAACGGGCATACGCTAATAAAAGCGAGTATCGTCAATATCTCTGACCTTCCATTTCCTTAGAAACGGGCATACGCTAATAAAAGCAAGTATCGTCAATATCTTGGACCTTCCATTTCCTCGGAAACGGGCATACGCTAAATAAAAGCGAGTATCGTCAATATCACTGACCTTCCATTTCCTCGGAAACGGGCATACGCTACATAAAAGCGAGTACTGTCAATATCACTGACCTTCCATTTCCTCGGAAATGGGCATACGCTAATAAAAGCGAGTATCGTCAATATCTATGACCTTCCATTTCCTCGGAAATGGGCATACGCTAAATGAAAGCGAGTACTGTCAATATCACTGACCTTCAAAAGCGAGTATCGTCAATAAATCTGTGTTGCACCCCAAAATTTGCTCAACCTCTTCTTACCTGGTTTATGTTTCATTGCATTATCATCTGCATAGTTATATCATTTGCATATCATGGTATCATTCATATAGCAAGGGATCAAGTGTGATTCTTCTCAAGAGAAGCCTAGCAAGAGGTCTCATTCAAGATTGAGGAGTGGTCAAAGTCATCAGAAGGTGGTTTGAGTGCCTAAGGGCTTAGATGTTTGAGTATGAATCTTCTCTTAACTTGAGGATCAACTGAAGACCATCAGAGGGTTGTGAAATGTTGAATGTGAGAAGAGGATGTGTATGGATCTCATAGAATGCCTATAGGGCCATGGGAGAGTTTGGTCAAGTCATTGTGTCAATTGCAATAGCCACAATTGAGATGCAAGCAATTAGGGTTTCATCTAGGTTAATCCTAGGTCAACTGGACAACTGAAGAGTATCAAAGCCTACTTTTAGGTCATGGAGTTCATGAAATGATATGATAAGACATTTGGGGTGTTGTGCCAAGATCAAATCAAGAAGAATCAAGAGTGCCTAACTTTAAGACCACATAAGTCAAGATACAAGTTTCCAGTGGATCTTTGGCCAACATGAAACTTGTAGATCATCTCAATACCTTTAATTTGAGTACTAGAAGTCATTAAGGGGATTTATGGAACTCAAGTTATGACCTAGACAAGTTACAAGTCCTCAGATGCCACTGAACTTTGTCTGTGAAAATCATATGACTTCAAAGCTATTTTTGACCTTGAAGGAGGTTTCACCTGAACTTTTAACCAACATGAAAGTTGTTCCTCATGATCTTAGATTTCTAAATTGTACTAGAAGTCTTCCATCTGATTTGTAGAACTCAAGTTATGAGGTTTACAAGTCAGGGGTATTTTGGGAAAGTGAGATTATAGGTCATTTTCAATCATAGGTCAATATCTCCAACTTGCACTTGTCAAATGAAATTTTGTTCAACATGAAAGTTGTCCAAAATGGGGTTTTTAGGTTAGCCGAGAGGTCATGATGGATTGATTGAGCTCATAGCAAGATTTGGTTTGAAATGGTTTCAAAAAGGGAAAATTTCAAATGAATTAAGGAGGGAAAATGCCAATTTTGAGTTATAGGACCAAAACATGTCAAGTAACCACATTTTTTGAATGGAAATTGAATTATAAGCACAATGGCATTACCATAATTTTGAGTTTAGTTCAAGTTTTAGGAGTTGTCATTTGATTTCTTCATTTGCAAGTCACATATCCAAAATCCTTACCAATGCAATTCAAGCACTCCTTTTGGTCTGAACACACTCACAAGGGAGTTTGCAAGTGAAAGGGAAGCTTCTAGAGCAATTTTCATGGCCAATTCGTGACTGTTGCATTGCACATGTGAGGAGAAAAACAAAAATTTGGATTGGCTGGATTGGGCCTCAATTGAGTTGCTAAAGCCCATAGACATGTTCTATTTAAGTTCTTGAATGATTTCAGAATCATTTTGGTGCAAGTTTCGTGGTTGAAGCAGAGATAGCAACTTCATTTTCAAGCAAGCAAGTGCAGATCGGGTTTTGAATTCTAGGCTGATTCAGAGCAAATTGAAGGTTGAAGCATCTTTATCTTGCATCCTTGAAAGATTCTGGAGAGTTTTGAAGCTTGATTCGAGTTCTAGCTACCTCTGTTACTAGATCTACATCAGGTTAGTAAACTTCAAATTTCCACATGAATTAGCATGATGTAGTTAGAATTGAACTTGTGGTTAGGATCTAGACAAGATGTAGATCGTTTTAGGATCAATTTGGAAGCAATTGGTGATGTTTGATCATGAGGTGCCATTTCTGTTTTGATTTGAGTAGATCTGATCTTAAGGCTATAACATGATTTGGATAGATTAATTTGATGTATGAAGCGTGAGGAACATTTCTGTATAATTAGATTTAGATTTGGTGATGATCAGAATTGAGGTGATGTTTGAGTTTCGGATCGAATTTTAAAATGCATGAGGATTCAGTTGATTCTAAGGTTATATTTGAAATCTACATGAAAAACTGAGCAAGATTGGTGTAAAGTTTGTTGGATTTGGTCACTTGTGAAGAACGTCTCACCGGAGAAGACGGTTGTTTCCACCGTGAGAACCACCGGAGCTGTTCACCCTTGCATGAGTTCTAAGGAAGAAGATGATCTCTGGACCATCAGATCTTGTGAAACCAATGACTTTGTACGCAGATCCAAGGGTTGTGACTTGTTTTAATTTGGCTGACTTTGACCTCAAAACGCAGCCATTTCATTAAATGAGGTGGCATGCCCTTAGCGCTTGGATTGCTTGACTTGTCATCTGATCCATTGGCTCGTGTTTTATTTCAGCATTTTATTTCTTTTATTCATTTTTGTTTTATTTTAAATGCTTTATTGATTCAAAAAATCATATTAAATTCATTCTTGATCCAAAAATTATTTTAAAAATATCTTTATGATCTTGAGAGAATTTGTGATTTTATAAAATCAATAAAATGCATTTTCATGCATTTTTCAATTTAATTTGATTTTTCTTATTTTTGTTAATTCTTTTAATTTTGCATATTTGACCATCTGTTTTGCTGAATTTTGTTCTTCCAATTGGTGATGAATTTGGCTTTGATTTTTTAGTATGTGTTAGGGTAGACATGTATGCTCCCTTAGGAGTTTTGTTGGAATTTTAGAACAACTTTAGGTTCTGTTTTAGGTGTTGAGATTAGAGCCTTCCAAAACTTGTGGATCACCTTGATACCCTTCAATCTAGAAATTATTTAGGTGACTTAGAAGTTGAATTAGGCTATAATAGTTTAACCCTAGGTTGTTTAAACATGTATGTTCCACTAGGAATTTTATTAGAATTTTACAACTTTGTTTTCTATTTTAGTTGTATTTTGCAAGTTGCTTGTGCTTGTGGTGTTCTATTTTGTATGCTTTTGCTTGCTTGGTTTTGTTGGTGACTTTGGAGCTGGATTTGCTTGGATTTCTTCTTGGGAGGTCTTCTAGACTTGGTGTAGCTGCTGTTTCTTGAAGATTGGAGCTTGGAGTTGAAGTTTCCTTTTCTTTTAGGAGTTGTTTTAGGAGCTTAGGAAATTATGGTTTTAGGAAGAGCCATTAGGACTAGTTTTGATTCTTTCATCAAACATAGAATGCACTGTGTGCTTCTATTCTATCCAATGATGTAAAGTCCTCCTAGGGAAACTCCATCTCTCCTTTGGAGGGATGTGTGGTATGCCCATAGTTGAGTAGAACTTTGAGGATGCCTTTCCATTTCAATGTTGGTACTTGATGATTTCCTTTGGTTTTCATTAAGTTTTCAACATTTCAACCTTGATCTCTGTGATTAATCCTTTGCTTGGAGTGTGCTTGCTAGAGCTTGAAGATGAAGTTTGATGAAGCTTGAAGATAGGAGAAGCTTGAAGATGAAGCCATTTTGCTGTCAACTTTGCTGTCAAGAGGATTTGTTGTTTAGAGCTGCTGTTGTTGAGTACTGAAGATGTTGTCTGCTGAAGACTGTTGTTGCTGCTTGGGCTGCTTTCTCTGTTTCTTTTCTGTTGTTGTTTTCCCTGTTTACTTGTGTTGATTACCTCTAGGTTTGAGGTGGAGCTTGTCTCCTCTTGCCTGTTGTTTTCTTAGGTTTGAGGTTGAGTTGGACTCCTTTGCCTCGCTTGTACTGTTGCATAGCATGCATTTTACTGTTTACTGTTTACTGTTTACTGCTTGCTTTCCTTTGCTGTTTTCCCCTAGGATCTCTGATTTCCTCTGTGCAAGAGGGAATTATGACAGACATTAGGTTTTGACCCATGCATGATAACTATAGGTAGATTCCCCTTTCAACCATAGTTTTAAGGTGTCTTTCTCTCCTCCTCTCAAAACAAATTCAAAAACACAGTAATAATGTTAATTGAAGTCGTGCGTTACGAGCCTTAAGCTATCTGGGAAAAGGTTGGTGGAGGGTCTCTCTCCAGTAATCTGGATGTTAGTGTGGTACCCTTTGGGTGACATACGAAACGTTCACTCCTGGGTCATAGTCTCTAGTGCGACTGAGATTGCAAACATCCTAAAAAACAGTTCTTTCGTAAAAAACTCAAACAAACATTCAAACTCTGTTTTTGTCCTCTTGGACCCTTAATCAGGAAAACCCTTTCTCAAGGAGATAAAAAATTGTCAGACAAACTTGTGTCTTCCGTAGCCTGAACTACGTTTGCTCTGATCTTTCATGCCGTATGAAAGTACGTAGGCACGAGATGCGATATCTCGGCGAGCAACCTTCCCCCATAACCCGTAGTTAGGCGAACTACATTGACTCTGATTTCTCGTTCCAGACGGGAATACGTAGGCATAAAGTGCGATACTTTGCCGAGTCATTTTCTTTTCTTTTAGACCTGACCTTTAGAGTAGATAGAATAACATACCCTTAGATAGAAAGCAAGTGTGGATCCCGTCGAGTACGACGGACATGAGGGGTGCTAATACCTTCCCCTTGCGTAACCGACTCCCGAATCCAGGATCTGGTTGCGATGACCATTCCTTTCCCTCTTTGCCTCTGAACGTTCCCTTTCCCTCTTGTGGGATAAATAACGCATGGTGGCAACTCTTCTGTCATAGCCGGTGCCAATTTTCGCAGTAGCGACACTCTGACCTTCCATTTCCTCGGAAACGGGCATACGCTAAAAAAAGCGAGTATCGTCAATATCACTGACCTTCCATTTCCTCGGAAACGGGCATACGCTAATAAAAGCGAGTATCGTCAATATCCCTGACCTTCCATTTCCTCGGAAACGGGCATACGCTAAATAAAAGCGAGTACTGTCAATATCACTGACCTTCCATTTCCTCGGAAACGGGCATACGCTAAATAAAAGCGAGTATCGTCAATATCACTGACCTTCCATTTCCTCGGAAACGGGCATATGCTAATAAAAGCGAGTATCTTCAATATCTCTGACCTTCCATTTCCTCGGAAACGGGAATACGCTAAATAAAAGCGAGTACTGTCAATATCACTGACCTTCCATTTCCTCGGAAACGGGCATAAGCTAATAAAAGCGAGTATCGTCAATATCTCTGACTTTCCATTTCCTCGGAAACGGGTATAGGCTAATAAAAGCGAGTATCGTCAATATCTCTGACCTTCCATTTCCTCGGAAACGGGCATACGCTAAATAAAATCGAGTATCGTCAATATCACTGACCATCCATTTCCTCGGAAACGGGCATACGCTACATAAAAGCGAGTACTGTCAATATCACTGACCTTCCATTTCCTCGGAAACGGGCATACGCTAATAAAAGCGAGAATCGTCAACATCTCTGACCTCCCATTTCCTCGGAAACGGGCATACGCTAAATAAAAGCGATTACTGTCAATATCACTGACCTTCCATTTCCTTGAAAACGGGCATACGCTAAATAAAAGCGAGTATCGTCAATATCACTGACCTTCCATTTCCTCGGAAACGGGCATACGCTAATAAAAGCGAGTATCGTCAATATCTCTGACCTTCCATTTCCTCGGAAACGGGCATACGCTAATAAAAGCGAGTATCGTCAATATCACTGACCTTCCATTTCCTCGGAAATGGGCATACGCTAATAATAGCGAATTCGTCAATATCTCTGACCTTCCATTTCCTTGGAAATGGGCATACGCTAAATAAAAGCGAGTACAGTCAATATCACTGACCTTCCATTTCCTCGGAAATGGGCATACGCTAAATAAAAGCGAGTATCGTCAATATCACTGACCTTCCATTTCCTTGGAAATGGGCATACGCTAATAAAAGCGAGTATCGTCAATATCGCTGACCTTCCATTTCCTCGGAAACGGGCATATGCTAATAAAAGCGAGTACTGTCAATATCACTGACCTTCCGTTTCCTCGGAAACAGGCATACGCTAATAAAAGCGAGTATCGAGCCTCCGAATACTTGAACAAGCAACTCTGCGGGGAAATTCTGACATCAGCTGCCAGACATCCATCTTGAACGAAAATGGGTAACAACTTCGAAGGTATAAACATAAAGTTTTCAATGTCGACGTAACAGCCATCCGATGAAGACTCTACTGGGGAAGAAGAGAAACTTAACCAAGTAACTCTGATGAGGGAGCACATGATAGGACGAACGTTACCATCACATATCTCATTCCACAAATTTGAATATCTGAAAACCACCCTGCACCAGAATCCCAATTACCTGCAGGGAAGAACATCTGAAAACAAAGAGGTAACCAACTTGGCTTACGTTTCAAAATGCACATGTTTGAAAATGGCGTAATGCTCCATATAAAATGGAATGCTACGCATTTGGGTGAATTTCTATGCAATGCAGACATGCAAATGCAAGATGCAAGCTCGGACTGCCGGAGAAAAGCTGCATACAGAACCGCGTTAGCAAAATAAATGCTGAAGACAAAGCCAACTCCGCTGGGGATAACCGGGTATCACAGAATTATTCTAGCAAAATAAATGCTAGAACGGTGAAACGCCTCCGCTGGGGGAAGAAACAATCCTGCTGGGGGATAGCTTAACAAATCCGTAGTTACGAACTCTGCTGAGGACGATCATCCCTATTGGAGGAAAGACAACCTACTGGAGAACGGACAGAACAATCCTACGCGGGGATGATCCTTTCAAAACCACTGACAACCTGGTTGTGCCCTGTGAGGACTTCACTGGGGATTAAATGTACACGCGACCATCGTTGGGGATGCACATCACTGCCTGACCGCTTGCTAGCTCGCATCCAACTCTTCTGGGGATAAAAATGTGACTTCCATCTGCTGGGGAGTAATAAGATCGTCTAGAGCCTGCTCCTACGTTGAGGGACTTTGGCTGGGGAAATACGATCCCTTAGCATTTTGCTGCGAAGGTAATAATCCTGCAAAACATGAGCAAGAACAAGATACCCTATACAAAAGGAAATATCCAGGTCAATATTTGTGACAATTGTTCAGTCAATTCAAAGTTTTAACAATTATTGGTCGGGCCCTGCAAGTTTATGCACATGCAAGTTTATCAAAACATCGGCGTTTTCCACAAACAAAACAGTAAAAGTTAAAACCAAAACAAACATCAAGTATTGAATACGCGTTTATTGATAACGGGCCTGTAAATAGGCAAAGTTTTGTACAATGGATGCAACTCCTGAAAAGAGGAAGTTACAAAAATAAATACAAATATGTACAGATGTACAAAGAAATTTGTATACATGTCGGCAACGTGGTACAGACAAACACCATGAGGTGATCCTCCTATGACTCGCCTGACTCCGACGCTTTCCCGATACTTCGTCTTCGAAAGAGATTGACTTGGATAATCGACCCTCAGGTACTCCCAAACCACTAAGCAATGCAGTATCAAACTCGGACCGCAGTCATTTGCTTTTTTCAATCCCTAACTTTTTCCTGAATCACCCTTTGCAGGTTTTTAATTCACCGGGATACCCTTTTTTGCCGAAGTCGCCTTTTCAGGTTTTCGACTTTGCGGGTGTACATCTTTTTTCAATTTTATCCCTAATTTTTGCCCGAACTTTTTTTCTTTTTAGTTCGCCGGGATGCCCTATTTTTTCCTAGACTCTCTTTTTTTTGTCCAGCGGGTCTCTTTAAGCAAAGTATTTTTTAATTACGTCCGAGTTCACAGGGGATGAAAAATCCTCGCCATCCATGGTGGACAACAGTAAGGCTCCTCCGGAGAAGACCTTTCGAACGATGTATGGACCTTCGTAGTTGGGAGTCCATTTGCCCCTGTGATCTGATTGTGGTGGGAGAATCTTCTTCAGCACAAGATCGCCCGTCTGAAAGCTTCGAGGGCGCACCTTCTTATCATAAGCTTTCTTCATCCGGCTCTGGTACAAATGACCATATGCAATAGATGCAAGTCTCTTCTCATCCATCAAACTGAGCTGATTCAATCTATTCCTTACCCACTCTGCCTCATCTTGTTGGACATCAAGCAATACTCTCAAGGAAGGAATCTCAACTTCTAATGATAGGACAACCTCCATACCATACACCAGTGAGAAAGGTGTTGCCCCGGTTGATGTGCGTACCATCATACAATAACCGTGCAATGCGAAGGGCAACATCTCGTGCCAGTCTTTGTATGTCACAACCATCTTCTGAATGATCTTCTTGATGTTCTTATTGGCCGCTTCGACATCGCCATTCATCTTGGGCCGATAGGGAGATGAATTATGATACTCAATCTTGAAATTATGGCACAACTCCTTCATCATCTTGTTATTCAGGTTCAAACCATTGTCAAAATGATTCTTTCAGGAATGCCGTAACGACAGATGATATCCTTTTTGGTAAACCGGGCTACTACTTGCTTGGTAACATTGGCGTAAGACGCGGCTTCAACCCATTTGGTGAAGTAATCGATAGCCACCAAGATGAACCGGTGTCCATTGGATGTGGTGGGCTCAATTTTACCAATCATATCGATGCCCCACATGGAGAAAGGCCATGGGGACGCCATAACATTCAAAGGGCTCGGTGGCACCTGAATCTTGTCTGCATAAATCTGGCATTTATGGCATTTCTTTGCAAATTTGAAACAATCTCTTTCCATTGTCAGCCAATAATAACTTGCCCGTAATAACTTTTGAGACATAGCATGTCCGCCGGTGTGCGTGCCAAAGGTTCCCTCGTGGACCTCCTCCATGAGCAGATTAGCCTTTTTCTCATCAACACATCGCAACAGCACCAAATCATGGTTTCTCCTATACAAAACACCATCCGGATTCAAGTAGAAATTGCCAGCCAATCTCCTAAGAGTCTTCTTATCACGGCTGGATACCCCAGTCGGATACTCTTGGTTCTTTAGGAAATTCTGGATATCAAAATACCACGGCTTGCCATCGGAAGCTTCCTCAATGGCGAATATGAAGGCGGGCCTATCAAGGCGAGAGATAACTATCCTGGGAGCATCATTCCAGAAGTTAACCTTGTACATTGAAGACAATGTTGCAAGAGCGTCAGCCATCTGATTTTCTGCCCGTGGCACATGGTGAAACTCTACTCTGTCAAAGAAAGGCAACAGTCTCCTTGCATAATTCATATACGGTATCATATTAGGCTGACGAGTCTCCCATTCTCCCTTGATCTGGTTCACGACTAGCACGGAGTCTCCATACACATCAAGATTTTTAATCCTCAAATCAATAGCCTCCTCAAGACCCATGATACACGCCTCATATTCAGCCTCATTGTTGGTAACCGGAAATGTCAATCTGGCCGTGAACGGGATGTGCGTCCCATGGGGAGTCATGATGATTGCCCCAATTCCACTTCCATATGAATTAACAGCTCCATCAAAAATCAATTGCCATTGGGAACCCCGTTCAGGACCTTTACCATGCAACGGCTCCTCGCAATCTTTCATTTTTAAGTACATGATATCCTCGTCAGGAAAATCAAACTTCATCGGCTGGTAATCATCGATTGGCTGCTTAGCCAGGTACTCTGACAATATGCTACCTTTGATAGCCTTTTGCGAGACATACTGTATATCATACTCTGTCAGTACCATCTTCCATCGGGCAATCCTTCCAGAAAGTGCCTGTTTCTCAAAGACGTATTTGATCGGATCCATCTTCGAAATCAACATGGTTGTATGATTTAGCATGTATTGTCTCAGACGTTCGGCAGCCCAAGCAAGTGCACAACACATCTTTTCGAGCATTGAGTATCGGGACTCACAATCTGTGAACTTTTTACTCAAGTAATAGATCGCATGCTCTTTTCGTCCAGTCTCATCATGTTGACCAAGAACACAACCCATACTGTTCTCAAGAACCGTCAAGTACATGATCAGTGGTCTCCCGGCTACTGGGGGTATCAAAATCGGAGGTTCCTGCAAGTATTCTTTTATTCTTTCAAACGCCTTTTGACAATTTTCATTCCAGACAATCGCCTGATCTTTTTTCAACAGTTTAAACATGGGCTCACACGCGGCAGTAAGGTGAGATATGAACCGGGCAATGTAGTTCAACCTCCCCAAAAAACCACGAACCTCTTTCTCCATTTTTGTATTTTAGCAGGATCAACCTCAATTCCTTTTTCGCTAACAATGAACCCCAGTAGCTTACCAGATCTCACCCCGAAGGTGCACTTATTAGGATTCATCCTTAGCCTGAACTTCCTAAGCCTCTCAAAAAATTTCAGAAGATTCACCAGATGCTCTTCTTCCGTCTGGGATTTGGCAATCAAATCATCAACATAGACCTCAATCTCTTTATGCATCATGTCATGAAAGAGTGTCGTCATAGCACGTTGATATGTTGCCCCAGCGTTCTTCAAACCAAAGGGCATCACTTTGTAGCAGAACGTTCCCCACGGGGTAATAAAAGTTGTTTTCTCCATATCCTCCGGCGCCATTTTAATCTGATTATAGTCCGAAAAGCCGTCCATGAAGGAAAACACGGAGAATTGAGCAGTGTTGTCGACCAACACGTCAATATGAGGAAGCGAGAAGTCATCCTTAGGGCTCGCCTTGTTCAGGTCCCAATAGTCAATGCACATCCACACCTTACCATCTTTCTTTGGTACAAGTACTATATTGGCGACCCAAGGAGGGTAATTTGTAATAGCTAGGAAACCAGCATCCCACTGTTTCTGCACTTCCTCTCTAATCTTTACGGCCATATCTGGTTTCGTTCTCCTGAGCTTTTGCTTGACCAGCGGACAGTCTTCATGCAATGGCAAGCGGTCGACCAAAATATCAGTGTCTAGCCCAGACATATCTTTATAAGACCAGGCAAAGATGTCACTATACTCTCGAAGCATCTCGACAAGTCTCTGCTTGATATCACTTTGCAGTGCATCCCCTATCCGGACATTCCTGACAATCTCTTCCGAACCCAAATTAATGGTCTCAATATCCTCGTGATGAGGCAGAATGATTCTCTCTTCTTGTTTCAACAGACGAGTCAGCTCTTCTGGTAAGTCGTCGTCCTCAACAATCTCTTCCTCGGCTTGGAATATCGGGTGCTCAAAGTTGAAGCAAGTCATATGGAGATCTTGATCGGTGTCATCTGAAATATAGATCCTGCAAGAGAAAGGGTTAAATGCTTCAAATGATATGCAAACGAAGCATACGACCACATTGCCATTTTATTGTAAAAAATAAAAAGCAGAAAAACAGGGATCACAAAATTTGCATGAGGAAAACACCTTTATTTGATGATTAAAACAAAGCATACACATAAGCAAGTAGGCCCTGAAATAAAATCATTATGCCCTGGGTAGGACATAGGATTGTACAATAATCGAAAAACAAGGCATTATTGTTTCGACGTCACTTGAACAAAGTCCTGGATAGACCAATTGCATAGGCTCTGTCCTGGCTCGCTGGGCTTGATCCACGAATCCATGTCGCAGTCGCTATCTCCATCTTCACTGTCAGACACGGCATTGATCTGCTCGAAACTGACTCCTCCTGGAGTAAACACAATCGGCCCTTTGAACTTTGGCTTACTCTGTGATGAGGATGATGACGACGGGCGATACCCTAAGTCGCACTTGTCCTGCTTAACAGGAATCTCCAGAACCTGCCCCCAACCTTTGGTCTCCCCAGCCTGAACTACCGCTTGGGCCTCTTTGTACGACGACATAGCCACCTCTGGCCCACTGCTTACGACAGGAGATTTGTCTCTGATCTGCACTCCTTCAAAGGCTTGGCACAATGTCTCATGGATCTCACCGTCCACTTCGACATATTTGAATGATGACAGGTGACTGACCAGAATGTCTTCCTCCCCACATATGGTGACAATACTACCACCGACCATATATTTAAGCTTTTGGTGCAACGTCGATGTTACAACCCCTGCAGCATGGATCCAAGGTCATCCAAGCAAACAGCTATAAGCTGGTTGTATGTCCATGATATAAAACACAGTATCAAACACTTCTAGACCAACCTGGATTGGTAAAGTCAATTCTCCGAATACAGACCTTCTAGTCCCATCAAACGCTCTCACCACCAAGTCGCTTGGCGTGCATATTACACCTTGGGTATTTAGCTTCAGCAATGCTTTCTTAGGTAAAACGTTCAACGACGAACCAGTGTCAACAAGGACATGAGACATAACAGTGCCCCTACACTCAATAGAAATATACAACGCACTGTTATGGTTACGACCCCTGGGTGTCAAATCAAAGTCTGTAAAGCCAAGGCCATGCCCCGCATTCACGTGCGCAATCACTCCTTCGAGCTGATTAACAGATATCTCCTGGGGTACATAGGCAGCGTCAAGTGCTTTCAGCAACGCGTTCCGGTGAGCCTCAGAACAAAGTACCAATGACAAAATTGAGATTTTGGAAGGCGTCTGCTGCAGATTATCGACAATTTTATAGTCGCTCTTCCGAATTAATCTCATGAATTCTTCTACGTCTTTGGTCAAAGCCTCTTTTTCCTTCTCTTGAGAAGGTCCTTCTCCATCGACTTTACCTTTTCCTCTGGCAGCTCTCTCAGCTTCTACTTCTGGTGATGCAAAGATTCTACCACTGCGGGTTATGCCCCCTGCCCCTACAAGGTTGTCAACTGACCCTACCGGCGGGCTTGCCAGGTTAATCTTCTCTCCATTGCAATAAACCTCCGCCCCGTAGTTCCAAGGGATGGCTTTAGTGCTTTCATACGGAATAGGTCCAACTTTGGTTATTGTGATAGTCGGCCTCTTGGGAGGCGCCGATATCATGATAGTCTTAAACGGGATCGTAATCGTTGCAACTTCGCCCTGCCTTTCAGCTTTTGCCTCAACAGGCTTATCTTCAACAGTACGGTCGAATTGCAGCGTACCTTCGTCAATCAGCCCTTGAATACCTCTCCTCAAGTTATCACAACCCTCAGGCCGGGCTAAAAAATCAACACAATCTGTATTACAACCAGGGAACACTCCCCTTTTCAGCAGTCTGTTCTTGACATAGTTGTTGCACCCCAAAATTTGCTTAACCTTTTCTTGTCTGATTTATGTTTCATTGCATTTCATCTGCATAGTTACATCATTCACATATTTCAACCATTTGCATATCATAGCATATCAAGTCATCCAACAAGGGATCAAGTGCCATTTATGTCAAAAGAAGCCTATCTAAAGGTGTTCTCTGAGCCTGAGGGACCATCCAAGTCATCAGAGAAGGGTGAAGTCATGAGAAGTTTGAGTGCCCACAGGTGGATTTCTCTCCTAACTTGAGGTGTATTGAAGATCATCAACATGGAATGTGAACTTGAGGTGTGTATAGATCTCATGGAATGCCTAGAGGGCCCTATTGAAGCTGAGACAAGTCATTGATTCAAGTACAAGAGCCACAGTTGAGGTGCAGTCAATTAGGGTTTCATCTGGGTCAATCCTAGGTCAATTGAGTAATTGGAGAGCATCAAAGCCTACCTTGAGGTCATGGGATTCATGAGTTGGTATGTTGATATATGTGTGGTGTTGTGCCAAGATTAAGCAAAGAAAGATCAAGAATGTGGGAAGTTGCTAAATTAGGGTTTCAGTGTAAAATCCCCTGTTTAGTGCCTAACTTCAAAGTCACATAAGTCAAAATACAAGTTTCAAGTGGATCTTTGGCCAACATGAAACTTGTAGAGCTTATAAATACCTTTAATTTGAGTACTAGAAGTCTTAAAGAAGATTTTTAGAACTCAAGTTATGGTCTTCGCAAATTACAAGTCACTAGAGGACACTGAAATTTATCTGTGAAAGTCACTTGACTTCTAAGCAACTTTTGCCCCTCAAGGAGTTTTCAAATGGATTCTTGGCCAACATAAGAGTTGTAGGTCTTGATCTTACCTTTAATTTTAATGCTATAAGTCCTTAAGAAGATTTGTGGAACTCAAGTTATGATCTTGGCGATCCTGGGGTATTTTGGGAAAGTTGAATTATAGGTCATTTTCAAGCATGTGCCAAAATCTCTATCTTCCATGTCTCAAATGGATAATTGTTCAATATGAAATGTGCTTAGAATGTTGTTTTTAGGTCATATAAGTCATCATGGTGGATTGAATTGGATTATATCATGAAGTGATTCAAAAGGGCCTAAAAATGGAAAGAATTTCAAATGGGATTAAAGAGGGAAAATGTGATTTTTGAGTTATAGGTCATAAGCATGTCATGTGAGTAGTCATTTTGACCAGAAATTGGATTCTAAACACAATGACATTTCCACATTTTTGAATTGAGGCTTAATTTCATAACTTACTTTGTAAAATGGTTTCTTCACTTACAAGTCACAATGCCAAATCAAAAACCAATGCAATTCAAGCTTTCCTACTGATCCAAACTTGCTCACAAGGTGTTTTGCAATGAGTTAGAACCTTCTGGAACAAATAACAAGCTTGTATGGCATGACTGATATATGCATTTTCAAGAGAAAAATCAGAAATGGTGGATCACTGAATTGGGCTTCAAACTGAGTTCAAAAGCCCACAAAAACATTCTATATATTGATCAGAGTGAATTCAGATGAAGGTTGGTGCTGTATTCGAGCTGAAGAGGAGAATTGAAGTTGGTTTCACAAGCTCCCAAGTCAGAATCGGTTTTTGAGTTGCAAGCGCATTCAAGCCAAATTAAAGGTTGGAGAAGCTCTAGGGTGTATCACTGATCGTGTCTGGAAGGTTGAATTGAGCCACAACTACCTCTGTTGATCAAGATTCAGCAGGTATGTAACTCTCAAATTTCATGTTGATCTAGGGAGAATTAGCTTATAATATGCATGTTGTTAGGACCTAGATGACTCAGGGATCGTTCTTGGTTTGGTTTGGGAGCCATTAGAGACAAAATTAGGGTGTTGCCATTTTCTGTTGGAGCTTGAATCTCTGTGTTCTTGAAGCTTTAAGAGTGTTTGAATATTGAGAATTGATCAGGGAGATGTGTAGTATATAATAGGATCATTAATTTCAAGAGATGAGTTAATCAAGATTGGATGTTTGTTCTGCAACTTCCACCGGGTTTGGAGTTGTAGTGAGAATTAATTAGAATGGAGGTCGAATTCATAACCAGGGTGAAATTTGGAGTGGATTAGGGTTTTTATTTGACTTGATTGGTGAGGTTTAGGGTTTGCTTCGCCGGAGAAGACGGCGGTTGGACCACCGGACAACCGTCTGAGATTTGACCTTCACCTGAGCTCGTTTGGAGAAGATGAAGTCTTCACCTTTGGATCATCTTGAAGAGGAGACTTGTTATGCGGATCGTGTGGCCAAGATTCAAACTGAGATTGCCTCCCTTTGAGCAAACGCACCGTTTCACTAATCCCAGTCAGCGTGTGACTGAGATGCACGCGTGGACACGTTCTGAGACCTTGGATTCGTTTACTAGTCAATGGACCTCGTGGCCCTCATTTATTTCAGCATTTTAATTTCTTTTATTTGATTTTCTTTTATTTTTAATCCATTTTGTTTCTAAAATTCATAATAAATAGGAAAATAATCATTTTTTAGCTAGATTTTTTTCCCTAACTCCTTAAAAAATGTAGAATTTAATAGGATTGAAAAATAGTTAATTCATGCATTTTTTTATTTTATTTTCATTTTTTGTATTTTAATTAGTTTTATTTTTAATTTATTTGACATGTGTTTTTGCTGATTTTATTGTGAATAATTGGTGATGAATTTTGAGTTGATTCCTTTTGGGCTAGATAGCTTAGATATGCATGTACCCATAGTAATTTTCTCATATTTTTGTGAGAGAATTTTAGACTAGTTTGAGCATTGGACATTATAGGTGTTAGATTTAGGGTTTCAATACAACTATCTTTAGTTGAGAGCATAGTTTGAGGGCTTAGTGATTGATTTAGGTCCTGGGATTTATATGGGATAATGGGTATAGGTTTAGGTTCCCTTAGAAATTTAATCAGGATTTTATGATTCCCTTTTGCATTTTATTTGGATTTTACAACTTGTGTGTTGTTTGTGGATTTCTCCCTTGAGTGTTTGGCTTGTTCAACTTGGTTATCCTTTTTGCTTTGGCTTTTGGCTTGGTTTCTTCTTGGTGGAGCTATGGGAGGCATTGAAGGTGCTTTGGAGAGCTTGAAGGAGCTTGGAGTTGAAGATTTCTCATCTGTTAGAATGCTTGTCAGAAGCTTAGGAAAATTAGGGTTTTAGGAAGAGCTTTGTAGACTTAGTTCATTTCTTTCCTCAAACATGGAATGCTTTGTTTGCTTCCATCCTATCCTATGATTCAAAGTCCTCTTAAGGAAGCCCCATATCTCCCTTGGAGGGATGAGTGGCATGCCTTAAAGAGTAGAAATTTTGAGGATACCCTTCTTTGCAAATGATGGTTTCTAGTGATTTCCTTTGGTTTTCACTAGTTTCCATTCATTATAACTTGATCTCAATAACCAATCTTTCTTGGTGGAGCTTGCTAGAGCTTGTAGATGAAGATATAAGATGTTGAAGATGCCTTTCATAAGGTGTGCTTGAAGATGGAGTTATGTTACTATCAACTTTGCTGTCAGGAGCTGGCTGGAGGATTGAAGCTAGGGTTTACTGTTGATGTCAGAGCTGCTGTTTGCTGTAGGAGTTTGGTGCTGCTACTTGGGCTGCCTCCTCTGCTTTGGGGTTTTGTTTCTGTATTGTTTGTTGGCTTGTGTAGCTTTCCCCTTAAGGTTTGAAGTGAATGTTGATTCACTTTGCCTGTTATTTTCCCAGGTTCGAGGTAGAGCAGGACTCCCTTGCCTCGCTTGTGCTGCTGCATTGCATGCATTTTACTGTATTTGTTTGCTTTCTTTTCTGTTTATCCCCTAGGATCTCTGATTTCCTCTGTGCAGGACGGAATTATGACAGACATTAGGATTCTTATCCATGCATGACAACATTAGGTTAGTTTTTATTCCCTTTCCAACCCTAGGCTTTTTAGAGCTTCTTTCTCTTCTTATCTCAAAACAACTCAAAAATACAGTAATAAGGTTAATCGATGTCGTACATTACGAGCCTTAAGCTATTTGAGAAAGGGTTGCTGGAGAGCTTCTTTCCAGTAGTCTGGCTGCTTAGTGTGGCACCCTTTGGGTGACACGCGACGTAGTCACTCTCAAATCATAGTCTCTAGTGCGTCAGAGATTGCAAACAAACTAAAAAACACTTCTTTCGTAAAAGATTCAAAGCAAACATCAAAGTGTCATTTTTGTCCGCTTGGGCTCTTAATCAAGAAAAACCCTTTCATAATGTAATAAAAAACAGTCAGACAAGCTTGTGTCTTCCGTAGCCCAAACTACGTTTGCTCTGATCTTTCATGCTGTATGAAAGTACGTAGGCATAGGATGCCGTATCCTAGCGAGCAACCTTCCCACCTTCATCCGTAGTTAGGCGAACTACGTTGACTCTGATTTCTCATTCCAGACGGGAATACGTAGGAATAAAGTGCGATACTTTGCCGAGTCATTTTCTTTTCTTTTTAGCCCAGACCCTTTAGTGTAGATAGAATAACAATCCGTACTAGAAAACAAGCGTGGATCCCGTCGAGTACGGCGGACGTGAGGGGTGCTAATACCTTCCCCTTGCGTAATCGACTCCCGAATCCAGGATTTGGTTGCGACAACCATTCCATTCCCTTTTTGCGTTAGGTTTACTCTAAGCGTTTCCTTTCCCTCCTTTGGGATAAATAACGCACGGTGGCGACTCTTCTGTCATAGCCGGCGCCGATTTTCCCAGTAGCGACAGCTGGGGACTCCAACGGTTCCCTACGCGAGTCAATCCTAGCGCTTGTTTTCCCGTCGTGGGTTTTGTATGGATTTACCTTTCTGTATTTACTTTCAGCATTATATTATTGCTGTTATGCTGGGTAGGGGGTCAGATTGAGAGATAAGCTGGACCTGGGCTTGAGTGCACCTAGAATTAGTTGTGGAAAGTAGTGGGCGCGTGCATGCTTTGCATGTACTAGTGTCCCGCAAAATCCACGCTCGGACGAGGTTCTTCTGGCTGACTTCTTTTTCAACCCTTTGGGTTGAGGGGGTTGTTGGTTAGTTGGATTGTCGACTCTGGGGACCGATCAATTGGAAGTTGGCTAAGTGAGGCCTCTTCAGGACATGATGATGCCACACCTTCTGGGTATCGTACCATCAGTCTTGAAAGTCTGTGACGCCGACGACCGCATAGGATGCCGTACCTTGTGTCAGTTGATAGGACACCTACCTGTGAGAGGGATTGGGACATGCAGGAAACTTGACCTCCAGACTACCCGGTTTTCTTGATATTGGATCAGTATGCGTGGTTACTTGGGGTTTCTTCATCAGGACAGTGTTATGGGTCTGTTGAGACCAAGTTGGAACTTTGTTATAGGTCTGTTGAGACCAGGTTGAAGCATTGTTATGGGTCTGTTGAGACCAGGTTTGAGCAGTATTGTGGGTCTGTTGAGACAGATATTGTGGATGGATCTCTTCAGCAATATATCACTTGATCCCTGTTGCATGTTTGCATAGTGCATTGTTGCATACTCATTTTGCATATCATTAACGTGTGTCTGTGCTGCAGGTGCATTTCATACCCTCTGATTCTAGTTGCCCGGATTTCTGTCTGTCTGCTATTATGGATACTTTGAAGAAGACTGTGGCATACAAGTTTCCTACTCCAGATGTTTCTCCTTTGCTTGGTTTGATATCCTTAGCTGATGATGATGTGAAGAGAAGCTTCAGGAAGAGTTATGGGAAACTGCTTAGGTTGGTTTGCAAACCATCCACGTACGAGCTGAACGGATTGTACGCGCTTATGCAGTTCTATGATCCCCCGCTGAGATGTTTTACTTTTCCTGACTTCATTCTGGCTCCGACCATGGAGGAATACGCTGAGATCTTAGAGTTGACTATTCAGAACAGGGTACCCTTCATTCATATGGGTGTTGAGCCCATGCTGGAGGACTTGGTTGTGGCTTTGCATTTAGACTCCTCAGAGTTGCTGTTAACCTCGTGGAATGGAGTGACCGGTTTTTCTCTCAAGTTCTTGGTTGGGAAAGCACAAGAGTATGCCAAGAGTGGATGTTGGATTGTGTTTCATGCTATTCTTGCTCTGTGTATCTATGGCATTGTAATGTTCCCGAACATGCCTGATTTCGTTGATTTGGATGCATTCTATATATTTGCTTCAGGCAATCCTGTGCCTACACTGATTGGGGATTTCTATCACTCTCTGCATTATAAGAACGAGAATAGGAGGGGCAAGAACGTCTCTTGCTGTGTGCCTTTGTTGTATATGTGGTTTGATAGTCACCTGCCCAAGAAGGGTATCTTTGCTGAGTCTGCAGCTACGGTGGAATGGTCTGAGCGTCTGATGGGGCTTTCTTCAGAAGATGTTGTCTGGTTTGATAGAGATCTACTGGGATCTGAGATTATCTATAGCTGCACAGGATACCCTAACGTTCCTTTGATTGGGAGGAAAGGATGCATTAACTACAATCCGTCATTGCTGATCAGGCAATTCGGTTACGCTTTGAAAAGTCCGCCAAAAGAGGAGGAAGTGCAGGAGTCTCTGTACTTCACAGGTGATCTGAAGGGAGAATTGTTATCCCAGCTTCAGCATGCTTGGAATAATATCAACAAGAAGGGTAAGCCGTTTTTGGGTAAGAATGATTGTCAAGCCTATCCTTCGTACAAAGTCTGGATCCAAGATAGGGCAAAGCAAGCGCTGATGCCGTTTCCTGCAGTATTACCTCCTGCTCCCCTCGTGATTGAAGAGCCAACTACTGTGCCTATTGAGAGATACGAGCAGGTTGTGAAGGAAAAAAAAGAGCTGATGAAAGCCAACGAGAAGTTGGAAGAAGAGCTAGTGCAACTCAGGAGCGAAAGAAATGAAGCCGTACACTCCTTCAATCAACAAACAGAGCTGGTGAACCAACTAGGTGCAGAACTGACTGAACAACGCAAGAAGCGTGAACGTTTGGGGATAGATTTCAAGAGCTCTCACGACATGCTGGAGTCCAAGAAGAAAGCACTTGATGTAGCCTACCGGGAGATCTCCACATTCAACAAAACCTGGAATGCCACGCTGACCGACAATAAAGAAAGAGAAGACAAACTGAAGCTGCAGATCTCCGAACTGGAAGATCAGTTGAAAGCTAGCCAGAAAAAGTTTGAAGAAGAGGTTATGCGGAGATATGACGTTCAGAGTGCCTTGAACAAAGTTATCAAGCGGAAGAAGGAGTCTGCATCCCAGAAGTGGAAGCTAGAGGAGTGCTTTGGAGAAGGTGCTTGGGAGGAATCCATTGGGGATCTCCAGCGTGTTATCAGGCAAAGAGACTCGCTCGTCGAAGGGTTGCTTTCTCAGCCGAACCATCCCAAGACTAAGATATTGTTAGAGGAGTATCAGGCATATGGTCGCACTTGATTACCTTATGTACTATTGTTTATGCTTTATTTGAATTGTGCTGGCCATCACCAGGATTGTTGGTTGAGGTCATGCCTTCTTGTTGTACACTCAGTGATATTGTATTTCTGCCTTGTTGGGCCCTTTTCAACAATATATGAGGAACTTTATCCCCGTAAATGGATCCAAGCTTCTTATCACTGTCACTGGCACTTTGGCACTAGAATTAGGGGTTGATCTCCCTAACGCACAGACACATATTGCATCTGCATATTCATTTTGCATTACCAGTTACTTGTTGAATTTGTATCTTATTTCCTGCATCTCGCAGGTTTTTCAGGATTGACAACCAGAGAGTCCACCGCTACTCAACCCGAAACAACTGCAAGAAGATAATGGATCAAGTCCAAGTCGAGATGCAGGAAATCAGCGAGAATTTGACTCTATTCATGCAAGCTATGGAGAGCATGGCCAAGGGCCAGGAGAATCTCCAGACCTTGGTGCAGCCACTGCTGACCCGGGCAAACGGAAATGGAAATACTAACCACATTTCTGTTGAAACTCCTCGCCGGGAGGATGAGATACCGGCAGTTGTTACTCCACCTGTTGTGACGGTCAACGAAAACACTGGTACTGGTGCGGATGCTGGCGCTGGTAATGGCAACACTGGAAATGGTGGTGATGGGCATGTTGTTAACAACAAAGGAAACACTGTGGATGCCGATCAAGGATTCGTTGACAATGTTGGCTTTGGAAACAATGGGTATGGCGATGTCAATCAGAAAGGGAACTTCGGGTTCAACAATCATGGCTACAGTAATGGTGGATTCGGTAATGTGAATGTGAGCGGCGCTGGAGCATTTCCTTTCAACAATGGTTTTGGACCTGCTGGGGTCAATCTAGGGTTCGGCAACCGAGGACAGGGTCCCGTGTTCAATCAACAAGGATTTGGCCGTAACATGGGTTATGATGGGTATGGCAATGACTGGAATGTGGATCAACAGGAGGACGCTTTTTCAGGAAGGGGTATGGGACCTGAAGGCCCTATTGACCCTGTTCAAAGGATCAGGATGCTAGAAGAGCAGATGAAAGGGGTGGTTGATCAGAACTCCGCTGGGTTAGACATGACTACTATGGGGTTGGTACCAGGGCTGAGGGTGCCATTGTAATTCAAGGCTCCAACATTCGACAAATACAAAGGAGATACCTGCCCAAAGGTCCATGTACGTTCTTATTATAGAAGGATGTCTGCATATTCCAATGGTGAAAGGATGCTCATGCATTTCTTTCAGGATAGCTTATCTGGACCATTATTGGAATGGTACATGGGACTGGAGCCCACCCAGATTAGGAGCTGGAAGCAGTTGGCTGATGCTTTTGTTATGCATTACAAATATAACATCGATTTGGCGCCAAACAGAGTTCAGTTGCAGAGTCTGTCGCAGAAAAATGGTGAAAGTTTCAAAGAGTACGCGCAGCGGTGGCGCGATATGGCAGCACGGGTGCACCCTCCTTTGGTTGAAAGGGAGATGAATGACATGTTTGTGGGGACTTTTACTGGAATGTACTATGAAAAGTTGCTCAATGTGTCGATGGGCAGTTTCTCCGATATGATCCTTATGGGGGAAAGGATCGAAAATGGAATTAAAATTGGAAAGATTCAGGCAGGCGAATTTACTTCAGCTAGGGGTGTGAGAAAAGCGTTCGGCAGAAGACGACAGGGTGATACTAGCGCTGTGTATGGTGGCAGAGGCCGGGGCATAGGCAGAAATCAGTACATTCAACCTCAACAGATAGCCAGTGTTACTATTCCAATTCCTCAGCAACAACAGCAACAACAACCACAACAACAGCAACAACAACCGCAGCAGCAGCAAAGGCAGAATCAGGGTCAGGGAAGGTTTCAGAATGTAAGGCCGAAGAGGGTATTTGATAAGCCTCCGTCGACATATGCAGAGTTTCTTCAGACACTGCTGGGGTTGAATTTGGTCGAGAAAAGGACAATGGAACCACCTACAGGACTGGTACTTCCTAGAGGGTACGACGCTAGTAAGCACTGCGAATTCCATTCCGGGGCGCCCGAGCATGATGTAGAATCGTGTCATGCTTTCAAGCATAAAGTTCAAGACTTGTTGGACAATAAAGCCATTAACTTTGGCCAAGTGGGGCCCAATATTGTACAACATCCTATGCCTAATCATGGGGCAAATGCCGTCTTAACAGAAGGAAATTTGAACTTGGTGTTGAATGTTAATGAGTTGAAGACACCATTGAGTGAAGTGAAAAGCAGGTTGCTCAAAGGGGGAGTATTTCCCGGTTGTGATGAATACTATTTAGAGTGTTGGACCCAGCCTGAGGGTTGTACTGATTTGAAGCAGGGCATTCAGGCCATGATCGACGACGGGACCTTGCAATTTGATCAAACTGCGGTGGAAAAGCCTGTGGAGGCATTATGTGACGAGCAGAATGATATTGCAACGGTGACGATCCCGAGGAAGACTATAACGATAACGGCGCCCGTCCAGCGGCCAACTATTACGATTACCAAAGCAGGGCTTGTTCCCTTTGAGAGTACGAAAGCTGTCCCATGGACATACGGTTTAGAAGCGTATTGCAACGGTGAAAAGATTGTGGTGAATAGCCAGCCAGCTGGGGCTGTTGATAATGTCGTTGGAACAGGGGGCATGACCCGTAGCGGAAGGATCTTTACCTCACCTGAAATAGAAGCAGAGAGGTTGGCCAAAGGCAAAGCCAAAGTAAATGAAAGCAGGCCTACTCAGTCAAAAGAAAAGGATACGTCGCTCAAGGACGTAGAGGAGTTCATGAGACTGATTCGTAAGAGCGACTACAAAATTGTCGAACATCTACATCAGACGCCATCGAAGTTTTCTATCTTGTCGTTGTTATTATGTTCCGAGGCCCACCGGAACGCCTTGCTAAAGATTCTGGATACGTCATTTGTGCCTCAAGAAGTTTCTGTAAATCAGTTAGATGGGGTAATGGCACATGTCAATGCTGGACACAGCCTGGGTTTCACAGATTTTGACCTAACACCCAGGGGTCGAGAGTACAACATGGCTTTGCATATATCGGTGGAATGTCGGGGCACCGTAATGTCGCGTGTATTAGTGGATACTGGATCATCGTTGAACGTACTACCAAAGAAAGCCATGATGAAATTGGACATACGGGGAATTATTTGCACGCCCAGCAATTTGGTTGTGAGGGCGTTTGACGGAACGAAAAGATCAGTATTTGGGTCAATAACATTACCGCTTCAGGTGGGGCCGGAAATTTTTGATACCGAATTCTACATCATGGATATCCATCCAGCTTATAGCTTCCTTATTAGGCGCCCATGGATCCACGCGACAGGGGCCGTAACGTCCACACTGCATCAGAAGTTGAAGTACAGGGTGGGTGATAGTGTTGTTACCGTTTGCGGGGAGGAGGACATTTTGGTCAGTCACCTGTCATCATTCAGATATGTTGAGGTCGACGGAGAAATACACGAGACACCTTGTCAAGCCTTCGAAGGGTTGCGGATTAAAGACAAAGTTTAGGGTTCCAGCAAAATGCCAGAGGTGGCAGTGTCATCTTACAAAGAGGCTCAGGCTTTAGTGCAGACTGGTGAGACTAAAGGTTGGGGGCAGGTGCTAGAGATTCCCATGAAGAATGACAAGTTTGGGCTAGGGTATCGACCGACATCGTCAGCGTCATCGTCAGGAGCGCCCAGGTTCAAGGGACCGGTCACGATTATGCCAAGTGGGGTGTGCTTTGAGACTATATCGCCCGGTTCATATCTCACCTAACTGCGACATGCGAGCCGTTATTCAAGTTGTTGAAAAAGGATCAGGTATTGACCTGGAATGAAAATTGTCAAAAGGCGTTCGACAAGATAAAAGAATACTTGCAGGAACCTCCTGTTTTGATACCCCAGTGGCCGAGAGACCTTTGATTATGTATTTGACGGTTCTTGAGGAAAGTATGGGTTGTGTTCTCGGTCAACACGACGAGACCGGACGTAAAGAGCATGCGATTTACTATTTGAGTAAGAAGTTTGCCGACTGTGAGTCCAGATACTCAATGCTCGAGAAGACGTGTTGCGCGCTAGCCTGGGCCGCCAAACGTTTGAGGCAATACATGCTGAATCATACAACCATGCTAATTTCAAAGATGGATCCAATCAAATACGTGTTTGAGAAGCAAGCACTCTCCGGAAGAATTGCCCGATGGCAGATGGTGTTAACCGAATACGATATCCAATATGTCTCGCAAAAGGCTATTAAAGGTAGCGTTCTGTCAGAGTACCTTGCGGAGCAGCCTGTTGAGGACTACCAATCGATGAGGTTTGATTTTCCTGACGAGGATATCATGTACCTGAAAATGAAAGATTGTGAAGAACCGTTGCCGGACGAAGGACCGGAGTTGGGTTCCAAATGGCAGTTGATATTTGACGGAGCTGTAAATTCCTACGGTAGCGGAATATGGGCAATTATCACCACTCCTCAGGGGTCGCACATCCTCTTTACTGCTCGATTGAATTTTCCCGTTACCAATAATGAGGCTGAATATGAGGCTTGCATCATGGGTCTGGAAGAAGCTATTGATTTGCGAATCAAGAACCTGGATGTATACGGAGACTCAGCTCTAGTGGTGAATCAGATTAAAGGAGAATGGGAGACACGTCAGCCCAATTTGATACCATGTATGAATTATGCAAGGAGATTGTTGCCTTTATTTGACAAGGTGGAATTGCATCATGTGCCACGAGCAGAAAATCAAATGGCTGACGCCCTAGCGTCATTGTCTTCAATGTATAAAGTTAACTTCTGGAACGAGGCTCCCCGGATTGTTATCTCTCGGCTCGATAGGCCTGCATTCATATTTGCCATTGATGAGGCTTCCGATGGTCAACCCTGGTACTTTGACATCCAGAATTTCCTGAAGAACAAGGAGTATCCGGCTGGGGCATCCAGTCGAGATCAGAAGACTCTCAGGAGATTGGCTGGCAATTTCTATTTGAACCCGGACGGTGTCCTATACAAAAGAAACCACGACTTGGTGTTGCTACGTTGTGTAGATGAGAAAGAGGAGAAGTTGCTCATGGAAGAGATACATGAGGGTACATTTGGTACACATGCTGGTGGGTATGCTATGACGAGAAAACTGCTGCGGGCAGATTATTATTGGCTAACTATGGAAACATACTGTTTCAAGTTTGCAAAGAGGTGTCATAAATGCCAGATTTATGCGGACAAAATCCATGTGCCTCCAAGTCCTCTGAATGTGATGTCATCACCGTGGCCTTTCTCGATGTGGGGAATTGATATGATTGGCAAGATTGAGCCTACGACATCCAACGGACACCGGTTCATTTTGGTGGCAATCGATTACTTCACCAAATGGGTGGAAGCAGCATCATATGCTAATGTCACCAAACAAGTGGTCGCCAGATTTATCAAACGAGATATTATCTGCATATATGGAATCCCTGAGCGGATTATCACCGACAACGGTTCGAATTTGAATAACAAAATGATGAAAGAGCTGTGTCAGAATTTTAAGATTTAGCATCACAACTTTTCTCCTTACCGACCCAAGATGAATGGCGATGTCGAAGCGGCCAATAAGAACATAAAGAAGATTGTTCAGAAGATGGTTGTGACATATAAGAACTGGAACGAGATGCTACCTTTCGCTTTGCACGGTTATCGTACGACGGTATGCACATCAACCGGGGCAACCCCTTTTTCATTGGTATACGGGATGGAGGCAATGTTACCGTTGGAGGTCGAGATTCCTTCCCTGAGGGTTTTACATGATGTCCAACTCGACGAGGCAGAATGGATTAAAGATAGACTGAATCAGCTCAGCTTAATGGATGAGAAGAGGCTGGATTCTTTAGCATACGGTCGGTTATATCAGAGCCGGATGAAGAAAGCTTACGGCAAGAAGGTATGCCCTCGAAGCTTTCAGACGGGCGATCTTATTTTGAAAAAGATTTTCCCACCGCAAACAGATCACAGGGGCAAGTGGACTCCTAATTACGAAGGACCCTACGTTGTCATAAAAGTCTTCTCTGGAGGAGCCTTGTTACTATCCACCATGGATGGTGAAGACTTTACGTCCCCTGTGAATTCGGACGCAGTTAAAAAATACTTTGCTTGAAAGTGACCCGCTGGATAGTAAAAAGAGAGTCCAGGCAAAAATGGGGCATCCCGGCGGACCATAAAAAATGAATAAAAGGTTCGGGCAAAAGTTAGGGATAAAATTGAAAAGATGTACACCCGCGAAGTCGAAAACCTAAAAAAGGCGACTTCGGCAAAAAAGGGTATCCCGGTGAATTGAAAACCTGCAAAGGGCGGTTCACGCAAAAGTTAGGGATTGAAAAAGCAAATGACTGCGGTCCGGGTTTGATACGACATTGCTTAGTGGTTTGGGAGCACCTGGGGACCGTCTATCCAAAGACAATCTCTTCCGAAGATCGAGTACCGGGAAAGCGCAAAGTCAGGCGGGTCATAGGAGGGTCAGCTCATGGTGTTTATCTGCATCACGTTGCCGACATGTATACAAATATTGCTTTGTATTTTCCCTATGCTTCTTGTGCATATATGTATGTGTATTTGTGCATAACTTCCTCTTTTCAGGAGTTGCATCCAGTGTACAAAACTTTGCCTATTCAGAGGCCCGTTATCAATAAAACGTGTTATTCAGTACTTGATGCTTGTTCTTTACTGTTTTGTTTGTGAAAGACGCTGATGCTTTTGATAAACTTGCACTTGCATAATCTTGCTAGCCCTTGCCAATAATTGATAAAACTTCGAATTGACTGAAGTAATGTCACAGGTGCTAACCCGGATAGATTTCGTTGTATAGGCCTGTTTTGTCTCGTTTGTGTTTTGCAGGGTTCTTACCTTTGGAGCAAACAGTCAGGGATTGTATTCCCCAGCCACAATCTCTCGACGTAAGACCTGACTCCAGTCGATGTCATTCCCCAGCTAGTCGCAGCTTATTCCCAGAGAGTGGGAATGACGTTATCCCTTACTGAATGAGGGATTATTCTCCCCAGAAGAGTGTCCTCAGGGAAGTTGTCCACAGGATATCCCCAGCAAGTCAAAATCAATGTTCCCTGCAGAGGTTGCGCTCCTTAGCGAATCGAAGGTGTGCGCGTTCAATCTCTGCCATGGGAGATTCCCGCAATAGTTAACCAAGTTGTTGGTTCGAAAGGATTATACCCGGAGGAGGTTTTTCTTGCTCCCCCACAGGTCGTCATGCCATTGACAGGATGTTGATCCTCAGCGGAGTCCGAGGCTCCGAGTTTGTAAACTGTGCCCAGACAGTGTGTTTTTCCTAGAAGTGTCGTTTTTTCCCCAGCTAAGTTTGTTTACCAGCAGGGTGGCTTGTTCTTTCCTCCCAGTGGAAATTGATGTTTAATCGCTCCTCGGCAGAGTTGGTTGTGTTTCTGGCGTTTATTTCGCCGAAATACTTTGTGATACTTGTTCTCCAGCGGAGTTGGCGTTATCCTCAACATTCATGTTGTTAAGACAACACTATCAGAGTGGCCCCGACAGCTTGAGCCTGCATTTGCATTTGCATATAGCGTCACATTTGCATCTGCTCAAACGCGTAGCATTTCCTTGCCGCACGGAGCATTACGCCACTTTCAAACATACGCATTTTGAAGCATAAGTCAGGTTGGCTACCTCTTTGTTTTCAGGTGTTCTTCCCTGCAGGTAATTGGGCTTCTTGTTCAGGATTGTTTCCAGATATTCAGATTTGCGGCATAAGATATGTGATGATAATGTTCGTCCCGCCATATGTTCCCTTATCAGAGGTGCTTGATTAACTTCCCTTCTTCCTCAGCGGAGTGTTCTTTACACAGTTTCATGATTGGACTTTGGAGTTGTTGTCAAAGATTCCCCAGTGGAGTGTTCTATCGGGTTGCTGTCACGTTAGCATCTTAAGAAAAGATTTCGGGGATTAGACATCTGAAGTCATTACTCGTCATCAAGTTGAACGTCTGGCAGTTGACGTTAGAATTTCCCCCGGCAGAGTTCTCCCCGGTTTGTTGTTATGGCTTCATAATTAGACTTTGAAGATGTTACCATCATGATATGGCTTCATAATCTGACTTTGAAGTTATTGTCAGTTGCTTTCAGCGGTCAACGGCTTCACGATTAGACTTCGAAGTTGTTGTAAAAGGAAGATTTCAGTGATTAGACGTTTGAAGTCATTACTTGTTGTTACGGCTTCGTAATTTGAATTTGAAGTTCGTCAGCGTGGGATGCTCCATAATTAGAAGTTGGAGACGTTATCACTATTACAATGGCTTCATAATTAGACTTTGAAGTTGTTGTTAGAATTTCCTCGGAAGGAGTCTAGAGGGCTTCATGATTTGACTTTGAAGTTCAATAGAGTTTTCCTGGAATTGCTGTTACGTCAGCATTGCACGGCTTCATAACTAGACTTTGAAGTTCATTACATCAGCGTTATAAGGCTTCATGATTTGACTTTGAAGTTGTTGTGGGTATTTTTAAAGGGAGATTTCAGCGATTAGACGGCTGAAATCGTTACTTGGTGTCACTGCTTCATAATTAGACTTTGAAGCAGTTAGCAGCAGTGGATGGCTTCATAATTAGACCTTGGAGTTATTATCAGTTTATACGGCTTCATAATTAGACCTTGGAGTTATTATCAGTTTATACGGCTTCATAATTCGACCTTGGAGTTATTGTCAGCATTCAACAACTTCATAACTAGGCTTTGGAGTTGTTGTTAGGAGTTCCCTAGCGGGTTTTCCTCGCGTAGCTGTTATGTTAGAATTGCAGACTTCATAATTTGACTTTGGAGATCGGCCTAGTTTCTTCGGGTGGCTGTTATGTCAGCGTTACACGGCTTCAGAATTAGACTTTGGAGTCGTCGTTAGCGATTCCCCAACAGAGTTTCTCTAGCAGCTGTTACGTCAGCATTGCGCTGCTTCATTATTAGACCTTGGAGTTGTCGTCAACATCAAACGACTTCGTAATTAGACTTTGGAGTTCTTCAGCGGTACTGCATCTTCATGATTAGATTTTGGAGTTGTTGTCCGAAGGTTTTGTCTGCATGGAATAGCTTCATAAGTAGACTTTGGAGTTGTTGCCAGATTTTTCCCCACAGAGTTGCTTGTTGAAGTTTCTCTTATCCGGCCATCGGAGTATTTTCTTCAAGTTTGCTGTTCCGTCAGCGTCACAGGGTTTCATAATCAAAATTTCAGGAGTTGTCGCCTGTTGTCGAAATAGGTGTCTGGCAGTTAATTTCAGAGCATCCCTAGTGGGTTTGGCTACTGCAAAGATAAGGCGGAGTTATTGTCCAGTATGATTGACAGAATTGAATTCCTATTGGGTGGACGAGTTCTATCCCCAGTGAAGCCGCCATGATTTCTTCGTGTTGACAAAATATTATCCCCAGTAGAGTCCTCCTCAAAGTCGTTGTCACGTCAACGCTGCAACGTTTGTGGGTTGGGACCGATGGAGTTAGCTACTGCAGAGATAGGCAGAGAAACTGTATTCAGAGTATTTTCCCGTATGGATAGGCGGATGAAGTTTCCTGTGTGTAGACAGATGATTTTCCCGTATGGATAGACGGATGAAGTTTCCTGTGTATAGACAGATGATTTTCCCGTATGGATAGACGGATGAAGTTTCCTGTGTATAGACAGAAGATTTTCCCGTATGGATAGGCGGATGAAGTTTCCTGTGTGTAGAAAGATGATTTTCCCGTATGGATAGACGGATGAAGTTTCCTGTGTATAGACAGAAGATTTGCCCGTAGGGATAGGCGGATGAAGTTTCATGTGTATAGACAGAAGATTTGCCCGTATGGATAGGCGGATGAAGTTTCCTGTGTTTAGACAGATGGTTTTCTCGTGTGGATAGGCGGATGAAGTTTCCTGTGTTTAGACAGATGGTGTTCCCGTGTGGATAGGCGGATGGAGTTTCCTGTGATTGGACAGAAATGTTTCCCAGTGAAGTCGGCAAATTTATTGCCTATGATTGATAGGGCCTCCTCGTGTTGGCAAGAGACGAACAACTCATCCCCAGCGGAGTAGCCGGGATCTCTCCGTGTTGACAGAATGTAGCGTCCTAACGTGGATAAAGTTCTATTCCTGTGTTGTTGAGATTTCTTCGGGTTGACGAAATGTGCGTCCTGACGTGGACAGATTGGTGTCTATTCGTGATTTGACAAAATTTGGGTCCAGATGTGGACAAGGTTAATCCTGTGACGACGGAATCTCTATTCGTGTTGATAAATTTGTTTCTCTTCTTGTGTTGACAAGGTTAGTCCAGTTGTAGACGGAGGTGTTCAGTACATGTGGTGTTACACATGTGGTTGATGTTGAAATCAGAGTTATTATCAGACGTTGGATCAGTTGTTGCCGTAACGACCAGATTCAATCGGCGGATGTCGTTCCCCAAGCAGTTGTGCAGTTTATTTATGCGGTTAGCAAATTTCCGGGTTTCTTGGTATTCAACCGTCTCGTACCTCGATTGTTTGAAGGCCGTTCGCTCTTCACCCAGTCGGGTCTAAGCCGTTTGAATAGCGGCAACTGTTGCACCCCAAAATTTGCTTAACCTTTTCTTGCCTGATTTATGTTTCATTGCATTTCATCTGCATAGTTACATCATTCACATATTTCAACCATTTGTATATCATAGCATATCAAGTCATCCAACAAGGGATCAAGTGCCATTTATGTCAAAAGAAGCCTATCTAGAGGTGTTCTCTGAGCCTGAGGGACCATCCAAGTCATCAGAGAAGGGTGAAGTCATGAGAAGTTTGAGTGCCCACAGGTGGATTTCTCTCCTAACTTGAGGTGTATTGAAGATCATCAACAAGGAATTTGAACTTGAGGTGTGTATGGATCTCATGGAATGCCTAGAGGGCCCTATTGAAGCTGAGACAAGTCATTGATTCAAGTACAAGAGCCACAGTTGAGGTGCAGTCAATTAGGGTTTCATCTGGGTCAATCCTATGTCAATTGAGTAATTGGAGATCATCAAAGCCTACCTTGAGGTCATGGGATTCATGAGTTGGTATGTTGATACATGTGTGGTGTTGTCCCAAGATTAAGCAAATAAAGATCAAGAATGTGGGAAGTTGCTAAATTAGGGTTTCAGTGTAAAATCCCCTATTTAGTGCCTAACTTCAAAGTCACATAAGTCAAAATACATGTTTCAAATGGATCTTTGGCCAACATGAAACTTGTAGAGATTCTTAATACATTTAATTTAAGTACTAGAAGTCTTAAAGAAGATTTTTAGAACTCAAGTTATGGTCTTCGCAAATTACAAGTCACTAGAGGACACTGAAATTTATCTGTGAAAGTCACTTGACTTCTAAGCAACTTTTGCCCCTCAAGGAGTTTTCAAATGGATTCTTGGCCAACATAAGAGTTGTAGGTCTTGATCTTACCTTTAATTTGAATGCTATAAGTCCTTAAGAAGATTTGTGGAACTCAAGTTATGATCTTGGCGATCCTGGGGTATTTTGGGAAAGTTGAATTATAGGTCATTTTCAAGCATGTGCCAAAATCTCTATCTTCCATGTCTCAAATGGATAATTGTTCAATATGAAATGTGCTTAGAATGTTGTTTTTAGGTCATATAAGTCATCATGGTGGATTGAATTGGATTATATCATGAAGTGATTCAAAAGGGCCTAAAAATGGAAAGAATTTCAAATGGGATTAAAGAGGGAAAATGTGATTTTTGAGTTATAGGTCATAAGCATGTCATGTGAGTAGTCATTTTGACCAGAAATTGGATTCTAAACACAATGACATTTCCACATTTTTGAATTGAGGCTTAATTTCATAACTTACTTTGTAAAATGGTTTCTTCACTTACAAGTCACAATGCCAAATCAAAAACCAATGCAATTCAGGCTTTCCTACTGATCCAAACTTGCTCACAAGGTGTTTTGCAATGAGTTAGAACCTTCTGGAACAAATAACAAGCTTGTATGGCATGACTGATATATGCATTTTCAAGAGAAATATCAGAAATGGTGGATCACTGAATTGGGCTTCAAACTGAGTTCAAAAGCCCACAAAAACATTCTATATATTGATCAGAGTGAATTCAGATGAAGGTTGGTGCTGTATTCGAGCTGAAGAGGAGAATTGCAGTTGGTTTCACAAGCTCCCAAGTCAGAATCGGTTTTTGAGTTGCAAGCGCATTCAAGCCAAATTAAAGGTTGGAGAAGCTCTAGGGTGTATCACTGATCGTGTCTGGAAGGTTGAATTGAGCCACAACTACCTCTGTTGATCAAGATTCAGCAGGTATGTAACTCTCAAATTTCATGTTGATCTAGGGAGAATTAGCTTATAATATGCATGTTGTTAGGACCTAGATGACTCAGGGATCGTTCTTGGTTTGGTTTGGGAGCCATTAGAGACAAAATTAGGGTGTTGCCATTTTCTGTTGGAGCTTGAATCTCTGTGTTCTTGAAGCTTTAAAAGTGTTTGAATATTGAGAATTGATCAGGGAGATGTGTAGTATATAATAGGGTCATTAATTTCAAGAGATGAGTTAATCAAGATTGGATGTTTGTTCTGCAACTTCCACCGGGTTTGGAGTTGTAGTGAGAATTAATTAGAATGGAGGTCGGATTCATAACCAGGGTGAAATTTGGAGTGGATTAGGGTTTTTATTTGACTTGATTGGTGAGGTTTAGGGTTTGCTTCGCCGGAGAAGACGGTGGTTGGACCACCGGACCACCGTTTGAGATTTGACCTTCACCTGAGCTCGTTTGGAGAAGATGAAGTCTTCACCTTTGGATCATCTTGAAGAGGAGACTTGATATGCTGATCGTGTGGCCAAGATTAAAACTGAGATTGCCTCCCTTTGAGCAAACGCACCGTTTCACTAATCCCAGTCAGTGTGTGACTGAGATGCACGCGTGGACACGTTCTGAGACCTTGGATTCGTTTACTAGTCAATGGATCTCGTGGCCCTCATTTATTTCAGCATGTTAATTTCTTTTATTTGATTTTCTTTTATTTTTAATCCATTTTGTTTCTAAATTCATAATAAATAGGAAAATAATCATTTTTAGCTAGATATTTTTTCCCTAACTCCTTAAAAAATGTAGAATTTAATAGGATTGAAAAATAGTTAATTCATGCATTTTTTTATTTTATTTGCATTTTTTGTGTTTTAATTAGTTTTATTTTTAATTTGTTTGACATGTGTTTTTGCTGATTTTATTGTGAATAATTGGTGATGAATTTTGAGTTGATTCCTTTTGGGCTAGATAGCTTAGATATGCATGTACCCATAGTAATTTTCTCATATTTTTGTGAGAGAATTTTAGGCTAGTTTGAGCATTGGACATTATAGGTGTTAGATTTAGGGTTTCAATACAACTATCTTTAGTTGAGAGCATAGTTTGAGGGCTTAGTGATTGATTTAGGTCCTGGGATTTATATGGGATAATGGGTATAGGTTTAGGTTCCCTTAGAAATTTAATCAGGATTTTATGATTCCCTTTTGCATTTTATTTGGATTTTACAACTTGTGTGTTGTTTGTGGATTTCTCCCTTGAGTGTTTGGCTTGTTCAACTTGGTTATCCTTTTTGCTTTGGCTTTTGGCTTGGTTTCTTCTTGTTGGAGCTGTGGGAGGCATTAAAGGTGCTTTGGAGAGCTTGAAGGAGCTTGGAGTTGAAGATTTCTCATCTGTTAGAATGCTTGTCAGGAGCTTAGGAAAATTAGGGTTTTAGGAAGAGCTTTGTAGACTTAGTTCATTTCTTTCCTCAAACATGGAATGCTTTGTTTGCTTCCATCCTATCCTATGATTCAAAGTCCTCTTAAGGAAGCCCCATCTCTCCCTTGGAGGGATGAGTGGCATGCCTTAAAGAGTAGAACTTTTGAGGATACCCTTCTTTGCAAATGATGGTTTCTAGTGATTTCCTTTGGTTTTCACTAGTTTCCATTCATTATAACTTGATCTCAATAACCAATCTTTCTTGGTGGAGCTTGCTAGAGCTTAGAGATGAAGATCTAAGATGTTGAAGATGCCTTTCATAAGGTGTGCTTAAAGATGGAGTTATGTTACTATCAACTTTGCTGTCAGGAGCTGGCTGGAGGATTGAAGCTAAGGTTTACTGTGCTGTCAGAGCTGCTGTTTGCTGTAGGAGTTTGGTGCAGCTGCTTGGGCTGCCTCCTCTGCTTTGGGGTTTTGTTTTTTGTATTGTTTGTTGGCTTGTGTAGCTTTCCCCTTAAGGTTTGAAGTGAATGTTGATTCACTTTGCCTGTTGTTTTCCCAGGTTCGAGGTAGAGCAGGACTCCCTTGCCTCGCTTGTGCTGCTGCATTGCATGCATTTTACTGTATTTGTTTGCTTTCTTTTCTGTTTATCCCCTAGGATCTCTGATTTCCTCTGTGCAGGAGGGAATTATGGCAGACATTAGGATTCTTATCCATGCATGACAACATTAGGTTAGTTTTTATTCCCTTTCCAACCCTAGGCTTTTTAGAGCTTCTTTCTCTTCTTATCTCAAAACAACTCAAAAATACAGTAATAAGGTTAATCGATGTCGTACATTACGAGCCTTAAGCTATTTGAGAAAGGGTTGCTGGAGAGCTTCTTTCCAGTAGTCTGGCTGCTTAGTGTGGCACCCTTTGGGTGACACGCGACGTAGTCACTCTCAAATCATAATCTCTACTGCGTCAGAGATTGCAAACAAACTAAAAAACACTTCTTTCGTAAAAGATTCAAAACAAACATCAAAGTGTCATTTTTGTCCGCTTGGGCTCTTTATCAAGAAAAACCCTTTCATAAGGTAATAAAAAACAGTCAGACAAGCTTGTGTCTTCCGTAGCCCGAATTACGTTTGCTCTGATCTTTCATGCTGTATGAAAGCACGTAGGCATAGGATGTCGTATCCTAGCGAGCAACCTTCCCACCTTCATTCGTAGTTAGGCGAACTACGTTGACTCTGATTTCTCGTTCCAGACGGGAATACGTAGGCATAAAGTGCGATACTTTGCCGAGTCATTTTCTTTTCTTTTTAACCCTTACCCTTTAGTGTAGATAGAATAACAATCCGTACTAGAAAACAAGCGTGGATCCCGTCGAGTACGGCGGACGTTAGGGGTGATAATACCTTCCCCTTGCGTAATCGACTCCCGAATCCAGGATTTGGTTGCGACGACCATTCCTTTCCCTTTTTGCGTTAGGTTTACTCTGAGCGTTTCCTTTCCCTTTTTGCGTTAGGTTTACTCTGAGCGTTTCCTTTCCCTCCTTTGGGATAAATAACGCACGGTGGCGACTCTTCTGTCATAGTCGGCGCCGATATTCGCAGTAGAGACAATAACCCAGAGGTATCTTTAATTCATCCACATTCATAACCAGATTCAAGCTAGTATCTTCCAAAATTGCACCCACCTGCGCAGATCCGTGAGCTGGCATCGGATTCTTCTCAATGTTGGGTGCCTCATTGCCAAAGTTTATAGCCTTGCTATCTATCAAATCTTGCACCTTGTGCTTGAATGCCTGACAATTCTCTATGGTATGACCGGGTGCCCCGGAGTGGAAGTCGCAATGTGCATTAGCGTCATACACATAAAGAGGCGTGCCCTTCGGCGGAGCTAGCGTCCTTTTCTCAACAAGCTGCAACTGTAACAAAGTGGGAGGAAGCTGAGCATACGGTAGTGGAGGTACATCAAATACTCTTTTCACAGCCCTATCCCAACCTTGATATCTCTGCTGAGCGGAATTCTGTTGTCCCTGTTGCTGCTGTGGTTGTTGTTGTTGCTGGTGAGGTACAGGAATTGTCACACTGGCGACCTGCTGCCTGTGCCAATTCCGACTTCTACCCCTTCCTCGGGAGTTGCATACTGAATTAGTATCCCCCTGTCTCATGTTCCCAAAAACCTTTTTACCACCTCCAGCTGAGGTTGACTCTCCCGCTTGGATCTTACCAATCTTAACACCATTCTCTATGCGTTCCCCGAAGAGTATCAACTCAAAAAAGTTACTCGTCGTACAATTGATAAGCCTGTCATAATACAGCCCAGAGAAAGTGCCCACAAACATATCCACCAACTCACGCTCGACCATGGGTAGGTGCACCCTGGCTGCAAGCTCACGCCACCTCTGGGCGTACTCTTTGAAGCTCTCACCATTCTTCTGAGAAAGGTTTTGGAGTTGGACCCTGTTCGACGCAAGGTCGCTGTTATATTGGTAGTGCTTGACAAAAGCTTCTGCTAACTCCTTCCAGCTACCAACCTGAGTAGGCTCTAACCCCATGTGCCATTCCAATGACGGTCCCGACAGGCTATCCTGGAAAAAATGCATCAGCATCTTTTCGTCATCAGAGTAAGCGGATATTCTCCGATAGTAAGATCGCACGTGAACTCTCGGGCAAGTATCCCACTTATACTTGTCAAAGGTGGGCGCTTTGAATTTGAGAGGTGTCGCTACTGCGAAAATCGGCGCCGGCTGAACAGAAGAGTCGCCACCGTGCGTTATTTATCCCAACGGAGGGAAAGGAAACGCTCGAAGAAAACCCAACGCAAAGACGGGAAAGGAATGGTCATCGCAACCAAATCCTGGATTCGGGAGTCGGTTACGCAAGGGGAAGGTATTAGCACCCTCACGTCCGTCATACTCGACGGGATCCACGCTTGCTTGGTTTATCTAAAGGATACAAAACAATCTATCTACGGCTGCTAAATCTAAACGGGAGGGAATTGACTCGATAGAGCGTCGCGCTCTATGCCTACGTATTCTCAAGAGAGAAAGTCAGAGTCAACGTAGTTCGGGAAACTACAGGGAATTGGCTCGCCAAGACTTCGCGTCTCGTGCCTACGTACTTCCACACAGCATGGAAGATCAGAGCTTTCGTAGTTCAGGCTAACTACGGCTAAGCAGGGTGTTCTCACACAGGAGTGAGATATTAAATTGGTTTGAGAGGTACGGGAACCTATGGGAACTAAGCTACGGTCTGGTCTCAAATGCACAAGGGCAAGAGAAAGGATAACATCAGTCGTCAGCGGGAAAGTCTCGATCGCACAGCAGCGAGAGAACAAAAGGTTAGTTCTTAGTGTGCTCGCTAGGATATCGCATCCTATGCCTACATATCCTCGCTCAGTACGAGGAATCAGAGCAGCTGTAGTTCAGCTACTTTCGGGACCACAACTCAAATCTCGTTTTATTAACATTCTGAAAAGGATTACAATGATTGAATACGGGAAATAAACTCCTAGAAAATACTATCCTATCCATCTATAATGGAAAATCAAGTGGAAAATAGTCCCCTAACAAGTGGACTTCTAAAACTACCTCTAAAAAGGTAAAATAAATTCCTATGAAAAATTGTATCCTAAAAGAAAAATATTAAAATTCATATATTCTCTATTTTTTATTTCTTTATTTTTTCCATATGTCTTTTTTTTATTATTTTTTTCAAATATTCATTTCTTTTTTTCAACATTCTTTTATTCATTTCTTTTTTCAATATTCTTTTTTCAATATTTTTTCATTTCTTTTCAATATTCCTTTTTCAATATTTTTTCTTCAACTTTTTTATTTAAAGATGCATACAAAAGAAAGTAATAAAAAACAAAAAAAACAAAAAACAAAGGGGGTGCAGCCAGCCCAGCCAGGGGTGAGGCAGCAAAAACAATACAAAACTGGGCCCAGCCCAATGCACCAATTCAGAAAAAAAATAAGGAACCCAGGGGGGGGTAAATGGAGGAAACGGAGAGTGTTGTTGGTATTCGCTGGGCCCAACCCAGTCCATCAGCAAGCAAAAACGGAGGCGTATGGCAAAACAAGGGGGGTACGAATCAGAAAAATGATTGGGCCTGGCCCAATCCACACACGGTCCCCTTCTCCTTCCATTTTCTGAAAACCCTAGTTTCCTCTTCTCCCTCTCCCTTCAACTGTTCACAGAATCAAACGGCGCCCTCAATCTTTCTCTGAACTCTCTCTCTCACCTTCAATCGCCTTCAACCTTACTCTTTCATTCATTGATTCACAAACTCCACCTTCGCAACCAAAAACTCATAACAATTTTACTGAAGTTCTTGATGGAGGATCACGATAAAGACGGAGATACCTGTCTCGCTTGCGTCAAATGAAGAATGTAACACAAACCTGGAGATCTGAGTGCATGTTCTTGATTAGCGATGGAGATCTGGAGAAGACTCATACAAACATCGATTGGAATCCATTGACGGAGGTCCTTGCTCAGAAGATTCGTTCTCGAGGATGAACAAAGTTACAATCCGTGGAAGTTTCTGGATATCCTTCGTGAGGCTATGAAGATTTGAACAGTTCGAAGATGATGATGATGATCAGAGGAAATGGATTTCGGGAAGAATCTTGATGATGACGTTGTTAGATGAACTCTGATGATGTGTTGACGAAATGAATGTGAGCGTGCTTTGAAGGTTGATGGAATCTGGAGATTTCTGGAGATTTGTTGGATGAACACTCTTGGTGAATCGCTCATGGCAGAGGATGAATGTTCGTGGTTGAGATCGGATGAGGCTCACACGGAGATCTGGTAAACTCTCGAGGTTCTGGAAACGCTTGATGATGATCTTACAGCTGTTCTTGCAGTTTGAAGATCTTGAATCAAGATCTGGAAACTGTTGGTGATGAAGGCTCGAACAACCTTGATGAACTTGGATGAAGATCTTGAAGATCTTCTGGAGAACAGTTGGAGGTTGATGAATATGCGTCTGGAAATGTTTGGAAATTATTGAGTTTCTGGACACCATTGATGAATCTGAAGAAGGATGAACACATGGAGTTCAAGGTCTGGTGATGGGATGATGAACGTATGAACGTATTGGTGATGATCGGAGAGGATTAGGGATGATCTGGCGGAGAGGATGAAGATTCACGGCGGTTGGAGTTTGCCGGTGAGAGGTTGATGAAGATGCGAACGGAGAAGATGAAGAAATGATGAATTCTGGGATTTTTCCAGTTTCCGGCGAGGTGGTTAAGGCGGAGGGATTCAGTTACGGTGGTGGCCGGAGTTGGTTGGTGGTGGTCGGCGAGGGTTGGTTGCGGTGGTTGCATGGCCGTCGGCCATGCAACCGGTGAGGCTCAGGCGAAGACGCGTGGCATGATGGGAAGGCGCATGGAAGCCAAGTGGCCTGAGGGTGGAGATAGTGGAATACGCGTGTGGGGTTGTGTGGCAGTGAGAGAGAGATGGGAAAATGTGATGTGTCAGATAGAGGGTGCAGGTGGCAAATGAAGTGGCTTCTTTCTGATTGCACGCGTGGCTTCGTTTTATATTGACACATGGCGATTCTGGACAAAAACGGTGGACAAAAACGGACTGAGAGATTGGACTGGGCCTCGACCACTATTCTGGGCCCACGAAAATTAATAAAGGACTGGATTAATGGCTAATTGACTGATTAAACCCAATTAAAGACTTAAAACCTAATTAACTAAAAATTAAAACTACAATTAGATGCTAAAATGACAATTAACACGGTAATCTAATCCTAATTAAACCTACTAAACTCTAATAAGACCCTAATTAATATCTAAACAAATGATTAAAGTCTAATTAAACCTAAAAAGAAGAATTAACTATTAAATCTATACTAATCACTAGACTAATGACAATAGAAAAAAACTCTAATAATTCTCTAACAATTCCACTAATCTCTAAACCAATAAAAATAAAAACTCTAATAATTTCTATTATTAATTCTATCAAATTTCTATTTATTCTCTAATAAAATTTATACTATTTATTTAAAAGAAATTCTATTATTCTATTAAAAAACTATTAAAAAAAACTATTAAAACCTATTAAAAAAACTCTATAAATTCTAAAAGTGATTTAAAGCTATTAAAAATATTAAAAAAATCTTATTTAAATTCTAGAAAATCTATAAAACCTATTTAAAATCTACAAAAGGCTATTAAATTCTAAAAAAATGCAGACAAAGGCAAATAACCAACATAAAAGAGAGCGCGAGACCAGATCGAAGCAAACAGTAACCCAGACACCAAGAAACTCCAAAATCACTGCGTAAGCTGAAAACACCCAGGAAGCGCGCGACTTCTCAAAATAACCTCCGATTATCCGAATCGGTCTGGAATACCTGAAATGCGACAGCAGGGCTGTAATCCCGATAAAATCACCATGATTGAGGAAATGCACTATATGCAGTATGTAAATGCGAATGTGAAATGCGTCGAAACATCGAGCCAGATGCGGGACCCGGTTGGTCAAATTTTAGGGTGCAACAGCTGCCCCTATTCAAGCGGCTTGGACCTGAATGGTTGAAGAGCGCCCAACCTTTAATCATTCAAAGGTAGAAGATGGTTGAATACAAATGAAACCCTGGAATTTGCCAACCGCAAAATAAACTGCAAAACTGCTTGAGAAATAGCGCCCAATAAACTGAAGTCTGGTTGTCACGGCAACAACTGGCAATTATCTGATAAATTTTCTGCTGTTTTTTTTCAACATCAATCACCTGTGTGACGCCACAGATACTGATTCTTCGGAATAATGCTTCAAAAAAAGCAAACACCTTCCCATCTATTATGGGATCTTTTCTGTCGACTCATGGTTCACGGCGAACCTGAGGAAACTCTCCTGGGGAATTCTGAATTGAACTGCCTGGCACCTATTTCGACGAAGGCGGCAGCTTCAGAAGTTTGATATATGTCAATCTTTTCTTTTTTTTCCGGTGCCGACGTAACAACCAGATGTGAAGAATCACTCCGTTGGGGGAGAAGAGAAGCTTAACCAAACAACTCTGCAGGTGAACATATTCGAAATCCAATAGGTAACCACCCTGGTCTATGTTTCGACATGCGTATGTTTGAAATGATGCAATGCCCTATATGACATGTAAATGTTATGCGTTTGTAACTGCAATGCCCTATACGACATGGATATGCTATGTACTTGTAAATGCAATGCCCCATACGGCATGAATATGCTATGCGTTTTGATAGATGCAAATCTGACGATATATGCAAATGCTAATGTAAGCTCGAGCTGCCAGAGAACACCAGGTCTACAAACCATTCGGCAAAATAAATGTCAGAGGCAAAGTCAATTCCACTGAAGGTAATTGGTTATCACATAATCATCTCGATGATATACTTTCTAACCACTGCCAAACTGCATTCTGTGGGGATTAACCAATAGGGGTTGATTGTGAACGGCTCACTGCTGGAGACTGCCCCTTCTGTCAAGGATGTCAATCTTAATCGGCTGGGGATACTCCTGACCCTACTCTGATGCGGGGTAAAATACAATCTCAATTCTTCCAGGAACAATACACAACTTTCAACTGCTGAAGAGGAGTAATTCTGATTTAACAACGTCCATACGACATTCAACATTATTCGGGGAACTGGCATCCATTAAGCTTCGTATCGGGAAACATGACAATATTATTGTATCGGGTATTTACACATTTTTGGTTTTTTAGGATAAAAACGGGTTATTAACAAGATGGAAAATACTAGACGAGAACTAGCATTCAAAGGTAGACTACCAGGCGAGAACTGATAGCAAAATAGATTAGGAAAATTGAACGAAAATTGGGTTTTTTATGTTTTGAACGTCAGACGGGGCTGACTGGATAATAGGTAAAGAAAAAGACAACCAGGCGAGAACTGGTTGAAAGCTGACATGTACCAGACGAGAACTGATAGAACAATAGGTTAAAGAAAAGAAAACAACCAGACGAGAACTGATTGAAAGTTGACATGCATCAGGCGAGAACTGATGTTTTACGGAAAAATATCGACGATACGATAACTGGTTAAACGAAGACAGGTACCAGGCGAGAACTGGTATCAATAACATGCACCAGATGAGAACTGATGCCACAATAAACCACACCAGACGAGAACTGATGTTTACGGAAGCATGGGCCAGATGAGAACTGGTTACCGGTTTGCCAGGCGAGACCTGGGCTTTGGAAACGACTTGGTTACGGAGTTCTGACAGGTAACAGATTTAAACTGTAGGATAACAATCCACCGACAACACGGCTCTTCTTATTTAGAAGGTTCAGGTTTTTGATAAGGGTATTGACACGATTCCCCGATACTCAACTCTGGTTGGGGATAAACAGACCCGCTTGCACAACTTGCCCCAGTACGGTTCAACTTGCCCCAATCCAACTTTTGGGAATATTGCTCTGAACAGCTCTCTACGAGACGCCCTCGAGATTATTTGCCCCGGTATCTGTACGACAAAAGGATTCAACCTCAATCGAACAATTGCTGACCCAATTGGTTTTCACTATCTCTGAAGTGACTTTGCCCCTGACTGAGCGTATAAGTGACTTAACCTGATCTGATTACCCACTGGAAGGTTCTGCTTTCAAATCACAACATTCTAGATGATTGCCCCTGATTGGGTCTCGAGAAGATTCCTTTTTGATCAACTGCTTTTCAAACAAACTGCCCCTGATCAACTGATGCTTCGGGACTTGTCCTCAGACTAACTGATTCTGAACTTACTGGAAGTCAATGCCCCTGATCCAGACTGCTGAATTATTCGGTCCTGTTCGATTATTCCCTGTTGGAATTCCCTTCGTGTCAACTACTATCCTGCAAGTAAAAATTGTCTATTCACGAATGGTAATTTTAATGCAATGTTTATGCAGATTTTGAAAATTTTTGTGCTGTCACTCATTTATGTGTCATGATTGTGAGTGGCGAATGAACCAAAGTTCAAACGTAGTGCTTACGTGATCATTGAAAAATACAACAAGGATATGATTAGCAAGTCAAGAAGGAGTCGGGTTACTCAACCTTATCGTAATGCGCTTTCAGAATAAACTCTACCTCAATTAGGTCTTTTAAGGGTTGTATCGTGGTCGGGTTCACGGTTCGTGAAACAAAGGATATTTGGCTCAAATTATGTTTTGTACCCCCCCCCCCTTCTACGTGATGATCTCCGATCCTAACGTTCAGTTAACCTGGCTCGAGCGCTCGCCTCTTCGGGAAGTATGTTGAATAGTGAGAACCATCGTTAAGGAAAACTCACAAGGTTTTCGGAGTAACAGTTACTCCTTTTCATTTTCGGTGTCTGTATCCACACGACCTTGTCCTTGTTCGAGGATTTTCTTTTGATATCCTTTCTTTTTCGTTCTTTTGATTCCCTAATTTTTGCCTGGACTGACTCCTTTTGAGTTCTTTTCGATTTTTCTTTTGAAGTCCAGCGGGATGCCCTAGTTTTTGCCTAAGTATTAGCTTTCCAGCTTTTTCTGTTTCTTTTTACTTAGCGGGCTTTCTTTTTTTTTTCTCTTTTTTTTTTCTCTTGGAACAAAGTCGTGTGACACTGATTGTCTTGATTGCTCCGAAAGGTTTGTAACTATCTCACTCCTGGTTGGTGAGGTTTAACCATTGTGGTTGGCAATGTACGACCTCTTGAGAGGTATAAACTTATTGGTCCTCGAAAGGCACCACTCCTCTGTAAGATTTGAACGCTCGGTCAAGCTAACTGACAACTACCCTGCCCCGGGTTAAGATGTGAGGGTTTAAAAATCCGAAAAAACTTCTACTTCCTGGCTCGAAATGGTTAACAAGGGACTAACTCCTTATATCTCCAGTATTTAGGGGATTTGAAACAATGCCTTGTACGTCATCGGTAAGGTCTTATCTGAAAGCATACGATCATCGGTTATGAGTTTATTTCGTCATCCTCCCTCCAATCTTTGCTAATCATGTGACAAAGTGGAGTGAATAAAATGCAAGTGTCAGTGCAATACAATAAATGAGCAACAACGACATGATTAATTCAGAAAAATGCATAGTCACCTTATTAATATCACCATTCGAAACATACAATGTTTACAGCAAGTAGTAACTGACAGAGAGAAAACTACAAATGCAAATGATATAAAAGTCTGAGGACTGCCAATGCTGGAGGCGCCCGCCTGTCTGAATCAGTGGCTCCTTTGAAAACAACCTTCTGTATCTACGAGCTTAGACAGCTGAGCGGTTGGTATGAACAAACAGAAATCCTTCTCGAAAGGAAATGCGATCTTGGTCGATCAACTGTTGTACTTTCGCCTGAAATGCTTTACAATCTTCCGTCGAATGCTCTGGAGAGCCACCATGGTAACCACACTGAACGTGGGGATTGTACCCAGGAGGGTAAGGTTCTGGAACTGGCTTAAGAGCTTTAGGTTCCACCAAAGAACTCTAGATCAAAGATGGCAGCAGCTGGCTATATGGTATAGGCACTGGGTGAAAAGGAGCTTTCCTTCGTTCCAAATTATTGCGAGGTCGATTTTGATTCTGACGCTGATTCTGATAACCTCGACCACGAGTTCTCTGCTTTGCAATGGAAGCGACATAAGATTCCTGATATGGTGCCCTAGGCACAGTTGTTTGTCCAGTATAACAAGCCACAGGAGGTACTGATCGCTGATAAGATGAAGAACCAACAACATTCACTGATTCGTCTCAAGGATATTCAACACTTGGCATGACTGCATTGATCACAACTCCTTCTTCATTCTGATAGTCACAATGAAATTCAGTTTCACCAGCTTGATTGTTTGAAATAATCTGAATTTTCCCGATTCTTATGGCATGCTCAAGGCGTTCTCCTAATGTTACCACGTCAGAGAAACTTAATGGAAGTCCAAGCAATCTTTCGAAGTACGGATCTTGTAAGGAATCTACAAACATGCTTGTTAACTCTCGGTCCAAAAGCGGTGGGTGCACTCTAGCAGCAAATTCTCTCCATCTCTGAGCATACTTCCTGATAGGTTCATTGTTCTCTTGAGACAATTCTTGCAACTGCATGCGATGGGGAGCTATGTCTAGGTTATAATCGTACTGCTTCAGAAAAGCTCTGGCTAAATCCACCCATGATCGAATCTGATTTCTCTCTAACTGCATATACCACCTCAAAGATGCCCCAGTCAGACTATCTTGAAAGAAATGGATCATCAATTTGTCATCTTGCACAAACGAAGTCATTCTTCGACAGAACATCATCAAATGTTGCTTCGGACAGCTATCTCCCGTGTACTTCTCAAATTTCAGCACTTTGAACTTATAAGGCAACACCAGGTCAGGAACCAAACACATGTCTGCAGCATTCAGGTTAACAGCATCTTTCATTTTCAAAGCTTTCATTCCTTCTTCCAACGCTCAGAGTTTTCTATCCGTCTCAAGAGCTCTTGGATCTACGATCCTGGCTATCGGGATATCTCTTCGGTAATTCATCTCAGGGAAAACAACACCTTGATTGTTAACAGGAGGAGGATGCTCATTCCGGACAACAAACTGCTCATGTCGATCTCGGTTCTCAACAGAAGGTTGTACAACTTGGTCCATAGTAACGTTGTTCGCTTGCGGGAAGCCTTCCATAGAATCATACAGAGGGTCGGACGTCATAGTGAACCCTGTCCAGGTACTAGGAGACTGGAAATTGCCTTCAGACATAGCTACCAATAATCTTCCGCTGACTTCAATGCTCGATTCTGCTCAAATCTACTCAAATCTACTCAGCTCTGTTCAAATCTACTCAAATCTGTTTCAACCCCTTGGTCATCTTCTGACAATCAACAGTTGCTCAATCCAAACTCCGGGTAATCACCTTCAGGAAACAAAGACTGGATCAGAACTCTGGCTAACTGGAGGATGATATGCAATATGATGCAACACGTTTATGCAAATGATATGCAAGATGCAGCTAACAACGGGATCACAGCCCCCTACACAATCTGAACACTGCTGCGCTGCTGACGGAGTACATTTGCTCTGAAGAGAGATGCCAAGATAACGGGTAGGTTGGAAGTCAAGGTTCCTGCAAAAAACCCTCCCACTCACAGGTATGGACCTAAATCTGTCAAGGTACGGCATCCTATGCGGTCGTCAGCGTCACAGACTTTCAAGACTGACGATACGATTCCCAGAAGGAGTGGCATCATCAAGTCTTGAAGAGGCCTCACTTAGCTAACCAAGACTTCGCGTCTCGTACCACAGGTATGGAAACTACAGGGAATTGGCTCGCCAAGACTTCGCGTCTCGTGCCTACGTACTTCCACACAGCATGGAAGATCAGAGCTTTCGTAGTTCAGGCTAACTACGGCTAAGCAGGGTGTTCTCACACAGGAGTGAGATATTAAATTGGTTTGAGAGGTACGGGAACCTATGGGAACTAAGCTACGGTCTGGTCTCAAATGCACAAGGGCAAGAGAAAGGATAACATCAGTCGTCAGCGGGAAAGTCTCGATCGCACAGCAGCGAGAGAACAAAAGGTTAGTTGTTAGTGTGCTCGCTAGGATATCACATCCTATGCCTACATATCCTCGCTCAGTACGAGGAATCAGAGCAGCTGTAGTTCAGCTACTTTCGGGACCACAACTCAAATCTCGTTTTATTAACATTCTGAAAAGGATTACAATGATTGAATACGGGAAATAAACTCCTAGAAAATACTATCCTATCCATCTATAATGGAAAATCAAGTGGAAAATAGTCCCCTAACAAGTGGACTTCTAAAACTACCTCTAAAAAGGTAAAATAAATTCCTATGAAAAATTGTATCCTAAAAGAAAAATATTAAAATTCATATATTCTCTATTTTTTATTTCTTTATTTTTTCCATATGTCTTTTTTTTATTATTTTTTTTCAAATATTCATTTCTTTTTTTCAACATTCTTTTATTCATTTCTTTTTTCAATATTTTTTCATTTCTTTTCAATATTCCTTTTTCAATATTTTTTCTTCAACTTTTTTATTTAAAGATGCATACAAAAGAAAGTAATAAAAAACAAAAAAAAAAGAAAAAACAAAGGGGGTGCAGCCAGCCCAGCCAGGGGTGAGGCAGCAAAAACAATACAAAACTGGGCCCAGCCCAATGCACCAATTCAGAAAAAAAATAAGGAACCCAGGGGGGGGGGTAAATGGAGGAAACGGAGAGTGTTGTTGGTATTCGCTGGGCCCAGCCCAGTCCATCAGCAAGCAAAAACGGAGGCGTATGGCAAAACAAGGGGGGTACGAATCAGAAAAATGATTGGGCCTGGCCCAATCCACACACGGTCCCCTTCTCCTTCCATCTTCTGAAAACCCTAGTTTCCTCTTCTCCCTCTCCCTTCCACTGTTCACAGAATCAAACGGCGCCCTCAATCTTTCTCTGAACTCTCTCTCTCACCTTCAATCGCCTTCAACCTTACTCTTTCATTCATTGATTCACAAACTCCACCTTCGCAACCAAAAACTCATAACAATTTTACTGAAGTTCTTGATGGAGGATCACGATGAAGACGGAGATACCTGTCTCGCTTGCGTCAAATGAAGAATGTAACACAAACCTGGAGATCTGAGTGCATGTTCTTGATTAGCGATGGAGATCTGGAGAAGACTCATACAAACATCGATTGGAATCCATTGACGGAGGTCCTTGCTCAGAAGATTCGTTCTCGAGGATGAACAAAGTTACAATCCGTGGAAGTTTCTGGATATCCTTCGTGAGGCTATGAAGATTTGAACAGTTCGAAGATGATGATGATGATCAGAGGAAATGGATTTCGGGAAGAATCTTGATGATGACGTTGTTAGATGAACTCTGATGATGTGTTGACGAAATGAATGTGAGCGTGCTTTGAAGGTTGATGGAATCTGGAGATTTCTGGAGATTTGTTGGATGAACACTCTTGGTGAATCGCTCATGGCGGAGGATGAATGTTCGTGGTGGAGATCGGATGAGGCTCACACGGAGATCTGGTAAACTCTCGAGGTTCTGGAAACGCTTGATGATGATCTTACAGCTGTTCTTGCAGTTTGAAGATCTTGAATTAAGATCTGGAAACTGTTGGTGATGAAGGCTCGAACAACCTTGATGAACTTGGATGAAGATCTTGAAGATCTTCTGGAGAACAGTTGGAGGTTGATGAATATGCGTCTAGAAATGTTTGGAAATTATTGAGTTTCTGGACACCATTGATGAATCTGAAGAAGGATGAACACATGGAGTTCAAGGTCTGGTGATGGGATGATGAACGTATGAACGTATTGGTGATGATCGGAGAGGATTAGGGATGATCTGGCGGAGAGGATGAAGATTCACGGCGGTTGGAGTTTGCCGGTGAGAGGTTGATGAAGATGCGAACGGAGAAGATGAAGAAATGATGAATTCTGGGATTTTTCCAGTTTCCGGCGAGGTGGTTAAGGCGGAGGGATTCAGTTACGGTGGTGGCCGGAGTTGGTTGGTGGTGGCCGACGAGGGTTGGTTGCGGTGGTTGCATGGCCGCCGGCCATGCAACCGGTGAGGCTCAGGCGAAGACGCGTGGCATGATGGGAAGGCGCATGGAAGCCAAGTGGCCTGAGGGTGGTGATAGTGGAATACACGTGTGGGGTTGTGTGGCAGTGAGAGAGAGATGGGAAAATGTGATGTGTCAGATAGAGGGTGCAGGTGGCAAATGAAGTGGCTTCTTTCTGATTGCACGCGTGGCTTCGTTTTATATTGACACATGGCGATTCTGGACAAAAACGGTGGACAAAAACGGACTGAGAGATTGGACTGGGCCTCCACCATTATTCTGGGCTCACGAAAATTAATAAAGGACTGGATTAATGGCTAATTGACTGATTAAACCCAATTAAAGACTTAAAACCTAATTAACTAAAAATTAAAACTACAATTAGATGCTAAAATGAAAATTAACACGGTAATCTAATCCTAATTAAACCTACTAAACTCTAATAAGACCCTAATTAATATCTAAATAAATAATTAAATTCTAATTAAACCTAAAAAGAAGAATTAACTAATAAATCTATGCTAATCACTAGACTAATGACAATAGAAAAAAACTCTAATAATTCTCTAACAATTCCACTAATCTCTAAACCAATAAAAATAAAAACTCTAATAATTTCTATTATTAATTCTATCAAATTTCTATTTATTCTCTAATAAAATTTATACTATTTATTTAAAAGAAATTCTATTATTCTATTAAAAAACTATTAAAAAAAACTATTAAAACCTATTAAAAAAACTCTATAAATTCTAAAAGTGATTTAAAGCTATTAAAAATATTAAAAAAATCTTATTTAAATTCTAGAAAATCTATAAAACCTATTTAAAATCTACAAAAGGCTATTAAATTCTAAAAAAATGCAGACAAAGGCAAATAACCAACATAAAAGAGAGCGCGAGACCAGATCGAAGCAAACAGTAACCCAGACACCAAGAAACTCCAAAATCAATGCGTAAGCTGAAAACACCCAGGAAGCGCGCGACTTCTCAAAATAACCTCCGATTATCCGAATCGGTCTGGAATACCTGAAATGCGACAGCAGGGCTGTAATCCCGATAAAATCACCATGATTGAGGAAATGCACTATATGCAGTATGTAAATGCGAATGAGAAATGCGTCGAAACATCGAGCCAGATGCGGGACCCGGTTGGTCAAATTTTAGGGTGCAACAAGAGGCACCCTCAAACCAGGAACCAATCCCATGTTAGCCACGTCCAGCCCCGTGGAATTCTGATTAGCAAGATTCCTCATCTGTTCTTCCAACAACCTGAACCTTCTATCACTGCCAGTGGGTATCTCAAGATCCCTGCCTGGTGGAGGGAAAGCATCTTCCTGACAATCTTCACCCCAGTGAGAGTCCTCATTACCATAACCAGCATAAGCAGTATTGGGACCAAAACCAGCCTGATTGATCCTGGGACCATACCCCATATTACCAAAACCTTGATTTCCAGCACCTGGCCCAAAACCAGCATTGTGAGCACCCATTCCAACCCCATTGTGGCTTGTATTACCAAAACCTGCGTTACCAAAACCCTGATTGCCATAACCCTGATTGGCATAACCCTGATTGCCATAGCCTTGATTACCACCAAAACCAGCGTTGCCAACACCAATACCCATACCAGTATTCCCAGCACCCAGACCAACATTCCCAATGCCAACATTGAACCCAGCATTTCCAGCACCAATGTTTCCATTAGTTTCCACGTGCCCATTACCGTTACCAGTCACATTTTCATTCCCAGCTCTGTTACCATTATCAGCCGCATTGAGGACAACCACTGGTACATCATCACCAGCTTGGAGAGTTTCATCGTGAGGGGGATCAGTAGAAATTCCGCCATGTAGCACACCCTGACTGTCAACCCTGGCGATCAGAGGCTGTACAAGAGTCTGCAACTGCTCCTGGCCCTTGGCCACAGTTTCCATCACCTGCATGAATTGCGCCATCCTATCGCGCATCTCTTGCATCTCAGTTTGCATCTGATCCATGGCTTTCTTGCAGTTGCTTCTGGTAGAGTAGCGATGAATTCGCTGATCGGCAATCCCGGAACCTGTGTTAATAGAGGGTTAGGAAACACAGTACAAGGTATCTGCTATGCAAATGATTTATGCAAATGCAAACATGTGTTTGTGCGTTAGGGAGATTTTCCCCCCGATTCGAGTGCCATAGTGCAAGTGCTGATAACAAGAAATCCGGATCCAGTCACTGAAATAACATCTCATATATAGATAAGGCCCACAAGGCAGCAGTACAAAGTCAATGAATACAAGGGTAATCAATAGCATGACCTCTACCAACAGGCCTGGTTATGGTCAGTCTACAGCAAATATCAGAAAAAATACAAAGAGTTACAAAGATAATCAAGTGCGACAACGGGCACGAAACTCCTCTAGCAACTCTTTTGTCTTGGGATGACCAGGTCGAGTGAGTAACCCCTCAACAAGCAACTCTCTCTGCATAATAGTACACTGGAGACCTTCAACTGAATCTTCCCATGCTCCCTGGCCAAAGCAATCTTCTAACTTCCGCTTCTTAGATTCGAACCTCTGCTTGCGATCTTTCAGGTTGGCGATAGCTTTGTTCAGCATGTCTTCAGTGGCATATCTGCGAGCAGTTTCCCCATCAAACCTCTTCTCACTAGCCTTCACCTGAGACTTCAATTTAGAGATTTGCTGTTTCAGTTTATCCTTCCTTTCTTTGTTGTTGGTTATAGTGGCATTCCACTGCTGATTGAACTTGGAGATTCTTCGATATGCTTCATCCAGATTCTGCTTCTTGGTGGCCAGTACATCATTAACAGATTTGAAGTCCATACCCAAGTGCTCACGATCAGCTATTTGCTTAGTCAAGTATGTGCCCAACCTGTTCACCAACTCTGTCTGCTTCTTGAAAGAATGGACGACTTCATTTCTCTCACTTCTGACCTATGCCAACTCTTTCTCTAACTCTTCATTGGCCTTCTTCAGCTCTTCTCCCTCAGCTAACACCTGATTATACTGCTGAATAGGCACGGTAGTAGGCTCTTCCACCACTGGAGGGCACTCTTGCTTAGCAGGTCGAAAAGGCATCCCTATAGTCTCTGCTCTGGTCTTGATCCAGGTCACATACGGAGTGTAGGCTTGGCTATTACTTTTGCCCAACAATGATTTCCCTCGTCTACTAATATCATTCCAGGCCTGCTGAAGCTTAGATAACATATCCCCCTCTAGAAGACCGGTGAGGTACAGAGATTCCTGCACCTCTTCCTCTTTTGGCGGAACCCTCAAAGCATATGCAAACTGTCTGACAAGTAGAGATGGATTATAGTTGATACAGCCCTTTCTTCCAATCAAAGGCACATTCGGAAACCCACTGCAGCTGAATATAACTTCAGTACCCAACATATCTCTATCAAACCACACAACACTCTCTGCTGATAAACCCATCAATCACTCTGACCACTCCGTTGTGGCTGCAAATGAAGCAAAAAGACCCTTCTTGGGTAGGTGACTATCAAACCATCTGTAGAGTAAGGGCACACAGCATGATACATTCTTACCCTTTCTATTCTCATTCTTGTGATGGAAGGAATGATATACATCTCCAATCAAGGTAGGAACTGGATTCCCTGATGCAAAGATATGAAAGGCATCCAAGTCTACAAAATCAGGCATGTTAGGAAACAAAATGATACCATGTATGCAGAGAGCAAGAATGGCGTTGAATACGATCCAACAACCGTCTTTGGCACACTTTTGGGCTTTCCCAACCAAGAACTGCAGAGAAAAATCTGGAACCCCGTTCCAACTGGACAAGATCAACTCAGAGGCATCCAGATGAAGAGAAAGAGCTAGATTAGCCAGATTAGGCTTAGCATCCATATGAACAAATGGCATCTGACTCTTGATAGGCACACCCAACAACTCAGCATACTCCTCTAATGTAGGTGCAAGAATGAAGTCCGGGAAAGTGAAGCATCTCAAAGGAGGATCATAGAACTGCAGCAAAGCATACAACCCATTCAACTCATACACAGAAGGTTTACGGACCAAACTGAGCAGCTTCCCATAAGATTTTCTGAATTCACCTCTCACTGTATCATCTGCCAAAGCAATCAAACTGGACAGTAAAGCAACATCTGAAGTATGGAGCTTGTAGGCCACATTCTTCCCCAGAGAACCCATAATAGCACAACAGAAGGCAAGAAAACCGGAACCGAGGAATAATGTACCTGCAACACAGACACACGTTAATGATATGCAAATGAGTATGCAAAATGCAAAATGCAAACATGCAACAGGGGATCAAGATGGCTGCTGAGAAGACCAAAGCTCTGATCCAACACAACTACAACACTGCTCTGATAGCACAACCCTGAAGAGGACCAATAAATATGCACTATCGAGAACAACCACATCTCTGACGATAAGAACCCTCTGAACCCAACAACACTGATTCACTGTCGAGAAAACCAAGTAGTCTGAAGGTTAAGGTTTCCTGCAATAACCCGACCCCGCTCACAGGTATGGACCTAAATCACAGACAAGGTATGGCATCTTATGCGTTTCCCAGCTTCACAGACTTTCAAGAGCGATGATACGATACCCAGAAGGTGTGGCATCATCATCTCTTGAAGTGGGCTCACTCTGCTGAGTCACAAATGATCGGTCCCCAGAGTCGACAATCCTCTAAACCAACAACCCCTCAAGCCCAAAGGGCCGGAAAAGAAGTAAATCGGGAGAACCTCGTCTGAGCGTGGATTTCATGAGACACTAGTGCCTGCAAAGCAAGCACACGCCCACTAAATTCTACAACTAATGCTAAGTACACTCAAGCCTGGGTCTGGCTTCTCACTCATTAGAACCCCTTCCCACAACAGCACAATATCATACTGAAAATAAAATGCGGAAAGTAAAGTGCGATAAATAAAACCCAACAGGTAAACACACAAGCACTAGGACTGACTCGCATAGGGAACCAGAGTCCCCAGCAGAGTCGCCAGCTGTCACTACTGCGAAAAACGAGGCCGGCAAAACAGAAGAGTCGCCACCTTTCGTTATTTATCCCACGAAAAGGGAAAGGAAACAATCGGAAAAACCTGGCGCAAAGGTATAAGACAAGGTCATCGCAACCATTGTCTAGATTTGGGAGTCGGTTACGCAAGGGGAAGGTATTAGCACCCCTCGCGTCCATCGTACTCGATGGGATCCATGCTTGTTGTGTTTACCTGACGGGTTTGTTAAATCTATCTACACTAAGGTCTGGTCTGAAAAGAAAAGAAAATGACTCGGCAAAGCGTCGCACTTTATGCCTACATATTCCCGTCTGGAATGAGAAATCAGAGTCAACGTAGTTCGCCTAACTACGGGGGAAGGTTTCTCGCCGAGATATCGCATCTCTGACCCAGATCCATCAGCCAAAGCTGAGAACGTGAAACACGCCGTTTAAATAATTGATGTGGCAGTCAATGGTATACGTGTGCAAGTCAAACACATCTTAGCCATCCATCAACAACGGTCAAAGAGTCCAATAAAACCACATCAGATCTGAGGTCTGAAGACCAAACGCTGGAGCCCTAGCTCCAGTCGTCTTCTCCGGTGGACTGGCCGGAGTTCAAATCAACAAAACTCAACCAAACTTAGCAAAATGCATATTAAAATGAAGCTGAACTCATGCACATCTCAAATCCAAGGTCCATTGGTTTTAAACATGGTTAAATTATGAGAATCGAAAGGATTAAATTTGAGATGCACATCTGCATTCTTCATCAAACATGAAAATTAAACCATCAAATATTGTCTACACGAGGTAGGGCTTCAGATGCAGCCAACATGATCTTAATTCAGTGCCTAACATGAGAGAAAATGGAAGAAGAAAGTTACCTAACGGAGACACTCCGTTGGTGCTTCAACATCTTAATTCTTTGCTTGCAAACGTGCAGATCCACTCTAATTAGCTCAAGGAAGAAGAATCTCACTTCGATTGGCTTTGAAATGCTCTGAAAACTAATTCACGATTTTGAATTTCTTTGGAGAATTTGAAAATGGAAGTTGCTGCTCCTAGCTCCAAAACGCACTTCTGAGCTCTCAAAATGAAAGGTGAGCTTTTATATGTTGGATATGGAAAGGAAATGGAGGCCCATGAAGCCTCATTTGGCTGAATTTTGAAAAATGCCCAAGATGGAGTTTCTTCATGCACACGTGAATATGGCTGGCTACACACATGCAAATCACTTAATTCTGCAGCTGGTGAGTTGAATTTTACATTGGAAGTGGATTGGGCTTTGCATTGGATCCAATTAGCAAGTTTTAATGTGAAACTTCTATGTGAAGGAATGCCAAAATGCCCGTGTTTTTGCTCATCATGTTCCAAACCAATTTGTGCATTTTGCTTTTGAATGTATCTTGAAGAGAATTGGATCAAAATAAGACATGAAGATGGCCTATAATGCATTGAATTGAAATCACACTTTAAAGTCCATTTTTCACTTGAAATTCTCACCAAATGTCTATAATCAATCATAATTCACACAATCCTTGAGTTTTATGGTGCAAATGAGGTCCCTAGGAGCAACTTTCGTGTTGGTTGAAGTTTCATTTGAAGTACTTAAGTGCATGTAAATGACCCATAATCAAAATGACCTATAATCAAAGTTTCCCAAAATACCCTTGCCTTGTAAGATCCATAACTTGAGTTCCATAAATGATATCAAGGACTTCTAGGACTTTTTGGAAATCTAAGATCATGAGGAATAACTTTAATGCTCATCAAAAGTTGAGGAGAAACATGATTCTAGGTCAAATGTGCCTTGGAAGTGAGTTGACTTTTGTTGACTGAAAAATATGTTCATCTGAGACCTATAACTTGATGGCATCATAACTTGAGTTCCACAAACCCAATGGGTGAGTTCTAGTACTAAAAAGAAAGCTTAGAGCATGCCCTACAAGTCTCATGTTTGTAATAAAATGAGATTCAACTTGTATATTGAGGTAAATGGTCCTTGAAGTTGGGCACTAAAGAAGGGGATTTTACACTGAGATCCTCTGAAACCCTAATTTAGTAACACCTTAGACTCTTGATTCTCCTTGGCTTGAACTTGATATGACATTCTAGATGACTCAACATGACTTCCCATGACTCCAATGACTTAGAACTAAGTCTCAAACTCTTTCAAGTCCACAATTGACCTTGAACTAAGCAGATGAAACCCTAGGTGTACAACCTTTGACTGTGACCTCTTGCAAGTGAAATGAATGCATAGACAAACTCCATAATGGCTTTCAAAGCACTCAATGAGCTTCTAAAACACCTATTGTTCATAACCATGAACTTGTGGACCCCTGATGATCCTCAATTGCCCTCCAAGATAGGAGGTAAGCAACACTTGTCCATCTTCTCTCTCAGAGAGCTTTGACCACTTCTTGATGATTGTAAGCATCAGATAACTTGAATAAGCACTCTTGGTCGAGCTTGATACCCTTGTTAACCTTCTCTTGAATGGAACACCTCCCTTGATCCCCTGCAAAAGACAATGTTATACAAAATGAAAATGCTAAAGAATGAAATGAAGCATAAGCCAAGTAAAAAAAAAAGTTAGGCAAATTTTGGGGTACAACATTCCTTCACACCTTGTTCTTCATCGTTCAACAACATATCATCCTCAAACCCAATTGTAAATCCCATATAAACAGAAACCCATAAACCAAATCAACAGAACCTCAACTCAACAACCATACGTAACAATCTCAGCCGCCATCAACCCTTCAACTGATCGCCGCTCCAACTCTTCATCACGTTTTGTTTCCTTCTTCGAAAACCCAGCAAAACAACAACAACAACTCAGACAATACCCATTTCGTCCAAAATCAAACACCATCAAGACACATTTGAAACCCATTTCCATTTAAACACCAAACCAGATTTTTGAGACATGGAATGCGTAAGGATGAAACAAACACAAGTTCAGGGGCTGCTTTCGTTTTGGATCTCAGAAATGAAGAAGGAGGAGACGAGTTTCCATCAAACCCTTTTAATATCTCCCAACTTAGAACCAGATTGCAGAAGAGAGATGTTCCAGACGAGATTCAAACAAGGTGGGGCTCCAATTGCGAATCCGTAGCGAGGGGCTGATGGCGATTTCGTTTTTCATTTCATAACCTTGTTTTCTTATTGTGAAGAAGGGAATGATAGCGGTTCATATTCCTTTAATATTGTCGTCTGGAGATTTTGGGACTTTTAAAAGATGGTGTTGAAAGATCATAGAAGAAAGGGATTATTTTGGTCACCTTGTTGTTGTCGTTATTCCCCTCTCCTTATTTCTACGGATCCTGTGGGTAGGTGATGGGCTTATCCAAGCCCAAATGATCCTCATTATTTCTGACCCCATTTTCTGATTTTCATACCCCCTGTTTCTTTTTATTTCTTAGAAAAAAATTTGTAAATACTTTTTATATATTTTAGTATTTTTTTGTAAATAATTATTAAAACAGTTTTTATGTTTTAGTTTATTTAGTTAATATAATATTTGTCTAAAACTTTTTTAGTTGGTATATATATTTTAGTTTTTATTGAAATTGTTAATATATTAGCTTTATATTAAGAGTTTTATAATATTTTCTTTTAGAGCTTTATAAAATATATTATAGTTTTAGAACTTTTATTTTAGAGTTATACTTTATTTCTCATTTTCTGTTGGGCATTTTACTCCACTTTTGCTCGTTTTGGGTCGATGACGAGACCTCCGTAATTCATTACCAGTCAAATTATTGATGAATAATGTTGGATCCGAGACCACCTCTTTCTCTCCTCATTTCTTCTTCTTTTCGATTTTATTTTGACTTTTTGGATCGATGAAGTCTTGTATCCGTAAGCGTCGCGTATCGAAGTTGATAACCTTCCTGATTTCAAATCTATGGAAGATGACCATTTGGGTCATTTTCTTTACTTTGGGATCGCGATAGGCTACCTTCGATTAATCGACATAATGTTTGTGACTAAGACGAAATCTCATTGTTTTTGGTCCGTGCGACATGATTAAATCGGAGAATGATTCTCAATATCATTTCTCTATCTTGTCCATAGCACGGTGTCGCTACTGCGAAAAACAAGGCCGGCAAAACAGAAGAGTCGCCACCTTTCATTATTTATCCCACGGAAAGGGAAAAGAAACGATCGGAAAAACCTGACGCAAAGGTATAAGACAAGGTCATTGCAACCATTGCCTGGATTCGGGAGTCGGTTACGCAAGGGGAAGGTATTAGCACCCCTCACGTCCATCGTACTCGATGGGATCCATGCTTATTGTGTTTGTCTGACGGGTTTGTTAAATCTATCTACACTAAGGTCTGGTCTGAAAAGAAAAGAAAATGACTCGGCAAAGCGTCACACTTTATGCCTACGTATTCCCGTCTGGAACGAGGAATCAGAGTCAACGTAGTTCGCCTAACTACGGGGGAAGGTTGCTCTCCGAGATATCGCATCTCGTGCCTAAGTACTTTCACACAGCGTGAAAGATCGGAGCAAACGTAGTTCGGGACACAAGAGACACAGGTTTGTCTTTTTTATCCGTGTAGGGTTAACAGACGGTTCCAGCAGTTGGTGTATGCAGCTCGCTCGACGAAGACTTAGGCGTTTACCGTTTGCGGTAGAACCGGGAGTTAACAGAACTCTCCTTCTAAAAAAGGGTTTCCAAGGGATTAAAGGTCCAAAGGGACAAAAAGAGTTTGATCTTTGTTTTCTGTTTTTTTAGAGAAGTATCTTTTATGGATGTTTGCAACTGATATCGCACTAGAGACTATGACCTTAGAGTGAAGGCGTCGCATGTCACCCAAAGGGTGGCATACTAAACATCCAGACTGTTGAAAAGAAACTCTCCAACAATCCTTTCTCAGATAGCTTAAGGCTCGTAGCATACAACGTCAATTAACCTTTATTACTGTATTTTGATTTTGTGTGAAGATGAGAAGAGAAAAGACGCACTCAAGGGGAACTGATCCAATCCTAAAGTTGTCATGCAAATTGATCCTATGGTTGAGGTTAGGAGGGAACTACCTAATGTTATCATGCATGGTTAGAACCCTAATGTCTGTCATAACTTCTCTTGTACAAGAGAAGTCAGAGTTCCTAGGGGAACATGGCAAAGGAAAACAAACAGCAAAAGAAATAATTGTACAGAAACAACTATAAATAAAATGCATGCAATGCAAAAACCAAGCAGAAGGAGCCAAGCTCAACTTCTAGAGCAAGCAAGCCCAAAGGCAACACACAAAGCACAGGCAAGGGAGACAGACTCAACCTTAAACCAACAAGCAAAGCCAAACAATAACAGTCAAGCAGAGGGAGACAGACTCAACCTCTAGATGCAGACAAGCAAAGGGAGCTAATCTCAACCTTTAAGATGCTCCTAAGCCTAGATCACTATATGGGAAACCTATTCTAAATGCAACACACAGTCAATCAGTCACACAAGCAGATCAGAGCAGTCAGGGAAACAGCAAACTAGCAGACAAACAGCTCAACAGCAAAGCAGATAAACAGCAAACAAACAAACAGTCTGCACACAAACAACTTCAAACCATCTTCAAGAGAAGTCTTCATCTCCATGCTCCAACAAGCTCCAACAAAATATAAGAGAATTAACATCAACAATTTAAATTATGATGGGAAGCAGGAATGAAACCAAAGGAATCCCTCCTGACACTCAACCAGTCATCTGAGAAAGGCATCCTCAAAGGTTCTACCACTTGTGAAGTGCCACACATCCTTCCAAAGGAAAGATGAGGCTTTCACATAGGGACCTTGAATCATAGGATGAGAATGGAAAGCAATCCATGTTTATTTGAAGAAAAAGAAAGCAACTAAGCTCTTCCTAAACCCTAATTGAACAAGCTCAAAGAAAGCTTCTAAAGGGAGGCCTAAACACCAAACCAAGCATCACCAACAAGCAAACAGAAGCTTAAACATGTCTAAAACACCAAAAAAGAAGATTAGCAAGCTTATCATGCACTAAAGGCAACCATTGGGATCAATCTAAGGCAAGTGCTATGTTGAAAGCAACTAAAACTAGCCTAAGTGTTAAATCTATGAAAAATCCTAAAAACACCTTCTAAAATCCTAATAAAATTTCTAAGGGAACCTAAACATGTGAAGGACCTATGGGCAAAGGGTCAGAGCCTTAATCTAAAGGGAAGTCACCTAAAGAAATCCTAGATCACAAGGTATCTAACTAAAACCCTAAAATGGAAGGTCTAAAGATCCTAATCTAAAACAGAACCTATTGTTGTCTAAAAAATCTAAATTAAATCATAGGGGATCATGCATCTCTAATTTACCAGCTAGCAAAAAATCAGCCCCAAACTCAAAACCAATTGCAAGAACGAAAATCAGCAAAATCATGTATCAAATATACAAAATTAAAGAAATTAATAAAATGGAGAAATTCAAATTAAATTTAAAAATAAGCAAAAAAAAAAAACAAATGTAAAAGCACAGAAAAATCACAAATGAAATGAGGATCATGGACATATTTTTATTTTATTTTTCTGATGAAAATTGAAATTAAAATGGATTTTAGAATGAAAATGCAATTAAAATAAAAAGAAAATCAAATAAACAAAATAAAATGCAAGATTAAATGATGCGCGTTGGATCAATTGACTCAGTCTCCTAATCTAAGGCTTGCCAGCGCGCCACTTCAGCTGCCACATCAGATTAATGAAACAGCTTCGTTTTGTAAGTCAAAGTTCAATCCTCAGGTTGAATTGTGAGCGTACGATGCACATACAAAGTCTCATTTCCAGCCAAATCTAGCGGTCCATGGTCATCTTCCACATTTGAACTCAGATGGAGGGAAGTTTTCTGACACGGTGGTCTGGTGATCCTCAGGCTTCTTCTTCGGTGAGCAGGCAATTACAGGTGGCCAATTCTCAACAAAAAATATGTGATTCCACTCCAATTTCCACACTGATTCCAAATATGACATCCAAATCCTCTAATTCTTCCTATATTTTAAACACGCAAGCAAACAGAAATTGCACCTCAATCTTGATCATCACCATAACTTAATCTAATGCCATAGATCTCTTCCTCTTGTTACACTGATCAACCTAAACTAATTAGATTGTGTGGAAACCTCAAGATCAGATCCAACCAACTCTCAACAGAAATCACATGTCAACCTATTTTGTCTCTAAACTCTTAATTAATGATCCAAAATCCATCTAAGCAACTTCATAAAGCTTAACCGCATGCTAACAGATGCTAAATCATGATGAATCTTCAGTAATTTTGAAAACTACATACCTGTGTTAGAGCTTGAAATTGAGGTATCTAGAACACGATTCTCAGCCTCAAACTATGCAGATCCACTCAATGCGTGATGTTGAAGGTGTTTGTAACTTCAATTTGCTTTGAATTGGCCTGGAAATGAAATCACGATTCTCACTTCTCCTTTTGAAACTCCAACTTCAAACTCTGGTTCTAGCACAAATCAATCACCAAAATTGTTCTGAATTCAATATAGAACTTAAATAGAAATGATTTGTGGGCTTTTTTGATCCAATGGAGGCCTAAATCCAGAAATCCAATTTTCAATTTCCTTTGAAAAATCAGCCATGGTAAACACGAATTCTGGCTCAAACCTTCTCCAAGAAGTTTCCATTCAACTCCTTGTGGTCTGTGGAAAGTGTCTAGAGTGATTAGAGAGCTTGCATTCATCCCATGACCAAATTTGGATGTGTTGCTTACTTGTGAAGTAACAAGCCACAAAGCTATGAAATATGCCTCAAATGGAAAATATAATAATGCCAAAGTACTCAAAATAGTTTTTCTGATTAAAATGAGTACCCACTTGCCTTGTTTGAGCACAAAATGAATTAATTTGAGAATTTTCACTTAAATGCCGTTAAATTCTTCCTTTTGCAAAATCTCTCAAACCAAGTCTCACCTTAAGCCAAATCAATTCCTCATGAGGACATGTTTGACCTAAAAACATCATTTTGAACAAGTTTCATGTTGAAAAAAAATTCATTTGAAGCTTGCAAGATGGTGAAAATGACCTATAATCTCACTTTCCCAAAATACCCCTAACTTGTAAACCTCATAACTTGAGTTCTACAAATCAGATGGAAGACTTATAATACAATTTGGAAAGATAAGATCAATACCTACAAATTTCATGTTGGCCAAAAGTTTAGGAGAAACACCCTTCTAGGTCAAAAGTTCCTTGGAAGTTGGTTGACTTTCACAGAAAAATTTCGCATTCTTCAGATGACTTGTAACTTGTCTAGGTCATAACTTGAGTTCTAAAAATCCAATGAAGGACTTCTAGTACTCAAATTAAAGCTAAGAGCATGCTCTACAAGTTTAATGTTGACCAAAAGTGGAGATGAAACTTGTATCTTGAGATAAGTGGTCTTGAAGTTAGGCACTAAATAGGGGATTTTACCCTGAGAACCCTAATTTAGCAACTCCTCACACTTTGAGTTCTTCTTGAATTGATCTTGGAACAACATTTCATGTGTCTCAACACAACTCTCCATGATCACAAAGACTTAGAAATGATCTTTGATCCTCTTCAATTGCACCACTGACTTAGGGTTACTCAGATGAAAACCCTAATTGCAACACCCTCAACTGTGGCTCTTCACACTTGGCATAATGACTTGTCTGAGCTCCACCATGACCCCCAAGGCACTATATGAGCTCTATACACACCCTCTATCTTTGATCAAGGCCTCATAACCCACTAGTGATCTTCAATTGGTCCTCAGATTATGAGATTAACCACACACAAGCATTTGAACTTCTCAAGAACCCAACTCTCTTCCTGATGACTTCTCAAACCTGCATAAGACCTCTAGATAGGCTCCTTTGGATATAAACCACACTTGATCCCCTGCAAAAATGAACAATGCTATGCTATGCAAATGTTAGATCAATGATATGCCAATGCAATGAAACATAAACCAAGTAAGAAAAGGTTAGGCAAATTTTAGGGTGCAACACACGGATATCAATTACGCGACCTCCTATAGTCCGACTTCCCTCATAAGTCGAGATATGACAGTTTAGCGTTACATTGTGTCCTAATTCGATTCACTAATACTGTCAAACCATCTTTAATAAGAGGAATCAAGTTATCTTTGTATTGAATTAAAGAGAAAGGATTGAGTGTAGACTTCTTCCTCTCCGAGTATTACGATACACACTATAGTCTGTGTGGTCTCAATACTCGTCTTTCAATATGAAGACGCTTGTATTCTCCACACCTTTTCCTCCTAAAACCTTGGTCCCGTACCGAGTGCACTTTCAAATTTCTTTTCACAATAAAGGAATCTAGTTTCTCTTTGTATTGAATTAAAGAGAGAGGATTGAGTGTAGACTTCTTCCTCTCCGAGTGTCAGGATACTCACTATAGTGTGTGGGGTCTCGACACTCGTCTTTCAATATGAAGACGCTTGTATTCGATACACCTTTCATAACAAAACTTTGAGATAAGGAATTGGGTACTACCCGCAAGGAGTTACTATCCGAGGATCTATTTCACCCCTAAAAACAATCCCACAAATCAAATGTGACATCTTGCCCCAATAGGCGAAAACTAATCTTTTTAAAAAGGATATGTTATGTCCGTTCTACCGCAAATAGGTAATGCCTAAGTCTCTAACGAGCGAGCAACAATACACCTAAACTACTAGAATGCGTATGATAGCATCATCCACAAAAACACCGGTTACTCGTTTCCCGAACTACGTTTGCTCTGATTTCTCATGCCAGATGAGAATACATAGGCACAAGACAACGATGTCTTGGTGAGCTCACTTTTCCACCTTTTTCCGTAGTAGGCCGAACTACGACTGCTCTGATTTCTCATACCAGATGAGGATACGTAGGCACAAGACGGCGATGTATTGGCGCGCACATTCCCCCTATTACCCGTAGTTTCCCGAACTACGTTTGCTCTTATTTCACATGCCAGCTGAGAAAATGTAGGCACAAGACAACGATGTCTTGGCGAGCTCACTTTTCCACCTTTTTCCGTAGTAGGCCGAACTACGGTTGCTCTGATTTCTCATACTAGATGAGGATACGTAGGCACAAGACGACGATGTCCTGGCGAGCACATTCCCCCTATTACCCGTAGTTTCCCGAACTACGTTTGCTCTGATTTCTCATGCTAGATGAGAATACATAGGCACAAGACGGCAATGTCTTGGCAAGCTCACTTTTCCACCTTTTTCTGTAGTAGGTCGAACTACAGTTGCTCTGATTTCTCATACCAAATGAGGATACGTAGGCATAAGACGGCGATGTCTTAGCGAGCACATTCCCCTTATTACCTGTAGTTCCTTGAACTACGTTGACTCTAACTTTCTCATATCTATTGAGAATACATAGGCCTAGGACCGTGAAGTCCTACTGAGTCCTTTCTCCCCCCGTTATCCCCCTTTCCCCGGTTTCTAACCTTTCTCTCTCCCTAGGAACACTCTCTTTAAAGTAACAACCTTTTAGAAAATATTTTCACACGTCGACAAACAAATGGTTCCCATCGAGTACGATGGATGCGAGGGGTGTTAATACCTTCCCTTCGCATAACCGGCTTCCAAACCTATTCTTGGTCGCAAGACCATCTTATCCGTTTCTTTCTTAGGTTTTTCTCGATGTTTCCCCTTCCCCTCATGGGATAAATAAAGTTCGATGGTGACTCTTCTATCTATTTTTTTCGCCTCCCTGTCGTTGCTATTTTTTCGAGTAGCGACACCTAGGCATAACCAACCCTCAAACCTTTAGATCTCTTAGCTTCATTTGTTACGTAGTGCAAAAGGTTTTTCTTTCTTTAAACCTTTCCTTTGGATAAATTAAAGTCCGATTGTAAATTGTAAGAATTAAGATTCAAGTTATTAAATAGCTTGGTATCACAATTCTCACTGCAACACCTTACACAGAGTTGTTTCCTTATCTGATTCATCAAGGGGAAATTGTCCCAAAAGAGATTGCGCATACTGTTCCTCCTTTTGGTCCGAAGCATTATCCAAAAGCATCCTGTGGTTACCATTCTAGATACATAGGACATGCTACCGAAGACTGCATTATTCTTAAGGCCAACGTTCAAGAGCTTATCGACCAAAAAATCCTGACATTTTTTGAAGAGCGTCCTAATTTACAAACTAATCCTTTGCCTACTTATGGTGGACCTAGGGTTAATATGATTGAGGAAGATCAAGGGGCAACGTTTATCAGAGATCTCAATGAAGTGAAAACTCTGGTGAGTGTTGTGATCAAGAAGTTGAAAGAGTAAGGATTATTAAAAGGTCTTCATGGGAAAAGCCAAATTTGTGATGATAATCTCAATCAGTTCTGAAGGTTGAAAGGATGCGTACAGATCTTGATGAACCAAGGTATAGTTCAGTTTCCAGAGTCAAGTATGTGAAGAGGTAGCTACTACCGAGCCATTCATAATCATATATAGGAAGGTTCCTATGGAAGCTCCTACGACGAAAATAAAGCCTATCATTGTGTGCGTGCCAAAATTATTCCCATATCAGAATTCAAAAGAGGGTCCTTGCAAATATGATTCCACCGTGTTTTATGGGGGTCGAGAGATTCAGTTTTCAGAGTCTGAATTATGAACGTATCTACTACTAGAGGAATGACTCGTAGCAGACAAGTGTTTGCTCTGAAGGTCACGTCTAAGACAGTGCAAGTTCCAACAATTGTTCCTCCCAAGGAGAAGTCTGCTTCAACAACCCCTATTGTGCAACAAGGGGCATCTACTGCTGCATCAGTTCCAGTCACTCCATTTATGGATGTTACAAAAAGCAAAGAATTAATGGATGATCAAGAGTTTCTCAAGCTGATCAAGAAGAGCGATTTTAAGATTATGGATCAGCTAGGGCAAACTCCTTTGAGGATTTCAGTTTTTTCTTTACTCATGAGCTCGCTCGCGCACAGATCAACTTTGTTGAAAGCTTTGAACACTGCTCATGTAATGAACAATATTCCCGTAGAACAGTTTGATGACATGGTCGCAAACATAATCGCAAGTTGGCATTTGGGTTTCAACGAGCCAGAGTTTCCTCTTGAAGGTACTACCGATAACAGAGCATTACACATCTCAGTAACTTGTATGGACTCTTTACTATCTCATGTTCTTGTGGATACCAATTATTTCTCAATGTGATTCCTAAGGGTACAATGAGTCAACTATTGGTAGAAGGGAGCAAGATGAGGCCAAGCGCTTTAATTGTCAGAGATTTTGATGGTTCTCGTAGGAAAGTTATCGGCAAAGTGGATTTACCCATTCAGATTGGACCGCACTTATTTACCATTACTTTCCAAGTGATGGATACCAATCCTGCATACAGTTGCTTACTGGGTCAACCCGGATTCATGTTGCAAAGGTAGTTGCTTCCACGTTGCATCAGAAACTGAAATTCATGTTCGCCAATCAAATGGTCATCATTTATGGTGAAGAATATTTATTAGTAAGCGAGTTATCATCCTTCCGATATGTCGAGAATGATAAAGGCATAGTTGAGGCACCATTGCAATGCCTTGAATTTAAAGATTTCAGCTCCGCTTCTGTCAATTCTAGTAGATTACCGAAAATGACCATGTCATCTATCAAGAGTGCTAAAGAGACCATCGAGAAAGGTACCTTGCCTGGTTGGGGGAAAATCCTGAATTTGGTTGAGAAGCATGATTGCTTTGGACTGGGTTACCATCCCAATCAATAAGCTAGCTCACGTGGTCATCAGAAGTGTAACTTGATCAAGTTCAAAAGCGCTGGATTTCAGGAGGGTGATATCGTCTCAACTATTGATGATGCTGGTCCTAACAACCGAAGTGCAAGCTTTGTACGCAAGTGTCTGCCTGGCTTCAAGTTCAGCAATTGCACATCTACAATGGTTCCTGTGGTTTTTCCCACAAACATGTAATGCATTTTGCTTTCATGGTCCATCGTCCTCGCCTAAGACGAGTGGATAGCTTATAAAGGGCCTCCTGCTTTTGAAATATTATGTGATCAATAAATAGAAGTTTTTTTTTGCATTCAAATCATGCTCTTATTTCTTTCTTTATTTTACTTTTCACAAATAAACAAATGGCAAAAGTTTCTTTTATTTTTCACTTTTCAAATAGCTCATTCTAAATAAAATTCATAAACATGAAGAGAAAATAATTGCATTGATAATAACATGGCAAACATTGGTTGTATTTCTGGGATTCCAATTAACCAAGCCGAAGAAAATGGTGAGGAAGATTGTGAATTACCGGCTGAACTAGCAAGGCTCCTTGAGCACGAGCAGAAAAATATTCAGCCTCACAAAGAGCTAGTGGAAGTTATTAATCTTGAGACCGATGATGTCAAAAAAGAAGGCAAGGTTGGGGCATCCCTTGCTAAGCATGTACATTCCGAGTTGGTCAAGTTATTGAAAGAGTATGTTGATATTTTTCCTGGTCTTATCAAGATATGCCTGGGTTGGATACCAACATCGTTGAACATCACTTGCCACTCAAGCCTGAATGTCCTTTTGTCAAGCAGAAACTTAGAATGGCCAGACTCGACATGGCACTTAAAATCAGAGAAGTGGTAAAGAAATAGTTTGACGCTGGGTTCCTAGCCACTTCCGAATATCCTGAATGGATTTCCAAAATCGTTCTAGTTCTGAAGAAAGATTGAAAGGTCAGAATGTGTGTGAACTATCGAGATCTCAATAAGGCAAGCCCGATAGATGATTTTTCTCTGCCTCATATTGATGTCTTGGTAGACAACACTGCACAGTTCTTTGTCTTTTTGTTTATGGATGGTTTCTCAGGATATAATCAAATCAAGATGTCCTCAGTTGATATGGAGAAGACTAATTTCATCACGACTTGGGGTACATATTTCTACAAAGTCATGCCATTCGGTTTGAAAAATGAAGAGGCAACATACCAACGTGCCATAACAACCCTCTTTCATGATATGATCCATAAAGAGATTGAGGTTTACGTGGATGATATGATTGCTAACTCTAGAACTGAAGATGATCATCTAGACCATCTGAAGAAGTTGTTTGACAGACTCCAAAAGTCCAGACTGCGGTTGAATCCGAAAAAGTGCACCTTTAGAGTTCAATCCAATAAACTATTGGGCTTTATTGTGAGTTAGAAGGGCATTGAAGTTGATCCTGACAAGGTTCGGGAAATTCAGAACATGCCGCCTCCCAAAACAGAAAAAGAAATATATGACTTTCTAGGTCGACTTAATTACATATCCAGATTCATTTCTCATCTGATGGCTACCAACAAACCAATATTCAAATTGCTAAGAAAAAATCAATCGGTTAAATGGAATAATGATTATAAATAAGCTTTTGACAAAATGAAATAAAAATTGCAAGAACCATCAATCTTAGTACCTCCGGTTCCTGCTAAGCCTTTAATCATGTATCTCATTGTTCTCAATGAATCAATGGGATGTGTATTGGGTCAGCATGATGACACTGACAGAAAATAACATGCAATTTACTATTTGAGCAAGAAGTTCAATGATTGTGAGACCAGATACTCACTATTTGAGAAAACTTGTTGTGCTCTGACTTGGGCTGCTCGACGCCTAAGACAATATATGATTTTCCATACTACTTTATTGATATCCAAAATGGATCCGATAAAGTACATTTTTGAAAAGCCTGTTGTCTCTGGACGAATTGCTCGGTGACAAATGTTGTTAACTGAGTATGGCATCCAACATGTTACCCAGAAAGTAATAAAAGGGAGCGTCTTGTCTGACTATCTTGCTCATTAACTTGTGGAGGGTTATCAAGAAATGAAGTTTGACTTTCCCGATGAGGATGTTTTGTTCATCAGAGATTATGAGACTCCAGACTCTGATATGATGGTGCTGCTAATGCTAAAGGTCACGGAATTGGTGTTATCTTCATCTCTCCGATAGGTTTTCATCTTCTCTTCATCGCCAGGTTATCCTTTGAATGCACCAAAATGTGGCTGAGTACGAAGCATGTATCTATGGAATTTAAGTGGCAATTGATATGAGAATCGAGATTCTTAAGGTCTAGGGAGATTCTTCCCTGGTAATTGGCCAAGTCAGAGGGAACTTTGTAACAGGATTCCAAGCTGGTTCCATACCTGTAGCACCCCAAAATTTTCCTCGTCGTTTTTTGATCTATTGGCTTATGTTTCTCTGTAGTTTGCATTTCTTCATATCATGGCATTGGTTTTTGAGACATGGAATCAAGGTATTTCTATGGCTCAGAGTTCTCTTTTATTGCAGGAGTTTAAGCAGCACGTGTAACAGCCCAAATTTCATTAAATAATTAATTGTAGTAATTAATTGATTTAGTGGGATTTTTATTAATGTCGGAAGTTAATTTTATGTTAATATTGGAATTAATAGAGAATTGAGAAGGAAATTGGAAGGAAGGAAAATAAAGGAATATATAAGAGAGAAAGAAAAGAAAAGAAAGATAGAAAACATTTTGGAAAGAAAGAGGAAAGAAGAAGAAAGGAGAGAAAGAGAAGAGAAGAAGAGGAAAAGTGGAAATCATAAAGAACCAACATCAAAGCTCCGATTAATCGAGGTAAGGGTGAGAAATGTTTCTATTTGATCATTGTATAATGTTATGTATGTTGGGTTGGGGTTTTGGTAGAGTTTCCATCACTTTCCAATTAGGGCAAAAGTTGGAATAATCGGTAGATTGATGATTTAATCGGTTGAAACTGAGCAATAATGCCGTAGAATAGTCGGGTAACATGTATTGATGCTATTTGTACTGATTTGGATGTGTAAGAGAGGGTAGATGATGGATTGGTGAAGGAGAAGACAGAATAGGGTTCTGTTCTGCGCAGGTTCGCTGGCTCTCGCCAGGCGAAGCCTAGCGAATGTTGGCGAGTAATTATATTTAAGTCCCAGTGGACTTCGCTGGTGGGTTCGCCAGGCGAAGGTGGATAGCGATGGTTCGCCCAGCGAAGGCGCTGGCGAATGGTGGCGAATGAAGTCAGTAGCTACTGACTTGGGCTCGCTGGGAAGTCTCGCCAGGCGAAGCCTAGCGAGTGTTCGCTGAGAGAGTTCGCCAGGCGAAGGTTCGCTGCGAGGGTTCGCCAGGCGAATGAAGGCGAATGTGACAGTATATTTTCCTTGTTGTGTTATCCAAATGGTGATTGTTTGGTTGATTCGCATATGTTAATACTTCTATGTTATGAATGAGTATGTGAACTATTATGATAACATGTGCTGTGGGTAGCCTTCGGGCGTGAATCCTAGAGTTGTGATATAAATGATTAATTGTAATCGGTTAAAATACATGAGAACATAATGATGATTATGTGTGTATTAATTGATGAGTTGTGGATGTTTGATTGTTGTGTACAATTATGTAATGAGTATGCATGAAAACATTTTGAATATGTGTGCATAACTTATAATTGTATGATTGGTATTGCGATGTGAATACCTTGATTGTTGTGATAATTAGAGATACATGGGAATACAATGAGGAATGTATGTGTATCGTCTAATGAATTGTGAGTGCATATTTATATGCGATTGTTGTGTAAATGCATGGGAACATATGTGATATGTATGCATTGTTGTTGAGTATGATGATGATATGTGAAATGAATACATTGATAAATGTTTGATATATGTTGTATGTGCAATCATGATGAAATTCTCGAAGTGGTGAATTATTCGAATGCATGAGATTAAGATGTCGGTCTTAAGTGCATTGTTGTGGTTGATTGTACATGCATCATTTAGTCAAGAGACAATGTCTGTTAGTTTCGTGGAAACTAGTGGCTTGTCCCAAACCTAGAAGTGTGGGTTTGAAGGCTTAGAGGACGGGCCTTTGTGGTTATCGGTCTAGAAGTGTGGACCCGGTTTAATGTAAAAACCGAAAAAAGATAACGGGTTATCGGTCTAGAAGTGTGGACCCGGTTTAATGTAAAAACCGAAAAAAGATAACGAGAGTCGGTACCGCATTGCATGAGTTGCATTGAGTTGTTGAGTCATATTGATATATGACATATGCATGAAGTGATGCTTATGTGTGAATAATGAGATTGTGGAAATTGTAAGTGTATGCATAATGTGGGAATGCTTTGTGGATATCCATATTTGTATATATATACATGTATGGTAAATATATATGACTAAGAGAATGAAGTGTGGTGGGAAATGTGAATATGTGTTATATGATTACCTATATATATATAATCTTATGCTTTGATTATTGTGGTTATATTTCTCACCCTTCTGCTGTTTTATGATGCTCTATGAGGCATTGCAGATTAGGACGCTGGAGTCTCTTTTGGGAAGTATTCTTCATTCTTTTGAGTCTGCTGCTCTGATATGTAACACCGGGTAGTTAGACTAGTATAGTCATTCTTTTGTGATACATTGCGATGTATCAGTTGATGTGATTGTGTAATCTAACTGACATGATATATTAATTTGGATAGCTTATGTGTACGTGGATTAATATTTTGAAAACGATCAAATGATTTTATCTTCCGCTTAAATTGAAAATGTTACATATTTTATGGAGCAAAAATGTTAAAGTGTTTTATTGGTGAAATTGTGGCATTCTTCTTTTATACCTTATTATAAAACCTTTTTTTTTACTCTGATATTGTGTATGTGCTTAATTGTTTTATACGCATTTATTTGGGGTATAGAAGGGGGTGTTACAATAGTGGTATCAGAGCAGGTCGGTCCGTCCGGCCAAGTTGTTAGAGTGTTTTTCCCTGTGTGTTGTTGATATGCGTGTGTTGCATTATCAATATTGGTTGTTCTTACGTGGTTCTGTGGTTGGAATTAGTAAGATGGTTGCAGGGAGGAACGACGAAGCGATTGCGGAGGCATTGACGAGATTGGCGGGGGCGATTGGGCAGAATCCTCCGGCCAATGTGAATGTGAGGAATCATGCTGATGAGGGATTCCGTGCTTTGGGGGAATTCCAAAAGAATAACCCTCCAGTCTTCAAGGGAACTCATGAACCGGACAAGGCACAAATTTGGTTGAAAGCTGTGGAAAAGATTTTTCGAGTTATGAATTGCTCGGATGCACAGAAGGTGCAGTTTGGGACTCATATGCTCGAAGGAGAAGCTGAAGATTGGTGGGGTAATACTCGCCAAAGATTTGAGGAAGATGATATTGTGATTACGTGGGATTTGTTTAGAGAAACTTTTCTGGAGAAGTATTTTCCAGAGGATGTGCGGGGGAAGAAAGAGATCGAATTTCTTGAGTTGAAGCAAGGTAATTCGACGGTTGCTGAGTATGCGGCGAAATTTGAGGAGTTGATCAAATTTTGTCCTCACTATAATACTGGTAATGCTGAGAAGTCTAAGTGCCTCAAGTTTGTGAACGGTTTGAGACCCGAGATTAGACAAGCTATTGGATATCAGGAAATCAGGCGGTTTTCTGAGTTGGTTAACAAGAGCAGAATTTATGACGAAGACAATAGGGCTAGGTCCAGCCACTATAAGAGTCTAAGTGATAAGAAAGGAAAAGGACAGTTCAGAGGAAAACGTTACGTAACTCCTGCGGATAAGGGGAAACAAAAGGTTGGTTTTGGCAAGAAGCCAAGTGGGGGAGTTTCTACCCCGGTTAGGTGTTACACTTGTGGTGAAGCGGGGCATCGTGCTCCGGAGTGCAAAAGTGTTGAACCGAGGTGTTTTAAGTGTGGCAAGCCAGGCCACAAGGCTCTAGAGTGTAGAAGTGGTGCGGGTGTTACTTGCTATAACTGTGGTGAGCGAGGGCACATCAGTACCAAGTGCGATAAGCCGAAGAGGAATCAAGGGAGCGGGAAAGTGTTCGCTCTTTCTGGATCTTAGACTGCTAGCGACGATCGATTGATCCGAGGTACGTGTTTTATTAATGGTATACCTTTGATCGCTATAATTGATACCGGAGCTACGCATTCTTTTATTTCTTTGGATTGTGTTAGGAGGTTGAATCTTGAGTTGTCTGTGATTGGTGGCGGTATGGTTATTGATACTCCTGCTATGGGTTCGGTAACTACACCGTATGTTTGCTTGAATTGCCCGTTGAGTATTTTCGGTAGAGATTTTGGGATTGATTTAGTGTGTCTTCATTTAGATCATCTGGATGTCATTCTTGGAATGAATTGGTTAAAATTCAATCGTGTTTATATTAACTGTTTTGACAAAACATTTATTTTTCCCGATTCGGAAGTTGAAAGGGATTTGTTTATGACGAGGAGACAAGTGAAGAAATCGGTACAAGATGGGGCTAAGGTATTTATGCTTATGGCAACTTTGAGGACTAGTGAAAGTGAAGAGATTGATGTTGTGCCCATTGTTAGAGATTTTCCGGAAGTATTCCCTGAAGAGATAAAGGATTTACCGCCGGAGTGAGAAGTGGAGTTTTCGATAGATTTGATTCCTGGAACTAGTTCGATATCGATGGCTCCATATCGTATGTCGGCCTCAGAGTTAAAAGAGTTGAAGAGTCAACTTGAGGATTTGCTTGAAAAGAGGTTTATTCGTTCGAGCGTGTCACCGTGGGGTGCACCGGTGTTGTTGGTTAAGAAGAAAGAGGGTTCTATGAGGCTCTGTGTGGATTACAGACAGTTGAACAAGGTGACTATTAAGAATAAGTATCCACTTCCAAGGATTGATGATCTAATGGATCAGTTGGTTGGTGCAAGTGTGTTCAGCATGGTTGATTTGAGATCTGGGTATCATCAGATCCGTGTGAAAGCTGAGGATATTCAGAAGACGGCCTTTCGGACGAGGTATGGACACTATGAGTATTCCGTGATGCCATTCGGTGTGACTAATGCACCAGGTGTATTTATGGAGTACATGAATAGGATTTTCCATCCTTATTTGGATAAGTTTGTGGTGGTGTTTATCGACGACATCTTGGTTTATTCGAAGAGCGAAGGAGAGCATGCCGAGCATCTGAAGATTGTGTTATCTGTGCTGAGAAAGAAGCAGTTGTTTGCAAAGCTTTCTAAGTGTGAATTTTGGTTGAAGGAAGTTAGTTTCCTTGGTCATGTGATTTCTAGTAGTGGTATTGCGGTCGATCCGTCGAAGGTTGAAGCGGTGTCGCAATGGGAGACTCCGAAGTCAGTTTTTGAGATCAGAAGTTTTCTTGGTTTAGCCGGTTATTATCGGAAGTTCATTGAAGGATTTGCTAAGTTATCGTTGTCGTTGACGCAGTTGACTAGGAAAGGTCAAGCCTTTGTTTGGGACGCCAAGTGTGAAGCGAGTTTTCAAGAACTTAAGCAAAGGTTGATGACAGCTCCTGTTTTGATTCTGCCAAATCCGGAAGAACCATTCGTTGTGTATTGTGATGCTTCCTTGATGGGTTTAGGAGGTGTGTTGATGCAGAATAACCAAGTTGTAGCTTATGCTTCGAGGCAACTCAAAGTGCATGAGAAGAATTATCCGACGCATGACTTAGAGTTGGCCGCCGTTGTGTTCGTGTTGAAACTCTGGAGGCATTATTTATTTGGCGCAAGATTCGAAGTGTTTAGTGACCACAAGAGTTTGAGATATCTTTTTGATCAAAAGGAATTGAATGCAAGACAAAGAAGATGGCTTGAACTTTTGAAGGATTATGATTTTGGCTTGAATTACCATCCTGGTAAAGCGAATGTAGTAGCGGATGCATTGAGTCGGAAATCATTGCATATGTCGGCGTTGATGGTGAAAGAGTTAGAATTGGTCGAGCAATTTCGAGATTTGAGTTTGGTATGTGAGAGAACTTCTTTTGGATTTATGTTGGGTATGTTAAAGCTTACAAGTGGTATTTTGGACGAAATTCGAGGAGGACAGAAATCGGATTTGAGCTTAGTTGATCGGTTGACTTTAATCAACCAAGGCCAAGGTGGTGATTTTCGGATTGATGAGAATGGTATTATGAGATGTCGGGATCGAGTTTGTGTTTCGAACATGGTTGAGCTTAAGAAGAGCATCCTTGAGGAAGGACATCGTAGCGGATTGAGTATTCATCCGGGTGCTACTAAGATGTATCAGGATTTGAGGAAAGTATTTTGGTGGCCTAGTATGAAGAAGGATATCGCGGAATTTGTGTATTCTTGTTTGACTTGCCAGAAGTCAAAGATTGAGCATCAGAAGCCATCGGGTTTGATGAAGCCGCTGTTTATTCCTGAGTGGAAATGGGATAGTATCTCCATGGATTTTGTATCGGGTTTGCCGAGGACGCCGAGTAATTTTGAGGCTATTTGGGTTATCGTGGATAGGTTGACTAAATCTGCTCACTTTATCCCTATGCGTATGGATTACCCTTTGGAGAAGTTGGCTAAGTTGTATATTGAGAGGATTGTGTGTCTGCATGGTATTCCGTTAAGTATTGTTTTGGATAGAGATCTGCGGTTTACTTCGAGATTTTGGGAGAGCCTGCAGAGTGCCTTGGGTACTAAGTTGCGTTTGAGCTCAGCGTATCATCCTCAGACTGATGGTCAGATGGAGAGGACGATTCAGTCGCTTGAAGATCTTTTGAGAGCTTGTGTATTGGAAAAAGGAGGAGCTTGGGACAGCTACTTGCCTTTGATCAAGTTTACCTACAACAACAGTTTTCATTCGAGTATTGGTATGGCACCATTTGAGGCGTTGTATGGTAGGCGGTGTAGGACACCACTGTGTTGGTTCGAGTCCGGAGAGAGTTCTGTTGTTGGACCCGAGTTAGTTCAACAGACTACTGATAAGATCAAGATGATTCAAGAGAAGATGAGAGTTGCTCAGAGTCGTCAGAAGAGTTATTATGACAAGAGGAGGAAGGCACTTGAATTTCAAGAGGAAGATCATGTGTTTCTTCGAGTCACTCCGATGACAGGTGTTGGTAGGGCACTGAAGTCGCGCAAGTTGTCGCCGCGTTTCATTGGTCCTTACCAGATTTTGCAAAGGATAGGAGAAGTGGCCTATCGTGTGGCTTTACCACCGTCGCTTGCTAATCTTCATGACGTATTCCATGTATCTAAGTTGAGGAAATACATTGCGGATCCGTCTCATGTAGTCCAAATAGATGATGTGCAGGTGAGAGATAACCTGACTGTTGAGACATCACCTATGCGGATAGAGGATCGGAAATTGAAGCAGCTTCGAGGTAAAGAGATTGCTTTAGTGAAGGTCGCTTGGGGAGGACCGGCTGGTGGAAATGTTACGTGGGAACTTGAGAGCCAGATGAAGGAGTCTTATCCAGAACTGTTTGAACCAGGTAACATTTTCGAGGACAAAAATTCCTAAAGTGGGGGAGAGTTGTAACAGCCCAAATTTCATTAAATAATTAATTGTAGTAATTAATTGATTTAGTGGGATTTTTATTAATGTCGGAAGTTAATTTTATGTTAATATTGGAATTAATAGAGAATTGAGAAGGAAATTGGAAGGAAGGAAAATAAAGGAATATATAAGAGAGAAAGAAAAGAAAAGAAAGATAGAAAACATTTTGGAAAGAAAGAGGAAAGAAGAAGAAAGGAGAGAAAGAGAAGACAAGAAGAGGAAAAGTGGAAATCATAAAGAACCAACATCAAAGCTCCGATTAATCGAGGTAAGGGTGAGAAATGTTTCTATTTGATCATTGTATGATGTTATGTATGTTGGGTTGGGGTTTTGGTAGAGTTTCCATCACTTTCCAATTAGGGCAAAAGTTGGAATAATCGGTAGATTGATGATTTAATCGGTTGAAACTGAGCAATAATGTCGTAGAATAGTCGGGTAACATGTATTGATGCTATTTGTACTGATTGGGATATGTAAGAGAGGGTAGATGATGGATTGGTGAAGGAGAAGACAGAATAGGGTTCTGTTCTGCGCAGGTTCGCTGGCTCTCGCCAGGCGAGCGAAGGCGAAGCTTCGCCAGGCGAAGCCTAGCGAATGTTGGCGAGTAATTATATTTAAGTCCCAGTGGACTTCGCTGGTGGGTTCGCCAGGCGAAGGTGGATAGCGAAGGTTCGCCCAGCAAAGGTGCTGGCGAATGGTGGCGAATGAAGTCAGTAGCTACTGACTTGGGCTCGCTGGGAAGTCTCGCCAGGCGAAGCCTAGCGAGTTTTCGCTGAGAGAGTTCGCCAGGCGAAGGCCAGGCGAAGGTTCGCTGCGAGGGTTCGCCAGGCGAATGAAGGCGAATGTGACAGTATATTTTCCTTGCTGTGTTATCCAAATGGTGATTGTTTGGTTGATTCGCATATGTTAATACTTCTATGTTATGAATGAGTATGTGAACTATTAAGATAACATGTGTTGTGGGTAGCCTTCGGGCGTGAATCCTAGAGTTGTGATATAAATGATTAATTGTAATCGGTTAAAATACATGAGAACATAATGATGATTATGTGTGTATTAATTGATGAGTTGTGGATGTTTGATTGTTGTGTACAATTATGTAATGAGTATGCATGAGAACATTTTGAATATGTGTGCATAACTTATAATTGTATGATTGGTATTACGATGTGAATACCTTGATTGTTGTGATAATTAGAGATACATGGGAATACAATGAGGAATGTATGTGTATCGTCTAATGAATTGTGAGTGCATATTTATATGCGATTGTTGTGTAAATGCATGGGAACATATGTGATATGTGTGCATTGTTGTTGAGTATGATGATGATATGTGAAATGAATACATTGATAAATGTTTGATATATGTTGTATGTGCAATCATGATGAAATTCTCGAAGTGGTGAATTATTCGAATGCATGAGATTAAGATGTCGGTCTTAAGTGCATTGTTGTGGTTGATTGTACATGCATCATTTAGTCAAGAGACAATGTCTGTTAGTTTCGTGGAAACTAGTGGCTTGTCCCAAACCTAGAAGTGTGGGTTTGAAGGCTTAGAGGACGGGCCTTTGTGGTTATCGGTCTAGAAGTGTGGACCCGGTTTAATGTAAAAACCGAAAAAAGATAACGGGTTATCGGTCTAGAAGTGTGGACCCGGTTTAATGTAAAAACCGAAAAAAGATAACGAGAGTCGGTACCGCATTGCATGAGTTGCATTGAGTTGTTGAGTCACATTGATATATGACATATGCATGAAGTGATGCTTATGTGTGAATGATGAGATTGTGGAAATTGTAAGTGTATGCATAATGTGGGAATGCTTTGTGGATATCCATATTTGTATATATATACATGTATGATAAATATATATGACTAAGAGAATGAAGTGTGGTGGGAAATGTGAATATGTGTTATATGATTACCTATATATATATATATAATCTTATGCTTTGATTATTGTGGTTATATTTCTCACCCTTCTGCTGTTTTATGATGTTCTATGAGGCATTGCAGATTAGGACGCTGGAGTCTCTTTTGGGAAGTATTCTTCATTCTTTTGAGTCTGCTGCTCTGATATGTAACACCGGGTAGTTAGACTAGTATAGTCATTCTTTTGTGATACATTGTGATGTATCAGTTGATGTGATTGTGTAATCTAACTGACATGATATATTAATTTGGATAGCTTATGTGTACGTGGATTAATATTTTGAAAACGATCAAATGATTCTATCTTCCGCTTAAATTGAAAATGTTACATATTTTATGGAGCAAAAATGTTAAAGTGTTTTATTGGTGAAATTGTGGCATTCTTCTTTTATACCTTATTATAAAACCTTTTTTTTACTCTGATATTGTGTATGTGCTTAATTGTTTTATAAGCATTTATTTGGGGTATAGAAGGGGGTGTTACAACATGCGTCAGAGGCGTCGCCATTTATTTTGCCCAGTAATCGAGTGGTCGATTTTACTTTATTCAGCAGGTTATTCTCATCACAGGAGACATGTCTCAGGATATCTTATGCATTTCCACAATTATAATATCCAAAGGCAAGTTTCAGAGGCTTAACGGGGCCTAGAATGGGTGGAAACAGACGAATATGCAAGTTTCCCTCCAAATGGCGCATTTTTCAAAAATTTTGAGTGGTTAACCGATTAACCAATTTTCAATAGCAAATGGTTAATCGGTTAACCAAAGGAAATTTTTCCCAGATACGTGCATTTCAATGCTGTCACTTTTGGGGTCCATTTTGATCACTTGTGAATTGGTCTTTACACCAGAAGAAGGATCTAGAATCACTCTAAATTTTGATTAACTTTCAAAACCAATCCAATTTCCCTCCAATGTTCAAACCCTCACTCCAAACTACAATTATACACCTAACCAAGAGCTTATTTAAGTGAATTTGCTCCAAACCTCACCACTAACCTTCATTTTTCTGATCTCTCTACACATTGCTCTCAAATTCTCTCAACTTTTTCACACTCCAAAACTCCATTAGATCTCTTTCACCTGAATTCTTTGATTATTCATTGGAATCATTTAACTCTAGAGCTAAACCTCCATCATTCATCTCCATCTTCTTCAATTCATCATTTGATTTTTGTTTGGATTTGGATATGATTTTGGAAGCAAGCTTTTAAGTGGTTCTTAGATCAACTTTGGCTTATTTTGCTCATTCTACACTTCTTTTGCAAGAAATCTCTTGGATCTTGAAGTTTTCTTGGGTTTCTATCTTGGATGTATCAATTTGCAGTAGATCAATAATTACCAAAGCAAATCTCAACTTTGAAGGTTGGTTAATTCTAGATCCATTTCTGTTTTGAGCTTATTTGGATAATCACAATGTAGATCTTCAATGTTAATTGATTTTGGTGATTTTGGTCTATGTGATTTGTGATTTCAATGCTTGATTAAGTATGGTTGATGTTTGATCACTGATTTTGGTGTTAAATTCGTGCATAGTTGATTACACGATCATTTGGATGATTGCACATTGGATTAATTGCTGAAAGTGCTTTTGAATTGCTATTTTGCTACTTCTGGTGCAGTGTTAACTGATTAACCAATTGTAATTTTGGACATTTACAAGTGGTTAATCGATTAACCAATTTGCACTAGCAAATGGTTAATCGATTAACACTGGACCAGAATGTGATTTTTGGTTGTTTTCAAGCATGTTTTAATTTCTTTCCACCTCTAACCTTCATGGATTGATATGATGCATTTGTGTGGACTGTTTTTTACTTGTTTCATCATGCTTAATTGTTTGAATTTGATACTTCAACGCAATACTTTTGGTTTTTGTTTGAATGCTTAACATGTTCATGTTGCTTGATTGATGTGATGATCATACGCTTTTCTTGCTTGTATCATGTTAATGATTAATTATTGGTGATCATCTTGCTGGACTTGTGATGCATGTTTGTATTCGCTTCCGATTCCTTTTGTCGCATGATCATTTAATTTGTTCAGTTGATGAACAAAGCATGTTGTTCTTGTTGATGCTTGATGATGCAATTTTGTTAAACATTTGTGTTTAATTATTGATGCATGTCCATCTTTGCTTGATATTTGTTCATGATTGATGCTTGCTCATATTGATTGTGTTAAAACATGCTTGTTGCCTTGCTTTCTACAACTGTTTTATTCTGAATTTACATGTTGTCTATGTTATGCTTGCTTGCTGCCTGCCTTTTACACCTCCTTTTATACTGAATTAGTAGTTGTTAAATATTGTTGTGCTGCCTTGTTGTATTTTATTTTTGTTTTGTGCAGGAAACACCATTGTAGCTTCTATTTTTCTTTGTTTTCTTGCTTTTTGCCTTGTTTTTGCATGCTCCCTTAGGACTCCTAGTCCAACTTAATTTCCAATTAAGCTTGGAGTAGGATAGACATTAGGAGTTCAATCCATGCATGATAACAAATAGGCTAGTCCCTTTTAACCTCAACCTTAGGTCCATCTTTTTCATGCTAACATTAGGATAGAATTTCCTTCCGCATCCCGACCTTAGGGCCACTTTACATGACAACGTTAGTACCAAGTTTCCCTTAGACCTCTCGTACGTCTTATCTTCTCATCTCAAAACAATTCTAACATACTTAATAAAGACGATGAACATTGTGCGCCACGAGCCTTAAGCATATGGGAAATGATGAGTGGGGGATTTCTCCTCACTTTTCTAGAGTGTTTACTGTATGCCCCGTGGGTGATTTGCGACGCATTCGTTCCCATATCATAGTCTTTAGTATAATGTGAATCACCAAGCAAACTAATTTACTTCACAAAAACTCAAAAATATTCAAACCTTTTTATCCTTCGGGATTTGTTGTTTCAAACCCATTTTTAGAAAAGTGTACATTACTTTTCTGTTCTATCGCAAACATGCGTCGACCCTAACTGCTGGAACACGAATTTAATGTCACTCATAAAAAACACTTAACCAACCTGTGGTTTTGTAGCTGCCCGAACTACATTTGCTCTAATTTCTCATACCAGATGAGGATACATAGGTACAAGACGACGATGTCTTGGCGAGCAACCTTCCCCCAATCACCCGTAATTTTCCGAACTAGGTTGTTATGACTTTCCCATTGCACGAGAGAATACATAGGCATAGGGCGGCGATGTCCTATCGAGTCTCTTTTTTTATTTGTTTCCTGTTTCCGTTTAGCAGTAGCTTTTAAACAACACACCCTTTTTTTAAACAACAAGCGTAGATCTCGTTCAGTACAACGGACGTGAGCGGTGCTCATACCGTCCCCTTGCGTAACCGACTCCCGAACTCAAGATTTGGTTGCGATGACCTTGTCTTTTCCGGTTTTTAGGTTTTCTTTGAATGTTTTTTCCCTGTGTTGGGATAAATAACGTTTGGTAGTGACTCTTCTATTCTTTTTCGCCAGGTGTTTTTCGCAATTGCGACAGTTGGCGACTCTGCTGGGGAATCTGGTTCCCTATGCGAGTCAATCCTAATGCTTATCTGTTTCACATCTTTGGGTGTTTACTTTTGTGCAGTTATTTGCTTTTATGTACATTATCTGTTGTATATTATTGCATTTTCATTTTATTATTGCATATTATATTATGCTTCTGTTGCTGTGTTGTTGGGTGGGTTGTTCCATGAGAGATAAGCCCAATACCCAGGGTTGAGTATACACATAGGATTAGTATGGAGAGTAGTGTGGACTTGTGTGGCATCTTGACACACAAAAATTTTGCGCGAAATCCTCATTAAGATGAGGTTTTTCTTTGGAGACATCCTATCTTGCGCATCTTGGGTAGTTGAGTGGGTGTTGAATTATAAAGCTAACGACTCTGGAGTAGTTCATTGGGAAGTTAGTTGAGACCTCCTCGATTGACCATGATGCCAAACCAGAAATGGTGAACGTGTCATCATCTCTCGACCTGAGAGTCTGTGATACTGATGACCTGCATAGAATGTCGTACCGTCCAAGACTAGAACACACATGTGAGAGGGATGGGTTTTGCTAGAAACTTTGACCTTCAACCAACCCAATTTTATGGTTTTCTTGTCAGAGTGGACCTTTGATCTTGGGTATTCAGGTTTTTTGTCACCTCAGTGTTTTAGATTTCTGGGTTTCTTATTAGAGCGGAGCTCTAGTTATATTCGGTCAGCAGGACAATAGCAATCTTGAGCATTGGATACCTTGACCCCATGTTTGCATCTGCATAATCATTCTGCATCTTAATATTGCATGTTTATATGTTTACAGGTTCTTATCTCTCCTTTGATTTTGGTTATCTGGTTTTGGTTTTTTTAGAGAGATGGAGGCTGAGAAGGAGAAGATCATTATATACAATTTTCTGTCACTAGAGTTGGGACCTTTATTTGGTCTTATCGTTATGGCTGATCCCGGTGTTCTTAAGGTCTTCAGAAGGGACTATGGGAGGATTTTGAGACTTGTCCATAAGGTCACAAGCTATGAGTAGGGAGCCATTCATGCTTTGTTATAGTTTTATGATCCTCTGCTACGATGTTTCACCTTTCCAGATTATGTGTTGGTTCCTACTTTAGAGGAGTATGCTTTTACCTTGCGAGTGCCGGTCCAAGATGAAATGCCATTCTTTCATTCAGAAGAAGAACCTAATCTCGAGAAGTTTGTCGCCGCTCTTTATTTGAGCGCATATGAGTTGGCTGATAATGTGGTTAGCAGAAATGGAGTTTCTGGCTTTACCGTATATTTCCTGGTGGATAAAGCCCAGAGATGCCGAAGAGGGTTGTAGGGTGGTCTTTAATTATATCTTGGCTCTATGTATCTATGGCATTGTGTTATTTCCCAACATACCGAACTTTGTTGATATGGATATCTTTTGTATCTTCGTTTCCAAGAATCCTGTACCCACTCTCCTAGGAGACTTGTACCATTCAGTATATTACAAGAAAGAGAAGAGAAAGGGAAAGATTGTTTCCTGTTGTACACTACTTTTCCACAAGTGGTTTATGTAACAACCCAAATTTCATTAAATAATTAATTATAGTAATTAATTGATTTAGTGGGATTTTTATTAATGTTGGAAATTAATTTTATTAATTGGGATTAATAGAGAATTAAGAAGGAAATTGGAAGGAAGGAAAATGAAGGAAATATATATAAGAGAGAAAGAAAAGAAAAGAAAGTTAGAAAACATTTGGAAAGAAAGAGGAAAGAAGAAGAAAGGAGAGAAAGAGAAGAGAAGAAGAGGAAAAGTGGAAATCATCAAGAACCAACATCAAAGATCCGATTAATCGAGGTAAGAGTGAGAAATGTTTCTATTTGATCATGGTATGATGTTATGTATGTTGGGTTAGGGTTTTAGTAGAGTTTCCATCACTTTCCATTTAGGGCAAATGTTGGATTAATCAGTAGAATGATGATTTAATCGGTTGAAACTGAGCAATAATGCCGTAGAATAGTCGGGTAACATGTATTGATGTTGTTTGTACTGATTTGGATGTGTAAGAGAGGGTTGATGATGGATTGGTGAAGGAGGAACAGAATGGGGTTCTGTTCTGCGCAGGTTCGCTGGCTCTCGCCAGGCGAGCAAAGGCGAAGCTTCGCCAGGCGAAGCCTAGCGAATGTTGGCGAATAATTATATTTAAGTCCCAGTAGACTTCGCTGGTGGGTTCGCCAGGCGAAGTTGGATAGCGAAGGTTCGCCCAGCGAAGGTGCTGGCGAATGGTGGCGAATGAAGTCAGTAGCTACTGACTTGGGCTCGCTGGGAAGTCTCGCCAGGCGAAGCCTAGCGAGTGTTCGCTGAGAGAGTTCGCCAGGCGAAGGCCAGGCGAAGGTTCGCTGCGAGGGTTCGCCAGGCGAATGAAGGCGAATGTGATAGTATATTTCTTTGCTGTGTTATCCAAATGGTGATTGGTTGGTTGATTCGCATATGTTAATACTTTTATGTTATGAATGAGTATGTGAACTATTATGATAACATGTGCTGTGGGTAGCCTTCGGGCGTGAATCCTAGAGTTGTGATATAAATGATTACTTGTAATCGGTTAAAATACATGAGAACATAATGATGATTATGCATGCATTAATTGATGAGTTGTGAATGTTTGATTGTTGTGTACAATTATGTAATGAGTATGCATGAGAACATTTTGAATATGTGTGCGTAACTTATAATTGTATGATTGGTATTGCAATGTGAATACCTTGATTTTTGTGATAATTAGAGATACATGGGAATACAATGAGGAATGTATGTGTATCGTCTAATGAATTGTGAGTGCATATTTATATGCGATTGATTGTGTGAATGCATGGGAACATATGTGATATGTGTGCATTGTTGTTGAATATGATGATGATGTGTGAAATGAATACATTGATAAATGTTGATATATGTTGTATGTGCAATCATGATGAAATTCTCGAAGGGGGTGAATTATTCGAATGCATGGGATTAAGACGCGGGAACGGTCTTAAGTGCATTTATTGTGATTGGTTGATTGTACATGCATCATTCAGTCAAGAGGCAATGTCTGTTAGTTTCGTGGAAACTAGTGGCTTGTCCCAAACCTAGAAGGGTGGGTTTGAAGCCTAGGGGACGGGCTTGGTTGTTATCGGTCTAGAAGGGTGGACCCGGTTTAAAGTAAAAAAAAAAACGAAAAATGATAACGAGTTATCGGTCTAGAAGGGTGGACCCAGTTTAAAGTAAAAACCGAGAAAAGATAACGAGAGTCGGTACCGCATAGCATTGAGTTGCATTGAATATGTTGAGTCACATTGCATAATATTGTTGTGGTACATATGTGCTTGTGAATGATTGTGAAGTCAAGCATGAAGGGATGTGCTTGTGGTTATTCACAATGTTGATATATGTGAATGTGATATGATTATGATTGTGAGAATGAAGTGTGGTGAGAAATGTGAATATGTGTTATATGATACCTATATATACGTAATCTTATGCTTTGATTATTATGGTTATATTTCTCACCCTTCTGCTGTTTTATAATGCTCTATGAGGCATTGCAGATTAGGATGCTGGAGTCCTTTTGTGAAGATTAGTCTTCATTCTTTTGAGTCTGCTGCTCTGATATGTAACACCGGGTAGTTAGACTATTATAGTCATTCTTTTGTGATACATTGCGATGTATCAGCTGATGTGGTTTTGTAATCTAACCGATATGATGTATTAATCTGGATGACTTATGTGCATTTGAATTAATATTTTGGAACTGCTTAAATGATTTGATCTTCCGCTTACTTTTGAAAATGTTACATATTTTATAGAGCAAAATGTTAAAGTGTTTTATTGGTGAAGTTGTGACATTCTTCTTTTATACCTTATTCTAAAACTTTTACTCTGATGAATTTGTATATGCTTAAATGTTTTATATGCATTTATTTGGGGTATAGAAGAGGGTGTTACAATAGTGGTATCAGAGCAGGTCGGTCCGTCTGGCCAAGTTGTTAGAGTGCTTTTCCCTGTGTGTTATTGATATGCGTGTGATGCATTATCAATATTGGTTGTTCTTACGTGGTTCTGTTGTTGGAATTAGTAAGATGGTTGCAGGGAGGAACGACGAAGCAATTGCGGAGGCATTGACGAGATTGGCGGGGGCAATTGTGCGGAATCCTCCGGCCGATGTGAATGTGAGGGATCATGCTGATGATGGATTCCGTGCTTTGGGGAAATTCCAAAAGAATAACCCTCCGGTCTTCAAGGGAACTCATGAACCGGACAAGGCACAAATTTGGTTGAAAGCTGTGGAAAAGATTTTTCGAGTTATGAATTGCTCGGATGCACAGAAGGTGCAGTTTGGGACTCATATGCTCGAAGAAGAAGCTGAAGATTGGTGGGGTAATACTCGCCAAAGGTTTGAGGAAGATGATATTGTGATTACGTGGGATTTGTTTAGAGAAACTTTTCTGGAGAAGTACTTTCCAGAGGATGTGCGGGGGAAGAAAGAGATCGAATTTCTTGAGTTGAGGCAAGGTAATTCGACGGTTGCTGAGTATGCGGCGAAATTTGAGGAGTTGATCAAATTTTGTCCTCACTATAATACTGGTAATGCTGAGAGGTCTAAGTGCCTCAAGTTTGTGAACGGTTTGAGACCTGAGATTAGACAAGCTATTGGATACCAGGAAATCAGGCGGTTTTCGGAGTTGGTTAACAAGAGCAGAATTTATGACGAAGACAGTAGGGCTAGGTCTAGCCACTACAAGAGCCTAAGTGATAAGAAAGGAAAAGGTCAACTCAGAGGAAAACCTTATGTGACTCCTGCGGACAAAGGGAAGCAGAGAATGGGTTATGGCAAGAGGCCAAGTGGGGGAGTTTCTACTCCGGTGAGATGTTATAGGTGCGGTGAAGCGGGACATCGTGCTCCCGAATGCAAAAGTGTTGAGAAGGCGTGTTTTAAGTGTGGCAAGCCAGGCCACAAGGCGCTTGAGTGTAGAAGCGGTACGGGTGTTACTTGCTATAACTGTGGTGAGCAAGGACACATTAGTACGAAATGTGATAAGCCGAAGGAGAATCAAGGGAGCGGGAAAGTGTTCGCTCTTTCTGGATCTGAGACTGCTAGCGACGATCGATTGATCCGAGGTACGTGTTTTATTAATGGTATACCTTTGATCGCTATAATTGATACCGGAGCTACGCATTCTTTTATTTCTTTGGATTGTGTTAGAAGGTTGAATCTTGAGTTGTCTGTGATTGGTGGCGGTATGGTTATTGATACTCCTGCTATGGGTTCGGTAACTACACCGTATGTTTGCTTGAATTGCCCGTTGAGTATTTTCGGTAGAGATTTTGGGATTGATTTAGTGTGTCTTCATTTAGATCAACTGGATGTCATTCTTGGAATGAATTGGTTAAAATTCAATCGTGTGTATATTAACTGTTTTGACAAAACGGTTATTTTTCCCGATTCGGATGTTGAAAGAGATTTGTTTATGACGAAGAAACAAGTGAAAGAATCGGTGCAAGATGGGGCTAAGGTATTTATGCTTATGGCAACTTTGAGGACTGGTGAGAGTGGAGAGATTGATGGTTTGCCCATTGTTAGAGATTTTCCGGAAGTATTCCCTGATGAGATAAAGGATTTACCGCCGGAGCGAGAAGTGGAGTTTTCGATAGATTTGATTCCTGGAACTAGTCCGATATCGATGGCTCCATATCGTATGTCGGCCTCGGAGTTAAAAGAGTTGAAGATTCAACTTGAGGATTTGCTTGAAAAGAGGTTTATTCGTCCGAGCGTGTCACCGTGGGGTGCACCGGTCTTGTTGGTTAAGAAGAAAGAGGGTTCTATGAGGCTCTGTGTGGATTACAGACAGTTGAACAAGGTGACTATTAAGAATAAGTATCCACTTCCAAGGATTGATGATCTGATGGATCAGTTGGTTGGTGCAAGCGTGTTCAGCAAGATTGATTTGAGATCTGGGTATCATCAGATCCGTGTGAAAGCTGAGGATATTCAGAAGACGGCGTTTCGGACGAGGTATGGACACTATGAGTATTCCGTGATGCCATTTGGTGTGACTAATGCACCGGGTGTATTTATGGAGTACATGAATAGGATTTTCCATCCTTATTTGGATAAGTTTGTGGTGGTGTTTATTGACGACATCTTGGTTTATTCGAAGAGCGAAGGAGAGAATGCCGAGCATCTGAAGATTGTGTTATCTGTGCTGAGAGAGAAGCAGTTGTTCGCGAAGCTTTCTAAGTGTGAATTTTGGTTGAAGGAAGTTAGTTTCCTTGGTCATGTGATTTCTAGTAGTGGTGTTACGGTTGATCCGTCGAAGGTTGAAGCGGTGTCGCAATGGGAGACTCCGAAGTCAGTTTTTGAGATCAGAAGTTTTCTTGGTTTAGCCGGTTATTATCGGAAGTTTATTGAGGGATTTGCTAAGTTATCGTTGCCGTTGACGCAGTTGACTAGGAAAGGTCAAGCCTTTGTTTGGGACGCCAAGTGTGAAGCGAGTTTTCAAGAACTTAAGCGAAGGTTGACGACAGCCCCTGTTTTGATTCTGCCAAATCCGGAAGAACCATTCGTTGTGTATTGTGATGCTTCTTTGATGGGTTTAGGAGGTGTGTTGATGCAGAATAATCAAGTTGTGGCTTATGCTTCGAGGCAACTCAAAGTGCATGAGAAGAATTATCCGACGCATGACTTAGAGTTGGCCGTCGTTGTGTTCGTGTTGAAACTTTGGAGGCATTATCTATTTGGCGCAAGATTTGAAGTGTTTAGTGACCACAAGAGTTTGAGGTATCTTTTTGATCAAAAGGAATTGAATGCAAGACAAAGAAGATGGCTTGAACTTTTGAAGGATTTTGATTTTGGCTTGAACTACCATCCGGGTAAAGCGAATGTAGTAGCGGATGCATTGAGTCGGAAATCATTGCATATGTCGGCATTGATGGTGAAAGAGTTGGAATTGGTCGAGCAATTTCGGGATTTGAGTTTGGTATGTGAGAGAACTTCTTTTGGATTTAATTTGGGTATGTTAAAGCTTACAAGTGGTGTTTTGGACGAAATTCGAGAAGGACAGAAATCGGATTTGAACCTGGTTGATCGGTTGACTTTAATCAACCAAGGCCAAGGTGGTGATTTTCGGATTGATGAGAATGGGATTATGAGATGTCGGGATCGAGTTTGTGTTCCAAATGTTCTTGAGCTGAAAAAGAGCATCCTTGAGGAAGGACATCGTAGCGGATTGAGTATTCATCCGGGTGCTACTAAGATGTATCAGGATTTGAGGAAAATATTTTGGTGGCCTAGTATGAAGAAAGATATCGCGGAATTTGTGTATTCTTGTTTGACTTGCCAGAAGTCAAAGATTGAGCATCAGAAGCCATCGGGGTTGATGAAGCCGTTGTTTATTCCTGAGTGGAAATGGGATAGTATCTCTATGGATTTTGTATCAGGTTTGCCGAGGACGCCGAGTAATTTTGAGGCTATTTGGGTTATCATGGATAGGTTGACTAAATCTGCTCATTTTATTCCTATGCGTATGGATTACCCTTTGGAGAAGTTGGCTAAGTTGTATATTGAGAGGATTGTGTGTCTGCATGGTATTCCGTTAAGTATTGTTTCGGATAGAGATCCGCGGTTTACTTCGAGATTTTGGGAGAGCCTGCAGAGTGCTTTGGGTACTAAGTTGCGTTTGAGTTCAGCGTATCATCCTCAGACTGATGGTCAGACGGAGAGGACGATTCAGTCGCTTGAAGATCTTTTGAGAGCTTGTGTATTGGAAAAAGGAGGAGCTTGGGATAGCTACTTGCCTTTGATTGAGTTTACCTACAACAACATTTTCCATTCGAGTATTGGTATGGCACCATTTGAGGCGTTGTATGGTAGGCGGTGTAGGACACCATTGTGTTGGTTCGAGTCCGGAGAGAGTTCGGTTGTTGGACCCGAGTTAGTTCAACAGACTACTGATAAGATCAAGATGATTCAAGAGAAGATGAGAGTTGCTCAGAGTCGTCAGAAGAGTTATTATGACAAGAGGAGGAAGGCACTTGAATTTCAAGAGGGAGATCATGTGTTTCTTCGAGTCACTCCGATGACAGGTGTTGGTAGGGCACTGAAGTCGCGCAAGTTGTCGCCGCGTTTCATTGGTCCTTATCAGATTTTGCAAAGGATAGGAGAAGTGGCCTATCGTGTGGCTTTACCACCGTCGCTTGCTAATCTTCACGACGTATTCCATGTATCTCAGTTGAGGAAATACATTGCGGATCCGTCTCATGTAGTCCAGATAGATGATGTGCAGGTGAGAGATAACCTGACTGTTGAGGCATCACCTATGCGGATAGAGGATCGAAAATTGAAGCAGCTTCGAGGTAAAGAGATTGCTTTAGTGAAGGTCGCTTGGGGAGGACCGGCTGGTGGAAATGTTACGTGGGAGCTTGAGAGCCAGATGAAGGAGTCTTATCCAGAACTGTTTAAACCAGGTAACATTTTCGAGGACGAAAATTCCTAAAGTGGGGGAGGGTTGTAACAGCCCAAATTTCATTAAATAATTAATTATAGTAATTAATTGATTTAGTGGGATTTTTATTAATGTTGGAAATTAATTTTATTAATTGGGATTAATAGAGAATTGAGAAGGAAATTGGAAGGAAGGAAAATGAAGGAAATATATATAAGAGAGAAAGAAAAGAAAAGAAAGTTAGAAAACATTTGGAAAGAAAGAGGAAAGAAGAAGAAAGGAGAGAAAGAGAAGAGAAGAAGAGGAAAAGTGGAAATCATCAAGAACCAACATCAAAGCTCCGATTAATCGAGGTAAGGGTGAGAAATGTTTCTATTTGATCATGGTATGATGTTATGTATGTTGGGTTAGGGTTTTAGTAGAGTTTCCATCACTTTCCATTTAGGGCAAATGTTGGATTAATCAGTAGAATGATGATTTAATCGGTTGAAACTGAGCAATAATGCCGTAGAATAGTCGGGTAACATGTATTGATGTTGTTTGTACTGATTTGGATGTGTAAGAGAGGGTTGATGATGGATTGGTGAAGGAGGAACAGAATGGGGTTCTGTTCTGCGCAGGTTCGCTGGCTCTCGCCAGGCGAAGCCTAGCGAATGTTGGCGAATAATTATATTTAAGTCCCAGTAGACTTCGCTGGTGGGTTCGCCAGGCGAAGTTGGATAGCGAAGGTTCGCCCAGCGAAGGTGCTGGCGAATGGTGGCGAATGAAGTCAGTAGCTACTGACTTGGGCTCGCTGGGAAGTCTCGCCAGGCGAAGCCTAGCGAGTGTTCGCTGAGAGAGTTCGCCAGGCGAAGGCCAGGCGAAGGTTCGCTGCGAGGGTTCGCCAGGCGAATGAAGGCGAATGTGACAGTATATTTCTTTGATGTGTTATCCAAATGGTGATTGGTTGGTTGATTCGCATATGTTAATACTTTTATGTTATGAATGAGTATGTGAACTATTATGATAACATGTGCTGTGGGTAGCCTTCGGGCGTGAATCCTAGAGTTGTGATATAAATGATTACTTGTAATCGGTTAAAATACATGAGAACATAATGATGATTATGCGTGCATTAATTGATGAGTTGTGAATGTTTGATTGTTGTGTACAATTATGTAATGAGTATGCATGAGAACATTTTGAATATGTGTGCGTAAATTATAATTGTATGATTGGTATTGCAATGTGAATACCTTGATTTTTGTGATAATTAGAGATACATGGGAATACAATGAGGAATGTATGTGTATCGTCTAATGAATTGTGAGTGCATATTTATATGCGATTGATTGTGTGAATGCATGGGAACATGTGTGATATGTGTGCATTGTTGTTGAATATGATGATGATGTGTGAAATGAATACATTGATAAATGTTGATATATGTTGTATGTGCAATCATGATGAAATTCTCGAAGGGGGTGAATTATTCGAATGCATGGGATTAAGACGCGGGAACGGTCTTAAGTGCATTTATTGTGATTGGTTGATTGTACATGCATCATTCAGTCAAGAGGCAATGCCTATTAGTTTCGTGGAAACTAGTGGCTTGTCCCAAACCTAGAAGGGTGGGTTTGAAGCCTAGGGGGCGGGCTTGGTTGTTATCGGTCTAGAAGGGTGGACCCGGTTTAAAGTAAAAAAAAAAACGAAAAATGATAACGAGTTATCGGTCTAGAAGGGTGGACCCAGTTTAAAGTAAAAACCGAGAAAAGATAACGAGAGTCGGTACCGCATAGCATTGAGTTGCATTGAATATGTTGAGTCACATTGCATAATATTGTTGTGGTACATATGTGCTTGTGAATGATTGTGAAGTCAAGCATGAAGGGATGTGCTTGTGGTTATTCACAATGTTGATATATGTGAATGTGATATGATTATGATTGTGAGAATGAAGTGTGGTGAGAAATGTGAATATGTGTTATATGATACCTATATATACGTAATCTTATGCTTTGATTATTATGGTTATATTTCTCACCCTTCTGCTGTTTTATAATGCTCTATGAGGCATTGCAGATTAGGATGCTGGAGTCCTTTTGTGAAGATTAGTCTTCATTCTTTTGAGTCTGCTGCTCTGATATGTAACACCGGGTAGTTAGACTAGTATAGTCATTCTTTTGTGATACATTGCGATGTATCAGCTGATGTGGTTTTGTAATCTAACCGATATGATGTATTAATCTGGATGACTTATGTGCATTTGAATTAATATTTTGGAACTGCTTAAATGATTTGATCTTCCGCTTACTTTTGAAAATGTTACATATTTTATAGAGCAAAATGTTAAAGTGTTTTATTGGTGAAGTTGTGACATTCTTCTTTTATACCTTATTCTAAAACTTTTACTCTGATGAATTTGTATATGCTTAAATGTTTTATATGCATTTATTTGGGGTATAGAAGAGGGTGTTACAGTTTATAGATCACCTCCTTCGTTTTGGAGCATTCGTTGATTCGAGGAATTCCTCTGAATGGTCTAAGAGACTCATGGGTTTGACAGCCAAGGATATTGTCTAGTTTAGTAGAGATTTGTTTGGTGAAGAGATCATCTTCAGTTGTGGTAGCTTCCCCAATGTTCCTTTGATGGGGAGGAAAAGGGGAATCAATTACAACCCTTCTCTCGCCGTCAGAAAATTTGGATATACCTTAAGGGGACCCTCGAGGGATGAAGAAGTGTAGGAATCTTTGTACTATACTGGAGTAGCTGACCCTAGTGTTCTGGAGATAGTAGTGGAGGGATGGAGAAGAATCCACAAGAGGGGGAAGCTTTCTTTAGGGAAGAGTGATTGTAGAGCCTACGATCCATACATGGAATGGATTCAGAAGAGGGTTGAGGAGATACTATTACCTTTATCTATTGAGAAACCCTTGTATCCTTTGTTGATTAGGCAACCTACAATGATTGATATCTTGAAATACAACAAGCTTTGGGAAGAGAAGGAAGAACTGTGCAAAGAGAACAAAAAGTTGAAAGAGATCAGCCAATTGAAACATGATAAAGGTGAAGTTGTTTACTTGCTAAGATAAATTTGAAATCTTTAACCAAGAAGGAAAAAGAGTTGTTGATGAGACCAAGATGAGAGAAAGGATTGGTCAAGACTTGAAGAGCACTGGCAGTCTCTTGCAGCATAGGAAGAAAGATTTAGACAACATATTTGGAAATATCCAAATTCAATGAGCAATGGAATGCTACAGTAACTGCTAACAAGAATAGGGAAGACCAACTTCACAGTCATATTGATAAGCTGAAGGCGTAACTCAAGGTCAGATAAAGAGAAGTGATGGTAGAATCATCTCGTAGATACACAACTAAGCATAAACTTCATGAGACTCTATCAGCGCTTGAAGAGCTCTAGATCCGGGCATATTTGAAGAAACCTAGGTTGGAAGATGCCTTTGGTGAAGATGCTTGGGAAGAGTCCTATCATTGTCTCAGAGATGTTATAGACAGAAGGGACAACTTCATTAGAGAGCTGGTTGCCAGACCAGATCATCCAAACACGAAGACGATGCTCAAGAAGGCTCAGACTTGGAGTAAGGAGCATGGTGGTTGGGGAGGATCATCTTCTTATATGTCATAGTAGTTTCTCTTCTTTTGTATCTTGATCATCACCATACCTGTTGGATGGGATCAGTGCCTTTTTGTATTTGGATCTTTCTCATTTGTTGATGCGTATTGACTCAGCTTTACTTAATCTATGAGAAGATTATTGTGGTATTCATATCCATTCATGTGTATTGAAATCAGAGTCAAGGGGGAGATCTCCTTGTAAATACATAGACATGTTTGCATTTTGCATTTTTTGCATTTTCATTTGTATAGCAGGTGTCTACAGTGGCCTTTTATTCTCATCTCTACTTGGTTTTCTTCAACAATAATAGGATTGAGGAATTCGGTTTCCACATATACTTAACTCGAGGGAATCAGCAAATGATTATGGATCAAGTTCAGGTTGAATTGCAGGAAGTCAAGGCTCGCATGGATCGGTTTATGGAGCTAATGCATAATCTTACCAACGAATAAGAACAATTAAGGACTCTGGTCCAACCTCTGATAGCACGAGTTGATGAAGATGGTGTTTTGCATGGAGGAGTTGGTTTTATTCCTCCACCTATTGTTGGCACTGTTCCACAAGGAAACAATATTCCTATTGTTGTCATACCTCCGGGCGGAGGTGTTGTTAATGAAACTGGTAATGTTGTTGGTGGAAGTGTGTGTACAGTACATAGGGTTGCTGGCCCTTGCTGAGATGAAGATCATCAGGATGATGTCTTTTCTATGAGAGGTATCGAGGGTGACTTGCCTTCTAAGGCTGATAAAAGGTTTAAGCTGATTGAGGAAAATATAAAGTCTTATGAGAACCAAAATTCTTTGGGTCTCGATATGTCAGATCTTGGTCTAGTTCCAGGGGTCAGGATTCCCCCGAAGTTTAAGGTGCCAGATTTTGACAAGTCTTATGAGGAACGGCATAGCAAATGAAGGAGAACCCAGATCTTGCTATGAAGTCTTATGAGAAAAATGTTTGCATACTCTGACGACAAGAAGCTGTTAATGCATTTTTTCCAAGACAGTCTGGCTGGAGCATCTTTGGAATGGTATATAGGGTTAGAGAGAACTCGTGTCAGAAGCTGGAGACAATTGGCAGAGGCCTTTGTTCGCCACTATTAGTAAAATAGTGATATGGCACCAAATAGGGTGCAATTACAGAGTTTGTCGCAGAAGAACAATGAGAGCTTTAAAGCATACGCCCAGAGGTGACGGGAATTAGCAGCAAGAGTGCATCCTCCCATGGTGGAGAGGGAATTAATTGACATGTTGATGGCTACATTTCCTGGAGTGTATTATGAGAAGCTGATAGGTTATATGTCAGCGGGTTTTCTTGATTTGGTGATGACAGGTGAGAAAGTGGAAAGTGGAATTAAGTCTGGAAAAATTCCAAATGGAAGTGGATCCTCTTGGGGAGGAATGAAGAAACCATATACAGCAAACCCTAAAAAGAGGGAAGGGGATGCTAATGTTATTTCTTACAAGGGTAAAGGTAGAGCATAATCCCAATCTAATCAACAAGTTGCAACTGTAGCTATCCTGACTGCACCTCAGCAATAGGTTAATGCTCCACGATGTTACCCTGACAGACAGAGAATGACAAGCAGACAGTTTGAAACTCCGTCGATGTTGTACTCACAATTGTTGTAACAACTGCTTCAGTTGCAGCTTATTCAAAAGAGGACCTTGGCACCTCTCATCGGTGCACCTCCTCCTGGTTATGACGTTAATGCAAGATGCGAGTTCCATTCAGGCATCCCAGACCATCACATTGATAATTGTAAAGCCTTCAAGCACAAGGTTTAGGACTTGCTTGACTCAAAGGCTATCAATTTTACCTACGAGGGGAATAATGTGAACCAAAACCCAATGTCAAATCATGGTGTGGGAAGATCGAATGATGTTATTGATGGAAAGAGATTGAATTTGATAATGGATATTGAGGATTTGAAGACACCTTTAAGTTTCGTGAAGGAAAATTTGTTGAAGGGGGGAGTATTCCCAGGATGTTCTACTGATTGTTCATAATGTGAATTGCAACCCGAGGGTTGTAGTCATTTGAAGAACGATATCCAGAGGATGATTGATAATGGTTGTTTACAATTTGACAGAGTTACTGGGGAAGATGTTGATGATGGAGCTAGTAATGATGGAAGAGATATCGCCATGATTTCAATTCCTTACCAAACCATTAATATCTCAGTGCCTGTTAGGCCAGCACCGGTAATCATTATTGTTCCAGAACCCGTGTCGTATGAGAGCACCAAAGTCATTCCATGGAACTATGGGGCAGAAGTGTTTTGTAACGGGCAGAAGTAAGAGTTGACCAGTTTGTCATATGGTGGTTCTAAAGTGGAAGGGTATTTGTACTTGTTGACTGTCAGGCTTGTTGACTGTGGTCATTGGCAGTTGTACTTATTTATTTCTCTTGTATGGGTTGTATTTATTGACTCGTTATTATTCACCTATTCAATCTATAAGCTGCTTTTACCAGTGTTCTATCCATCTCTTGTGTTTATTATTGTTAAACTTAAATCAAGGTTAGACCACCCTGGGAATATTTAAACATGACATTTGCATTGCATTCTCATACCCATATGCATAACAGGTGTTCCTGGCCAGCTTTTCTTATGTCTATCTGGTTTTCTTCAGTAGGATAGAAGACTCTCATATTCACAGGTACAGTACGCGAGGAAATTAGAGACGTATAATGAAGCAGATTCATGCAGAACTACTTGAAGTACGGACCCGTATGACTCAGTTCATCGAACTAATGCAAAACATGGCTCAGGGCCAAGAACAACTGAGAACTTTGGTCCAACCACTCATTGACGTTCCTAGAGTTGTTGACGGAGATATTGTCCATCCTGGTGGTGCTGGTGTCATTCCTCCGGGCGGAACACTAGTGTTGTTGTTCCTCTAGCGGAGGCGTTGGTGTTGTTATTCCTCCAAGCAGAGGTATGGCTAGTAATTCTAATCCTCCTGGTGGAAGCGGTGTAGGTGAAGGAAGTGTTTGTTTTGTTCATGGAGTTGGTGGGGGTCACAACAATCATTGGGAGGAAGACCGACAAGAAGATGCATTTTCTATACATGACCTGGATGTTGGTCTCCCATCGGAGGCTAATAATAAGTTTAAGATGATTGAGGAGAGGATGCGGGCTTACGAGAACCAAAATGCTTTTGGACTTGATATGACTGATCTTGGTTTGGTTCTGGGTGTGAGGATTCCACATAAGTTTAAGGTCCCAGACTTTGACAAATATAAGGTGAAAACCTGTCCAAAAACCCACATCAGAGCCTATTACAGAAAGATGTCAGTCTATTCGGATGATGAGAAGCTACTCATGCACTTCTTCCAAGACAACCTAGCTGGGGCATCTTTAGAATGGTATATGGTGTTGGAAAGAACCTACATTAGAATTTGGAGGGATTTGGAGGAGGACTTCGTCAAACATTACCAATACAATAGCGACATGGCTCCCAACAGGATGCAGTTACAGAATCTTGCTCAGAGGGGGAATGAAAGTTTTAAGAAGTACGCCCAGAGGTGGCATGAATTGGCAGCCCGAGTTCAACCTCCGATTATGGAGCGAGAACTCATCAATATGTTCATGGGCACACTTCAGGGACCTTATTTTGAGAATCTGGTAGGTTGTTCTTCGAATGGGTTTTCAGACCTTGTGATGGCTGGAGAAAGAGTAGAGAGAAAATCAAGGCTAGAAAAATTCAAAGTGGTAATGGTTCCTCATCGGGAGGAGAGAAGAAATCGTATGCAGGAGCTCCCAAAAGGAGGGAGGGAGATACCAATTCCATTTCATCATACATGGGCAAAGGTAGAACAGGTCAGAGTTCTCCACAGTAGGTTGCTACTGTAGCCATCAGGACTGCACCTCAGCAACAATGTTATGTTCCTCGCCAATATCCTGACAGACCAAGGATGGAAAATATGCGCTTTGACACTCCACCTATGTCGTATTCTTAATTGCTACAACTTTTTCTTCAATTACAGCTGGTTTAGAAGAGAACATTAGCACCATTTACTGGCAATCCTCCACCTGGCTATGACACAAATGCCCACTGTGAATTCCACTCGAGGGTGTCAGGCTATCACATTGATAACTGCAAGCCATTCAAGCATAAAGTGCAAGACCTGCTTGATTCCAAGGCTATTGATTTCAATAACTAGGGACCTAATAGGATACAAAACCTTATGCCACATCATGGTGCGGCAAGGGTAAATGCTGTTGAAGGTGGGGAGAGGTTGAATCTGGAGTTTGATGTTAATTAGTTAAAGACTCCGTTGTGGTTTGTCAAAGAGCGTTTGTTGAAGGGAGATGTGTTTCCAGGATGTGAATTTAATTGTCAAGGGTGTGCATCATGGTCGGAGAGTTGTGACTTGCTAAAGGAGGGTATACAGAGATTGATGGATGAAGGACTGCTTTAGTTTGATAGGACTTGTGTTATGGATGATAAAGACGTTGCAACGATCTCCATTCCGTACAAAACCATTCATATATCAGCGCCAGTGCAGCAGGCACCCCTCGTTATTACTAATCCACAACCAATACCATATGAAAGTACCAAAGAGATTCCGTGGAACTACTGAGCTAAGGTTTTCTATATGGTAAAAAACAAGAATTGGTGGGTTCTTTAGATGTTGGATCTAATGTCGATAACATTGTTAGGAGTGGAGGTATTACATGTAGTGGCAGAGTTTTCTCTCCGCCAGTTACTCAGGATGTTAATTTGACAAGTCGGATAAAGGTAAGGGCAAGCAGGTGGTGGAAGAGTCCGCACAGAAATAGTCTAGTAGTGATTCCTTATCGAAGGATTTAGTGGAGTTTATGAGAATAATTCGGAAGAATGACTATAAAATTGTTGACCAATTAACTCAAACCCATCTAAGATTTCCATTATGTCTTTGTTGCTATATTCTAAGGCACATAGAAATGTGCAACTAAAAGTTTTAAATGCTGCATATGTTCCCAAGGAAATTTCTGTGAATCAGCTCGAAGAGGTGGTAGCTCATGTCAATGCAGAAAATGGTCTGGGATTTACCTATTTGGATTTGACTCCAGCTGGGAGAAATCATAACAATGCCTTACATATCTCCATGGAATGTATGGTTTCTTTGTTGTCCCACGTTTGGGTGGATACTAGGTCATCATTGAATGTTTTGCCAAAGAAAACCCTCATGAAGCTGGACACACAGGGGTTAATCTGTAGACCTAACGACTTAGTGGTATGAGCTTTCGCTGGATCCAAAAGGTCTGTATTTGGTGAAGTGATTTTTCCTATTCAAGTTGGACCCAAAGTTTTTGAAACAACCTTTTATATGACGGATATCCAGCCGGCCTATACCTGTCTGTTAGGTCGTCCTTGGATTCATTTTGTTGGGGCAGTCACGTCGACCTTACATCAGAAGCTCAAATATATGGTTGAAGGGAGAGTTGTTACTGTTTGCAGAGAGGAAAATATAATGGTTAGTCATCTGTCATCGTTTAAATATACTGAAGTTGATGGTGAAGTACATGAAACCCTTTGTCAGGATTTTGAAGCAGTTCAAATTCAGAAGGAGCCTCTGGTGGAGGATAAAAATCCTGAGGTTTCAATGTCTTCTTTAAAGGAAGCTCTTGTTGTAGTTGAAGCCGGCAGTTCTCAAGGATGGGGCCAAGTTCTCGAGGTGCCAATGAAAAATGATAGATTCGGATTGGGATACAAGCCATCGCAAGCTTCGCCAAGGTTCAGAGGTCTTGTTAAGTTTTCAAGTGTTGGGGTCATTTTCGACCGGATTAATGCAATATGGGAAGATGAGGTCGATAGCGGCTTCAACATGGATAGCTAGATCCACCCCTACAGTCCAGGCCAAGAACTGAGCAACTGGTCTTCTGAGGAAGTAATCCTCGTCACTCGTGAAAAGTAATTTTTTTATTTTTACATATGTCAAGTCCTACGTTCTGACCAAGACATAGTGACTCATTTGTAGGGCCACATGTTTTTGCTTTCAATGTTATCATAAATAAAAGGACGTTTTGCATTCAAATTTTTCACTCCCTGTTTTTCATTTTGCTTTTACATCTTTAAAAAGTGGCAATGTGTTTTTTTGTGTTTTGTTCATTTTTGCATTCTTAATAAAGCATAGAACATCACTCCTGCAGATTAATCACTCCATACCCCATCAATAATGATTTTGCTATGGCTCGGTATGATTTTAACAATCCAATATACCAAGCCGAAGAGGAGGATGATGAAGACTGTGAACTTCCAAAGGAATTGGCCAGACTTTTGAAACAAAAGGAAAGGATCACTCAGCCTCATTAGGAGAATATTGAGATTATTAACCTGGGTACTGAAGACGCCAAGAAGGAAGTCAAAGTTGGGGCCGTTTTGGAAGACAGTGTCAAGAGAAGGTTGGCTGAAATGCTGTGAGAGTATGTGGACATTTTCGCTTGGTCTTACCTGGGCTTGATATGGACATCATCGTGCACTGTTTGCCTCTCAATGAGGGTTGTCCTCCGACCAAGCAGAAACTGAAAAGAACAAGACCAGACATAGTTGTCAAAATCAAAGAAGAGGTTCAGAAACAGTTGGATGTTGGGTTTCATGATGTGGCTAATTATCCTCTGTGGGTTGCTAATATTGTTCTTGTACCTAAGAAGGACGGAAAGGTCAGGATGTGTGTCGATTATAGCGATTTGAATAGAGCGAGCCCAAAGGATGACTTCCCGTTCCCTCACATTGACGTGTTGGTGGATAATACTGCTCAATATTTTGTGTTTTCCTTCATGGATGGCTTCTCTGGGTATAACCAAATCAAGATGACCCAAGAAGATATGGAGAAAACAACTTTCATAACACCTTGAGGAACTTTCTATTATAAAGTAATGCCTTTTGGATTGAAAAATGATGGGGCAACTTATCAGCGAGTTGTGGTGACTCTCTTTCATGATATGATTCACAAAGAGATTGAAGTATATGTTGATGACATGATTGCGAAGTCCCAAATGGAGGAAGGGCATCTATTTAATCTATATAAATTATTTGAAAGGTTAAGGAAATTCAAGCTAAGGTTGAATTCGAACAAGTGCACCTTCGGGGTGAGGTCTGGTAAACTGCTGGATTTTATTGTTAGTGAACGAGGTATCGAGGTTGATCCTGCTAAAATAAAAGTAATACAAGAAATGCCTGAGCCGAGAACACAAAAAGAGGTTCGTGGTTCCTTGGGGAGGTTGAACACATAGCTAGGTTGATCTCTCATCTTAAAGCCACATGCGAGCTGATATTCAAATTGTTGAGAAAAGATCAAGCGGTCATGTGGAATGAAAATTGTCAAAAAGAGCTTGAAAAGATAAAAGAGTATTTGCAGGACTCGTCAATCCTCATGCCTCCTATAATAGAAAGACCATTGATTATGTATCTTACGGTTCTTGAGAATTTAATGGGGTGTGTGCTCGGTCAACACGACGAGACAAGTAGGAAAGAACATGTCATCTACTACCAAAGTAAGAAATTTACTGATTGTGAGTCGAGGTACTTGTCATATCCTAATTTTTGACCCTAAGATTATGTTTTTTGTTTTGCATCGTGTGCATAGCATAGCATACACTTCATCTTGCATAGTGTCCAAAATATCAGTCAGAATAAATTTGTTGGATTTATAGACAAACCGGTCTAAATTTATTTCAAAATCTAATCAAACGCTATACTTTTCCAATATGTTTATTTTGGGCTAATTATTTTGGAGTGTTAATTTTATTTTTTCGAGCACTTTTCTGCCCGACTTTTTATTTCGCTGTTTAATCATTTTTATTTAAATAATTATATAATTTATTAAGATTTAATTATATATTTAATATAATTTTTTATTTTTATTAATTAATTTTATTTTTAATTTATTTATTAATATTTTCTTTTTAAAAAAAACACAAAAACATAATTTTTAATTCTTTTTATTTTTGTCTTATCATAAAAAAAACACAAAAAACATGATTTTTAATTCTTTTTATTCTTGTCTTATTATAAAAAACACAAAAATATAATTTTTAATTCTTTTTATTCTTTTCTTATCATAAAAAACACAAAACCATGATTTTTAGTTCTTTTTATTCTTGTCTTATCATAAAAAATACAAAAACATGATTTTTAATTCCTTTTATTCTTGTCCTATATATATATATATATATATATATATATATATATATATATATATATATATATATATATATATATATATATATATATATATATATATATATATATATATATATATATATATATATATATATATATATATATATATATATATTATGCATTAGAAAAAACAAAGAGACAACGATCCGTTGTCGCGCGCGGATCAAAAACGAGTTATTTTTGTAAAAACGTAGTATCGTGGTAACGGTAAATCGGATATCGTCTCACAAGGATTCTTGATTTTATTAACTAACAGTACAAACGATTAACAGAGGGGTTTGTTTAGCTTAGGATCGATTAAACAAAGAGGTTGCAATTAAGCGGTTAAAATAAGTAATTATCAAAATAAGCCAATCTACTGTTTTCTGTTCTGGCTTATCACGAGTTTCTACCTTACCAATTTCCTAAGCGGCTTCAATCTCTATTTAATTCCTATGTCAATTGACAAGCGCAAAAGACATAAATTAGATTGACAATCCTATATTCCGAATTAAGCAAACGGATTAAGCTTTCGTGAATTAAGCAAACACAAATTACAAACGCAAATTAACGTCAAAGCGACGTAACGACGAATAAAAGTTAAGGACGCAATCATATAAATTTAATCAAGACAATTCTATAAACTGACAGATTAAGCAAATTCAATTCATAGAATAGTATTGAAAGAGAAACGAATTAAATTGATAAAGTATAAACCTCAAAGCGTTGGAACGCGATTACAGCAGATTGACTCTCAGGAATTAGTTCTCCATTCGAATCGTACAAGCTTCAAAGTATTTTCGTCAATAGTGTCTGAGATCTTCGGCCGTACGGCTAGACCTAGACTAAAGAGGAGACAAAAGAGAATTCGGGTCATAACCCAACCGGGTCAAATAAACATAACCCAGACCCAAAACTAACGACCCAAAACTTAATAAAACTAATGTTGCATGTTCAAACGAAATTCTAGAAAAATATACTCCGAATCTGACTTTGACTCCAACATGAAAGTCATAGCTCTCTCTCTTAGCTTTCCGGCGATTATTAGAACCCCTCAAACGGATTCCCAGAACTCCAGTTATGATCGTTTCCGTGCAGACTGCTAAAGTTGAAAAATAAAGTGCGAAAATCAAATTATAAAATAAAATATAAAAACATAATAAAACATAAGAATAATCAAAATCAAGTAAAGAATTGTCTAAGTAAAAATATAGGAGAATGTGCATAAAGATGCACTGATCAAATTCCCCCACACTTGAACTTTTGCACTCCGAGCAAAATTAAAATAAAACAAAACAAAGAAAGCACAAACACATCAACAGTTACTCATTCCAGGCTAAAAGTCTTCTTTGGTTAAGTTTTCATCGAAATGTACTAATCTTGCACACTAAGGATATCGTAGGAACACCAATCCATAATTGTGCAGACATAAGCCTCATGAATACATAAATCAACTCAAATCATGTTATTATGTTAAAGCCTAACTTACTCATCCTTCTTTTTGCTCTTTTTCATTCAGGTGCAATCACATTAATCCCGTTATCTCCACACACTTATAGAAAGGGAACTAGTTAGTGACTCTGATCCTTTTTTCTTAAGGCTCTGCTACTTACGTGGCATAACCCTTTGCTCATTCAATTGTAGTTGCAGGGGATCGGACCGTAATCCGCCCTACCAAGTTCAGCACCAGAAACCGCTGAACCAACTAACAACGAGTTTTATTATCAACTTTTTTTTGAAGGCTCTACATCCGTTGGGTTAAGTGACCGGATGAGGTTCACCAAACTTAGAAGGTGTATTCTTTTTTTTCCAAATAAAAACGGGATCACTCACCTATTTTCATCGACTTCCCTGCATAAAGTGTGTGTGAGATGGTGCTGACTACTAAAATAAACTACTCAAGAGCTGTCAGAGAATCAAAATTTAAGGCTAAAACATAAAGAGTATTCAAATCAATTTCCACATGCAGGAGACTTACGGTGTTAAGACGATACCGATCTTGTGAATTTTTCCCAAGTCTCCGCAAACTAATCTCAAATTAGTCTTTAGCCTAGAACTTTCAAAAAGAAGCTTTTTTATTTATTTATTATAACTGAAAACAAAATAAAACAAAATAGTAAAACAAGCAAATAAAACAAAGGTTTCCCTCCCCCAGACTTAAAACAAGCATTGTCCTCAATGAAAGGACATAATTATTAAAGTAGAGAGAAGGAAAGAACAACTCCCTGATCAAGTTGCAGTGTAGTTAGGCGCTTCCAAAGAAAGCTCCTCTATACCGACATCTTCAAGCACCGAACTTTCATAGAATAACTTCAGACGCTGCCCGTTAACCTTAAAAACTTTGTCAGTACCTGCACTTTTAATTTCTACTGCACCATGAGGGGAAACATTAGTAACAACAAAGGGGTCAATCCATTTGGATCGAAGTTTCCCAGCCATAAGCTTAAGGCAAGAATTAAACAATAAAACCTGTTGGCCCATAGAAAATTCATTCCTAGAAATCATTTTATCATGGAAGTGCTTAGCTTTTTCTTTATAAATCCTAGAGCTTTCATAAGCCTCTAGTTTAAGCTCTTTCATCTTTGTAATTGGAGTTTTCTTTCAATACCTGCTTGTTGTATCTCCAAATTACAACTTTTCACCACCCAATAGGCACGGTGTTCTATCTCAACAGGAAGATGACATGCCTTACCAAAAAAACGTCGATAAGGAGACATTCCAATGGGTGTCTTAAAAGTTGTTCTCCGAGCCCAAAGTGCGTCTTCTAGACGACGGCTCCAGTCCTTTCTGTTTAGCTGTACCATTTTCTCTAAAACCTGTTTGATCTCCCTGTTGGAGATCTCAGCTTGCCCATTAGTTTGTGGGTGATATGTAATAGAGAATCTGTGCACAACTCCATACTTCTGGAGCAAAGATTCCATGGTGCGGTTACAGAAATGAGTGCCTTGGTCACTAATGATAGCTCGCGGTATTCCAAACCTGCAAAAGATATTAGACCTGACAAAATCTGCAACAATTCTAGAATCATTAGTCCTAGTGGGGATAGCTTCCACCCACTTTGAAACATAATCAACTGCAAGCAAAATATAAAGAAATCCAAATGATATAGGAAAGGGACCTATGAAATCGATTCCCCATACATCAAATACCTCACATAAAAGCATAGGCTTCTGAGGCATTTCACTCTTGTGAGTGATGTTTGTACCTGCAATCTGGCACTCTTTACAAGTGTGATAAGTCTCATAAGCATCCTTAAAAATAGTTGGCCAATAGAAACCTGATTCAAGGACTTTTCTTGCAGTTCTTTGAGGGCCAAAGTGTCCTCCGATTTGAGATGCATGAGAAAATTTTAAAATGATTTCAATCTCATAGTCGGGAACACATCTTCTAATCACCTGATCACTACCAAACTTCCAAAGGTATGGATCATCCCAAACATAATATTTGGCATCACTCTTGAGTTTATGAATTTGTGATCTAGATGCATCTGCAGGAAAAACACCAGCAACGAGAAAATTAACAATGTCAGTAAACCAAGGTGTAATCCCATGCAAAAGAAAAAGATGCTCATCAAGAAAGTCAACTTGAATAGGAAAAGGATCTTCATCTCTATCTATTCTGCTCATGTGGTCGGCCACTAAGTTCTCAGCTCCACTTTTGTCTTTAATCTCTACATTAAACTCTTGGAGCAACAACATCCATTGAATCAATCTCGGTTTTGCATCCGGCTTCTTCAACAGGTACTTTAAAGATGCATGGTCAGTAAAAACAACAACCTTGGAACCTAGAAAATAAGATCTGAATTTATCAAGAGCAAAAACAATAGCTAGAAGTTCTTTTTCAGTGGTAGTGTAATTTGACTGTGCAGAATCTAAAATCCTAGAAGCATCGTAAATAACATGGGTAGCCTTGTCAACTCTTTGTGCAAGGACAGCCCCAACAGCATAATTCAAAGCGTCACACATAAGCTCAAAAGGGAGGGTCCAGTCATGGGGCTGGATTATGGGAGCGGAGGTCAATACTTTCTTCAAGAAGTCAAACGCTTGTTTGCATTTATCATCGAAGAGGAAAGTGACGTCATTCTTCAACAAGTTTGACCGCGGAAGAGCTATCTTGCTGGAATCTTTAATGAAGCGCCTGTAAAAACCTGCATGACCAAGAAAAGAACGAATCTCACGGATGTAAGATGGGTAAGGTAGTGTAGAGATTACATCAATCTTAGCAGGGTCAACAAAAATTCCTTTTTCAGAAATTATGTGACCAAGAACAATTCCCTGCTCAACCATAAAATGGCATTTTTCATAATTTAAAACAAGGTTAGTTTCGATGCATCTTTGTAAAATCAAGCTTAAACTGCTCAAGCATGCATCAAAAGAGGAACTATAGACAGTGAAGTCGTCCATAAAGACTTCCATGCAATTTTCAATAAAATCAGAAAAGATACTAAGCATGCAACGTTGGAAAGTGCCAGGAGCATTGCAAAGGCCAAAAGGCATCCGCCTATAAGAAAAAGTACCGAAGGGACAAGTAAAAGTGGTCTTCTCTTGATATTCCGGTGCAATATGAATCTGAAAGTAACCTGAAAAGCCATCAAGAAAACAATAATCTGATTTACCAGCTAGCCGTTCAAGCATATGGTCGATGAACGGTAAAGGAAAGTGATCCTTTCTAGTAGCCTGGTACAGTCTCATGTAATCGATACAAACTCTCCTGCTATTCTGCGCTCTAGTGGGAACAAGTTCATTCTTTTCATTTTTGACAACTGTAAGTCCAGATTTCTTAGGTACAAGTTGCACTGGGCTTACCCACTTACTGTCAGAGATAGGATAAATGATACCTGCTTGCAAGAGTTTGGTTACCTCTTTCTTCGCAACATCAAGAATCAAAGGATTAAGCCTCCTTTGGGGTTGCCTTACTGTTTTTGCACCATCCTCAAGTAAAATCTTGTGCATACACATGGAAGGACTAATTCCTGGAAGGTCCGCTAATGTCCACCTAATTGCCTTCTTGTGCTTCTTCAAAACCTGCAAAATCTTGTTTTCTTGATCGAAATCAAGGTTAGAAGAAATAATAACAAGGAGTTTTTCGTTACTCTCAAAGTAAGCATATTTCAGGTTCTCAGAGAGCTCTTTTAGCTCTAAGGACGGGGGCTGCTCGATGGATGGAGTGTTTGGGGCAGCCGGGATGTCAAGAACATCAGCTGTAAAAATAGCTTCATCAGCAACAGCTTCACCTATAGGAAATATATCGGCCTGCAAGGCAGCATCAATCTCAGCACACACAACACAAAGGTTAGTGTCAGTACAATCAGAACATGAATAAACATCATAAAATCCAGATAAAGATGGAAAATCAAGTGAAAATAATTCAAAACAAGTGTCCTCAACCAGCTCAGATATCAATCCAATATGAAAAACGGAATGCTCCTCCAATGGATGTTTCATGGCATCAAAAATGTTGAATTTTGCGACAATGTCACCAAACTCCATGGACATGCTTCCATCATCAACATCAATTTCCGTTTTTGTCGTTTTCATGAACGGTCTTCCTAAAATGATGGGAGCTTTGCTGGACTTTGTTTCTCCTTCCATGTCAAGAATATAAAAATCTGTAGGAAAAATCAAATCGTTAAATTGAACAAGTACATCTTCGACTACGCCGGCAGGGCGAGTGTTGCTCCTGTTCGCCAATTGAATGATTAAACCTGTAGATTACAAAGGACCAAGACAAAGGTTATTATAAACAGAAGTAGGCATAACATTAATGCTCGCTCCTAAATCGAGCATGCAGTCATCGAATTTACTATTCCTAATGGTACAAGGAATAGCAAAAGTTCCCGGGTCCTTGCACTTTTGTGGCAAGACCGGAGTAGTGAGGAGGGCTAAAACATTTTCTTCGCCTGTAAATTTTTCAGATGAAGGCTTGGGCTAAATAAAGGAAGAAATATTTCTTCCCAAATTGACTCTCTCACTTCCCTTCATCCTCCTCTTGTTGGTGCACAAATCCTTCAGAAACTTAGCATACTTAGGAATCTGCTTAATCACATCAAGTAACGGAATGTTTACCGCAGCTTTTTGGAAAACATCAAAATCTCTCTTTCTTTGTCTCCCTCCTCAATTCTTTTATTTTTCAGAACTCTATGTGGGAAGGGGACTGATGGTACATACTCTTTTTCTTTATTTTTTTTTAATTTTGACCACAACAGAAGAAGGAGAAGAAAGTTCAGCTGGGTGAGGTTCAGAAGGAGAAAGTTCAGAAGTTACCTCAATGATTTTTTTATTTTTTTCAGGGGCTGGTTCTGTAACTTTTCCGGATCTCAAAGAAATTGCACTCACATTAGCATTAGGACCACTTGGATTGACAACTGTTTGAGCTGGAAGTTGGTTCGACCCTTGGGCTTGCATGTTATTTATTTGAGTAGCAAGTTGTCCCATCTGTGTGTGCAAGGTATGAATGCTAGAATCGGTCCTTTGGAACTGGAGGTTGTTGACGGCCATTTGTTTAACAAGTTCCTCTAAAGAAGGTTCGGAAGGTGCAGGGGCAGCCGCTTGAGGTGGGTTATGTTGTTGGCTAGTTTGTGGGTTTCCATACCGGAGGTTGGGATGGTTCCTCCAATTCGGGTGGTACTTATTAGTGGACAGGTCAGGAATGTTGTACCGGTTTTGGTTGTTACTTTGATTGTAAAGGGCTGCAGCATAAGCTGGAGGTAATTTAGTAGGCTTATCATCTTGCAGAATAGGACATGTATCAGTAGGATGATCAGAATAAGTATAAATACCACATAACCTTGGTGTTTGGGTTTGATGGGCTGGTTGAGCCTTACCTACGACTATCAACTGTTGTACTAAGTCCTTCAGCATAAACATTTTATTTTCGAAGGCTTTATCGGAATGAGCAACATGAGAAGAGACGTGAATCTCGTTCACACCCTTTATTTGAACAAAATTGTTTCTTGTTGTGAACTGTTGGGAATTAAGTGACATGTTCTCAATTAGAGCCTTGGCAGCGACTGGAGTCTTATCAACAAGTTCTCCACCGCTAGCAGTATCAAGAATGTTCCTATCCATCGATAACAACCCCTCATAAAAGTACTGGATGAGTAGTTGCTCAGTGATCTGGTGCTGAGGGCAGTTGGATACCAAATGTTTGAATCTCTCCCAATACTCTGTCAAAGACTCATTACCCTGTCTAATACCACAAATTTCTTTTCTTATTGAGGCAGCTCTTGAGGCAGGGAAGTATCTCTCTAGGAACACTTTTTTCAGAGCATTCCAGTTTGCAATTGAATTTGGCTCGAGGGAATATATCAAATCCTTTGCTGCACCCTGCAATGAAAAAGGAAAAACTTGAAGTTTAATGTGATCTTCAGTGATCCCTTCAGGCTTCAATGGCGTAGAACACACCACTTGAAATTCTTTCAAATGTTTGTGAGGATCTTCATCTGTAAGACCATTAAACTTGGGCAACAAGTGTATTAATCCCAACTCTAGGTCGGTACCGTATCTTTTAATCCCAACTCTTGGTTGGTCTCTCCAGTTCTAATCTCAACTCTTGTTTGGTATCTTTTGTTAAAATTCCCACTTTTGGCGTTTAGCCTATCTGTTATCTGTTGCAATCCCAACTCTTGGTTGGTATCCTGTATCCATCGTTATTCCAACTTTTGGTTGGTATCTTTCGTTGTAAGTCCACCTTCGATTGACATCCTATCAATTTTTCTCTTCTCTCCCTACAATTTGCAAATTTTTGGGTTCTCTTTGTATTCAATCCCCTTCTACCTTGAATGTATGAAAGTCGTTGATATTATTCCTTCAGGTCCAAGTTGATTGAATAGGGGCAGTTGTAGCACCCCAAAACATGCCTTCCTCTTCTTACCTTAATTGGCTTATGCTTCATTCATTTGCATCATCATTAATCATATCATAGCATTGGTGTTGGGCACATGAGATCAAGTTGTTTATATGGCTCAGGACTCCTATTTGTTCCAAGTTTGTAAGTGTCACACCCTAATTTTTGACCTTAAGATCCCACCTCCTTGTGCGTTTTTAATATATGTTATCTTTTTACTTCTGGGTGCGTTTATTATAGCTAACCAGGTTGTGCAGGTGCAGTAATGACAAGTGTGGATCCTTACAGTCAAGTACTTCAAGGTGCGGCCATTGGATTATAGGGATCCCGGGATATTACTAGTTCGCTTTCCTCAAAGTTTCTCAGAATACGAGGCATAAAGCAAAGGATTCGAGGCATTGTTTTTTTCGCAAGTTAGTTTTTAATAAACCATGAACTCGATTAGAATGTTCGTTTAATGCTTGGCATTCAAATTGTCAAAGATGGTTCGAGTTTTCAAACCTTTGACCTGTCAAGAATTTGATTCAAGGCATAAACAAGTTGTTTATGTATAAATTACTTGGAACCATACCCTTTTTTTTCAAAGAGTGTGAGGGGTATCTAAATGGGCAATGTGCTATTCAGAAGACAATTCTTATTATTGAAGCCACCCAGGCAGGTTTGTCACATGAAATATTGTTACAATTACCGTGTTAGAGCCCAAAAGCTAAGCAAACGTTGGGTGTTCATTATTACAAAAAACTCATTAAACATTTCCTGGAATGAGAAACATGAGTGTGGTCATAAACAAGGCCTTAGCTTCTGCTCGGTGAGAACTCCTTGAGACAACCTTCGAAACTGTTTTGAAGAAGCCTCCCACGATAGGAAATACACAAGTGTTCTCCCTTCCGTCCATATGCAGTTTGGTGCAGCTCTTAATGGTAGGATCGCCAAACGTGAGCTTATGTCGGTGTCGGCTTCAGCTTCCGCATTTCATCTTGCCACTGGAAAACTGCTTCTGATGGGGAGTTAACTCATAATGCCACCGCTTTAAAACAAAATTTGCAATCATGAAAGAAAAATCAAAACCATGATTCAAAACATACTCAAATACTTTATTTACGCAGTCAACAAGTTCTATATGGAGCTTTTAGAATACTCAGATGAGCAAAGAAGTGGTGGAAACATCTTTGAGTAAGGCTAAGGAGCTCGCGGCCCCTTCCCTCGTCTTTATCTTTGGTAAGATTTGTTGTGGTCACTGCAAACGGTTAAGGAAGCATCTGCTCAACAGAACCAGGAGTCACTTCGAACATCCTGCAAACCAAACCGACATACACGATTAAGTAACTTATGAATGGAAAAAGGAAAGTTCGAGTTTAATGTCATACTCTAAAAGGTTCAAATCCAAATTGTAATCAAGGTTGGATCCTGAAAAAACTCAACCTGCCAAAACGAACCAAAGGAGATGGAGCCACCACATTTGAAACTACTCGGCGGTAATCTGCGGTAGCATCTAACCAAAAGCAAAGATTGTTTTTCCTGTAAAGAAGGAAGTGAAAGCATTCAGTAGGCAGAGGAAGGTATAGCATCGGACACACGTCACTAGCCACTCACAACATGGCTTACCGGAATGCTCATGGGATGAATTAGCAGGTTATGATCTTCCTGCATCAGTAGACTATGTGTTTAATCTTACTGGTCAGAAAATACACTATGCAGGTCATTCTCAAGGGAAGCTTTTGAATATGTTGAGACCAGCTACGTTACTAAGTCCTATTGCTCATATGAATCAACTAGCAACAAACCTGTTGCACAACTCTTTTAGCTAATGATGTTTACTGGTCCAAATTGCTGCGTAAATTCTTCCAGACTTGATTTCTACACTGCTCATGAACCAAATCCGACAGCACCAAAGAACCTGATTTACCTATCCCAAATGATTCAGACGGGACAAATAGCAGGTTTGACACCGAACCTGCATCAGTTTTATCTAGCCCCTCTATCATATTTGCAGCTGGTGAACTTTTACCTCCTTTAAGTCTTCATTCCGTCAACAACTACCTGGGAAATATCATGTGCAAGTCACATTAACATACAAAGGACAAAATCTCAAGCAGAAATCAGAATGCGTATATTCTTTCCAAAACCGTGTAAATCACATCCCAGACAGGGTTAATGACCAGAAATTTCTTTCCAAAAACAGCTCACAAACATTGGAAATAGGAAGTTTTCGAAACGGAAATTATATCGGACAATCTCGATGAAAACGGAAATTCTCATAACAAGGATATTGGTACCTTCCAAAACAGTCCAAACACGATCCATCGGATATGGAAATCTCGTTATCATCCTTCAATTTGTATTGTCCCTGCAGCCCTATATAAGACATCCCTAGAAAGACAGGAAGGGGAGAAAATTCAACAGCAACCACAAATTCACAGCAAAAAAACCCAAACTTTATAACATCCAAAAAACCCTAAAATCTTAAAGATAAGAAGACTTATCCTGTTGTAAGCTCCACCAGAAAATCCTAACGGAAACCTCAAATCGCCATCGCCAAGACCTTCAAACCCTCATCTCATCAGCCACCGAAAATCACCGCAAGAAACTTTCGTTCGCGAACCGTCGCCATTACTGCCACAAACCACCGTCGGATCTCATTCTCGGTAACTTTGTGAATCTATATTTCGCTCGAATCATTTGAGGTTTTTTTCTTTATGTTTACAGGTTGCAGATTAGAGACAAGAAGGAAGAAGAAGGAGGTTTGAACGAGAAGCTGAGAGGAGAAAGAAGAAAATCGAAGAGGGAGAGAGACAAGGGAAGAGTGGCGGAAGAAGGGGAAAAGGGGGATTAGGGTTTTTCCTATTGTGTTTTTATGTTGTATAATCACGTGTATGCGCACCCACGCACTTACCATGCACCCTCACACACACAACCCACGGATCCCATCACACGGCCAATATCACGTTTGACCACCGTAAGCCCATTCATCTGTGCCACACCCAATCGCCCGCCATTAACCTCCCAATTAACTCTTAATCTCCCCCTAATCAAACTTAATCAACCTTTTTTTATTTAATTAAGTGAATTAATAAATTTTTTCAACTTAATATTTAATCAATCCATTAACCTTTTAATTAACTGTGACTAATCATTTCCTTTTAATTAAACCAACTAAAAACTTTTTATTCAAATTAAACTTTTTAACTTATCCTTTTTCTATATAACTTTATTTAATAAAACAAAATAAATAAAAAAACCTTTTATGAATAATAATACCTCTTTTATTTCAAATTAACTTTTATTTAATAATAACTAAAATCAATTTACTTAATAAGTATTTTTATTCCAAATCATTTCTATCTAAAATCACTTGATTAATTCAAAATTTTACTAATAAAAAACCTCTCACCCTATTTTATTTAAAATCACCATTTAGAACCTAATTAATTCACACCCAAAACTATTTACTAAAACTAATAAAATTATTTCAACATTTTCCTTAAAATCAATCTCACCAAAAATAATATAATATAATTTCAATTAAAATTAATTTCTCCTAAACTCAACTCGACTAATCAACTCCTCATAACTTAATCAATCGCGCACGCTTACGTCCCTGCATCGATTCCATTCACATATGCGCAATTCACACACTTGTATTAGCGCTTTCATGCGTTTGTGTATGCTTTACTTTATCCGCCGTTTATGTTTATCGTCTTTTACCTTCCCGCAATTTATCTTATCGCATTGCATAACGTCCAAAGGAAGAACCTGCGCGTAACGTAAAACTCGCGCGTATGCACCTCATTTGCATCATATTCCCCACTTGATCCTTGATCCCATTCAAGTCGATCTTTTTAAGATAGATCATATCCCATAAGGAGGACCTTTTTCTTTTATCTTTACAACATAGACAAACACATTCAACTCAATTCAACTATTTCAAACAATTAGAGAATAAGATGTTAATCATATTAAGCGAGATAAAACTTCTACCCCATAACAATTCAATCAATATGTAGGGACTTCTTCGCTTAAGAGAGATAGAGGCGTACTTGTTGACAATCCGAGTACTTGAGCCCTTCTCTTAAGACAATGCAAAGACTATTTTCCTACGAAGTTATGGAGGTTAAATTAAGTAATCTCTCTTAAAATGACAACTCGTCTTTTCTCCTAAAACCATTCAATCAACTACCTTATCTCGTAGGAACTTTGACCATAGTCAAAGAACTCCTTAAACCCTTTATCGGAACTACAATTACTCTGATTCCATTCCCATCAGGATATGTAGGCATAAGATGCGACGTCTTGGCGAGTATACTTAGAAATAAACCATTAGGTCTTTTATCCTTAAGCAGATAAACCTTAGCAATAAATAACATAAAACAAGAGATTCCTGTAGAGTACTACAGAAACTTAGGATGCTAGCACCTTCCCTAAGTTTAACCAACCCCCGAACCTATAACTCTCTAGCTTTTACCTTTGAATTGCATTGTGGGTAGTTCGATCTTTTTCCCTTCCTTTGGACAAATTAAAGACCGGTTGTAATAAATTTAGATTCAAGCTAATCAATAGCTTGGTATCCAATTTTCACCGCGACAGAAATGGCGACTTCACTGGGGAATCTTCAGTGGGTTTCCCTAACTTGTTTTATTTTTGGTTGTTTATTATATATTTGCTTAATTGCTTATTTGTATATTTATTTTATTGCATTTTTGGGTTAATATCCTTTGAGTGGTGAGACAAAGTCCTACACCCGGACTTGAGTGAACTTAGGATAGGATGGTGATATATTCGACGAGGCTTATAGGGAGTTGAATCCCGACTAAGTTGACTTGAGAATCACACTTAATTGAGGCACTCTTGAAAACAGTATTGTTGAACGAGTTAATCGTGAAAACATTTACTATTTTTGACCTTGGAGCCTATGACATTGAGGACTGTAGTTATCTTTAACCCCACTTTGGCCTTTATTAGGATGTAATGCGAGGATTATGAGGGAGTATTCCCAAAATAGTTGCTACGTGATGCTACACTCAAAAGAAGTTCTCTTGAGAATATTATTAACCACCGAGTAATTGGGAAATTGATAATATCCGAAAGATGGACTAATGATTTTGGGCACCTCTTTAGAACCTTGTTCTGCAGGTACAATCAACCTTTAGTCCACGTCCTTTGGGAATGGTTATACCCTTTAGCTCCATGCTCGTTGCAAACCTAGGGTCTCCCTTGTTTGTTTATCTTTATGCCTCTATGTGTTTACCTGTGTTTGTTGCATTCATAAAGCGTCATACTGCATTGGACTTCATGGGATTCACCTTTGTTTATGAACATTGTAGGACACTATGGATTCCAACAGAAGAAACACTTTGAAATATACTTTTAAGAGTCCTAAATTAGATGGCCTAAGGAAGTTGGTAGCCTTGATTGAAGACCAGGAAAAGTTCAAAAACAAATATGGGAAGCTAATATTTTTATTGAGTCGACAAGTGGACGAAGGACTTCTTTCCACCTTACTGCAGTTTTACGATCCGCTTTATCATTGTTTTACCTTCCCAGACTATCAATTATTGCCTACTTTGGAAGAGTGCTCCTTTTTGGTTGGTCTACCTATCTTAGAAGAATCTCCTTTCCCTTTCTTGGAGAGCGACCCTGAAGAAAGAGACATTGCTAAGGCTGTTTATCTAAAGGTATCTGACGTCAAGGACAACATGGTTGTTAAAGGTGGGACTTTTGGTTTGACTACAGATTTCTTAGTTAAGAAAGCCCAATACTATGTTGACTACACGAATAGGGTTCCGTTTGAAACAATCTTTGCCCTACTTGTTTATGGAGTGTTTCTATTTCCAAGTTTTGAAGGTTTCGTCGACCTCAATGTCATCAAGATCTTCATGAAGAAAAACTCGGTGCCGACTTTATTGGCTAACATCTACCATTCTGTGCATCTCCGAAACTTCCATGGTGGAGGGATGATTACCTGTTGTGTGCCCTTATTATACAAGTGGTTTATTTCGCACTTGCTTAAATATATTTCTTTTTGGAACCTTAATAGCGGGCGCTGGTCAGAAAAGATTATGGCTCTAACTCATTCATACATCGACTGGTATAGTCGTGAGTACGATGGGATTTTAATTATTGATAACTGCGGAGATTTTACTAACATACCCTTGATTGGCTTTGATGGAGGGATCAGTTATAATCATGTTTTAGCTCGTTGACAGTTGGGATATCTGTTGAAGGAACTGCCTAAGAGTGTTCAAGTAGAGAGTATTTTCTTCAAGGATAACAAGGAATTTCAAGGAAATATTTTGGCTGCATGGGAGCATTTGCATATGAAAGGGAAGGAAAGTCTTGGGAGGCTTAATTGTGTGTCCTTGGAACCATACCTTCAGTGGGTCAGAGAGAGAGCAATCAAGTTGAAGATGCCATATCCTCGTCAGGATCCTATACCTCCAAAAAGAGAACCTACTTATGTTTTTATGTCTGACGCTGAGAAGTTGGGAGTCGCTTTGAGGAAGTCGCAGCATGAGTCAGAAGCGTGGAAGAACAAGTATCAAATGGTTGTTGCGGAGAATGCTGAACTTCAGAGACAGAATGCTGAACTTCATAAACAATTACAGTTGAAGAATGAAGAATTACTTACTTGCAAGAAGAGGAAAGCTCTGGAGGATTTATTTTCCTCCGACCCTCAATGTACTCTTTGGAAGTTGATTGTGGACAATCTCACCCGCGAGAAGACCCAGCTGGAGGAGCAGCTCAAGCAGCAGAATTCATCAAAACTTCCTTAAGACTTCTATTAGCTTTTATTTAGCTATTTATTTGGGACTCTTTAAGGAATATTTATTTGTAATCCATTTTAAAATAATAAACGTTTTTATTTTCTCCATAATATTCATAAATATTGGAATTCCATGAAGTTCTTGCACCTACATTCTGCATTTTGCATAGCATTTCACATTTAGCATGTGCATGTGTCTCTTCTCTGTTGCGTCCTCATTTTCGCCTTTCTGTCTTTGTCTCGTCAGCTAACATCTCGACCATCTGACCAAGCTCGAAGTACGTACTAAAGGATAGTAAAGAGAACAAAGATATGGATCGCATGACTGGTTTCAGGGTGATGACTAGTCTGATATTTGACCGTTCCTCCGACGACTTTGTTCAACAAGTGGATGCTCCTACCCAACTTCAGCCTGTGCAAGGAGATTCTCAATTTCCGCAGTGTATACCAAACCTTCAGAGTACTCATGCTGAGAAGAATGTGGACGACCCTAGAATTATAGCAATGGAGAAAGGATTCTGTGATCTCAAAGAGCAATTGAGGATGGTGAAAAGAACTGATACATCTGGTCTCAAAGCTCATAACCTATGTCTAGTTCTATGAGTAGTTATTCCTCCAAAGTTCAAGATTCTATCCTTTGAAGTATACAAGGGTATTAGTTATCCAAAATACCATCTAAAGATGTTTTGTTGAAAGATGACTGCTTACATTGACAACGACAAACTGATGATTCACTGCTTTCAAGAAAGCTTATGTGGGGCATCCTTGATATGGTATATGAAGCTACAAAGTATCCACGTTCAGTCTTGGGAAGACTTAGCCGTTGCTTTTGTGAAACAATACAGTTAAAATTTGGATAAAGCTCCAGACAGTAATCACTTGGCGAACAAGAGAAAGAATAACAACGAATCTTTCAAGGAATATGCGTAGCGATGGGAGGAGTTGGCAGCCCAAGTTCCTCCGCCGCTTCAGGAGAAAGGATTAACTAAGGTATTTCCAGATCCAGCTCTGATATCTTATCCTCAACATCAGTATACAATGCCCGCTCAGCGTGAACAACGACTATCTCCTAAGCAGAGGTTGGCCTCTCCAGATCGATAGCAGAATCGACGGGTTCGGAGACGGTTTCGTAATCAGAAGATACCTCTGGATATTCCGAAAGAAGAAATTCGTTGGTTTGATCCCATCCCTATGACGTACGCTGATTTATTCCCGGTCTTGATCCACAAAAGTCACATCCAGACAAGAGCACCACCTGAGGTACCCAAGAAACTTCCGTACTGGTACAAAGCTGAAAAATCCTGCCCATACCATCAAGGTGCTCCGAGGCACGATATCGAGAACTGCTACGATTTGAAGGCAGGCGTTCAAAGGTTGGTTAAGTGCGGAATCTTATCCTTCAAAGATTTCAATCCTAACGTGCAGGATAATCCTTTACCTTTGCATGGTTCGTCCTCCGTGAACATGATCCAAGATTATTTGGGAAGCTCATATCAATATAGTGTCTGAACATGAATATGAAGGCTACATATCAGGCAATTCTGCAAACCCCTCTATTCCATACGCAGGCTTGATAAACTCCTAAAATGGGCTCATCAGAGCAGTTCGTTTTGTGTTGCTTATGTGTATTTCATTTCTTTGATTAAAAGCATATTTGGCATGTAAGAATTTGTTATTTTGAATAATTAATTAATGCAATAAAATGTTTGTCCTGAACAAATCCATTTGTATTCACTCAACCCGTTTTTTGCAATTTATAATGCCGACTTTACCTGATCTCTTGCTTTGATAGAGAATTGGGAGGAGGATGACAAAGTAAAACGCAGGATCTCTCGTTGTATGTGTCGCTACCGCGAAAATAAGGTGTCGGCAAAACAGAAGAGTCGCCGCCTTTCGTTATTTATCCCTCAGAACGGGAAGGAAACAATCAGAAGAACCTGACGAAAAGGTATAAGACAAGGTCATCGCAACCATGTCTGGATTCGGGAGTCGGTTACGCAAGGGGAAGGTATTAGCACCCCTCACGTCCATCGTACTCGACGGGATCCATGCTTGTTGTGTTTATCTGACGGGTTTATTAATCTATATACCTATCAAGGATGGTCTGAAAAGAAAAGAAAAATGACTCGGCAAAGCGTCGCACTTTATGCCTACGTATTCTCATCAGAGAATGAGAAATCAGAGTCAACGTAGTTCGGCTAACTACGGGTTACGGGGAAGGTGGCTCGCCAATACATCAGTATTGTGCCTACGTACTCTCAACAGATATGAGAGATCAGAGCTTACGTAGTTCGGGAAAATACGAATTACGGGGATTCAGATTCATCTGTTTTTTCGAGTAGGGTTAACAAACAGTTCCAGCAGTTTGGCGTACGCAGCTCGACCATTGGAGACTTAGGCGTTACCGTTTGGGGAAGAACTGGGAGTTAAAGACACTCTTTTCTTCAAAAAATCTTCCTTTGAATTATGGGCCCACGGGGCAAAAAGGTTTGAAGTTTGTTTTTTGTCTTTTACGGAAGAACTATTTTTTATGGTTGTCTGTAGTTGGTACAGCACTAGAGACTATGACTTAGGAACGAATGCATCGTATAGCGTCCAAAGGACATATACTAAACACCCTAGACGATTGAGAGGAGACCTCTCAATTATCATTTCCCAAGTAGCTTAAGGCTCGTAACGCGCTTATACTAACTTGCCTTTATTACGTTTTTTACTATTGTTTTGAGATGAGAAGAGACCGAACTCTATGGGGAGACTGTCAAGTCCTAATGTTGTCATGCCAAGTATTCATCCTATGGTCGAGGTTTGAAACAGGGATCTCCTAGAAGTTATCATGCATAGGTTTCAACCTAAAGTTATAATCATCACTTCCTTATCAAAGGAAGTGAGATTCCTAGGGGATCATGCCAAATGGATACAGAAACAGATAAAACATCAGCTTAAACAGATAAACAGTAAACAGTAAAGATGCATATGCAATGCAGCAATACAAGCAGAGGGAGACTCACTCAACCTCTTAGCAATCAAGCAAACGAAAAACAGACAAGACAGACAAGTAGAGGGAGCTCACTCAACCTCTATTATGCAAATACGTCAATTATAAAAATGAAAAAACAACACACAAGCAAGGGGAGTGTAACGCCCGTTTTATTTCGATTAAATTTAGTTATGACTTTACCGTGTTTCATTGCGTCGTAGTCGTGTTTGAAAATGTATTTGTTTTGAAGAAAGGAATTGAATCGGTCAAATTTCGGGCAAAAGTGCAGAATTCCGTAGTAGTTTTAGGGAAAACTTCGAAAATTCATATCTCTCGATTCGTAAGTCGGTTTTAGTCCCCGTTCGAAGCGTTGGAAAGCTAAGAAATGTTCTATCTAAGAAAAATGAAATTTTTCTGATATGAAGGTCGTCACAGGCATGTGATGGTCGTCACGGTCGTGACGCTCGTTAGGAACTTGTTACGCTCGTCATAGTAACGAAAAAATCCAAATTAAAAACAGAATTGGGACGTGGCCATCTGAATGTTAAAAATTTAGTAACGTATCCCCATATTCCATTATGCTCAATTAAATTGGGAAGTTCTCACAAAAAGATAAACCGTAAAGGAAGAAAATAGTGTGGTTGAGAGAAATTGATAACAGAAGAATTTTCCATCAGAGAACTTGGAAGAAAGTTGCAGGAGAGTTACCGTAAAATAGAACCGGAACCGGAAGCGTGGAATTGGCCTCTATTCTAAGGTAAGGGTGGGGTTCAATTCTATAACCGTGGGTATGATCGCTTTCATGTAGGGAATCGATTCATAGGTATAATTTTCGTTAATCGATAAATGTTAGGGACGGGGTTTTTCTATGTAGAAATGAATGTGTTATATCGTTAGTAGTACGATGCTCTAAGGTTTCCCTAATGGGGTAAATATGTAGAAATGAATGTATTATATCGTTAGTAGTACGATGCTCTAAGGTTTCCCTAATGGGGCAAAAGGGTAGTTGTCCTAATTGTTTCGTAATTAAACCTTGATAGAGATTTGTAATTAATTATGTGAATAGGAGCAGATATGTTGTCCTTACGATCGTATGTTGAATTCTTAATTGTTAATTTAAGGTTGTTATTGCTCCCATATGTGAACAGGTGGAAAATGATAGTGTCTTGAGTTGTATGAGAATGATGCTCTGTTATGGACAGTTTGGTTGTAAGCATAAAGCTTTATTGTATGGTCATTATGGTTGTGTTGTAGTCCATAATAGGTGCATTTCATGGCATATCATCTTGGTTGGCCTGAATTGGCGTTATTTGGAGTGTTGGCTCCTAAATGGGTTATTTGGGGTGTTGACTCCTATCCCGAGTTTTGGAGTGTTGGCTCCTAAATGGGTTTTGGGTGTTGGCTCCTATCCCGAGTTTTGGGGTGTTGGCTCCTAAATGGTACCACATGCATATGCACAGTTGAGTTGCATTGCTGAGTCGCATAAAGCTGCATAATTACGTTGGTTGTCGGTTGTTGTGGCATACGTGAGATATGAATTTGCTTGCAAACGATTGTCGTTGATGTTTACAAGTTTGCGAAGATTATATTGTTGTGATATGATTTCTAACATGACTTTTATCATGCCTTATGTTATGTTGTTGATATCTCACCCCTTTACGTTGTATGTTACCGCCATTGGTGGTAATTTGCAGGTAGCCCGGAATAGAGTTTCCGCTTTGTCGTTAAGGTGTCGTTGGTCGCTCTGATACGTAGCACTCTTGGGGGGGATGAACGATTTATATTATTGCTTTAGTTGATGTTCTTGTTGCTAAACTTTGTGAAGAACTTCTACTGCATTGTTTTAATTGAACCGTTGTAAGCTTATTACCTTCCGCCGAAAGTAATGACAAGTTGTTTTATGATTAAATGGTTAAGTAATACATTGTTGACTGTTCATCCAATTTCGTGCTACGTATGTTATTTGAATGTGGTTGCATAAATGCATATTGTCTGTTCAGTTGAATGTAACATCTCTGATATGAAGAATTCTGGACGTGTGACGACCGTCACACCTTCATTACGATCGTCATGCGTGCAATTTTTATGTTGTTGCGCTCTGTTTGTTATATGAGTTGTTGCTTTTCCTGTTATCCGCAAGTGTTAGAGTTGGGGTGTTACATTAGTGGTATAAGAGCAGGTCAGTCCGTCCGGCCAAGTTGTCTAGTGTCGTCGAGTCAGTCGTCGTGCCTAGCACGAGAGTCCCGTTATTTACAAAATCTGACGATTGGCTGTTGCAGTTTAAGTGAAATGGCTGGAAGGAATGATGTTGCAATTGCTGTCGCGCTGCAAGCTCTATCTAATTCTATGGAACATCAACCGAATCCTGCTGGAGATGTTGGGTCTCGCAGTTTGGCAATGTTTCAACGAGAGAATCCACCTACCTTCAAGGGTAAGCATGATCCGGATGGTGCGTTGGAGTGGTTGAAGAAGATGGAGCGAATCTTTCGTGTGATGGATTGTACTCCAGCGCAGAAGGTTCGTTATGGGACTCATATGCTAGCAGTCGAAGCTGATGACTGGTGGTTAGAGACCCGTCCGGTGTTGGACGCTGCAGGTGAGGAGATTACTTGGACAGTATTCCGTAGGGAATTTCTGAATAAGTATTACCCGGAAGACGTCTGTGGTAAGAAAGAGATTGAATTTCTTGAACTGAAGCAAGGAGACAAATCTGTTACTGAATATGCGGCGAAGTTCAAGGAGTTGGCTAAGTTTTATCTGCACTACAGTGCTGAAACCGCTGAGTTCTCTAAATGCATCAAGTTTGAGAATGGATTGAAGTCTGAAATCAAGAAAGCAATCGGGTATCAGAAGATCTGTGTTTTTGATTCATTGGTTGAAAGCTGTAGGATTTATGAAGAAGATAGCAATGCTCATTACAAGCTGTTGAGCGAGAGGAGAAGTAAGTCGCATCAGACTCGCGGTAAACCTTATGATCCTCCGGCTGGCAAAGGGAAACAGAAAGCGACTGATGGCAAGAAAACTAGTAGGGGAGACGCTTCTGCTAGCATTGTTTGCTATAAGTGTGGGAAACCTGGTCACAAGAGTAATGTGTGTAACTTTGGATCAGTGAAATGTTACCATTGCAGAGAGTTGGGACACACTATTGCTGAATGCAAACACAAAGGAATGGTCTGTTTCAACTGTGGTGAAGAGGGACACATGCGTGACAAGTGTCAGAAGCCTAAGAAAGAGAAGACTGGTGGAAAAGTGTTCGCTCTAACTGGAACTCAGACGTCCAGCGAGGACAGGCTGATTGAAGGTACTTGTTTCATTAATAGTACTCCTTTACTTGCTATTATTGACACTGGTGCTTCTCATTGTTTTATTGCTGCTGATTGTGTTGAACGTTTGGGTCTCGTGTTATCTCACATGAATGGGGAGATGGTAGTTGAGACTCTAACTAAGGGATTAGTGACTACATCTCTGGTATGTTTTGAAATGTCCTCTGTCAATGTTTGATAGAGATTTCCTGGTTGACTTAGTCTGTTTGCCACTAAGTGGGGTAGACGTAATTTTAGGCATGAACTGGTTGGAGTATAACTGCGTTCATATTAATTGCTTTGATAAGTCGATGAGGTTTTCTACTCCTGAAGAGGAGGGAGCCCGTTCGGTAACTATGAAATGGATGAAGCAGATATTGCTAGAAGGTGCTCAGGTGTTTGCGTTGGTGGCATCATTATCCATTGAGAATCAAGCGATAATTGATGAGTTAGAAGTTGTTTGTGACTTTCCGAAAGTGTTTCCAGATGAAATTCCTGAAGTTCCTCCGGAACGGGAAATTGAATTTTCTATTGATCTTGTACCTGGTACCAGACCTGTGCCTATGGCGCCGTACAGGATGTCTGCATCTGAATTGGCAGAGTTGAAGAAACAGTTGGAAGACTTACTTGAGAAGAAGTTTGTTAGACCAAGTGTATCGCCGTGGGGAGCTCCGGTATTACTAGTAAAGAAGAAGGATGGTAGTATGAGGTCGTGTATTGATTACCGACAACTGAATAAAGTAACAATTAAGAATAAATATCTGCTTCCCAGAATCGATGACTTGATGGATCAGTTGGTTGGGGCGCGGGTGTTTAGTAAAATTGATTTGAGGTCAGGGTATCACCAGATTAAGGTAAAAGATGATGATGTTCAGAAGACGGCGTTCAGAACTAGATATGGACACTATGAGTTTACGGTAATGCCTTTTGGTGTTACTAATGCGCCGGGAGTTTTTATGGAGTACATGAATCGTATCTTTCACGAGTATTTGGATCGGTTTGTAGTAGTATTCATTGATGATATCTTAATTTATTCTAAATCGAAGGAGGAGCATGTTGAGCACTTGAGGTTAGTACTGCAAGTGTTGAAAGAAAGGAAGTTGTTTGCGAAACTGTCGAAGTGCGACTTCTGGTTGGAAGAAGTTAGCTTTCTGGGTCATGTTATATCCGGTAGTGGAATTGTTGTAGATCCATCTAAGGTTGATGTCGTATTGCAATGGGAAACTCCAAAGTCGGTGTTGCACCCCAAATTTTGACCCCTTAGATTCTCATTATCATTTTTAGGAGCATACTCATGAATTATCTAACCTTAACCCAGTGCAAGTTTGTCTTCGTCAAATTACAGATGAATCAGGGTTTCGTGCAGTCAAAATCGAAGCTTCAGGGTTTGTGATTAGTCAATGTTTTGGGCTCATTCAATTAGGAAACAAGGTCAAGGGTATCATATAATGTCAATTGAGAAGCCAATTTGAGGTTGTTACCCCAGAATTCAGAGCAGTGCATTTCAGAGCACCCGATTAGGGTTTTTGACTAGTAAAAGTCAACTATAGTTTGACTTTGATGTTGGAATATGTTTAAATGGTGGGACTATGATTCATGAAGTTCATATAGCTTAATAAAGTTCATCCAAGAAGTTTCAAAGTCTCAGGAGGCCCAGAATGTCAACAGGCGACTCGGTAATCACCGATCGGTCGTACGGTTGACCGAAAAGTCAACTCTCCAAATTTCAGGAATTAGACTTCAAGTTGTGAAACAAAATTGTTCCTTATATCATATTGGACTTTCATATCAATTTTCATGACCATTGGATCAAGAATGAAGGAGTAATCGAAAAATCGGGAAATTAGGGTTTTGAAAGGGGCCAAACCATAACTCCTTAACCACACATCCAATTGAGTTGGTTCAAAGCTCATTTGGAAGCTCTTGACAAGTCCTACAAAAGTCCCTAAGTGGTCCATGATCAGAAAATGCATAGATTTGGAGTAATGATCAAATTCATTTCTAGAGGGAAAAAATACTTAGAGAAATTTCACTTTTAAGTTCATTTTTTAGCAACTTTGGAAGGCTTTTTGGCCATGTTCCTTTGGTATATTGAAACTCATGAAAACATGAATTTTTTAGAGCTATTTGAGGGCTTTCTAAAAAGTACTAGCACGTCTCAAAAGGATTTGTGAGCTGAAAGTTATGGTCATGGCAAGTTGGTGGTTTTTCACTTTAGTCCCACATTGCCCAATTTCAAAAATCACTTCCTTCATCAAAATTGACCAATTCTAACTTGTGAATCCTATTGTATCTGATATGTAGAAGGTTTGTAACCCAAGAGAACCAAGGAAATGCAGAAATATGGAAAAAGACAAGCTTTGCAAGTAGCTTGCAAGTTGCCTTGCAAGTAGCTTGCAAGTTGCCTTGCAACTTGCCTTCAAAAGTGAAAAATAAGCATGAGGTGTAAAGCCATGTCTGAAACAACCATGATGCTACACTCTATCCTGCACTTAGCCACACTAAACTCATCATTTTTCTTGACTAGTGAGGCCTGCCTTGCAGCCAAGGAAACCTCCTTGTGGAGGTTTGATTTTAAAAGTTCAAAACCTTTCTTCAAAGTGAAGAAACCTCCAAATCTGCCCCCTCTTTTCATTTTCCTATAAAAGGAAGTCCTCAACAACTCATTTTAAACAAATATCATTCTAAAAAACCAGAAAAGAACTCTAGCTTCCATCCTTGCACACTTTTCCTCAAAATCTCAAAATCACTTTTTCACAAAAAAAACCCAAAAAACTGTCTTGCTACCAAGGCTGCCAAACTCATTTATCTACATTCAAACACCCCAACAATCATCCATGCAATCTCTAAATATGGTATAGAAGGTGTCTAAACCATTAAACCTCTCAAAAACCTCATTTTGCAAAAAGTCAACTTCTACATCAAGTTACTTTGACCAAAAGCCACAAATCCTACCAAATCTTGTTCTAGACATTTCCTTGGTGTTTTAATCATCCTAACACCTCTCATATAGTATTCCTCAACTGTCCAAAGTGTTAGAATTCATTGGTGAGACCTATTTCTCCAACTGTCCTTGTATTTGCATATTGCTTCAAAGAGAAGAAAACTTCAAAGCAAGGAGGTGATTGAAGATCTCTGGGTTTCTCAGCTTATTTTGCTTCTTCAAATCTGTCTACAAGAGGTATGCATCATTGACTTTCATCTCATACATCAAATTGCCATGATTTTGCATAATTTGAGGCTATATCTTGAAATGTGTTCATTGCTGCCAACTTGCTACTCATGTTTTTAAACTTGATGCTCACAAATTTCAAACTGTTTTGTGATTCAAAATTGCTCTGTCATAATTGAGATGATTCAGGTGTTTGTTTTCTGTCAAAAATTGCATTCTTGTTTAACTGGCACATAATCCTTTTGCTTACATATTCACATTAATTGCCAAACTACTCCTTTCCATTTTAAGTAAAACCATCCTTTTCAGTCTATCCATAAGAAATGTTGAGGGCTAGCACAGTGAGTTTTGGCACATTAGTTTAAATGCTGATCATTTTCTTTTCTTTTGCATTTATGCCTTAAAAATTACATATCTGCATTATTATAAAAGATGTTGTTGTAAAGGCATAGTTGTTTAACAATTCATTGTGAATGTGTACCCTTGGGCTGAGATGTAAAACCTGAATTGGTGTTTTGTTTTACTTTGAAGTTTTCAAACCATTTTTGTTTTTGCTATTTTGATTGTCCCTTATTGTTCAATACTTATTGGCATGGCTGCACCAATTACTGTTAAATAACTAGACTCACCAGTCAGAGTTTGCTTGAGGTTGCCAACATGTAATCATTTTTGGTGTATGAATGACTTGGCTCTCCATATATTAGATCTGTCATGCATGTTAGAACTGCTAGTTCATGAGAACAACCATTTGACTGTCTAGATCAACTAGGATATCTGAGCTATTGTCAATTTCAATATGTGTGCACCATTCTTGTAAAAGCATTGCAGAGATTTATAATGTGTGGCTATGTGGAATTTCAACCTGTTCATGTAAGTTTTGTTGTCCAAATTTGTTTCGAAGATGTTGAACCCTTTAGCTGTCAAAACTCATTCACCTCTTAAAATCCATGAAGGTTCATAATTATGTCATAACTTACTGCATTTTAGGATGGTATTATGAGGCCACTTGTTTTGATTTTGATTCATCCATTATCTCAGACTACTTGTCATTGAAAAGAAGTTGCTAACTTTCTATATGTCAGCATGCTGGCATCTGTTAACTACCAGTCCTTCAAAATCTTGTTTTGATGCATCTCCATTACACCTCAATCTAGACCTTTGCATTCTTGGTAAATATTGATGCTCATAATCTGTTGTATTATACTGATAAGATGATGACTGCCAACCCATTGTTCAAACCTCATGAGAAAATACATCCTTTTAAAAAGAAAACATCGTTTCATTTTTTTTTGCATGACTATGAGAAGCACATTTTAACTTAGTACAGACTGCAACATATCTTGAAGTTTTCAAACATGGATGTCTTAATCAGCATGATTGCAATGTATAGGCACTAATTGAATGACATGAATTTGTGGCCTCTGAACTTACATGATCCAGCTGGTTTTTCAAGGCAATTATGCATTAATGCTGCTGCATCACACATTCCTTTTGCATTTCATCAAAGTACCATTTTTAGCATGAACCTCATTTTCATGACTACCTGTTTTAAACTCAATTTGGTGCTTGGACTCATTCATCAAGATGTATATAACTTGTGTGCATGATGTATTTGATCTATGTGCACATGGAACTGGTTTGAGTAATATTTTGCATTTCATCAAAAACATCAAATTGGCAACTCAGACCTCATGTTTGGAAACAGTCTGATTTTGGTTTCAAAATTATATTTGAATTCATCTAATACCATATGTGTGTGGTGTGAATGTGATCAAATTAACTTGGAGATGTTTAGAATTAAAACTACACAAACATAATGCATTTCATTACACATCTTTGCAACTCTCATGCCATTACTCATTCTGTGGTGTTTTGATCCAAACTGAATATTGGAATTCACTAGATGCATCATGTATAACATGTTCAGGCCATCATTTGGTTGTAATAACAGTTGGTTTATGTTCTGGATTTCAAAATGCATAACAAAATGTCAATTTGCATGAGCCTTCGAGTTTTTAAATGTGTGCATTATCTGAAAAAACCAACATCACCATCATCTTCCTCATTCAATTCTATGCAAGTTTGGTTTAAATTTCATCCCATTTGGTTAAGTATTGGAAGAGTTACGCGACAAAACGTATTTTGAAAATTTCACATTCTTGCCTTGGCCAATTTGCCCAGCTTGCTTTGATTTTCACCCATATATATTTATGGGGTGGCATATACAAACGGATGTATAGCCACCCCAGTGGTAAGACCATTATGCCAAACACGCCTTGCACGCCTTGTACCTGAGTTCGACCCCTGAGGAGGGCAACTCTTTTATTATTTTTTGTCATTTTTCACTCCATTTTCAAAAATTCGTATCTCTCTCAATTTTAATCATTTTTCACCCGTTCTTTTTTCATTGTGTTCATTTTAATGTGTACTTTCATGTCATATTTTTTATTTTCATGTTTGAAAAATTTTTCATCTCTTTTGACTGTGTGCAAGTTGTGTACTTTCTGTGATCGTATTGACGGATGCAGATGAATTTTCCTTTGTTATGCTTGTGTTTTTCCTGTGATATTTGTTTACATTCTCATTCCTAAATATTTGTTAACATGTTAAAGCTTCATTTTTGGTTGTTACCATGTCCAAGTTACTTTATTTGTTAAACTTATTTGAACTTGATATGTCGTCACAGTTCCTGTTCGGTTTACCTGCTTTGATTGTCATCACTGCATTTCCATTAATTTCATATGCTCATTTATTGGTTGTCACCATAAATGTAACTTTATCTTGTTGTTGCTTTCCTTTTATTTTCTTTCCCCAAGTGATGAAGCTTGTTAGCTCTCATCCAGTTGCCTCCCCTGTCTACTTCCAAAGGAAAAGTCTGTTCATTTGACCCTCATGTCATGGATACATCTCTTATCCCTCTCTTGACTTGTTAAGTCACTTTAACCCTAGATTAGAAGCCATTAGACTTTGCTTCAATTCTAAAAGACCCACATGTACTAGGAGTGTTCTTCAACTAGAACCCTAGGAAAGAGTTTGTCAACTCTGTGTAAGAATCATCGTCATGATTTCTTACTTCCCCTTTTGAATATTACAATTTAGAATAGGGAGTTTTGTCAAACTCCACACAAACATTGTTATGTTTGTTCCCCCATGAACCTTGATAACAATGAAGTTTCTTATCCCCTTGTAAGGTGAACTACGATTGCTCTGATTCTATCCTAGTTAGGATACGTAGGCAGAAGATGCGATGTCTTTGCGAGTAAACTTAGAAAACCAACTAGGTCTTTACTTATCTTTACACTCAACTCCCAATCCTAAATCCATAGTACATATTTCACAAACTTAGCAAGCAATCAAAACAAAAGGTTCCTGTAGGGTACTACAGATGCTTAGGGTGCTAACACCTTCCCTAGGTATAACCAACCCCCGATCCCCGAATCTCTTAAGCGTTGTCGTTACATCGCGAAAAAGGTTTTTCTTTCTTTAGACCTTTCCTTTGGATAAAATAAAGTTTGGTTGTAAAAAGAATTAAATATTCAAGTTAATTTAATAGCTTGATATCCAATTTTCACCGCAACAGTCGGCAACGAAAATTAGAAGCTTTTTGGGACTTGTTGGTTATTACAGAAGGTTTAGTGAAGGCTTTTCTAAGTTGGCCCTTCCGTTAACTAAGTTGACTTGTAAAGGGAAAACCTTTGTGTGGGATGCTCAATGCGAAGCAGGTTTTATAGAGTTAAAGAAGAGGTTGACGTCTGCTCCGGTGTTGACCTTGCCTAATGAAGAAGAACCGTTTATGGTATACTGCGATGCTTCTAAGTTTGGTTTAGGAGGTGTACTCATGCAGAATAATAAAGTAGTTGCTTATGCTTCAAGACAGTTGAGAATCCACGTGAAGAATTATCCTACACACGATTTAGAACTTACTGTTGTTGTGTTTGTGCTGAAGATTTGGAGGCATTATCTTTATGGTTCAAGATTCGAGGTGTTCAGTGACCATAAGAGTTTAAAGTACTTGTTTGATCAAAAGGAACTGAACATGAGACAACGAAGGTGGTTGGAACTATTAAAAGATTATGATTTTGGTTTACATTACCATCCGGGAAAAGCGAATGTTATAGCTGATGCCTTAAGCCGCAAGACTTTGCATATGTCAGCAATGATGGCTAGAGAGTTGGAATTGATTGAGCAATTCAGAGATCTGAGTTTAGTTTGCGAAGTAACACCGAAGAGTGTAAAGTTGGGCATGTTAAAGATTAATAATGACTTTCTGGACAGCATCAGAGAGGCTCAGAAATTAGATGTGAAGTTAGTAGATTTAATGCCTGGAGTAGATCATCCGGAAAATAATGATTATCAGTTGGATGCGCAGGGCGTGTTGAGGTTTCGTGGTCGTATTTGTATCTCAGATAGCGCAGATATGAAGAAAGCGATTTTGGAAGAGAGTCACAGAAGTAAGTTGAGTATTCATCCAGGAGCGACAAAAATGTATAGTGATTTGAGGAATCTTTTTTGGTGGCCTGGTATGAAGCGTGATGTAGCACGATTTGTGTATGCATGTTTGACTTGTCAGAAGTCGAAAGTCGAGCATCAGAAACCTGCTGGGTTGATGCAACCGTTAGAGATTCCAGAATGGAAATGGGACAACATTTCAATGGATTTTGTAACGGGTTTGCCGAATACCTTGAGAGGATGTGATTCTATTTGGGTGATTATTGATAGGCTTACAAAGTCAGCTCACTTTATTCCTATTAACATCACTTTTCCAGTATCGAAGTTGGCAGAGATTTATGTCAGGGTGGTTGTTAAGTTACATGGTGTTCTGTTGTGTATTGTGTCGGATAGAGATCCAAGGTTTACTTCTGAGTTTTGGAAGAGTCTGCAAGAGGCATTGGGTTCTAAGTTGAGGTTGAGTTCAGCATACCACCCTCAAACAGATGGTCAGACTGAACGGACTATTCAGTCTTTAGAAGATTTGTTGAGAGCCTGTGTTTTGGAGGAAGGTGGTTCGTGGGATACTTACCTTCCGTTGATATAGTTCACTTATAATAACAGTTATCACTCTAGTATCGGAATGGCACTGTTCGAAGCTTTGTATGGTCGGCGGTGTAGGACTCCATTGTGTTGGTATGAATTGGGAGAGAGTGTAGTACTCGGACCAGAGATTGTTTGGGAGACTACTGAGAAGGTGAAGTTAATTCTAGAAAAGATGAAAGCTTCATAGAGTAGACAGAAAAGCTATCATGATAAGCGCAGGAAGGATTTAGAATTTGAAGCTGGAGATTATGTGTTTTTGAGAGTCACGCATGTGACTGGAGTTGGCAGAGCTTTGAAATCTAAGAAGCTTACTCCTCGTTTCATTGGTCCGTACCAGATATCGGACTGGGTGGGGAAGGTCGCATATCGAGTGGCGTTGCCGCCTAATTTGTCGAATCTGCACGATGTATTTCACGTATCGCAGCTCTGCAAGTATATTTCAGATCCATCGCATGTCATTCCTATGGACGATGTGCAAGTACGTGATAACCTTACTGTAGAGACAATGCCTGTGAGAATTGATGATCGTGAGGTGAAGACATTGAGAGGAAAAGAGATTCCCTTGGTGAAAGTGGTTTGGTTGGGAGCTGCTGGCGAAAGCTTGACGTGGAAACTGGGGAGCAAGATGCGAGAGTCCTATCCCGAGCTGTTCGATTAAGGTAATTTCGAGGACGAAATTATTTTAGTAGGGGAGAGTTGTAACGCCCGTTTTATTTCGATTAAATTTAGTTATGACTTTACCGTGTTTTGTTGCGTCGTATTCATATTTGAAAATGTATTTGTTTCGAAGAAAGGAATTGAATCGGTCGAATTTCGGGCAAAAGTGCAGAATTCCGTAGCAGTTTTAGGAAAAACTTCGAAAATTCATATCTCTCGATCCGTAAGTCGGTTTTAGTCCCCGTTTAAAACGTTGGAAAGCTTAAGAAATGTTCTATCTAAGAAAAATGAAATTTTTCTGATATGATGGTCTTCACAGGCATGTGACGGTCGTCACGGTCGTGACGCTCGTCAGGAACTTGTTACGCTCGTCATAGTAACGAAAAAATCCAAATTAAAAATAGAATTGGGACGTGGCCATCTGAATGTTAAACATTTAGTAATGTATCCCCATATTCCATTATGCTCAATTGAATTGGGAAGTTCTCACAAAAAGAGAAACCGTAAAGGAAGAAAATAGTGTGGTTGAGAGAAATTGATAACAGAAGAATTTTCCATCAGAGAACTTGGAAGAAAGTTGCAGGAGAGTTACCGTAAACCAGAACCGGAACCGGAAGCGTGGAATTGGCCTCTATTCTAAGGTAAGCGTGGGGTTCAATTCTATAACCGTGGGTATGATCGATTTCATGTAGGGAATCAATTCATAGGTATAATTTCCGTTAATCGATAAATGTTAGGGACGAGGTTTTTCTATGTAGAAATGAATGTGTTATATCGTTAGTAGTACGATGCTCTAAGGTTTCCCTAATGGGGTAAATGTGTAGAAATGAATGTGTTATATCATTAGTAGTACGATGCTCTAAGGTTTCCCTAATGGGGCAAAAGGGTAGTTGTCCTAATTGTTTCGTAATTAAACCTTGATAGAGATTTGTAATTAATTATGTGAATAGGAGCAGATATGTTGTCCTTACGATCGTATGTTGAATTCTTAATTGTTAATTTAAGGTTGTTATTGCTCCCATACGTGAACAGGTGGAAAATGATAGTGTCTTGAGTTGTATGAGAATGATGCTCTGTTATGGACAGTTTGGTTGTAAGCATAAAGCTTTATTGTATGGTCGTTATGGTTGTGTTGTAGTCCATAATAGGTGCATTTCATGGCATATCATCTTGGTTGGCCTGAATTGGCGTTATTTGGAGTGTTGGCTCCTAAATGGGTTATTTGGGGTGTTGGCTCCTATCCCGAGTTTTGGAGTGTTGGCTCCTAAATGGGTTTTGGGTGTTGGCTCTTATCCCGAGTTTTGGGGTGTTGGCTCCTAAATGGTACCACATGCATATGCACAGTTGAGTTGCATTGCTGAGTCGCATAAAGCTGCATAATTACGTTGGTTGTCGGTTGTTGTGGCATACGTGAGATATGAATTTGCTTGCAAACGATTTTCGTTGATGTTTACAAGTTTGCGAAGATTATATTGTTCTGATATGATTTCTAACATGACTTTTATCATGCCTTATGTTATGTTGTTGATATCTCACCCCTTTACGTTGTATGTTGCCGCCATTGGTGGTAATTTGCAGGTAGCCCGGAATAGAGTTTCCGCTTTGTCGTTAAGGTGTCGTTGGTTGCTCTGATACGTAGCACTCTTGGGGGGGATGAACGATTTATATTATTGCTTTAGTTGATGTTCTTGTTGCTAAACTTTGTGAAGAACTTCTACTGCATTGTTTTAATTGAACCGTTGTAAGCTTATTACCTTCCGCCGAAAGTAATGACAAGTTGTTTTATGATTAAATGGTTAAGTAATACATTTTTGACTGTTCATCCAATTTCGTGCTACGTATGTTATTTGAATGTGGTTGCATAAATGCATATTGTCTGTTTAGTTGAATGTAACATCTCTGATATGAAGAATTCTGGACGTGTGACGACCGTCACACCTTCATTATGATCGTCATGCGTGCAATTTTTGTGCTGTTGCGCTCTGTTTGTTATATGGGTTGTTGTTTTTCCTGTTATCCGCAAGTGTTAGAGTTGGGGTGTTACAGGGAGGATCACTTCAACCCTTAATGCAAAGAAGCAGAGGGAGACCCACTCAACCTCTAACCAGTCATGCTCCTAGCTTAAACTAATCTAAACATGCACTATCCTAATGCAACAAGCAATTCAATCAATGAATGAGGAGAAGGACTTATGACAAATAATGGATTCACTCCACAAGTAATCATACAAGCATCTATCCTAAGGAAATAAATTGGGTGTTGGGAGGCCAGGGTAAGGTCCACAGGAACTTATCCCAGGCACTCAACCAACTAAAAGAGATCTGGGGGAATCCTAAGGGTTTGGCTCCTTCAAGAGATGTGCAACATTCTCCCCATAGGAGAGACTATGCTAACTCAAGAAGTTTCCTAAAAGGAAGGAATGAGAGAAATTTAGGAGAATGGAGATGAGAAGCAAGGTAAGTTCCACAGGAACTTACCACAGACACTCAACCAACTCCATTTCCTTTAGAGAGAGGGAGCTTTCATGGACTCAACCCCTTTATGATAGTGCAAGGTATTCCTCCACAGGAGAAAACATTGCTCACAAGGGGGATTCCAATCAAGCAAGGAAAAATTGAAGAGGAAACTACCCCTATAGGAAGAATCATCCACCTATTTAAGCTTCTAAAGAAACCACAAATGATACCTTCTAAGGACATATATCCTAAAGATACAAGGGTTAAAAAGGAGGTTTCTATCTAATTACCAATCTATCAAGAAAGGAAGAGGGACCTAGAATTATCTAAAGGTCATTTACAAGCCTAATCTATACACTTAACCTAGTTAGGATCACCTAAACTAAGGCTAATTTGTAAAATAAGAACTTAATAGAAAATCATTCCTAAAAATTCCAAGGAAAATACTACACTATCCTACATGTATCAACATTCTATGGTAGAAAAATCAGGGGTTAAGCCTAAATCAAAAGGTTCAAACTAAATCTAAAACTTCAAGGGTACACTAAAGGGCTCCAACAAAGAACACTCCTAAACAACTACCCTAAAACCCTATTTAAAATCATCTAAAAAACATAACAAAAATCACACAACATCATAAACATGTATATAACCAGCACAAAAAATTTCAAGATCAAACTCAAAAGCAAGAATGAGAAATAAAATCAACAAATTCAGTACACAATTATTCCATTATTAAAAACATATTACAATAGAAAATATGACATTAATTGCAAAAGAAATGGGAAATTGAAATTAAAAAGCATGGAAATATTCTAGACATCTCAATCTATATCCACAAATTTTCTCAGGATTTATTAACAACATTCATTATTTTTTATGAATTAAAACAAACAATCATTAAAACAAAAGAAATAAAGAAAAAGAAGAAAAAGAAATAATAGTGGGAGGTGTAACCAGCAGGACATACAAGGGTAATTTTGCCTGGGCCCAACAAGGTGGGGTGCGAAAAACGCGTGGGGGAATCAAGGCCCAGCTAAATATCACTTCAGCCCTTATTCTAAATGAAACAACGCCAGGGGGGTGCAGAGGGTAAGGTTTTCACATGTAAACTAATATGGGCCTGCGAATGGGGAGTGTGGATAGCATTCAGTACTAAGCCCATCTGAGCTTCACTAATCCAAACGGTGCTTTGGATGGGGATGAGGTGGCGCACGGTGAAACAAACGATCAGAGTAATAAGTCCAAGTACCAGCCTGATCCAATGGTGAATTCATTATCTTCTTCGTTTCAACATTCCAAGGGAGGGAAACCAGTCCGGTGGAGCTCGCGGTGGCCGGAAAATGCAAGCAGATTTCTCACAAACCTATCTCTCTCATAACTCAATGAAACGCCACGATTCTTGAATGAAAATCAAAGGATTTTTCACAAGGATCACAAATATCCTACTCAATCATGCTGAAACTTCAAAACTAGAGAGATCCATAGCCAAACATAAATCGGATTCAACCCTAATTCGTCTCTAAACCTCAAATTTTCTATCCAGAATCCACCTATGGTTCAATTCTAACTTAACCACATGTATCTAAGGCGCTAAATGCGTGTAAATTAAGAGGAAATTTGAGAGGTAAGAACCTGAGTTTGAGCTTCGAGCAAGGTGACTTTCAAGCCTCAATTCCCTTCCAAAGTGTGCAGATCACTTCAATGAATGATGATGAACACTTCTTGAAGTCCAATTTCTGCTGAGACTCTCCCAATCTCAAAATCTAAAAACCAAGTTCCAAGCTTCTTCACACACTTGCTCTAACTGATTCTCAACAGAATTTGCCACTAGAAACTTCTGAGAATGATCTTAATTCAATTTATATTCTGTTTAACACCTTTGGAGGCCCAAACAAAGTCCAATTTGTGATTTCCCATTTTCAATTTTCTTCCAAAAATCCACTTATGGTGTGCATGATTTTGGCTTGCTTTTGCCTTCAACTCACTCCAATTCACTTGCTTGACAGTTGTGGAGTATAATTAGATAGTTTTCCTTCTTTGATTTCAACCAAAGGGATGCATTTGAAATGTTACTTCATCATGAAGTAATCCTCCAAATGACCATGTTATGAACCTCAATTCAAAAATTTAATGATTCCAAAGAATTTAGAATATCAATTCCAATCAAAATGAGGACAAATTTGGGTTGAAAACATTCCATTACCAATTGTTTTGAATTTTTTCACTTTAATTCATTAAAATGGCCTTTTTGTGAAATTTCTTCAACCAATGCTTGATCCAATCCATATCAATGGACTCTTGATACTTGGATAAGCTAAAAACATCATTTTGAGAAACTTTCATGTTGAACAAAACTCCATTTGAAGCTTGCAAGATAGTGAAATTGACCTATAATTCAAAATGACCTGTAATTTCCAAATACCCAAAATACCCTTGACTTGTCAAAGTCATAACTTGAGTTCTACAAATTCAATCATTGACTTCTAGTACTCTATGGAAAGATAAGAGAATAAGGAACAACATTCATGTTAACCAAAAGTTCATAGGAATCATCCTTCTAGGGAAAACGTGTCATGCAAGTTGGGTAACTTTCAAGCTCCAAATTCACAGGCCTCAGATGACTTGTAACTTGCCTGACTCATAACTTGAGTTATATAAACCCTATCAATGACTTCTAGTACTAAAATTAAAGCTACGATCATGCCCTACAACAATCATGTTGGGGTCAAGATGAGATGAAGATCACATCTTGAGTTAAATGGCCTGGAAGTCAGGGGTCAAGCTAGGGGATTTTACACTGTCAAGTCTTAGAAACCCTAGCCTAAAACTTCTCAAACTCTTCAATCATGATGAGTTAACCTTGGAATCATCCTTATAACATCTCAATGCATCAATCCATGATCACATGGCTCTTGAATTAAGTCTCAACCTTCTTCAAATCCTCAATTGACTTAGGGTTGACCCAGTCAAACCCTAGCTGTACCAATCATGGCTGAGTCTTCTTAATCTTGCACAATGACCTGTCTAGGCCTCAAAGTGATCCACAACACTTCTCATAAGATCTCTCAAGACATCAAGTCCATCTCTATGGCTTCAGATTCATCTGATGGATTTCCACAACTCTCAAGTTAGGAGACACACACTTTTGGTTTCAACCACTCTCTCTGAGGATCTTAGACTTCTCTGGTGAGGATATCAACCCTTAAAAACTTGAATAACCTTCTTAACTAGCTTCAAAGTCTTGTATAGCCCTTGATTGGTAATCATAACTCTTGATCTCCTGCATACATGTCAATGAAATGCAAATGATAATGCTAATGTGAATGAAATGAAACATAAGCTAGGTAGAGAAAATGTTGGGCAAATTTTGGGGTGCCACAGCTGCCCCTATTCAAACGGCTTGGACCTGACTGGGTGAGAAGAGAACGGCTCTCAAACAATCAAGGTAAAAGACAGTTGAATACCAACAAACCCGGAAATTTGCCAACTGCGCAAGTACACGGTACTCTGATGGGGACAAATCTTCGGAACTGAAATAGCAGTTGCACGGCGACTTGCTCGAGAATTACTAATCTGAATCTTCGTTAGGATGATCATCTATGATTCACTGTAGATCTTCATCCTCAATTCATCGAGGGATCACTGGTTACACGGTAACTGGCGATCTGCCAACCGCACAGGTAGACGATACTCTGATTGGTAGGAACATCTTCAAAATTGAGCATGACAGTTGAACGGCAACTCTGCTGGGGAATCAGTCACATGGTAACTAGAAATTTGCCAACCACGCAAGTAAACAATACTCCGGTTGGTAGGACAATCTTTGAAGTCTGAAATGGCGGTTGCACGGCAACGGGCCCAAACCTCCATCAGGATGATCATCAGATTTTACTGCAGCCTCTTCCTCAAGTCATCAAGGGATCACTGGTCACACGGTAACTAGCGATACATAGCTGATATTATCATCAGGCATTCTGCGACACTGCGGCAGAAGAATTCCTCGGGACTCATCAGGTCATTAGTAACTTTTGGCAATCTCTATGGTTACGCCATCGGGCATTCAAAGAAATTCTCGGGCATCAGCCGGACTTCAATCATCAAGTCTTCAAGGAAGTTTCAACTTCTCTGGTTTAAAACCTGCTGGGGATGACATATCTCCACTGGGGATCCTGGAGAACTATCAAGTAACTCTACTTCAGGGCTCCAGAAATCATTCTGGATGAATCAACCCTGCTGAGGACTTCAAGAATCATCTTGGACAAATAACTCCGCTGGGGACTTCAAGACTCATCTTGAACCAATAACTCTGCTGGAAATTTCAGGAATCATCCTGAGCAAATACTCTGCCGGGGACTTTAAGCATCAACTTGAGCAACCCACTCTGGCGAATTCACTGGGGATTTCAAGAATCATCTTAAGCCATCAACTTCGCTGGGGAATTCAAGAATCATCTTGGGCAAACCGTTCTGCGTAGGAACACCTGCAAAACAAGAATGGTAACGACCTAGCTCATGTTCCATATGCATATGCTTTGACAATGGCGCAATGCTCCACACGGTGGAAATGCTACGCGTTTAGGGTAAATGCTATGCAATCATGCAAAATGCTACGACCCCATCAGCAAAATAAATGCTGAAGGGAAAAGCCTCCTGTCAAGGAGAAAGAACCACTCTGGTAGAGGAAGGAATCATCCTGCCGAGGAGAAGAAGTCATACCAATCTCAATTGGACTAAACCTGGGGAAACGAACTCCAGACGACTGCTGCAGGGGAACAAAGTTCTACAAGAACTTGAACCCGCTCAACCAGGTATTCAAACCACAAACTGTCGAGGAAACGACGTCAATCGCAGAAATAAATTGCACGGCCTTCGCAGATAAAAATTTCCTGGAGATAACGACTCCGGTGGAGAAATACAGCATCAGCTATTCAACATTCTACTGGGGAAAACCAATCACGGCCCGAACGGCTTCCAAGGACTCGGCTCTCTCGGGGAACTGCAAACTCGGCTGAGGAGGGTAACCAGACGCTGGAATCACTCCTACCTGCCGGGGAGAATACGACTCTGTGGGGACTTTCAATTCCGCTGGAGACTTCAGTCTGAGTTGTCGAGAGCTGCACACTTGCGAATAGTCTTTCATGAGAAAACTGTACATTGACCCAGCGCTGGGAAATGAATATACACTTCTGCGTATGACTCAGCTGGGGAGATGATGATCCTTCCTCAGATACGTCTGGTTGGGGAGAATCTACTCTGGTTGGGGAGACATCTCAATGCTCTTGGTCCCATGTTCAGACTCCATGGGGAGACGCTGCTGAACTCGTTGGGGAAGAAGGAATCATCCTGCTTAAAAACATCTGGTGTGCTGCCTGGAACGTCGAACTTGCAACAACACGAACAAGCAGACAAGATACCCTTCTCAAAGGGACCTATCAAGGTTATCATTCTACGAAAATGTTCAGGTAATTCAATGTTTCAACAATAATCGGCCTAGGCCAACAAGTTTATGTATGCGCATTTTACCAAAAACATCGGGCGTTCTTTTTCGCAAACAAAACAGATAAACGCTAAACACACAAACAAAATTGCTGAATAGTATACGTTTTATTGATAACAAACCCCTGAATGGGCAAAAATGTTTTACAACAGATGCAAGATCCTGAAATGAGGAAGCTACGCAGGCATAATAACATAAATATACATCAGTATATACAAATGTCAGCAATGTGGCGTAGACGAACACCATGAGTTGATCCCTCTATGACCCACTCGACTTCGATACTTCTCCGATGCTTCAGCTTCAGAAGAGATTGATTCAGATAAACGACCCTTGGGTCTTCCAAACCACCAAACAATGAAAGTCCATACGCAGAACGCAGTCATTTGCTTTTCCACTCCCTAAATTTTGCCTGAACCGCCCCTTCGGGTTTTCGATTCACCGGGATACCCTTTTTTGCCAAAGTCGCCCTTTCAGTTTTCGACTTTGCGGGTGTACATTTTTCATTTATATCCCTAATTTTTGCCCGAACCTTTTTCCTTTTTTATGGTTCGCCGGGATGCCCCATTGTTTCCTGGATATTCTTTTTTCTTTCCAGCGGGTCATTTTTTAAACAAAGTATTTTTTAACTGCGTCCGCGTTCACAGGGGATGCGAAATCCTCGCCATCCATCGTGGATAACAACAAGGCTCCTCCCGAGAAGACCTTGCTGACGACGTACGGACCTTCGTAATTGGGAGTCCACTTGCCCCTGTGATCGGAGTGTGGTGGAAGAATCTTCTTCAGGACGAGTTCACCCATCTAAAAGCTTCTAGGACGCACCTTCTTATCATAAGCTTTCTTCATTCAGCTCTGGTACAGACGACCATATGCAATCGATGTTAATCTCTTCTCATCCATCAGGCTGAGTTGGTTCAGTCGGTTCTTAATCCATTCTTCCTCATCGAGTTTCACGTCAACCAAAACTCGTAAAGAAGGAATCTAAACTTCTAATGGTAGGACAGCTTCCATACCGTACACTAGTGAGAAAGGAGTTTCCCCAGTTGATATGTGTACCGTCGTACGATAATCGTGCAATGCAAATGGCAACATCTCATGCCAATCTTTGTAGGTCACCACCATCTTTTGAACTATCTTTTTAATGTTTTTGTTGGCTGCTTCAACCGCGCCATTCATCTTCGGCCGGTAAGGTGATGAGTTGTGATGTTCAATCTTGAAGCTCTGGCATAACTCCTTCATCATCTTGTTATTCAGATTCGAATCATTATCAGTAATGATCCGTTCGGGAATTCCGTATCGATAGGTGATATCCTTCTTTATGAATCTAGCCACCACCTGCTTGGTCACATTAGCATACGAGGCTCCCTCCACCCACTTGGTGAAGTAGTCGATGGCTACCAAAATGAAATGATGACCATTAGATGCAGTGGGCTCGATCTTACCTATCATGTCGATGCCCCACATGGAGAACGGCCACAGGGAGGACATGACATTCAACGGGCACGGCGGCACATGGATTTTATCAGCATAAATCTGGCATTTATGACATCTCTTCGCAAATTTGAAGCAATCTGACTCCATCGTCATCCAGTAATATCCTGCTCGTAGGATCTTTCTCGTCATAGCATGCCTGTCGGCGTGCGTACCAAATGTGCCTTCATGGACTTCTTCCATGAGCAAACTCGCTTCTTTCTCATCTACACATCTGAGTAGCACGAGATCATGGTTTCTCCTATACAGAACTCCATCAGGATTGAGGTAGAAATTTCCAAACAGCCTCCTCAGAGTCTTCTTATCCTGACTGGATGCTCCCGCAGGATACTCCTTAGTCATAAGGAAAGTCTAGATATCATGGAACCATGGCTTGCCATCGGAGGCTTCCTCGATTGCAAAAACGAACGCAGGTCTATCAAGAGGATAAAGGACAATTCTCGGAGCTTCGTTCCAAAAATTGACTTTATACATCGAAGCCAACGTGGCTAAGGCATCAGCCATCTGATTTTCAGCTCTGGGCACATGATGGAGTTCCACTCGGTCAAAGAACGGAAGCAGCCTTTTGGCGTAATTCATGTACGGCACCAAATTCGGTTGACGAGTCTCCCACTCCCCTTTAATTTAGTTAACAACAAGTGCCGAGTCACCATATACATCTAGGTTTTTGATTCTCAAATCAATCGCTTCTTCTAAACCCATGATGCATGCTTCGTATTCTACTTCATTATTGGTGACCGGAAACGTCAATCTAGCAGTGAATGGGATGTGGGATCCATGGGGAATCGTAATGATTGCCCCAATGCCACTTCCATAAGAATTAACCGCCCCGTCAAATATCAATTTCCACTAGGATTTCCTGTCTGGCCCCTCGTCGGGCAACGGTTCATCACAATCTTTCACTTTGAGAAACATAATATCTTCATCAGGGAATTCAAATCTCATTGGCTGATAATCTTCGATCGGCTGTTCGGCAAGGTATTCAGACAATACGCTCCCCTTGATGGCCTTCTGGGAAACGTACTGAATGTCATATTTCGTCAACACCATTTGCCATCTGGCAATCCTGCCCGAAAGAGCTTGCTTCTCGAAGACGTACTTGATCGGATCCATCTTCGAAATTCGCATGGTTGTGTGATTGAGCATATACTGTCGTAAACGTTTTGCAGCCCACGCGAGTGCGCAACACGTTTTCTCCAGCATTGAGTAACGGGATTCACAATCTGTGAACTTTTTACTCAGTAATAAATGGCATGCTCCTTTCTGCCAGTCTCGTCATGCTGACCGAGAATACACCCCATACTATTCTCAAGAACTGTCAAGTACATGATTAAGGGTCTTCCGGCCACTGGGGGTATCAAGATTGGAGGTTCCTGCAGATACTGTTTTATCTTGTCAAATGCCTTCTGGCAATCCTCGTTCCAGATAATCGCCTGATCTTTTTTTAGTAGCTTGAACATCGGTTCACACGTGGCCGTGAGCTGGGATATAAACCTTGCAATGTAGTTTATTCTGCCCAGGAACCCACGAACTTCTTTTTCGGTTTTTGGTGCTGGCATATCTTGTATTGCTTTTATCTTCGCAGGATCAACCTCAATGCCTTTTTCACTCACAATAAACCCCAATAGTTTTCCAGATCATACTCCAAAAGTACACTTGTTAGGATTCAACCTCAACCTGAACTTCCTAAGCCTCTCAAAAAGCTTCAGCAAATTGACCAGATGTCCCTCCTCCGTTTGGGACTTCGCAATCATGTCATCAACATAGACTTCAATCTCATGGTGAATCATTTCATGAAACAAAGTAACCATTGCTCGTTGGTAAGTGTCCCCTGCGTTCTTCAGACCGAAAGGCATTACCTTGTAGCAAAATGTTCCCCAAGGTGTAATAAACATAGTTTTCTCCATGTCCTCTGGCGCCATCTTGATCTGGTTATAGCCGGAGAAGCCATCCATGAACGAAAACACGGAGAACTGAGTTGTATTGTCGACCAACACATCAATATGAGGGAGCAGGAAATCATCTTTAGGGCTCGCCCTATTCAAATCCTGATAATCGACGCACATCCGCACCTTACCGTCCTTCTTCGGTACAGGTACTATGTAAGCGACCCACGGAGGGTAAGTAGTGACCACTAAGAAGCCAGCATCGAGCTGCTTTTGCACTTCTTCCTTGATCTTAACGGCCATATCTGGTCGCGTCCTTCTAAGCTTCTGCTTAACGGGAGGACAATCTTCTCGCAGTGGCAAGTGATGGACCACGATGTCAGTATCAAGTCCGGGCATATCCTCGTATGACCAAGCAGAGATGTCACTATACTCTCGAAGCATCTCGACCAATCTCTGCTTGACATCACTCTGCAATGCAGCCCCTATCCTGACATTCCTGACAAGTTCCTCAGAACCCAGATTCACAATCTCAATCTCTTCCTCGTGAGGCAGAATGATTTTCTCTTCTTGTTTCAACAAACGGGCCAACTCTTCGGGAAGGTCTTCGTCTTTGTCAATCTCTTCTTCAGCTTGATAGATCGGGAAATCAAAGTCGAAGTGAGTCATAGAAGGTCCAGAGTCGATGTCATCTGCGATGTGAATCCTACAATAACAAGGGTTAAGCTTAAAACAAGGATATGCAGGTTAGCACAAACCTTATTGCCATTTTATTGTTTTTCAAAACAAAAATATAAAACAGGAATAACAGAGATTACAACATTTGAATGCAAAGAAAAACGCCCTTTGATTTATTGATAAACTATATGTACATAACCAAACAAGGCCCTGACAATAAAACCACTATGCCCCGGGTAGGACATAGGGTTGTACAATAATTGAAGGAAGTAAATCATTACTCTTTGCCTATCACTTGGATGATATCCCTGATGGACCAGTTGTTGAGGCTCTGGCCTGGTTTGCTTGGCTGAATCCAAGAATCCAGGTCGCAATCGCTGTCTTCGCCGTCTTCAGACACTGCGTTGACATTTTCAAATATCACCCCACCTCTTGTAAACTGGATAGGCCCTTTGACGCGCGGTGCACTGTGAGAGGAGGAGGCATCAGCATCAGGAGAGTACCCTAACCCAAACTTATCCTGTTTGTTAGGTATTTCCAGAACTTGCCCCCAGCCTGGGGCGGAGCCAGCTTGAACAACAGCCTGAGCTTCCATGAAGGAAGAGAGACAAGGTTCGAATGCCTAACACAAGGTTTCGTGGATCTCGCCATCCACCTCAACATATTTGAAAGATGACAAATGGCTCACCATTATGTCTTCCTCGCCACAGACAGTTACAATGCTACCCCCCACAGCATACTTGAGCTTTTGTTGCAATGTAGAGGTCACTGCACCAGCAGAATGGATCCATGGTCGGCCTAACAGACAGCTATAGGCTGGCATGATGTCCATGATGTAGAAGACTGCGTCGAAAGTTTCCGGCCCAACTTGGATGGGTAGAGTTACTTCTCCAAAGACATGACACTTGGTTCCATCGAAAGCTTTCACAAGCAGATCACTGGGTGTGCAAATCAATCCTCTCGTATCCAGCTTCATCAGGGCTTTCTTCGGGAGAACATTGAGAGATGATCTGGTGTCCACCAACACATGGGACATAACTGTTCCCCTACACTCTATCGAGATATGCAGGGCGCTATTGTGGTTTCTTCCCTTCGGCGTCAGCTCTAGGTCAGTGAACCCTAACCCGTTCCCGGTGTTCACATGGGCTACCACCCCCTCCAGCTGGTTGATCGAGATCTCCTGCGGTACATACGCGGCATTCAGGACCTTTAACAGCGCGTTACGATGTGCCTCAAAACACAGCAACAAGTTCAAAATAGAGATTTTCGACGGTGTTTGATGAAGATGATCAACGATCTTATAATTACTCTTCTTGATCAACCTCATGAATTCCTCAGCGTCCTTTACAAGTAAGTCCTTCTCTACCCCACGAGGGGTTTCCTCAACGACCTTACTCTTTCCCTTATCATTTTTCTCAACTTTGTCAGTTTTGTCAGCCACAACCTCAGGTGGAGCAAATACTCTTCCGCTACGTGTGATCCCGCCGGTTCCCACTAAGTTGTCCACAGACTGCCAAGATGGCTCCAATTCCAATTTTTGTCCGTTACAGTAGACTTCTGCTCCATAGTGCCATGGAACAGTGTTGGTACTTTTAAAGGGTATAGGCCCAGCCTTGGTGATGGTAATCGTGGATGGCCTAGCCGCAGAAATGGTTGTTGTCTTGCGAGGGATGGTGATGGTGGCAACTTCATCATCTTGTTTCAGCATCACCTCTCCAGACCTGTATTCAGCACTCCGGCTAAACTGCAAGATTCCTTCGGTCATCAGACTCTGAATCCCCATTATCAGTTGTTCACAGCCGTCTGAACGGATCGCACAATCAGTACACAATTCTCCACAGCCCGGAAAGATGCCTCTCTTCATCAGCTTGGCTTTAACGAAGTTAAGCGGTGTCTTCAGATCCTTGACATCAGTCAGCAAATCCGAGTCTTCTTCTCCAATAATGGGATTCACCCCATCTCCCCCATGGTTCGGCATAGGGTTCTTTGTGATGTTCGACACATTATCAGAAAAATTGATGAGTTTAGCATCCACCATGTCTTGCACCTTGTGCTTGAAGGCCTTACAGTTTTCTATCGTGTGGCCAGGTGCCCCCGAGTGAAAATCACATCTTGCATTCGCATCATAGCCCTGTGCAGGCGTCCCTGTCAAGGGAGCCAGGGTTCTCTTCTGCACTAGCTGTAACTGAAGCAAAGTTTGTAGAAGTTGAGCATATGACATAGGCGGTGTCTCAAGATGACGATTTTCCAGAGGTGCTTTGTTCTGGTACCTTCTATACCCTTGCTGAATTTGTTGTTGCTGCTGCTGTTGAGGTTGTTGGACAGCAGGGATGGTTATGCTAGCAACTTGCTGGCGCTGGCCCTTACATTTCCTCCGAGCGTTAGACATTGCGCTCGTCTCTCCTTCACGCCTTTTGCTACTGTATGGCTTCTTTCCTCCTCCAGCTGAGGTTAGATCAACACCCTGAATTTTTCCCAGTTTGATCCCATTTTCAACATGCTCGCCAGTAATGATGAGATCGGAGAAACTCCCTGACATACCACTGACCATTTTCTCGTAATAGACCCCCGGAAGAGTGGCTACAAACATCTCAACAAGCTCTCATTTAACCATCGGCGGCTGAACTCTAGCTGCTAATACACGCCATCTCTGGGCGTACTCTTTGAACCCCTCATTGTTCTTCTGAGACAGGTTCTGCAGTTGAACCCGGTTAGGAGCTAAGTCACTGTTATACTGATAATGGTGTACAAAGGCCTCAGCAAGGTCTTTCCATGTACGTACACTGGTGGGTTCCAAACTCATATACCATTCCAAGGATGGGCCGGACAGGCTGTCTTGGAAGAAGTGCATCAGCAACTTCTCATCTTCAGAGTGAGCGGACATCTTTTGGTAGTATGACCTTAGATGGACACGAGGGCAAGTGGTGCCCTTGTACTTCTCAAAGTCGGGTACCTTAAATTTGGGAGGCACCTTGAAATCATAAATCAATCCCAGTTTAGTCATGTCAACCCCCAAAGTATTCAAGTTCTCGAAACTCTTCATTTTGTCCTCGAGCACTTTAAACCTCAGACGGGCTTCAGCATTCAATTCTCCCTCAGCTCCCTTCTGTGAGAACAAGTCTTATTGGCAATCCTCTAACCATGGCTGATTGCCATTGCCAGCAGCAAACCCAGCATTCTAAATACCATACAGATTCCCAGCACCAACATTCCCTGCATTGCCAGTTCCTCTAGTGTTGCCATGGCTTAACCCAGCATTGCCATTGGCTACAAAGTTACCGTTACCGACGCCAGTCGTATTTCCATTAAGCCCGATGTTAGTGACCATATTGCCGTTACCACTTCCGTTCCCTCCCGTCACTGGGATGCCATTCTGCGGGGTCTCAACAAGTGGAGGGATTGGAGTTCTCCCACCATGAAGCACACTGTTGCTGTCAACCCTCGAGATCAGTGGCTGCACCAAGGTTTTGAGCTGGTCTTGGCCGTTAGCGACCACTTGCATGAGCTCCATGAAGCGGTCTATCCTCTCTCTGAGTTCCTGGATGTCAGTCTGCACTTGCTCCATTGCTCTCGCTTGGTTCGCTCTGGTCGAGTATCGGTGGATCGGTCTTCGGTCAATCCTGAAACAACCTGCACACACAAAGGGTTAGAAAAATGGCCAGGTACCTGTCATGCAAATGATTCATGCAAATGCAAACACATATCCATGCATTAGGAGGAAGTCCCCCTTGATTCTAGCTTCCAAGACAAATAAAGTCTACCGTCCAATCATGGAAAGAAAACCCTCATATATATATCAAAGAAAACCCACGCGGGTAGTGTACAACAGTAACTAAATACAACTGAAGCGACAATCGTGATCCCAACCAACAGGCCTGGTGGTGATCAGCATATCAATGCATAAAATGTACAAAGGAAATACGGAGAAATCAAGCGCGGCCACGGGCACGGAAATCCTCTAGTAACTTCTTCATAGCGGGATGATCTGGCTGGGTGAGCAGGCCTTGGATCAGCAGATCCCTTTGCCTAATGGACTCTGGAAGGTTCTCAGCAACGCTCCTAGAAACACCTTCTTCATAACGGTTCTCCACCCTACTCCTCTTAGCATCAGCCCAGAGTTGACAATCCATCAGGTTTGCCTTGGTCTCAACCAACCTATACTGGACATCTCGTTGCAGTGAAGCCTCAGCCTCTATCTTCTTGTCTTTGACTTCCATCTGAGCTTCTAACTGGGCTATCTGTTGCTTCAACTTTTCTTCCCGCGCTCCTTGTGGCTAGTCAACGTGTTGTTCCACAGCTTCTCGTACTGGGTCAACTTTCGGTACGCCTTATCCAGCTCCTGCTTCTTGGTGGTCAATACCCCATGCACTGCCTTCAGGTCCAACCCGAGACGTTCCCTGGAATCAGTCTCTTTGGTCAAATTAGCACCCATGTGGTTGATCAACTCTGTCTGCTTCTTGCAGGTGTAGACGGCTTCGCTCTTTTCTCTTCGGAGTTGGGCGATCTCATTTTCCAGCTCTTCGTTGGCTTTGACTAGCTCTTCATTCTTAGCCTGAAGCTGCTCATACTTCTGGATTTCGATCATGGTAACCTCTGGAGGACAGTCCTGCATGGCAGGAGGAAAAGGCATTAGCACTTTTCTGCTCTGCTATGAATCCAGTCCACGTAAGGAGGATAAGCTTGATTATTGCTTTTCCCCAGCGAGGTCTTTCCTTTTCGGTGAACGTTATTCCAGGCATGTTCAAATCTAACCAGATCATCCCCATCTAATGCACCAGTGAGGTACAGAGATTCCTGTACCTCTTTGTCTTTAGGAGGGCCCCTCAAGGCATACCCGAATTGCCTGATAGCGATAGATGAATTGTAGTTGATACAACCCTTCCTACCCACAAGAGGGATATTAGGAAAGTTCCCACAGCTGTAAATAATTTCACTCCCCAGGCAATCTCTATCAAACCAATCAATGTCCTCGGCAGACAAGCTCATCAGACGCTCAGACCACTCTTTCGTCTCTGCAGTCTTTATAAAAGGACCATCCTTGGGTAGATGAGTGACAAACCATCTGTAGAACAGTGAAGCACAACAGGATACACTTTTACCTCTTCTATTCTCGTTCTTGTAGTGCACCGAATGATACACGTCTCCGAGCAAGGCAGGGATGGGATTCTTTGAAACGAAGATACGAAGGGCATCCACATCCACAAAATCTGGAATATTGGGGAATAACATGATACTGTATATGCACAGTGCCAAAATAGCTTTGAATGCCACCCAGCATTCCTTCTTGGCGAAGTGTCGGGCTTTCTCAGCTAGAAAAGATAATGGGAACCCCCAGGCCCCATTTCTCTTGACTATCTTTCCTTTCAACTTAGAAACATCAATATGCAGAGCTGTAGCAATCTTAGCCAAATCTGGCTCCTGATCAATAGGCCAAAAGGGTACCTGAGCAAGAATGGGTATCTCTAATATGACAGAAAACTCTTCTAGAGTGGGGGCCAGCACATAGCTTGGAAATGTGAAGCAACGCAACGGTGGATCATAAAACTGAAGCAGAGTCTGGAGTTCGTTCAATTCATACACAAATGGCTTGCATACAACGCTGAGCAGCTTCCCATAGGTTCCTCTGAAGTCTCTCATTGCTTCCTTACCAGGCAAAGAAATCAAACTCCTCAGAGTAGTAATATCTGGAGTAGGGAATTTATAGGCCAAAGTTCTTCTCACATTGGGCTCCATGATGGACACAGAACGGACAAGATTGCTAGAATCGAGAGAGAACTGCACACCTGCAACACAGATACATGTTAGATGCAATGCAATATGAAAATGTAAATGCAAATGCAACATGCAGCAGAAGATCAAGGGTGTTGTGCTGTGCTGTGAAGTGGCAGGTCATAATTTTGCTTCAGCAAGAAAATACCACACTCTGATAATAAAGGTATTGAAACCCATAATACTGATTCACTGTCAAGAAAACCAGGTTGTCTGAAGGTTACGGTTTCCTGCAATAACCCGACCCCGCTCACTGGTATGGACCTAATCACAGAAAAGGTTCGGCATCCTATGTGTTCATCAGCGTCACAGACTTTCAAGAAACGATGATACGATACCCAGAAGGTGTGGCATCATTATCTCTTGAAGTGGCCTCACTTAGCTGAATCACAAATGTCGGTTCCCAGAGTCGACAATCCTTAGATATGAAATCCTTTCGATGGCCCTCTGGGCTGGAAATGGAAATCATCTCAAAGAATCTCGTCTGAGTGCAGATTGCGTGGGAACTAGTGCATGCCCAACATGCAGGTTCACCACTAATCTGCTCTAATACTATGTAGCTCTCATGCCTAGGTCTGGCTTATCACTCATTAGAACCCCTCCCACAACAGCACAGATAATCATATCATACTGAAAATAAAATGTGAGAAATAAAATGCGATAAATAAATACAACCCAACAAGCAAACAAGCGCTAGGATTGACTCGCATATGGAACCGTTGGATTCCCCAGCAGAGTCACCAGTTGTCGCTACCGCGAAAATAAGGTGCCGGCAAAATAGAAGAGTCGCCACCTTTCGTTATTTATCCCTCAGAACGGGAAAGGAAACGATCGGAAGAACCTGACAAAAAGTTATAAGACAAGGTCATCGCAACCATATCTAGATTCGGGAGTCGGTTACGCAAGGGGAAGGTATTAGCACCCCTCACGTCCATCGTACTTGATGGGATCCACGCTTGTTGTGTTTATCTGACGGGCTTATTAATCTATCTACCTATCAAGGCTGGTCTGAAAAGAAAAGAAAAATGACTCGGTAAAGCGTCGCACTTTATGCCTACGTATTCTCATCAGAGAATGAGAAATCAGAGTCAACGTAGTTCGGCTAACTACGGGTTACGGGGAAGGTGGCTCGCCAATACGTCATTATTGTGCCTACGTACTCTCAACATATATGAGAGATCAGAACTTACGTAGTTCGGGAAAATACGAATTACGGGGATTCAGATTCATCTGTTTTTTCGAGTAGGGTTAACAAACAGTTCCAGCAGTTTGGCGTACGCAGCTCGACCATTGGAGACTTAGGCGTTACCGTTTGCGGTAGAACTGGGAGTTAACGACACTCTTTTCTTCAGAAAAGCTTCCTTTGAATTATGGGCCCATGGGGCAAAAAGGTTTGAAGTTTGTTTTTTTTCTTTTACGGAAGAACTGTTTTATATGGTTGTCTGTAGTTGGTACAGCACTAGAGACTATGACTTAGGAACGAATGCGTCGTATAGCGTCCAAAGGACATATACTAAACACCCTAGACGATTAAGAGGAGACCGCTCAATTATCATTTCCCAAGTAGCTTAAGGCTCGTAACGCGCTTATAATAACTTGCCTTTATTACGTTTTTTACTGTTGTTTTGAGATGAGAAGAGACCGAACTCTATGGGGAGACTGTCAAGTCCTAATGTTGTCATGCCAAGGATTCATCCTATGGTCGAGGTTTGAAACAGGGATCTCCTAGAAGTTATCATGCATAGGTTTCAACCTAAAGTTATAATCATCACTTCCTTATCAAAGAAAGTGAGATTCCTAGGGGATCATGCCAAAGGGATACAGAAACAAATAAAGCATCAGCTTAAACCGATAAACAGTAAACAGTAAAGATGCATATGCAATGCAGCAATACAAGCAGAGGGAGACTCACTCAACCTCTTAGCAATCAAGCAAAATAAAAACAGACAAAACAGACAAGTAGAGGGAGCTCACTCAACCTCTATTATGCAAATATGTCAATTATAAAAATGAAAAAACAACACACAAGCAAGGGGAGTATCACCTCAACCCTTAATGCAAAGAAGCAGAGGGAGACCCACTCAACCTCTAAGCAGTCATGCTCCTAGCTTAAACTAATATAAACATGCACTATCCTAATGCAACAAGAAATTCAATCAATGAATGAGGAGAAGGACTTATGACAAATAATGGATTCACTCCACAAGTAATCATACAAGCATCTATCCTAAGGAAATAAATTGGGTGTTGGGAGGCCTGGGTAAGGTCCACAGGAACTTATCCCAGGCACTCAACCAACTAAAAGAGATCTGGGGGAATCCTAAGGGTTTGCCTCCTTCAAGAGATGTGCAACATTCTCCCCACAGGAGAGACTATGCTAACTCAATAAGTTTCCTAAAAGGAAGGAATGAGAGAAATTTAGGAGAATGGAGATGAGAAGCAAGGTAAGTTCCACAGGAATTTACCACAGACATTCAACCAACTCCATTTCCTTTAGAGAGAGGGAGATTTCATGGACTCAACCCCTTTATGATAGTGCAATGTATTCCTCCACAGGAGAAAACATTGCTCACAAGGGGGATTCCAATCAAGCAAGGAAACATTGAAGAGGAAACTACCCCTATAGGAAGAATCATCCACCTATTTAAGCTTCTAAAGAAACCACAAATGATACCTTCTAAGGACATATATCCTAAAGATACAAGGGTTAAAAAGGAGGTTTCTATCTAATTACCAATCTATCAAGAAAGGAAGAGGGACCTAGAATTATCTAAAGGTCATTTACAAGCCTAATCTATACACTTAACCTAGTTAGGATCACCTAAACTAAGGCTAATTTGTAAAATAAGAACTTAATAGAAAATCATTCCTAAAAATTCCAAGGAAAATACTACACTATCCTACATGTATCAACATTCTATGGTAGAAAAATCAGGGGTTAAGCCTAAATCAAAAGGTTCAAACTAAATCTAAAACTTCAAGGGTACACTAAAGGGCTCCAACAAAGAACACTCCTAAACAACTACCCTAAAACCCTATTTAAAATCATCTAAAAAACATAACAAAAATCACACAACATCATCAACATGTATATAACCAGCACAAAAAATTTCAAGATCAAACTCAAAAGCAAGAATGAGAAATAAAATCAACAAATTCAGTACACAATTATTCCATTATTAAAAACATATTACAATAGAAAATATGACATTAATTGCAAAAGAAATGAGAAATTGAAAATAAAAAAACATGGAAATATTCTAGACATCCCAATCTATATCCACAAATTTTCTCAGGATTTATTAACAACATTCATTATTTTTTATGAATTAAAACAAACAATCATTAAAACAAAAGAAATAAAGAAAAAGAAGAAAAAGAAATAATAGTGGGAGGTGTAACCAGCAGGACATACAAGGGTAATTTCGCCTGGGCCCAACAAGGTGGGGTGCGAAAAGCGCGTGGGGGAATCAAGGCCCAGCTAAATATCACTTCAGCCCTTATTCTAAATGAAACAACGCCGGGGGGGTGCAGTGGGTAAGGTTTTCACGTGTAAACTGATATGGGCCTGCGAATGGGGAGTGTGGATAGCATTCAGTACTAAGCCCATCTGAGCTTCACTAATCCAAATGGTGTGTTTTGGATGGGATGAGTGTTGCACCCCAAAATTTGCCCAACATTTCTTTACCTAGCTTGTGTTTCATTTCATTCACATTAGCATTATCATTTGCATTTCATTGACATGTATGCAGGAGATCAAGAGGTATGACTACCAATCAAGGGCTACACAAGACCATGAAGCTAGCTAAGAAGGTTATTCAGGTGCCCAAGGGTTGATATCCTTGTCAGAGAAGTTAGAAGATCCTCAGAGAGAGTGATTGAAGCCAAGTGTGTAGGTCTCCTAACTTGAAAGTTGTGGAAAGCCATCAGATGATTCTGAAGCCATGAAGTTGGACTTGAGGTCTTGATAAAGCTCATGAGAAGTGTTGAAGACCACTTTAAGGCCTATACAGGTCATTGTGCAAGATTAAGAAGGCTCAGCCATGAGTGGTGCAGCTAGGGTTTGACTCGGTCAACCCTAAGTCAACTGATGATTTGGAGAAGGTTGAGACCTAATCCAAGAGCCATGTGATCATGGATTGATACATTGAGATGTTATAAGGATGATTCCAAGGTTAACTCGTCATGATTGAAGAGTTTGAGAAGTTTCAGGCTAGGGTTTCTAAGACTTGACAGTGTAAAATCCCCTAGCTTGACCCCTGACTTCAAGGCTATTTAGCTCAAGATATGATTGTCATGTCATCTTGACCCTAACATGATTGTTGTAGGGCATGATCGTAGCTTTAATTTGAGTACTAGAAGTCCTTGATAGGATCCATAGAACTCAAGTTATGAGCCAGACAAGTTACAAGTCATCTGAGGCTTGTGAATTTGGAGCTTGAAAGTTACCCAACTTGCATGAAACGTTTGCCCCAGAAGGATGATTCCTATGAACAATTGGTCAACATGAATGTTGTTCCTTATTCTCTTAACTTTCTATAGAGTACTAGAAGTCCTTTATAGGATTTTTAGAACTCATGTTATGGCTTTGACAAGTCAAGGGTATTTTGGGAAGTTATGATTATAGGTCATTTTTGGTTATAGGTCATTTTCACCAACTTAGACACCTCAAATGAAATTTTGTTCAACTTGAAAGTTGCTCAAAATGGGGTTTTAACCTTGACCATGTATCAAGGAGACATTGAAATGGTTCAAGGAAAGACTTGGTTCAAGAAGTGGTGAAAAAGGAAGGATTAAAATGGATTAAATGACCAAAAATTCAAATAAATCATTTTGTGTGCAAATGGAGCAAAGTAATATCATTTTTTGAATGGAAAAAGCATTTTAGAAACTTTGGCAATGCTAGAATTTTGTTTTGAGTCCAATATCATGCCCTTTTTCTTTGTTTCTTCATGATGAAGTAACATGACATACACAAGCCATTGGATGAAAACAAGGAGGGAAACATCACCATTCATGTTCAAAATCTCATGAGAAGTTGAATGCAAGCTTGCTAAGGCCAAAACAGAGTGGGAATCGTGACTCGTGTAAGTGAGATTTTGGAGAGAATTTGAAAATCCAATTTCTCATTCTGAAGCTTTGAGAGAGTTCTAGATGATTCTAATGAGTTCTATATAAGTGGTTGAGTGTGTTCAACCATTTTTTGGAAGAGATTGAAGCCTGAAGCAGAGAGTGAGGTTGAAATTTCATAGCTGCAAGTTGAAATCGAGTTCTAAGTTCAAGACCAATTCAGGAGAAATTGAAGATTGCATTAGCTTTGGAAGGAGTTTTGGAGTGTATCTGCATCATCTTGGAGGCTGAAGTGATCAAGAACACCTTCTGTTACACCTCTGAACACAGGTTGGTACATTTTGTTTTTGTGCATAATCTAGGAGGAGATAGATATAAATCTATAGGTGGTTAGGATCTGGATGATGTATAAATGGATTTGAGCTGATCAATTTGAGCATTAGAGACAAGTTAGGATGTGGATCATTTTCTGTTGAAGCTGAATTCTTGCAATTCTTGGATTAATAATCAAGATTAGATAGGGGAAATTGATCACCATGAGATAAGGATCATTTATGTGCATTTAATTGAAGTTCTGATGAGATTCAAGATTGAGGTGTATTTTGGAATGGCTATCGGGTTTGAAAATCCATGGAGATTTAGATGATTCTAAGGCTGGATTCATGATCAGCATGAAAAACTGGACAAGATGATGTATCATTTTGTAATTTTTGATGAACTGTGTGTTGGTCTTCACCGGAGAAGACGGTGGCGCCACTGTTCAGGCCACCGTCTGTAATTTCCCTCCACCTGAACATTTGAATGAAGAAGATGAGTTGTGAGCGTTGGATCATTACTGAAGCTTGACCAAGTCCATGGAATGAATGGCCACGATTGAGTTTGAAAGTCAGCCTTGGACTCCTTCATCAATACGCACCGTTTCACTTAACTGAAGCAAATGGGCCTAGTGTTTGAATTGATATCCGCACCCCCCATCTGGCCCAACCCAGGATTTGAACTTATGTTATTTGATATTTGCCACACAAGTTTATTAATTTCTTTTGTTTTACCTTTAATTTCATCATTTCATGTTAGTTTGAAAATAATTCATGAAAAATAGAAAAATAGGTCAATTAATTCCAAGTCTTTTTCCCTGATTCATGATTGAATCTAGAATTTTGTAGATAAAAAAATATTAATAAATCATGCATTTTTTATTTTTATTTGCATTTTTGAATATTAATTGATATTAAAATAACCATGGTTGATACCTTGTTTTGATGAATTTTGTTTGAGCACTTGGTGATGATTCTTGCCTTGATTTTTTGTGTATAGCTAGAATAGATATGCATGTTCCCCTTAGGTTTTTCTCACATTTTTGTGATGAATGTAGGTGGTAGTTTTAAGTTGAAACTTTAGGTGCTCTATTTTTAGGGTTTATGCTTAGTACCTTGGGATTTAGGTTTTATGTCTAGGACTTGGTGGATGATTCAACCTCTGAATTTTGTAGGGTAGATTCATGATTGAATTAGGGTACCATAGTTATTTTTGTAGGATTTTACAATTGGTTTTAGTATTTTAGTTAGGATTAACTTTAGTACTAGGTTTTAGGTGATCCTAACTTGCTAATTCAACTAGATTGATTTCTCTAACCCCCTTAGATTAGGGTTATGCTTATCTTGCTCTTGGATGGTGATGAAGACAATCTTGGGCTATCATGGATTGAATGAATAAGCTTGGATGTGAAGATTTCCCTTCTTTTGGTGTAGTGTTGATTAGGTGTTAAGATTAGGGTTTGTAGGCAGAGCTCTTAGAATAGATTTTCTTCCTTCATGAAACATGGAAGGTGTTGATCACTTCCATTCCTCCCTATGATGTAAGGTCCCATTGTGAAGTCCCCATCCCTCCTTTGGTAGGATGTGTGGCTCCTCACAAATTGGTAGGACCTTTGAGGGTTCCCTTCCTTGATGGTGGAGTGCTTAGAGGTGACCTTTGGTCTTCACTTTGCTTCTCCCTATCCCCACCTTGCTCTTGTTAGATGAATCTTTCTCCCTTGCTAGAGGATGGAGTTCCTTGCTAGAAGATTGAAGATGCTAGAGGTTACACTTCCCCTTTGTTTGAAGACTGCCCTTGGAGCTGAAGCTTGAAGATCAAGAGGAACAAGTTGACACTTGTGGGAAGAGGATCAAGCTGAGATTGAAGAAAGAGCTGAAGCTTGAAGAAGATGAAGAACAAGTTGATACTTGTGAGGGGAATCCATTGGAGATTGAATGAAGAAGCTAAAGCTTGAGGTTGGAAAGCAAGTTGATACTTGTGAGTTCAATGCTTGGAGTGCCTGAAGGAACAAGTTGATGCTTGCTAGTGGGATTGAGGCCTGAAGGTGGAGTTTACTTTGGAGCTGAGGCCTGAAGAAGAAAGGATAAGTTGATACTTATGGTTGAGGTATTGGAAGCTTGAAGAAACAAGTTGACATTTGTTATTAAAGAGGATAGACTTGAAGAACAGTTACAGACTGAGGACTGAACTGATGTCAGAAGATTGCTTTGCTGTGAAGCTGTGGGAGTGGTTGATCTGCTTTCTTTTCTTGTCTGTTTGCTTGTTGTGCAACTGTATTGATGTGACTTGTGTGATTTTCTTGATGCATTAGAATAAGTCCATATTTAGATTGTGTTAAGCTAGGATCATGATTGCATTAGAGGTTGAGTTGCTCCCTCTGCTTGTATTTTTATTGTATGGCTTTACTTGCGGGTATTCGGTAGAGCCCAACTCCCTTGCCTATGTGGTTTGTTATTTGCTTGATGTCATTTCCTCTGTATGACTGTAGTCACTTATATCTTGCTTGATAGCATGTTATTTCCTCTATATGATTACAGTTATTCATATTTGGCTTGAGGTTGAGACGAGCTTGTGGAGGCTGATGTCCCACACACATTTCCTCCCTCACTTGCATTGCATGCATTTTACAGTCGTTTACTGTTTACTGTTTAAGCTGATGCTTTATCTGTTTCTGTTTATCATTGACATGATCCCCTAGGAATCTCACTTCCTTTGATAAGGAAGTGATGATTAGAACTTTAGGTTGAAACCTATGCATGACAACTTCTAGGAGTTCCCTGTTTCAAACCTCAACCCTAGGATGAATCCTTGGCATGACAACATTAGGACTTGATAGTCTTCCCCTTAGTTGAGCCTGCTCTCTTCTCATCTTGAAACACATTAAAATACAGTAATAAAGGTTATCTGACGTCGTACGTTATGAGCCTTAAGCTATCTGAGAAAGGATTGTTGGAGAGTTTCCTTTCAACAGTCTGGATGTTTAGTATGGTACCCTTTGGGTGACATGCGACGCATTCACTCTCAGGTCATAGTCTCTAGTGCGATATTGGTTGCAAACATCCATAAAAAACAGTTCTTCCGTAAAAGACAGAAAACAAACGTCAAACCTTTTTGCCCCGTGGGCCCGTAATTCAAAGGAAAGCTTTTCTGAAGAAAAGAGTGTCGTTAACTCCCAGTTCTACCGCAAACGGTAAGGCCTAAGTCTCCAAGGGTCAAGTTGCGTACGCCAAACTGCTGGAACTGTTTGTTAACCCTACTCGATAAAACAGATGAATCCGAATTCCCATAATCCGTATTATCCCGAACTACGTAAGCTCTGATCTCTCATATCTGTTGAAAGTACGTAGGCACAATACTGACGTATTGGCCCACCTTCCCTGTAACCCGTAGTTAGGCGAACTACGTTGACTCTGATTTCTCATTCTCTGATGAGAATACGTAGGCATAAAGTGCGACGCTTTGCCGAGTCATTTTCTTTTCTTTTTTAAGCCAGCCTTGATAGGTAGATAGTAAAACCAACCCGTCAGATAAACACAACAAGCATGGATCCCATCGAGTACGATGGACGTGAGGGGTGCTAATACCTTCCCCTTGCGTAACCGACTCCCGAACCCAGACAATGGTTGCGATGACCTTGTCTTATACCTTTTCGTCAGGTTTTTCCGATCGTTTCCTTTCCCGTTCTGAGGGATAAATAACGAAAGGTGGCGACTCTTCTGTTTTGGCGGCACCTTATTTTCGCGGTAGCGACAGCTGGGGGCTCTGATAGTTTCCTGGGATCCAACGTCCCTTATGCGAGTCAGTTTGGGGATCCAACGTCCCCTGCGAGAGTCAATCCTAGCGCTTGTATGATTACTTGTTGGGTTGTGTTTATTTATCGCACTTTATTTCCCGCACTTTATTTTCAGTATGATATGATTATCTGTGTTGTTGTGGGTGGGGCGTTCTGATGAGTGAGAAGCCAGACCCAGGCTTGAGTGTACCTAGCATTAGTTGTGGAAATTAGTGGGCGCGTGCTTGCTTTGCAGGCACTAGTGTCTCATGAAATCCACGCTCAGACGAGGTTCTCCCGGTTGACTTCTTTTCTGGCCCTTTGGGCCTGAGGGGTTGTTGGTTTGGAGGATTGTCGACTCTGGGGACCAATCATTTGGAATTCAGCTGAGTGAGGCCGCTTCAGGAGATGGTGATGCCACACCTTCTGGGTATCGTATCACCCCTCTTGAATGTCTGTGACGCTGATGACCGCATAGGATGCCGAACTTGTGTCAGTATAGGTCCATACCTGTGAGCAGGGTTGGGTTTGTTGCAGGAAGCCTTAACCTTCAGACTACCTGGTTTTCTTGATAGTGAATCAGTTTTGTTGGTATCAGAGGTTCTCATCATCATATGTATATGTGTTCTTGACAGAGCAGAGTTATGGTCCTGTATCAAGGGTCCTTATCTTCAGAGATGAATTGGTTCTTGACAGAGCAGAGTTATGGTCCCGTACCAAAGGTCCTTATCAGCAGATGTGGATTTGTTCTTGACAGAGCAGAGTTATGGTCCTGTATCAGAGGTCCTTATTATCAAATGTATGTGTGTTCTTGACAGAGCAGAGTTATAGTCTGACATCAGGGGTTTCTCCTCATCATCAGATATATATGTGTTCCTGATAGAGCAGGTTTATGGTCCGATACCAGGGTTTTCTTCTTATCAGAGATAGTGGTTGTTCTTGACAGAGCAGTATTGTGGTTTTGTTGATACAGAACCTTCATCTCTTCAACAGCACAGTCGTCTTGATCTCCTGCTGCATGATTGCATTTTACATTGTTTTGCATGCTCATTTGCATTTCATTAACGTGTGTCTATGTTGCAGGTACCGTTTCCCCCGATTCAGGTTTTCTTGCCTTCTATTGTGCTGTCATGGGTTCTCTGAGGAAGACTGTGGCTTACAAGCTCCCCACTCCTGATGTTGTTCAGCTGTCTAGTTTGATTGCTTTGGCAGATGATTCTGTGAGAGGTGAATTCAGAAAGTCTTATGGGAAACTGCTCAGCTTGGTTCGTAAACCCTCCGTGTTTGAGTTGAATGGGCTGCACGCCCTGCTGCAGTTCTACGATCCTCCTTTGAGATGCTTTACTTTCCCAGACTTTATTCTCGCACCCACACTAGAGGAGTATGCTGATCTGTTAGGTGTGCCTATCAAGAGTCAGATGCCCTTTGTTCATATGGATGCTGAGCCTAATTTGGCTAGTCTAGCCCCTTCACTTCATCTGGATGCCTCAGAGTTGATCTTGTCTAGTTGGAACAGGGTCCCCGGTTTATCCTTGTAGTTCTTAGTGGGAAAAGCTCAGCAGTGTGCCAAAGACGGTTGTTGGATCGTGTTTAATGCCATCCTTGGTCTGTGCATATATGGTATCATTCTGTTCACTAATATGCCTGACTTTGTAGATTTCGACGCCTTTCACATCTTTGCATCAGGGAATCCAGTCCCTACCTTGATAGGAGATGTCTATCATTCCGTCCACTACAAAAACGAGAACAGAAGGGGCAAGAATGTCTCGTGTTGTGTGCCCCTACTCTATAGATGGCTTGATAGTCACCTACCCAAGAAGGGTCCCTTTGCTTCGTCTGCAGCCCCAGCTGAGTGGTCTGAGCGCTTGATGAGTCTGTCAGCGGAGGATATTGCCTTGTTTGATAGAGATAGGTTGGGTACCGAGATTATCTTCAGCTGTAGTGGGTTCCTGAATGTGCCTTTGATAGGCAGGAAGGGTTGTATCAACTATAATCCATCTTTGCTGGTCCGACAGTTTGCTTATGCTTTGAGAGCTCCGCCGAAGGATGAAGAGGTGCAGGAATCTCTGTACCTCACTGGTCTTCTAGAGGGGGATATGTTATCTAAGCTTCAGCACGCTTGGAATGGTATCCGTAAGCGGGGAAAGCCGTTGCTGGGGAAAGTAATAGCCAAGCCTACGCTCCGTATGTGACCTGGATCAGAGCCAGAGCAGATATTATAGGGATGCCGTTTCCACCAGCCCAGCCAAGAAGCCCTCCAGTGATTTAAGAGCCTACCACCGTGCCTATTCAGCAGCATAATCAGGTGTTAGCTGAAAGAGATGAGCTGAAGAAGGCAAATGAAGAACTGGAGAAAGAATTGGCTCAACTCAGAAGCGATAGAAGTGAAGCCGTCCATTCTTTTAAGAGGCAAATAGAGCTGGTGAATCAGTTAGGGACGGATTTGACTAAGCAGATGGCTGAGCGTGAGCGTTTGGGTCGGGACTTCAAAGCTGTCAATGACGTACTGGCCACCAAGAAGAAGCACTTAGACGAAGCGTACCGGAGAATATCCAAGTTTAATCAGCATTGGAAGGCCACCCTAGCCAACGGCAAAGAACGAGAGGATAAACTAAAGCAGCAGATCTCCAAGTTGAAAGCCCAGGTGAAGGCTAATGAGAAGAGGTTTGATGAAGAAACCGCTCGCAGATATGCCACTGAAGGCCTGCTAAACAAGGCTCTTGCTAACCTGAAGGAGCGCAAACTGACATTTGAGTCCAAGAAGCGGAAGCTAGAAGATTGTTTCGGCGAAGGAGCATGGGAAGAATCAGTTGAAGGTCTTCAATACACTATTATGCGAAGGGAGTTACTCGTCGAAGGGTTGCTCACTCGGCCTGATCATCCAGAAACGAGGGATCTGTTAGAAGAGTTTTGAGCCCGTGGTCGTACTTGACTATGTTTGTAATCCTTTTGTTGTATGCTGACCATCACCAGGCTTGTTGGTCGAGGTCATGCTATTGATTCTGCTTGTACTCGGTGACATTGTGCACGGCCTCGATGGGCTTTCTTTATATATATGAGATGTTATTTCCATGACTGGACTCGGACTTTTTATTATCAGCACTGGCACTCAGGCACTAGGATCGGGGGATACCTCTCTAACGCACAGACACACGTTTGCATTTGCATGAAGCATCTGCATAACGGGCACTTTGTCGTTTTTTCTAACCCTTTTGTGTATACAGGTTGTTTCAGGTTGTTCCAGGATTGATCAAAGACCAATCCACCGTTATCCGACCAGAGCAAATCAAGCCAGAGCAATGGAACAAGTACAGACTGACGTTCAAGAACTCCGAGAGAGGATGGACCGCTTCATGGAGCTCATGCAAGTGGTTGCCAACGGCCAAGACCAGCTCAGAACTTTGGTCCAGCCCCTGATCTCAAGGGTTGATAGCAATGGTGTACTCCATGGCGGGAATGTTCCAACCCCTCCACCTATTGAAACTCCTCAGAATGGCGTCCCCGTGACTGGGGGGAACGGTAGTGCCAACGGCAATGTGATCGCTAACATGGGGCTCAATGGTAATACGACTGGCGTCGGTAACGGAAATTTCGAAGCTAATGTCAATGTTGGGCTGGGCAACGGCAATGCAGGTGTTGGAAATCTGTATGGGCCTCAACCATGGTTAGAAGACCGTCAAGAAGATTTGTTCTCACAGAAGGGTGCTGAAGGAGAGCTGACTGCTGAAGCGCGTCTCAGGTTTAAGGCACTCGAGGACAAGATGAGGAATTTCGAGAACCTGAACACTATGGGTGTCGACATGTCCAAGTTGGGATTGATTGCTGACTTCAAGGTGCCTCCCAAATTCAAGGTACCCGACTTTGAGAAGTACAAGGGCACCACCTGCCCTCGCGTCCACCTAAGGTCATACAACCAGAAAATGTCCGCTCACTCTGAAGACGAGAAGTTGTTGATGCACTTCTTTCAGGATAGCTTGTTCGGGCCATCCTTGGAATGGTACATGAGTTTGGAGCCTACCAGTGTGCGCACGTGGAAGGAACTTGCTGAAGCATTCGTGCACCATTACCAGTATAACAGTGACTTGGCTCCGAACCGAGTTCAACTGCAGAACTTGTCACAGAGGAACAACGAAGGGTTCAAGGAATACGCCCAACGGTGGCATGAATTGGCAGCTAGAGTTCAGCCGTCGATGGGTTTATTACGAGAAATTGGTCATCGGTATGTCTGGGAGCTTCTCAGACCTCATCATCACCGGCGAGCACGTTGAAAATGGGATCAAACTGGGGAAAATTCAAGGTGATCTATCCTCAGCTAGAGGAGGAAAGAAACCTTATGGTGGCAAAAGACGGGAAGGAGAGACGAGCGACGTGTCTAATGCTCGAAGGAAGGGTAAAGGCCCTCACCAGCAGGTGGCCAGCATAACCATCCCCGCTGTCCAACAACCCCAGCCACAGCAGCAGCAGCAGCCGAATCAGCAAGGGTACAGAAAGTATCAGAATAGGGCACCTCTATCAAGTCGTCACCTTGAAACACCGCCCATGTCTTATGCTCAGCTGTTACAGACTCTGCTTCAGTTACAGTTAGTCCAGAAGAGAACCCTGGCTCCCTTGACAGGGGAACCTCCGCCGGGTTATGACGCGAATGCAACGTGTGAGTTTCACTCGGAGGCACCAGGCCACACGATAAAAAACTGCAAAGCCTTCAAGCACAAGTTGAAGGATATGGTGGACGCTAAGATCATCAATTTCTCAGATAATGTGCCAAATGTCACGAAGAACCCTATGCCGAATCATCGGGGAGGTGGGGTGAATGCCATTATCGAAGACGAGAGCTTAGATTTGTTGACTGATGTCAAGGATCTGAAGACACCGCTTAGCTTCGTTAAAGCCAAGCTGATGAAGAGAGGATTCTTCCCAGGCTGTGGGGAACTATGTATGGGTTGTGCGACTCGTCCTGATGGATGTGAACAGTTGATAGAGGGGATTCAGAGACTGATGACTGAAGGAATCTTGCAGTTTAGCCGAAGGGCTGAATATGGATCGGGAGAGGTAATGTTGAAGCAAGATGATGAGGTTTCCACCATCACCATCCCTCGCCGGACGATTACCATTTCTGCACCCAGACCGCCCACGATTACCATCACCAAGGCCGGGCCGATACCTTTTGAAAGCACCAATGCTGTCCCGTGGCATTATGGGGCGGACGTCTACTGCAACGGGCAGAAGTTAGAATTGGAACCCTCAAGGCAATCTGTGGATAACCTAGTGGGAATTGGCGGAATCACGCGCAGCGGAAGAGTATTTGCTCCACCTGAGATTGTGGCGGACAAAGCGGACAAAGTTGAAGGAACCGATAAGGGAAAGAGTAAAGTCGTTGAGGAAACCCCTCGTGGGGTAGAGAAGGACTTACTTGTTAAGGACGCTGAAGAGTTTATGAGGTTGATTAAGAAGAGCGATTACAAGATCGTGGATCATCTCCATCAAACACCCTCGAAAATTTCCATCCTGAATCTGTTGCTGTGTTCGGAGTCACATCGCAACGCACTCTTAAAGGTCTTGAATGCCACGTATGTACCGCAGGAAATATCGGTCAACCATTTGGAAGGGGTCGTAGCCCACGTGAATGCTGGAAACGGGTTAGGGTTCACTGACCTGGAGCTGACGCCGAAGGGAAGAAACCACAACAGCGCCCTGCACATCTCGATAGAGTGTAGGGGAACGATTATGTCTCACGGTGGACACAGGGTCATCACTCAATGTTCTTCCGAAGAAAGCATTGATGAAGTTAGATACTCGAGGAGTGATTTGCACACCCAGTGATCTGGTTGTGAAAGCTTTCGATGGAACCAAGCGTCATGTCTTCGGAGAGGTAACATTGCCAATCCAAGTTGGGCCGGAAACTTTCGACGCAGTCTTCTACATTATGGACATCATGCCTGCCTACAGCTGTCTCTTAGGCCGGCCATGGATCCATTCTGCTGGCGCCGTGACCTCCACGATGCACCAGAAGCTCAAGTATGCTGTCGGAGGCAGCATCGTAACTGTTTGTGGTGAGGAAGACATAATGGTGAGCCATTTGTCGTCCTTCAAGTATGTTGAGATGGATGGGGAAATCCACGAAACCCTATGTCGCTTCCGCGAAAATAAGGTGCTGGCAAAACAGAAGAGTCGCCACCTTTCGTTATTTATCCCTCGGAGTGGGAAAGGAAACGATCGGAAAAACCTGACGAAAAGGGTAAGACAAGGTCATCGCAACCGTTGTCTGGGTTCGGGAGTCGGTTACGCAAGGGGAAGGTATTAGCACCCCTCACGTCCGTCGTACTCGACGGGATCCACACTTGTTGTGTTTACTGGACGAGTTGGTTTTATCTATCTACCTATCAAGGCTGGTCTGAAAAGAAAAGAAAAATGACTCGGCAAAGCGTCACACTTTATGCCTACGTATTCTCATCAGAGAATGAGAAATCAAAGTCAACGTAGTTCGACCTACTACGGGTTACGGGGAAGGTGGCTCGCCAATACATCAGTATTGTGCCTACGTACTCTCAACAAGCTTGAGAGATCAGAGCTTACGTAGTTCGGGACACTACGGATTATGGGGATTCATATTCATCTGTTTTATCGAGTAGGGTTAAACAACAGCTCCAGCAGTTAGGGACAAAGCCTGTTTGCGGTGGCGCTGAGGTTTAACGACACTCTTTTCTTCAGAAAAGCTTCCTTTGAATTATGGGCCCACGGGGCAAAAAGGTTTGAAGTTTGTTTTCTGTCTTTTACGAAAGAAGTGTTTTTTATTGTGTTTGCAATTTCAATCGCACTAAAGACTATGACCTGAGAGTGAATGCGTCGCATGTCACCCAAAGGGTACCATACTAAACATCCAGACTGTTGAAAAGAAGCTCTCCAACAATCCTTTCTCAGATAGCTTAAGGCTCGTAACGTACGAAAGAAATCATTCATGATTACTGTATCTTAAACTGTTTTAAGATGAGAAGAGAACAGGCTCAACTAAAGGGAGACTATTAAGTCCTACTGTTGTCATGCCAAGGATTCATCCTATGGTTGAGGTTTGAAACAGGGAACTCCTAGAAGTTATCATGCATAGGTTTCAACCTAAAGTTCTATCATCATTTCCTTATCAAAGGAAATGGGATTCCTAAGGGATCATGTCAATGATACACAGAAACAGACAAAGCGTCAGCTTAAACAGTAAGTAGTAATACAGTAAACGACTGTAAAATGCATGCAATGCAAGTGAGGGAGGAAGTGTGTGTGGGGCAGCAGCCTCCACAAGCTCATCTCAACCTCAAGCCAGAATGAATAACAGTAATCATACTGAGGAAATAACAACATGATATCAAGCAAAATACAGTAAACTGCAATCATACAGAAGAAATAAAATCATGCTATCAAGCAAAATACAGTAAACTGCAATCATACAGAAGAAATAAAATCATGATATCAAGCAAAATAAACCACATGGGCAAGGGAGCAGGGCTCTACCGAATACCCGCAAGCAAAGCCATATAGTAACGATACAAGCAGAGGGAGCAACTCAACCTCTAGTGCAATCATGCTCCTAGATTAAAGTCTAGATATGAACTTATTCTAATGCATCAAGCAAGTCAAACAAGGCACATCAATACAGAGAAGAAACAGACAAGAAAGCAGATCAACCCCTCTCTCAACTCCAAGCCTCATCTCTTCTGACAACAACTCAGTCTTCAGACCTCCATCACTCTTGACAAATATCAATTTGCTTCTCCAGGTTTCAACCCTTCAACATAAGTTTCAACTTATCTTCTCTCCCCCAAGCTTCAGCTCCTTAATCAGTTCCACCTTCAGGCTTCACTCTTAACCACAAGTATCAACTTGATTCCTTCAGGATCTCCAAGCATCAATGTAAGTATCAACTTATCCTTTATTCCTTAGCTTCAGCTCTACACTCAATCTCAATTGAATCCTCTTCATAAGTATCAACTTAGTCTTCAAGCTTCAGCTCTCTTTGCTTTACCAGTCTCAACTAGCTTTCCCCTACAAGCTTCAGCCTCTCAGAGTAGTCATCAATCACCTGGAAGTGTCAACTTCATCCTTCAATTCTTTAAGCCTCAGCTCTTCATTCAGTCTTTACTGGATCTTCATTGGGTCTTCAAGTATCAACTTGCTCTCCTTGCTCTTCAAGCTTCAGCTGACATGGCAATGCTCAAGGAATCATCCTCTTCCATACTCTTCAATGAGGTCTTCATCTTCACACTCAAGCTCAACATCTCTCAAGATACTCAAACCTGAAGAAATCACTTAAATGGATAAGCTGGGGTGTTAAACTGCTTATTGACCACCCAAGGTGACCTATAAGGGTTTAACATCAAAGGAATGGTTCCCTCAAAGGTTCTACTTCCTAGGTACCATCACTTATCCCTCCAAAGGAGGGAGGTGAATACCATGGAAGGACCTTGAATCATGGGGAAGAATGGAGGTGAAAGATACCATCCATGTTTAAGAAAGAAATTGACTAGGTCTAAGCTCTACTTAATTCCTAACCCTAAAACAACAACAAAACAAACAAGTCTTCAAGCTCTCAATCTCCTTCTTCAACCTTCAAGCTTTCTACTATGCTCCTCCATGCTCCTCAAAGCAAGACCAGGCCCACCAAGCCAAGCAAAAACCCACAAAGCAAGGCAAAACAAAATACAAGCCCACAAGGGCAACACAAACAACAATCAACTACAAAAATCAATTAAAAATAGTATACTATTATATTAAAATCTAACATAATTTATAGGGGATCCTATATACCTACCCTTAATACCCTATATGTCCCAATGTCTATCTTGACCTAGAAACCCAAAATTCTAGTGTTATGGTGGACCTATGTTAAGGATTGACCTAATTCTATACAACCTAAAGTCATCTAATCAAAACTAATCAAAAATTAATCACAAAATTATGGAATAAATCCGGAGGGGAGCTAGAGTCCTAATCTAACTATCCTAAAAAGAATGGCCTAAAAATATGAAGGGAACTAGCTAAACAGAATTCTACAAATCTATGCATCAACATAAAATGAATTAAAAAGCTATTAAAAGAGAAAATATACAAAAAATATTAAAAATGCATGAAATGCAAATATTTTGATTTTATCATTTTCTAGACATCAAGATGAAATAGGAGAAAAAATCCCCATGCAAAAAGCATCATTTTTCTATTTAATATGATTTTTCAAAGATTTAAGAAAAATGGAGAAAAAGAAAATAAAATATGAAAACATTGGTGCAGATAGCAATGCCATACAGTTCAATATCCAGATGGGCTCTAAATGGGGGTGCAAACAATAAATGCGCTAGGCCCAATTATTTAATCAGAAAATCAATTCAAAAATATAAAGAAAAAGAAAAGAACTCGGTGCAAAAAGCAAGGAAAATCAGTTCAAAATGCAATGGGCCATGAGAGTGGGGTGTGATTAGCAAGTATCAATTTAAGCCCAAACGAGAAATTAAATGAAACGCAGCGCTTTGGGGTATCTTCAGACTTCCTCTTCACGCGCGAAATCAAATCACAACCCTTAGATCTAGGTCCAGTCAATGAGTCCACGCATGATCCAACGGCCAAAACGTTATCTTCTTCCTCCAGCCATGAAAATGGAGGGAAAGCTCCATAGTTGCAGAGCTCAAATACCTAGCTCGGATTCCCTCCAAAATCAACCAAAATCCATGGTTCAAAACCCTAACCTGCTCTAAATTCAACCCTGATCACAACCATGGCCTTAAAATCTATTGAAATGCCCTCAATCTCTAAACCAGATCCAAGATCAAAACTATGCTCAAACTTCAACTTTGATGATTCTTGAAATTGATTACCTCAGAATGATCACCACCTCACACTGGTTAAATCTTGCTATTAAACTCATGTTATACCTCCCTATACATCGTGTTCTTGATCAAAACAAAAATGGTGTCACTAACTCAAACTTCACCAAATGATCTCAAACTTCCCAAAATCCATCTCCTACTTGTCTATAACCATTCTAACCTAACAATTTTAACTAATTATGCTTAAATTATGGTGTAGAAGAAAAGATGCAAACCTGTCAAATCTTGATTATCAGATAGGTCAAACCTCCACTTCAACCTTCAAACTCTTCAGAATCACTCCTTGATTGATGTTAATGCTTCTGGGTTGCAAAAGATTTGATCAAGAAAGCTTGAATCTCCAAATCCGATTGTGACTTGCAGCTCCCAAAATCCAAATGCCAACTCTTCAATTCTTCATGATCTTGCCCTCAATTTGGTATGCACACATTCAGTATGATTAATGGAAGGTGTTAGGATTGAAAGAAGCAATGGAAATGGTGTGGAAAGTAGAAATTGATTTCAACTTGCAATGGAAGAAATTGAAATGGCTATCTCACTCTCCTCTCTAATCTCTCACCAACCTTGCATCTGAGCAAGTTCTAATCACTATATAGGATGATTCTAAACCATCCAGAACTTTCTGGAATCATCCAATGAGAATTTGAGATTCTCATGCCATGAGTTTTTGATTTCAATCCATCTCATGTACCATTTCATGCTATACCTCTTGCAGCAACTTGTTCTAACTTGAAAATCTCCTTAGATGAGATATATGACATGTTAGGATACTTAGCTAGCTTGTGTATTGGTTTCCCTTGTGTTTTGCATATGTACCTTAATATGCAAGCAATCATTTTCCAAAGCAAGTCCATGATCTAAACCTCAAATCAAACATGTGGCTGAACCATTGTTTTTAAAATGCTTTCTAGAGTCAAAATGACCTATTACATGCCATGGTTTGGATGTGTAGCTTGGAAATTTCAATTTCCAACTTTGACTTATTTAACTTATGCCTCCATTTTAGGTCATTTTTACCATTTTGATCTACAAGCCTTTTCAACATCTCATGACCTACTTACTAGCCTTAAAACATCATTTTAAGCAAGTTTGATGTTGAAGATTTTTCCATTTGAAGCTTGGAAATAGGAGTTATGGCCTTATGCTTGAAATGACCTATAATCTCCAAATGACCAAAATGCCCTTGACTTGTCAAAGCCATAACCTGAGCTCTACAAATCCTATCAAGGACTTCTAGTACTCTCTAGAAAGCTAAGAAGATTAGGAACAACATTCATGTTGACCAAAAGTTCATAGGAATCATCCTTCTTGGGCAAGAGTTGGATGCAAGTTGGGTGACTTTCAAGGCCCCAGATTCACATACCTCAGATGACCTGTAACTTGTCAAAGTCATAACTTGAGCTCTACAAATCCTATCAAGGACTTCTAGTACTCAAATTAAATCTAAGAACAAGCTCTACAACATTCATGTTAGGGGTAATATGAGATGACAATCACATCTTGAGCTAAACTGCCTTGAAGATAGGGGTCAGACTAGGGGATTTTACACTGTCAAGCCTTAGAAACCCTAGCTTGAAACTTCTCAAACTCTTCAATCATGATGAGTTTATCTTGGAATCATACTTATAGCATCTCAATGCATCAATCCATGATCACATGTCTCTTGAATTAGGTCTCAACCTTGTTCAAATCATCAGTTGACCTAGGGTTGACCCAGTCAAACCCTAATCATACCACTCATGGCTGAGGCTTCTTAACCTTGCACAATGACCTCTCTAGGCTTCATGATGGCTTTCAAGACATCTAATGAGCTCTCTCAAGGCTTCAAGTCCATCCTCATAGCTTCAGAATCATCTGAGGAGCTCCCCACAACTCTCAAGTTAGGAGGCACACAACCTTGGTTTCAACCAATCTCTCTGAGGATCTCTTAACTTCTATGACAAAGATATCAACCCTTGAACACTTGAATAACCTTCTTGGCTATCTTCAAAGTCTTGTGGTGCTCTTGATTGGTAATCATACCTCTTGATCTCCTGCACACATGTTAATGAAATGCTAGTGATAATGCTAATGTGAATGAGATGAACCACAAGCTAGGTAAAGAAATGTTGGTCAAATTTTGGGGTGCAACAGCTGCCCCTATTCAAACGGCTTGGACCTGACTGGGTGGGGAGCGAGTGGCTCTCAGCCAATCAAGGTAAAAGACGGTTGAATACCAACAAACCCGAAAATTTGCCAACTGCGCAAGTACACGGTACTCTGATGGGAACAAATCTTCGAAAACTGAAATATTAGTTGCACGTCAACTAGCTGGAGAATTGGTCACACGGTAACTGGTAATACATGGTCGATCATGTCGTCAAGCATCAAGATTCCTCGGGACTCATCAGGTCAACAATCAGGTTAGTCATGCCGTCGGGCATTCAAAGAAAACTTTCGGGCATCAGTCGGACTCCATCAGTAAGTCGGGGATAGAATTCTTGGTCAATCATGAACCAATTGGGGATATCCAAACTTCTTCCATCAGGCACTCCGCATCAGCTGAGAGAACTGCTTCATTGACACGGTCGGACTTCAATCATCAAGTCTTCATGGGAAGTTTCAACTTCTCTGTTCAGAAACCTGCTGGGGATGACGCACCTCCGCTGGGGATTCTGGAGAACTATAAGGTAACTCTGCTTCGGGGATCCAGGAATCATTCTGGATGAATCAACTCTGCTGAGGACTTCAAGAATCATCTTGGACAAATAACTCCGTCGGGGACTTCAAGAATCAACCTGAACCGATAACTATGCGGGAGCTTTCAGGAATCATCCTGAGCAAACATTCTGTCGGGGATTTCAAGCATCAACTTGAACAACCGATTCTGGCGACTACACTGGGGATTTTAAGAATCATCTTAAGCAAATGGCCTTACTGGGGAATTCAAGAATCATCTTGAGCCGAAGACTTCGCTGGGGACTTCAAGAATCATCTTGAGCAAGCGACTCCGTTGGGGAGAATTCAAGAATCATCTTGAGCAATCAATTCTGCGGCGGAACACCTGCAAAACAAGAACGATAACAACCTAGATCATGCTTATTATGCATATGCTTCGACGATGGCGCAATGCTCCACACGGTGGAAATGCTACGCGTTTATGATAAATGCTATGCAGTCATGCAAAATGATGCGATCCCGTCAGCAAAATAAATGCGGAAGGGAGAATCCTCCTGTCAAGGAGAAGGAACCACTCTGATAGGGGGAAGGAATCATCCTGCTAAGGAGAACAAGGTCACATCAATCTCAATTGGACGTTGTGGGGAAGTGAACTTCAGTTGACTGCTGCAGGGGGGCGAAGCTCTACGAGAACCTGGACCTGCTGAGGGAAAGCGATGTCAATCGCGGGAATAACTGCACGGCCTTCACGGCTACTTCCCTGGAGATAATGACTCTGGCGGGGAAATATGGCATCAGCTATTCGACATTCCACTGGGGAAAACCAATCATGGCCTGAGCGGCTTCCAAGGACTCGGCTCTCTTGGGGATCTGCAAACTCGGCTTAGGAAGAAGAAATCATTCTGCTTGCTGGGGAGAGTACGACTCTGTGGGGAAACTCAATTCCGCTAGAGACTTCAGTCTGGAACCATCAGTTGCTGCACACTTCAGTGAATGACTCAGCTGAGGAGATGACGTTCCTTCAGGATGCATCTGATCGGGGAGAGAATCTTCTCTGCCTGGGGAGACATATCAATGCTTATGATCTCGTGTTCAGACTCCGCGAGGGGAGGCTGCTGAACTTTGCTAGAGAAGGAGGAATCATCCTGCTTGGGGATGCGCACGGCGCATTGTCTGGAATATGCTACACCTGCAACAACACAAACAAACAGACAAGATACCCTTCTCAAAGGGACCTATCAAGGTTATCATCTTGTGACAATGTTTAAGTAATTCATTGTTTCAACAATCAGTGGCCTAGGCCAGTAAGTTTATGTATGCGCATTTTATTAAAAACATCGGCGTTCTTTTTCGCAAACAAAACAGATAAATGCTAAACAGGCAAACAGAATTGCTGAATAGTATACATTTTATTGATAACGAACCCCTGAATGGGTAAAAATGTTTTACAACGGATGCAAGCTCCTGGAATGAGGAAGCCACGCAAAAATAAAACGTAAATATACATCAGTATATACAAATGTCGGCAACGAGGCGTAGACGAACACCATGAGTTGATCCCTCTATGACACACTCGACTTCGATACTTCTCCGACGCTTCAGCTTCAGAAGAGATTGATTCAGATAAACGGCCCTCAGGTCTTCCAAACCACTAAACAAAGAAAGTCCATACGCGGAACGCAGTCATTTGCTTTTTCAAATCCCTAACTTTTGCGTGAACCGCCCTTTGCGGGTTTTCAGTTCACCGGGATATCCTTTTTTGCCAAAGTCGCCCATCCGGGTTTTCGACTTTGCGGGTGTACATTTTTTCAATTTATATCCCTAATTTTTGCCCGAACCTTTTTCCTTTTTTATGGTTCGCCGGGATGCCCCATTTTTGCCTGGACTCTCTTTTTACTGTCCAGCGGGTCGCTTTCAAGCAAAGTATTTTTTAACTGTGTCCGCGTTCACCGGGGATGAAAAATCTTCACCGTCCATCGTGGATAACAACAAAGCTCCTCCCGAGAAGACCTTGCTGACGACATACGGTCCTTCGTAATTGGGAGTCCACTTGCCCCGGTGATCGGAGTGTGGAGGAAGAATCTTCTTCAGGACGAGATCACCCGTCTGAAAGCTTCTAGGATGCACCTTCTTGTCATAAGCTTTCTTCATTCGGCTTTGGTATAAACGACCATGCGCAATCGATGCTAACCTATTCTCGTCTATCAGGCTGAGTTGGTTCAGTCGGTTCGTAATCCATTCTGCCTCGTCGAGTCTCACATCAACCAAAACTCGCAAAGAAGGGATCTCCACTTCTAATGGTAGGACTGCTTCCATACCATACACTAAGGAGAAAGGAGTTGCCCCGGTTGACGTACGTACCGTCGTACGATAACCGTGCAGTGCAAATGGCAGCATCTCGTGCCAATCTTTGTAGGTCACAACCATCTTCTGAACAATCTTCTTTATGTTCTTATTGGCCGCTTCAACGGCGTCATTCATCTTCGGCCGGTAAGGAGATGAGTTGTGGTGTTCAATCTTGAAACTCTGGCACAGCTCCTTCATCATCTTGTTATTCAGATTCGAACCATTATCAGTAATGATCCGCTCGGGAATTCCGTAACGACAGATGATGTCCCTCTTTATGAATTTAGCCACCACCTGCTTGGTCACATTAGCATACGAGGCTGCCTCCACCCACTTGGTGAAGTAGTCGATAGCTACTAGAATGAAGCAATGACCGTTAGATGCAGTGGGCTCGATCTTGCCTATCATGTTGATGCCCCACATGGAGAACGGCCACGGGGAGGACATGACATTTAACGGGCACGGCGGCACATGAACTTTATCAGCATAGATCTGGCATTTATGACATCTCTTCGTGAATTTAAAGCAATCCGTCATAGCATGCCCACCGGCGTGCGTACCAAATGTGCCTTCTTGGACTTCTTCCATGAGCATACTCGCCTCTTTCTCATCTACACATCTAAGTAGCACGACATCGGGGTTTCTTTTATACAACACTCCATCAGGATTGAGATAAAAATTTCCAGACAGCCTCCTCAGAGTCTTCTTATCCTGGGTTGACGCACCCGCAGGATACTCCTTAGTCATAAGGAAAGTTTGGATGTCATGGAACCATGGCTTGCCGTCGGCGGCTTCCTCAATCGCAAAGACGAATGCAGGTCTATCAAGACGAGAAAGGACAATTCTTGGCGCTTCGTTCCAAAAATTGACTTTATACATCGAAGCAAACGTGGCTAAGGCATCAGCCATCTGATTTTCGGCCCTGGGCACATGATGGAGTTCCACTCGATCAAAGAACGGAAGTAGCCTTCTGGCATAGTTCATGTATGGCACCAAATTCGATTGGCAAGTCTCCCACTCCCCTTTAATTTGGTTGATCACAAGCGCCGAGTCACCATATACGTCTAGGTTCTTGATTCTCAAATCAATTGCTTCTTCTAGACCCATGATGCATGCTTCGTACTTCGCTTCATTATTGGTGACTGGAAACGTCAGTCTCGCAGTAAACGGGATATGGGATCCATGGGGAGTTGTGATGATCGCCCCGATACCACTTCCATAAGATTTAACCGCCCCGTCGAATATCAACTTCCACTGGGATTTCCTATCTGGCCCCTCGTCGGACAACGGTTCATCGCAATCCTTCGCTTTGAGAAACATGATATCCTCATCAGGGAATTCAAATTTCATCGACTGATAATCTTCGATCGGCTGTTCGGCAAGGTAGTCAGACAATACGCTTCCCTTGATGGCCTTCTGGGAAACGTACTGAATATCATATTCCGTCAACACCATTTGCCATCTGGCAATCCTGCCCGAAAGAGCCTGCTTCTCGAAGACATACTTGATCGGATCCATCTTCGAAATTAGCATGGTGGTGTGATTGAGCATGTACTATCGTAAACATTTGGCGGCCCAGGCTAGTGCACAACACGTCTTCTCCAGCATCGAGTAGCGAGATTCACAGTCCGTGAACTTTTTACTCAAGTAGTAAATGGCATGCTCCTTTCTGCCCGTCTCGTCGTGCTGACTGAGAACACACCCCATACTATTCTCAAGAACTGTCAATTACATGATTAGAGGCCGTCCAGCCACTGGGGGTATCAAGATTGGAGGTTCCGGAAGATACTGCTTTATCTTGTCGAATGCCTTCTGGCAATCCTCGTTCCAGATAATCGCCTGATCTTTCTTTAAAAGCTTGAACATCGGTTCACACGTGGCCGTGAGCTGAGAGATAAACCTTGCAATGTAGTTTATTCTGCCCAAGAAACCACGAACTTCTTTTTCTGTTCTTGGCACTGGCATTTCTTGTATCGCTTTAATCTTCGCAGGATCAACCTCGATGCCTCTTTCGCTCACGATAAACCCCAGTAACTTTCCGGACCGTACTCCGAAAGTACACTTGTTAGGATTCAGCCTCAACCTGAATTTCCTAAGCCTCTCAAAAAGCTTCAGCAAATCGACCAGATGTCCCTCCTCCGTTTGGGACTTCGCAATCATGTCATCAACATAGACTTCAATCTCATGATGAATCATGTCATGAAACAAGGTTACCATTTCTCGTTGGTAAGTGGCCCCTGCGTTCTTCAGACCGAAAGGCATTACCTTATAGCAAAACGTTCCCCAGGGAGTGATAAACGTCGTTTTCTCCATGTCCTCCGGCGCCATCTTGATCTGATTGTAACCGGAGAAGCCATCCATGAACGAAAACACGAAGAACTGGGCTATGTTGTCGACCAACAGATCGATATGAGGCAACGGGAAATCATCTTTAGGGCTCGCCCTGTTCAAATCCCGATAATCGACGCACATGTGTACCTTACTGTCCTTCTTCGGTACAGGTACTATGTTGGCGACCCACGGAGGGTAAGTAGTGACCGCTAAGAAGCCAGCATCAAGCTGTTTCTGCACTTCTTCTTTGATCTTAACGGCCATATTTGGTCTCGTCCTCCTAAGCTTCTGCTTAACGGGAGGACAATCTTCTCGCAGCGGCAAGTGGTGGACCACGATGTCCGTGTCAAGTCCGGGCATATCTTCGTATGACCAAGCAAAGACGTCACTATACTCTCTTAGTATCTCGACCAATCTTCGCTTGACATCATTCTGCAGCGCAGCCCCTATCCTGACGTTTCTGACGAGTTCTTCAGAACCCAGAATCACGATCTCAATCTCCTCTTCATGAGGCAGAATAACTTTCTCCTCTTGTTTCAACAAGCGGGCCAACTCTTCAGGAAGGTCTTCGTCTTCATCAATCTCTTCTTCGGCTTGATAGATCGGGCAATCGAAGTCGAAGTGAGCCGTAGAAGGTCCAGAGTCGATGTCATCTGTTATGTGGATCCTGCAATAACAAGGGTTAAGTTTAAAACAAGGATGTGCAGGTTAGCACAAACCCCATTGCCATTTTATTGTTTTTCAAAACAAATATAAAACAGGAATAACAAAGATCACAATATTTGAATACGAAGAAAACGCCTTTGATTTATTAACAAAATGCATGTACATAATCCAACAAGGCCCTGACAATAAAACCACTATGCCCCGGGTAGGACATAGGGTTGTACAATGATTGGAAAAAGTAAATCATTACTCTTCGCTTGTCATCTGGATGATATCCTTGACGGACCAATTGTTGAGGCCCTCGCCTGGCTTGCTTGGCTGGATCCAAGAGTCGAGGTCACAGTCGCTATCTCCGCTGTCTTCAGACACCGCGTTGATGCTTTCGAAAATCACTCCGCCACTGGTAAACTGGATCGGCCCCTTACCCCGCGACGCACTGCTAGACGAAGAAGAAGCTTCAGCTCCAGGAGAATATCCCAACCCAAACTTGTCTTTCTTGTTAGGTATCTCCAAAATTCGCCCCCAGCCTGGGGTAGACCCGGCTTGGACAACGGCCTGAGCTTCCTTGAATGACGAGAGAGCCATCTCTGGCTTTTCTGTGACTACAGGAGCTATGTCCTTCACTTTGACAGCTTCGAACGCTTGGCATAGAGTCTCATGGATTTCGCCATCCATCTCCACATACTTGAAGGACGAAAAATGGCTCACCATTATGTCTTCCTCGCCACACACTATTACGATGCTACCTCCGAAAGCATATTTGAGCTTCTGGTGCAACGTGGAGGTTACGGCACCAGCAGCATGGATCCACGGTCGGCCCAAGAGACAACTGTAGGCAGGCATGATGTCCATAATATAAAAGACCGCGTCGAACGTTTCCGGCCCGACTTGGATTGGCAGGGTCACCTCCCCGAAAACATGGCGTTTGGTTCCATCGAATGCTTTCACAACCAGATCACTGGGTGTGCAAATCACTCCACGAGTATCCAACTTCATTAATGCCTTCTTCGGAAGAACATTAAGTGACGAACCCGTGTCCACCAACACGTGCGACATAATCGTGCCCCTACACTCTATCGAGATGTGCAAGGCGCTATTGTGGTTCCTCCCTTTTGGCGTCAGCTCCAGGTCTGTGAAACCTAGCCCATTTCCAGCATTCACATGGGCTACGACCTCTTCTAGCTGATTTACCGATATTTCCTGCGGTACATATGTGGTGTTCAACACCTTCAGCAGCGCGTTGCAGTGTGCTTCAGAACACAGCAACAAGTTCAGAATGGAAATCTTCGAGGGCGTCTGATGGAGATGATCCACAATCTTGTAGTCACTCTTTTTAATCAACCGCATAAACTCCTCGGCATCTTTAACAAGCAAGTCTTTTTCTGCCCCACACGGGATCTCTTCAACGACTTTACTTTTACCTTTATCGGCCGCATCAACTATAACCGCTTTATCTGCCACGACCTCGGGTGGTGCAAACACTCTTCCGCTGCGAGTGATACCACTGATTCCCGCAAGGTTCTCCACAGTCGACCCAAATGGTTCCAGCTCCAACCTCTGTCCGTTGCAGTAGACTTCAGCCCCATAATGCCATGGGACAGCATTAGTGCTTTCGAACGGTATTGGCCCAGCTTTGGTGATGGTAATTGTGGGCGGTCTGGGCGCAGAAATAGTTATCGTCCGACGAGGGATGGTGATGGTGGTGACCTCATCGTCTTGCTTCAGCACTACCTCTCCTGACCCACTTTCGGCCCTTCGGCTAAACTGTAAAATCCCTTCAGTCATCAGACTTTGAATTCCCTCTACCAACTGTTCACATCCATCAGGACTTGTGGCACAGTCCATACATAGCTCTCCGCAACCTGGAAAGAACCCTCTTTTCATCAACTTAGCTTTAACGAAGCTAAGCGGCGTCTTCAGATCTCTGACGTCAGTCAACAAATCCGCACTCTCGTCTTCGAAAATGGCGTTCACTCCGCTTCCCCTATGATTCGGCATAGGATTCTTCGTGACATTTGGCACATTATCGGAGAAGTTGATGATCTTGGCGTCCACCATGTCCTGCACCTTATGCTTGAAGGCTTTGCAGTTCTCTATAGTGTAGCCTGGTGCCCCTGAGTGGAACTCACAAGTGGCATTCGCGTCGTACCCTGGCGGAGGTGCCCCTGTCAAGGGAGCCAGCATTCTCTTTTGGATCAACTGTAGCTGAAGCAAAGTCTGCAAGAGTTGCGCGTATGACATGGGCGGTGTCTCGAGGTGACGGTTCGCCAAAGGTGCCCGATTCTGATACTTTCTATATCCCAGTTGATTCGGTTACTGCTGTTGTTGAACTGCCGGGATAGTTATACTGGCCACCTGCTGGTGAGGACCTTTACCCTTCCTTCGAGCGTTGGTCACAGCACTCGCTTCTCCTTCTCGTCTCTTGCCGCTATAAGGTTTCTTCCCGCCTCCTCCAGCTGAGGATAACTCACCTTGAATTTTCCCGATCTTGATCCCATTTTCGACGTGCTCACCCGTGATAATGAGATCCGAGAAGGTTCCAGACATACCGCTGACTAACTTCTCATAGTAAACCCCTGGGAGGGTGGCTACAAACATCTGCACGAGCTCACGTTCAACCATCGGCGGCTGAACCCTAGCTGCCAATTCACGCCACCGCTAGGCGTATTCCTTAAACCCTTCATTGTTCCTCTGCGACAAATTCTGCAGCTGGACTCGGTTCGGGGCCAAGTCGCTATTGTATTGGTAGTGGTGCACAAATGCTTCAGCAAGGTCCTTCCACGTGCGCACACTAGTGGGCTCCAGACTCATGTACCATTCGAGGGATGGCCCGGAAAGACTGTCTTGAAAGAAGTGCATCAGCAACTTCTCGTCCTCAGAATGAGCAGACATTTTTCTGTAATACGATCTCAGGTGGACACGAGGGCAGGTGGTGCCCTTATACTTTCCAAAGTCAGGTACCTTGAACTTGGGAGGCACCTTGAAATCAGCAATTAATCCCAACTTGGACATATCAATGCCCAAAGTATTCTGATTCTCGATATCTCTCATGTTATCTTCAAGTGCCTTGAATCTAAGTCGTGCTTTAGCATTCAGCTCCCCTTCAGCACCTCTCTGAGAGAACACATCGTCTTGGCGATCCTCTAGCCATGGCTATGGTCCAAACAGATTCCCGACACCTGCATTGTCGTTGCCCAACCCGACATTGACATTAGCTCCCAGACTTCCATTACCGACGCCCGTCGTATTGAGTCCCATGTTGGCCATCACATTGCCGTTGGCACTGCCGTTCCCCCCGGTCACGGGGACACCATTCTGTGGAGTTTCAACTGGTGGAGGAGTAGGAATAGTCCCCCCATGGAGTACGCCATTGCTATCGACCCTTGAAATTAGAGGCTGAACCAAGGTTCTGAGCTGATCCTGGCCATTGGCGACCGCCTGCATGAGCTCCATGAAGCGATCCATTCTTTCGCGGAGTTCCTGAACATCAGTTTGCACTTGCTCCATGATTTTGGTTTGGTTAGCTCTAGTCGGATAGCGGTGAATAGGTCTCTGATCAATCCTGGAACCACCTGAAACAACCTGAAACAACCTGTCAAACACAAAAGGGTTAGGAAAAACAACAAAATGCTCGTTATGCAAATGCTTCATGCAAATGCAAACGTGTGTCTGTGCGTTAGGGAGATCTTCCCCAATCCTAGTGCCTGAGTGTTAGTACTGACAATAAGAAGAAGTCCGAGTCCAATCATGGAAATAACAATCTCATATATAAAGAAAGCCCATCAAGGCAGTACACAACATCAGCGAGTACAAGAATCAACAGCGTGACCTCAGGCAACAAGCCTGGTGATGGTCAGCATACAACAATGATCAAAACAAAAGGAATACAAATAGTCAGGTACGGCCACGGGCGCGATACTCTTCTAACAACTCCTTCGTTTCTGGATGATCAGGCAGAGTGAGTAACCCTTAGACGAGTAATTCCCTCTGCACAATGGTGTACTGAAGACCTTCGACCGAACCTTCCCATGCTCCTTCGCCGAAGCAATCTTCTAACTTCCGTTTCTTGGACTCAAACGTAAGTTTGTGCTCCTTCAGATTAGCAAGAGCCCTGTTGAGCTGGCCTTCGGCGGCGTATCTGCGAGTGGTTTCTTCATCAAACCTCTTCTCACTATCCTTCACCTGGGCTTCCAGCTTGGAGATCTGTAGCATCAGCTTATCCTCCCGCTCTTTCCTGGTGGCCAGGGAAGCCTTCCAGTGTTGGTTGAACTTGGATATCCTCCGATATGCTTCGTCCAAGTGCTGCTTCTTTGTAGCCAGTACGTCGTTGACAGCTTTGAAGTCTTGACCCATGCGTTCACGCTCGGCTATCTGCTTAGTCAGGTCCGTCCCCAGCCGGTTCACCAGCTCTGTCTGCCTTTTGAAAGAATGAACGGCTTCGTTCCTCTCGCTTCGGAGCTGAGCCAATTCTTTCTCCAGTTCCTCATTTTCCCGTTTCAATTCATCTCGCTCAACTAACACCTGATTATGCTGCTGAATGGGCACGACAGTAGGCTCTTCAATCATTGGTGGGCTTTCTGGCTTGGCATGAGGAAACGGCATCCCTATGGCATCTGCCCTGGCTCTGATCCACGTCACATATGGAGGGTAGGCTTGGTTATTGCTTCTCCCCAGCAGTGGTTTTCCCCTCTTACTGATACCATTCCAGGCATGCTGAAGCTTGGATAACAGATCCCCCTCTAGAAGACCAGTGAGGTACAGAGATTCCTGTACCTCTTCATCCTTCGGCGGAGCTCTCAAAGCATACGCGAACTGTCGGACCAGCAAAGATGGATTGTAGTTTATACAGCCTTTCCTGCCTATCAAAGGCACGTTCGGAAACCCGCTGCAGCTGAAGATAATCTCGGTACCCAACCTATCTCTGTCGAACCAGTCAATGTCCTCTGCAGATAAACTCATCAGACGCTCGGACCACTCAGCTGTGACTGCAGACGAAACAAAAGGACCCCTCTTGGATAAATGACTATCAAGCCATTTATAAAGCAAGGGTACACAGCATGAGACATTCTTGCCCCTCCTATTCTCGTTTTTGTAGTGGATAGAATGGTAGACATCTCCTATCAAGGTAGGGACTGGATTCCCTGAAGCAAAGATGTGAAATGCGTCGAAGTCTACAAAATCGGGCATATTGGGGAACAGAATGATGCCATATATGCACAGGGCGAGAATGGCGTTGAACGCGACCCAACATCCGTCTTTGGCGCACTGCTGAGCCTTTCCTACTAAAAACTGCAAGGAGAAACCAGGAACCTTGTTCCAACTAGACAATACCAACTCGAAGGCATCCAGATGAAGTGAAGGAGCTAGACCAGTCAGATCAGGCTCAGCATCCATATGAACAAAAGTCGTCTGCCTCTTGATAGGCACACCTAACAAATCAGCATATTCCTCTAGCGTGGGTGCGAGAACAAAATCCTGGAAAGTGAAACATCTCAACGGAGGGTCGTAGAACTGCAGCAGAGCGTGCAACCCATTCAACTCGAACGCAGAAGGTTTACGAACCAGACTGAGCAATTTGCCGTAAGATTTTCTAAACTCCTCCCTTACAGAATCATCTGCTAAAGCTATCAAACCGGTCAGCCGAACCACATCAGGGGCAGGGAACTTGTAAGCCACGGTCTTCCTCAGAGAACCCATAATAATACAATAGGAGGCAAGAAATCCTGGATCGGGGAAAACGGTACCTGCAACACAGACACACGTTAATGAAATGCAAATGAGTATGCAAAACAATGTAAAATGCAATCATGCAGCAGGAGATCAAGGCAACTGTGCTGTGGAGATTCTGTATCAACAAAACCATGATGTTGCTCTGTCAAGAACAACCACTAATAATAAGGACCTCTGATACAGGACCAAGAAATCTGCTCTGTCAAGAACAAACATACATCTGCTGATGAGATCCTCAGACCCCAATCATAAATCTGCTCTGTCAAGAACATACATATATCTGAAGACAAGGTCCTATGATACAGGACCAAAACTCTGCTCTGTCAAGAACAAACATCTGATAATAAGACCCTCTGATCAAAACCTGATCTATCAAGAACAAATACACATCTGATGATAATATCCTCTGATCAAAACCTGCTCTATCAAGAACAAATACACATCTGATGATAAGATCCTCTGATCAAAACCTGCTCTATCAAGAACAAATACACATCTAACGATAATATCCTCTGATCAAAACCTGCTCTATCAATAACAAATACACATCTGATGATAAGATCCTCTGATCCCAACAAAACTGATCCACTATCAAGAAAACCAGGTAGTCTGAAGGTCAAAGTTTCCTGCAATAAACCCAACCCTGCTCACAGGTATGGACCTAAACTGACTCAAGTTCGGCATCCTATGCGTTCATCAGCGTCACAGACATTCAAGAGGGGTGATACGATACCCAGAAGGTGTGGCATCACCAGCTCATGAAGCGGCCTTACTCGGCTGAATCACAAATGATCGGTCCCTAGAGTCGATAATCCTCCAAACCAGCAACCGTCTCAACCCAAAGGGTTGAAAGAGAAGCCAACCGGGAGAACCTCGTCTGAGCGTGGATTTCATGAGACACTAGTGCCTGCAAAGCAAGCACGCGCCCACTAATTTCCACAACTAATGCTATGTTCACTCAAGCCTGGGTCTGGCTTCTCACTCATCAGAATGCCCCTCCCACAACAGCACAGATAATCATATCATACTAAAAATAAAGTGCGGGAAATAAAAAGCGATAAATAAACACAACCCAACAAGTAATCATACAAGCGCTAGGATTGACTCTCGCAGGGGACGTCGGATCCCCAAACTGACTCGCATACGGGACGTTGGATCCCAGGAAACTATCAAGTCCCCAGCAGAGTCGCCAGTTGTCGCTTCCGCGAAAATAAGGTGCCGGCAAAACAGAAGAGTCGCCACCTTTCGTTATTTATCTCTCGGAGCAGGAAAGGAAATGATCGGAAAAACCTGACGAAAAGGGTAAGACAAGGTCATCGCAACCGTTGTCTAGGTTCGGGAGTCGGTTACGCAAGGGGAAGGTATTAGCACCCCTCACGTCCGTCGTACTCGACGGGATCCACGCTTGTTGTGTTTACTGGACGAGTTGGTTTTATCTATCTACCTATCAAGGCTGGTCTGAAAAGAAAAGAAAAATGACTCGGCAAAGCGTCGCACTTTATGCCTACGTATTCTCATCAGAGAATGAGAAATCAGAGTCAACGTAGTTCGACCTACTACGGGTTACGGGGAAGGTGGCTCGCCAATACATCAGTATTGTGCCTACGTACTCTGAACAAGCTTGAGAGATCAGAGCTTACGTAGTTTGGGACACTACGGATTATGGGGATTCAGATTCATCTGTTTTATCGAGTAGGGTTAAACAATAGCTCCAGCAGTTAGGGACAAAGCCTGTTTGCGGTGGCGCTGAGGTTTAACGACACTCTTTTCTTCAGAAAAGCTTCCTTTGAATTATGGGCCCACGGGGCAAAAAGGTTTGAAGTTTATTTTCTGTCTTTTACGAAAGAAGTGTTTTTTATTGTGTTTGCAATTTCAATCGCACTAAAGACTATGACCTGAGAGTGAATGCGTCGCATGTCACCCAAAGGGTACCATACTAAACATCCAGACTGTTGAAAAGAAGCTCTCCAACAATCCTTTCTCAGATAGCTTAAGGCTCGTAACGTACGAAAGAAATCATTCATGATTATTGTATCTTAAACTGTTTTGAGATGAGAAGAGAACAGGCTCAACTAAAGGGAGACTATCAAGTCCTACTGTTGTCATGCCAAGAATTCATCCTATGGTTGAGGTTTGAAACAGGGAACTCCTAGAAGTTATCATGCATAGGTTTCAACCTAAAGTTCTATCATCATTTCCTTATTAAAGGAAATGGGATTCCTAAGGGATCATGTCAATGATACACAGAAACAGACAAAGCGTCAGCTTAAACAGTAAGTAGTAATACAGTAAACGACTGTAAAATGCATGCAATGCAAGTGAGGGAGGAAGTGTGTGTGGGGCAGCAGCCTCCACAAGCTCATCTCAACCTCAAGCCAGAATGAATAACAGTAATCATACTGAGGAAATAACAACATGCTATCAAGCAAAATACAGTAAACTGCAATCATACAGAAGAAACAAAATCATGCTATCAAGCAAAATACAGTAAACTGCAATCATACAGAAGAAATAAAATCATGCTATCAAGCAAAATAAACCACATGGGCAAGGGAGCAGGGCTCTACCGAATACCCGCAAGCAAAGCCATATAGTAACAATACAAGCAGAGGGAGCAACTCAACCTCTAGTGCAATCATGCTCCTAGATTAAAGTCTAGATATGAACTTATTCTAATGCATCAAGCAAGTCAAACAAGGCACATCAATACAGAGAAGAAACAGACAAGAAAGCAGATCAACCCCTCTCTCAACTCCAAGCCTCAGCTATTTTGACAATAACTCAGTCTTCAGACCTCCATCACTCTTGACAAATATCAATTTGCTTCTCCAGGTTTCAACCCTTCAACATAAGTTTCAACTTATCTTCTCTCCCCCAAGCTTCATCTCCTTAATCAGTTCCACCTTCAGGCTTCACTCTTAACCACAAGTATCAACTTGATTCCTTCAGGATCTCCAAGCATCAATGTAAGTATCAACTTATCCTTTATTCCTCAGTTTCAGCTCTACACTCAATCTCAATTGAATCCTCTTCATAAGTATCAACTTAGTCTTCAAGCTTCAGCTCTCTTTGCTTTACCAGTCTCAACTAGCTTTCCCCTACAAGCTTCAGCCTCTCAGAGTAGTCATCAATCACCTGGAAGTGTCAACTTCATCCTTCAATTCTTTAAGCCTCAGCTCTTCATTCAGTCTTTACTGGATCTTCATTGGGTCTTCAAGTATCAACTTGCTCTCCTTGCTCTTCAAGCTTCAGCTGACATGGCAATGCTCAAGGAATCATCCTCTTCCATACTCTTCAATTAGGCCTTCATCTTCACACTCAAGCTCAACATCTCTCAAGATACTCAAACCTGAAGAAATCACTTAAATGGATAAGTCGGGGTGTTAAACTGCTTATTGACCACCCAAGGTGACCTATAAGGGTTTAACATCAAAGGAATGGTTCCCTCAAAGGTTCTACTTCCTAGGTACCATCACTTATCCCTCCAAAGGAGGGAGGTGAATACCATGGAAGGACCTTGAATCATGGGGAAGAATGGAGGTGAAAGATATCATCCATGTTTAAGAAAGAAATTGACTAGGTCTAAGCTCTACTTAATTCCTAACCCTAAAACAACAACAAAACAAACAAGTCTTCAAGCTCTTTCTTCAACCTTCAAGCTTTCTACTATGCTCCTCCATGCTCCTCAAAGCAAGACCAAGCCCACCAAGCCAAGCAAAAACCCACAAAGCAAGGCAAAACAAAATACAAGCCCACAAGGGTAACACAAACAACAATCAACTACAAAAATCAATTAAAAATAGTATACTATTATATTAAAATCTAACATAATTTCTAGGGGATCCTATATACCTACCCTTAATACCCTATATGTCCCAATATCTATCTTGACCTAGAAACCCAAAATTCTAGTGTTATGGTGGACCTATGTTAAGGATTGACCTAATTCTATACAACCTAAAGTCATCTAATCAAAACTAATTAAAAATTAATCACAAAATTATGGAATAAATCCGGAGGGGAGCTAAAGTCCAAATCTAACTATCCTAAAAAGAATGGCCTAAAAATATGAAGGGAACTAGCTAAACAAAATTCTACAAATCTATGCATCAACATAAAATGAATTAAAAAGCTATTAAAAGAGAAAATATACAAAAAATATTAAAAATGCATGAAATGCAAATATTTTGATTTTATCATTTTATATACATCAACATGAAATAGGATAAAAAATCCCCATGCAAAAATCATCATTTTTCTATTTAATATGATTTTTCAAAGATTAAAGAAAAATGGAGAAAAAGAAAATAAAATATGAAAACATTAGTGCAGATAGCAATGTCATACAGTTCAATATCCAGATGGGCTCTAAATGGGGGTGCAAACAATAAATGCGCTAGGCCCAATTATTTAATCAGAAAATCAATTCAAAAATATAAAGAAAAAGAAAAGAACTCGGTGCAAAAAGCAAGGAAAATCAGTTCAAAATGCAATGGGCCATGAGAGTGGGGTGTGATTAGTGTAACACCCCACTTTCCCAAATTAAATAAAATATGAATATTAAAATAATAATCAGAGTTTTCACCAAAAAGTGGGATATCACATCTCCAAATTTTATAAAAATACTTTATTCATTCTTTTCAAAATAATACAGCGGAATTTGTTTCATAAAGTAAAATACATCAAATTCATGATACGACACAGGAAAAAGAAATAAGTTCAACATAGACACAACAAAACACCCAAGTCCCGTGCTACGTATCAGAGCATCCTAGACTCGACTGGCACACCACCATCTAAGCTATCTAAGTACCTGGATTATCTGTACTTCCGGAGAAGCACAGACACAACAACAGCAAAGGGGTGAGAAATCATGATCAAAATATAATGGTAATGTAATACATGTAAATAAGGCAGTAAAACACACCAACACATCAACTATTCACCCCAACAACACCATATAACGAACCTACTGTTCAAATTACAATATAACATATTATAATGCAATTATGCAACACAACACCATGCATGCGGTACCGACTCATTGGTTCATTCAATCGAACCTGGATAGATCACTTACGCTCCTCCTGAGACATGATTTATCCCTCACCATTCTCCACAAAGGAGTACGGATGAATCACTTACGCTCCTCCTGAGACATGATTCATCCCACCAAAACACCATGATATGCACACACCAATGCATAACTATCATAATTAGGCACTCAAAGTGCATACGATCCTCCTGATCATATCATCATACATCAATGCATATATGTACAGATATAACATACACCAACACCGTATAGATCAATCAGATAGTAAACAACTTCATACTATAACACCAGATATAACCACATCCCAACACTCGGGAACGCACGATCCTACTGATCACTACATATATATACATTAACTAATTGTTCACCATCAATATCAAGGAAAACGAGTACCATCACCAAGTAAACAAGTTCATACTTTATCACCAAGATATAAACACGTCCCACCACTCGGGAATACACGATCCTACTGATCACTACACCATGCTCTGCATGATTCATACACCAACTAATTATCCATTTAAATAATTAGTAACGGAAATCACATACTATCACCGAGTACTCACTCTATACCACTCAATCATCTCCCCTATAATCAACAAAGTCCAAGGGCACTACACTCTTAGCGCACACAGCATAACAGCATAGAAAAACCACATTCTGCTACGCTCGCTACACCCTCGCTAGGCAAACAGAACCTACTGGACTCACTCGCTACCTCACTCGCTAGGCGAGCACCTAGCGAACGCTCGCTACCTTCTCGCTAAGCGAAGTGCTAGCGAGTTGCCTGCGACTTCTCAAGTTCTCACAGTTCAGAATTCTCACTCTTCTCCGATTCAAGCCTATTCTATAACATCCACTTCCTATACTATCCGTATTACGACCGATGCATATTAGGCTTATCAATCTTCCTATAATTCTACTCCAGATCAACATTACGGCACACTACCGGCACTTTAGAGTTACTCTGAATCTTACTCAAACCAAACCAACACCAACAGTCAATCAACAATGGCAACATCAAACATCCGTACATCATCATATACATATTATTCCAAAGTCATCACTTAAACAATCTATCGACACATCAAAAAGGTCACACAGAACTTCCCTAAAACCGTAAACCCAACCTATACGCCAAATTAACCAAAAACAACAATTCACCAACAATCAACATATTTCAATCCATCAACATCAACATAACTCAACAATCAATAGCATGTCAATATAAAACTTCATCAACGATACATTCCTACGGGGTTAAGGAATCCCCACTACCCTATACATGTATATACAATTCCCAATCAAGTTTCTCCCCCCTTACCTTGTTAATCGGTTGATCGATGAAATTCTTCCTGGATTTGGTCTCTTGGCCTCCTCTTTTCTTTCCGTTCTTCGTTCCCTTTTTCCTTCGTTCTTCTCACTTCTCTCGTTCTTTCCTCTTCTCTCTTTCTATTGCTCTTTCTCTCTTCCCTCTTTCTATCGTGTTATTTTCTCTAATACTTCCCCCACCCCTTCATATTCTATTTTCCTTTTTATCTCCTATCCCAATAATAATAATAACTAATAAAAATAACATAATAATAATAATAATAATAATAATAATAATAATAATAATAATAATAATAATAATAATAATAATAATATTATTATTATTATTATTATTATCACACCAATTTCCCACGATCTATGGTAATCCCTTTTCTCTCTATTCCAACTTTTCTAATATCTCCTTGCTACCCCTTCATATTTCCTTCCTCACGGTTTCTATCATGACTTTTCATATTTCCATTCTAACTTCCCAATAACCCTTCCACCTCTTATTTTACTTATTCCAACCACTAATATTCCCAATAATAATTCTAACATAATAATTATAATAATCATTATAATAATAATAATAATAATATAATATAATACTATTATAATATTATAGTAATATTCAACATAATAATAATAATAATACACCCAACAATAATTATAATTATAATAATAATAATATTATCACACCTATAATAATAATAATATTAATAAGAATAATATAATAATAATAATAATAATAAATATAATAAATATAATAATAATAGTAATACCCCCACCAATATTACTATTATTCATTATATTATCATATTCACACCAAAGCACCACCAATATTACCATTAGTTATTATATTATTATTACACCAATTCCCCACCAATAATTCTCGCATATCAGGGACACCCACCAATAATAATATTCATACTAATGATAATAATAATAATAATAATAATAATAATAATAATAATAATAATAATAATAATACCACCAATATTACTATTATCTATTATATTATTATCTCCACACCACCAATGATCCTTACATATCAAGGATACTCACCAATCATATACCAACGCACCCCACCTAAGGGCACACCAACATAAAATATTTAAAATAATAATAAAATGACTAAATAATTAAAATGGGTGTTACAACTCTCCCCCACTTTAATTATTTTCATCCTCGAAAATTACCTGATGGAAACCAATCCGGATACGCTTCCTGCATCCTTCATTCCAATTTCCAGGTCACACTGCCTTCTGCAGCACCTCTCCAAGCCACTTTCACCAAAGATGTCTCCTCCCCTCGGAGTTGACTTCCGTTCGTCAAAACGAACCAGCAATGCTTCAACACTCAAATTATTTTTCACTAGTACATCATCCACCTGATTCAATGTACTTTCTCAACCAGACACATGGAACACGTCATGCCAATTCACAACGGCAACGGAAAAACAGTCTAACATGTTACTCCTCCCATGCCTCCGCTGCGCCACTCTGATACAAACCACAGAACACGGTGCAAACTTCTAAGACTTCGAAGTTCGACCAACATCAGTCACTGGCGTGACTCTCAAAACACATTTTTTTTGGATCCTCTTGATCTTCTCAGCTATCTCAAACATAATTTTCAGGTCTGAGCACAACACTTTCACTCGACCCATTCCAACACAGTAGATTCCTATACTCCCTACCTCACCAAGCCACATATAGTGTCATTCCGACACTAGGATGGTAACCGTTATTATAGGTAACTCAATCAACGGTAATTAATCATCCCACGATCCACCTTGATCCAACACCCAAGCTCTCACCAATTCTCTACAGACTCACTAGTCCTCTCTGACTGACCATCAGTTTGCGGATGGTAAGTCGAACTCAACTTCAACTTAGTACTCGAAGCTTCCTGTAAGCCCCTCCAAAATCTCACTATAAACCTCAAATTTCCATCTGACACAATATTCGTCAGTATCTCATCCAACTTCACCACTTTCTCAATATGTATCTCGTATATCCTCAACACGGAATAGTTAATCTGCTCCTAACAATCCAAATTAAAATTATGTCTTTACAAATTCTTTAGCAATCTCAACACCAATTTCGTGAAAATACTACCTGATTTCCACTCTGGAATATTTAACGACTGCATCAGACTCAACAGTCTCTGATGTTCACTCTTCGAATTCCGACAATTCTAACTAGCATATTCCACCTCTCCTTATCCATGGTCTCAAAAACAATCTACTCAAGTTCGGTTACTTCTTCATAGCACCGAGATGGATACTCCATCTACCTCAATGTATTTCTTCACGAGTACTCCTACTCCCTTCAACAACATCTGATATACATACTCTATCATAACACCTCGTGGTATTATTTCCACAAACCCGACAATCCACTCTTCGACTCTAATTTATCAATTTCAACTAATTCACTATTCAACCCAGATTTCTGACTTTCTCGATTCTTCTCAAGGATATCACTAGTCAGATCTTAATAATAAAAGCTTAACTCCATAAGAAGTATCCTTACTCACAAAACGCATATTATGAAATTTATCAATCAGTTCTAACTCTTCTCACCGTCATCTTCGGTATATGCAGACATTTCCAACTCACCGCATCATCTACCACATGCACTTCACCCGAATGGTAATTCAACTCGAAGCCGTACTCCTTCCGAAGTCTCAATTATTTCCTATGTCTCATATTCGTCTGATTCAAATTAAACAAACACCTTAAACTCTTAAGATCACCAAACATCTCCGATCTCAGTCTGAACTTTCGAAGCCTCCGATTCTGGTACAACAACAATAGTAACCAACTCTAAATCACTGGTCGGATGATTTCTCTTATATACTCCAAGTTGCCTTTTGCATAATTGAAACTCGCTGAAGTTGTCTTTAGTAAATCCCCTAATTATATCAACAAGCATCACAAACACCACAATTAGTTCTATCGGATTCGGCAGAACTTTCCTTACGGAAGTATATCACCGCTCTTTTTCCAACACTGATAACTCCAGTTCCTTATGCTCAACATAATCCTATATACTCTTCGAATACTTCAAAATATCATTTATTAACACAACCATCGCCTTATATAAATAATTAGAGAAGATCCCATGCCAAATGGACAAATAAGTTGTGAGTTATGGCGGGAACACGTACCGTACCGCCCGTCCTTACCACAACATTCGAACACACTTCATCAATAAATAGATTAATTCCATGTCAATACTTCACCATCTCATAGATAATTTCAATAGCTTTCCAACGCTTCGAACCACGCGTCATTCCGATTTACCGTTCTCCCGTTACGGCAAAAATACGAAAACCACTTTTGCCTGCCCCTGACGTCTTCGCTGGGCGAACACCGTGGCGAACGAGGAGCCATTCGTTAGCGTACTCGCTAGGCGAGGACCTGGCGAACATGACAGTCCAAAATCTTATTTTCGATCGTCACCTGACTTCCGAGTGTCCGATTTCGATTCCGTAAAAAACTGTGATCTTGGAATTCGACGTACAACAACAATTTTATACTTAGGAGGCCACCCAACACACTTTCAATCTTTTGAATATTTTAAAGCCCGATTACTTCTAATCTCAACAGCAGGTCTTGGGGCCTCCCGTTGCGATACAACCATCGATCTTTGATACCACAACCACAACAACTCTACTCGAGGTCACACAACCAAGGAACTCACATTCCTCGATCAATTGTTCCATCAAATCCTTAACTCTTAGAAGAGAATACCGATCCTTGATAGTCACCTTGTTCACTTATTTATAGTTCACCGAAAACTTCCCAAAACCTTATGTCTGTCTAACCAACAAAATTGGTGCACCTTACGGTAACACACTCAAACAAAAGAACCTCTCTTCCGGCAGATCTTCAAGTTGACTCTTCAACTCTTCTAATCCTAACGCAACACACAATACGAAGTCACCAATATCGGACTAGTTCCAAAACTAACTCGATTGTAAGCTCCACTTCACATTCCCGGTAGTAAATCACTTATCTCTGTAGGAAAACTCCGGACAATCACAAATAGCTGACAACTCCCAAATTTTCACTTTCCTTCTCATTCAATGTTTCCGTCCAAATAAACACCTTGACACCGTCTTGCGCCGATTCCTCAAAATAATCCCTTAAGCACTTAGCTTAACTCAAGACTATTCACTGCTCACGTCACCCAAGCTTGCAAGATACGTCTATCCCATCCAACACAATCCCATCCACTATTAACAAGAGATTAAGGGTGATCAGTTCCTCAATTTGTTAATAGACAGCCGAAATCATGATGGGGGTACAAACCATCTTTACCAAACTATGATATCACTCCTCAACACACTAAGCCACCACACTGTAGCTTTTCGGAGAAATACAACTTCTCCCCCACTGGAATCATTCCACTTCTACCAATGAAGTTAACCAACAACATGTATCGACAGTGTTTTTACACACATGTCGCATACCAGGAAACAATAACACTAGACAACATTGGCCGGACGGACCGACCTGCTCTGATACCAATTGTAACACCCCACTTTCCCAAATTAAATAAAATATGAATATTAAAATAATAATCAGAGTTTTCACCAAAAAGTGGGATATCACATCTCCAAATTTTATAAAAATACTTTATTCATTCTTTTCAAAATAATACAGCGGAATTTGTTTCATAAAGTAAAATACATCAAATTCATGATACGACACAGGAAAAAGAAATAAGTTCAACATAGACACAACAAAACACCCAAGTCCCGTGCTACGTATCAGAGCATCCTATACTCGACTGGAACACCACCATCCAAGCTATCTAAGTACCTGGATTATCTGTACTTCCGGAGAAGCACAGACACAACAACAGCAAAGGGGTGAGAAATCATGATCAAAATATAATGGTAATGTAATACATGTAAATAAGGCAGTAAAACACACCAACACATCAACTATTCACCCCAACAACACCATATAACGAACCTACTGTTCAAATTACAATATAACATATTATAATGCAATTATGCAACACAACACCATGCATGCGGTACCGACTCATTGGTTCATTCAATCGAACCTGGATAGATCACTTACGCTCCTCCTGAGACATGATCTATCCCTCACCATTCTCCACAAAGGAGTACGGATGAATCACTTACGCTCCTCCTGAGACATGATTCATCCCACCAAAACACCATGATATGCACACACCAATGCATAACTATCATAATTAGGCACTCAAAGTGCACACGATCCTCCTGATCATATCATCATACATCAATGCATATATGTACAGATATAACATACACCAACACCATATAGATCAATCAGATAGTAAACAACTTCATACTATAACACCAGATATAACCACATCCCAACACTCGGGAACGCACGATCCTACTGATCACTACATATATATACATTAACTAATTGTTCACCAACAATATCAAGGAAAACGAGTACCATCACCAAGTAAACAAGTTCATACTTTATCACCAAGATATAAACACGTCCCACCACTCGGGAATACACGATCCTACTGATCACTACACCATGCTCTACATGATTCATACACCAACTAATTATCCATTTAAATAATTACTAACGGATATCACATACTATCACCGAGTACTCACTCTATACCACTCAATCATCTCCATTATAATCAACAAAGTCCAAGGGCACTATACTCTTAGCGCACACAGCATAACAGCATAGAAAAACCACATTCTGCTACGCTCGCTACACCCTCGCTAGGCAAACAGAACCTACTGGACTCACTCGCTACCTCACTCGCTAGGCGAGCACCTAGCTAACGCTCGCTGCCTTCTCACTAAGCGAAGTGCTAGCGAGTTGCCTGCGACTTCTCAAGTTCTCACAGTTCAGAATTCTCACTCTTCTTCGATTCAAGCCTATTATATAACATCCACTTCCTATACTATCCGTATTACGACCAATGCATATTAGGCTTATCAATCTTCCTATAATTCTACTCCAGATCAACATTACGGCACACTACCGGCACTTTAGAGTTACTCTGAATCTTACTCAAACCAAACCAACACCAACAGTCAATCAACAATGGCAACATCAAACATCCGTACATCATCATATACATATTATTCCAAAGTCATCACTTAAACAATCTATCGACACATCGAAAAGGTCACACAGAACTTCCCTAAAACCGTAAACCCAACCTATACGCCAAATTAACCAAAAACAACAATTCACCAACAATCAACATATTTCAATCCATCAACATCAACATAACTCAACAATCAATAGCATGTCAATATAAAACTTCATCAATGATACATCCCTACGGGGTTAAGGAATCCCCACTACCCTATACATGTATATACAATTCCCAATCAAGTTTCTCCCCCCTTACCTTGTTAATCGGTTGATCGATGAAATTCTTCCTGGATTTGGTCTCTTGGCCTCCTCTTTTCTTTCCGTTCTTCATTCCCTTTTTCCTTCGTTCTTCTCACTTCTCTCGTTCTTTCCTCTTCTCTCTTTCTATCGCTCTTTCTCTCTTCCCTCTTTCTATCGTGTTATTTTCTCTAATACTTCCCCCACACCTTCATATTCTATTTTCCTTTTTATTTCCTATCCCAATAATAATAATAACTAATAAAAATAACATAATAATAATAATAATAATAATAATAATATTATTATCACACCAATTTCCCACGATCTATGGTAATCCCTTTTCTCTCTATTCCAACTTTTCTAATATCTCCTTGCTACCCCTTCATATTTCCTTCCTCACGGTTTCTATCATGACTTTTCATATTTCCATTCTAACTTCCCAATAACCCTTCCAACTCTTATTTTACTTATTCCAACCACTAATATTCCCAATAATAATTCTAATATAATAATTATAATAATCATTATAATAATAATAATAATAATAATAATATAATATAATACTATTATAATATTATAGTAATATTCAACATAATAATAATAATAGTAATACACCCAACAATAATTATAATTATAATAATAATATTATCACACCTATAATAATAATAATATTAATAAGAATAATATAATAATAATAATAAATATAATAAATATAATAATAATAGTAATACCCCCACCAATATTACTATTATTCATTATATTAACATATTCACACCAAAGCACCACCAATATTACCATTAGTTATTATATTATTATATCTACACCAATTCACCACCAATAATTCTCCCATATCAGGGACATCCGCCAATAATAATATTCATACTAATGATAATAATCATAATAATAATAATAATAATAATAATAATAATAATAATAATAATAATAATAATAATAATAATACCACCAATATTACTATTATCTATTATATTATTATCTCCACACCACCAATGATCCTTACATATCAAGGGTACTCACCAATCATATACCAACGCACCCCACCTAAGGGCACACCAACATAAAATATTTAAAATAATAATAAAATGACTAAATAATTAAAATGGGTGTTACAATTAGCAAGTATCAACTTAAGCCCAAACGAGAAATTAAATGAAACGCAGCGCTTTGGGGTATCTTCAGACTTCCTTTTCACACGCGAAATCAAATCACAGCCCTTAGATCTAGGTCCAGTCAATGAGTCCACGCATGATCCAACAGCCAAAACGTTATCTTCTTCCTCCAGCCATGAAAATGGAGGGAATGCTCCATAGTTGCAGAGCTCAAATACCTAGCTCGGATTCCCTTCAAACTCAACCAAAATCCATGGTTCAAAACCCTAACCTGCTCTAAATTCAACCCTGATCACAACCATGGCCTTAAAATCCATTAAAATGCCCTCAATCTCTAAACCCGATCCAAGATCAAAACTATGCTCAAACTTCAACTTTGATGATTCTTGAAATTGATTACCTCAGAATGATCACCACCTCACACTGGTTAAATCTTGCTATTAAACTCATGTTATACCTCACTATACATCGTGTTCTTGATCAAAACAAAAATGGTGTCACTAACTCAAACTTCACCAAATGATCTCAAACTTCCCAGAATCCATCTCCTACTTGTCTCTAACCATTCTAACCTAACAATTTTAACTAATTATGCTTAAATTATGGTGTAGAAGAAAAGATGCAAACCTGTCAAATCTTGATTATCAGATAGGTCAAACCTCCACTTCAACCTCTCAAACTCTTCAGAATCACTCCTTGATTGATGTTAATGCTTCTGTTTGCAAAAGATTTGATCAAGAAAACTTGAATCTCCAAATCCGATTGTGACTTGCAGCTCCCAAAATCCAAATGCCAACTCTTCAATTCTTCATGATCTTGCCCTCAATTTGGTATGCACACATTCAGTATGATCAATGGAAGGTGTTAGGATTGAAAGAAGCAATGGAAATGGTGTGGAAAGTAGAAATTGATTTCAACTTGCAATGGAAGAAATTGAAATGGATATCTCACTCTCCTCTCTAATCTCTCACCAACCTTGCATCTGAGCAAGTTCTAATCACTATATAGGATGATTCTAAACCATCCAGAACTTTATGGAATCATCCAATGAGAATTTGAGATTCTCATGCCATGAGTTTTTTATTTCAATCCATCTCATGTACCATCTCATTCTATACCTCTTGCAGCAACTTGTTCTGACTTGAAAATCTCCTTAGATGAGATATATGACATGTTAGGATACTTAGCTAGCTTGTGTATTGGTTTCCCTTGTGTTTTGCATATGTACCTTAATATGCAAGCAATCATTTTCCAAAGCAAGTCCATGATCTAAACCTCAAATCAAAAATGTGGCTGAACCATTGTTTTTAAAATGCTTTCTAGAGTCAAAATGACCTATTACATGCCATGGTTTGGATGTGTAGCTTGGAAATTTCAATTTCCAACTTTGACTTATTTAACTTATGCCTCCATTTTAGGTCATTTTTACCATTTTGAGCTACAAGCCTTTTCAACATCTCATGACCTCCTTACTAGCCTTAAAACATCATTTTAAGCAAGTTTTATGTTGAATAGTTTTCCATTTGAAGCTTGGAAATAGGAGTTATGGCCTTATGCTTGAAATGACCTATAATCTCCAAATGACCAAAATGCCCTTGACTTGTCAAAGCCATAACCTGAGCTCTACAAATCCTATCAAGGACTTCTAGTACTCTATAAAAAGCTAAGAAGATGAGGAACAACATTCATGTTGACCAAAAGTTCATAGGAATCATCCTTCTTGGGCAAGAGTTGGATGCAAGTTGGGTGACTATCAAGGCCCTAGATTCACATACCTCAGATGACCTGTAACTTGTCAAAGTCATAACTTGAGCTCTACAAATCCTATCAAGGACTTCTAGTACTCAAATTAAATCTAAGAACAAGCTCTACAACATTCATGTTGGGGGTAAGATGAGATGACAATCACATCTTGAGCTAAACTGCCTTGAAGATAGGGGTTAGACTAGGGGATTTTACACTGTCAAGCCTTAGAAACCCTAGCTTGAAACTTCTCAAACTCTTCAATCATGATGAGTTGATCTTGGAATTATCCTTATAGCATCTCAATGCATCAATCCATGATCACATGGCTCTTGAATTAGGTCTCAACCTTGTTCAAATCATCAGTTGACCTAGGGTTGACCCAGTTAAACCCTAATCATACCACTCATGGCTGAGGCTTCTTAACCTTGCACAATGACCTCTCTAGGCTTCATGATGGCTTTCAAGACATCTCATGAGCTCTCTCAAGGCTTCAATTCCATACTCATAGCTTCAGAATCATCTGAGGAGCTCCCCACAACTCTCAAGTTAGGAGGCACACAACCTTGGTTTCAACCAATCTCTCTGAGGATCTCTTAACTTCTCTGACAAAGATATCAACCCTTGAACACTTGAATAACCTTCTTGGCTATCTTCAAATTCTTGTGATGCTCTTGATTGGTAATCATACCTCTTGATCTCCTACACACATGTCAATGAAATGCTAGTGATAATGCTAATGTGAATGAGATGAACCACAAGCTAGGTAAAGAAATGTTGGTCAAATTTTGGGGTGCAACACCCTATGTCAGGCGTTCGAAGCTGTTAAAGTCAAGAACGTAGCTCCTGTAATCACTAAGAAACCAGAGATGACTCTCTCTTCCTTCAAGGAAACCCGGGCCGTTGTTCAAGCCGGATCTACCCCAGGGTGGGGGCGAATTCTAGAAATACCTAACAAGCAGGACAAGTTCGGGTTGGGGTACTCTCCTACGGCTGAAGCCTCTTCTTCTCACAGTGCGTCGCGAGCTAAAGGGCCGATCCAGTTTACAAGCGGCGGAGTAATATTCGAAAGTGCCAACGCGGTGTCTGAAGACGGCGAAGACAGCGACTACGATCTGGAATCTTGGATCCAGCCAAGCAAACCAGGCGAGAGCCTCAACAACTGGTCCATCAGGGATACCATCCAAGTGACAGGAAAAGAGTAATGATTTACTTTCTCCAACTATTGTACAACCCTATGTCCTACCCGGGGCATAGTGGTTTTATTGTCAGGGCCTTGTTTGGTTATGTACATGCATTTTACCAATAAATCAAAAGGCGCTTTTCTTCGTATTCAAATGTTGTGATCTCTGTTATTCCTGTTTTATATTGGTTTTGAAAAACAACAAAATGGCAATGGGGTTTGTGCTAACCTGCATATCCTTGTTTTAAGCTTAACCCTTGTTATTGCAGGATCTACATAGCAGATGACATCGACTCTGGACCTTCTATGACTCACTTCGACTTCGATTTCCCGATCTATCAAGCCGAAGAAGAGATTGATGAAGACGAAGACCTTCCCAAAGAGTTGGCCCGCTTGTTGAAACAAGAAGAGAAAGTTATTCTGCCTCACGAAGAAGAGATCAAGATTGTGAATCTGGGTTCTGAAGAACTTGTCAGGAACGTCAGGATAGGGGCCACGTTGCAGAGTGATGTCAAGCAGAGATTGGTTGAGATGCTAAGAGAGTATAGTGACGTCTTTGCTTGGTCATACGAAGATATGCCCGGACTTGATACTGACATTGTGGTCCACCACTTGCCGCTGCGAGAAGATTGTCCTCCCGTCAAGCAGAAGCTTAGGAGGACACGACCAGATATGGCCGTTAAGATAAAAGAAGAAGTGCAAAAGCAGCTTGATGCTGGCTTCTTAGCGGTCACTACTTACCCTCCGTGGGTCGCCAACATAGTGCCTGTACCGAAGAAGGACGGTAAGGTGCGAATGTGCGTCGATTACCGGGATTTGAATAGGGTGAGCCCTAAAGATGATTTCCTGCTCCCTCATATTGATGTGTTGGTCGACAATACATCTCAGTTCTCCGTGTTTTCCTTCATGGATGGCTTCTCCTGCTACAATCAAATCAAGATGGCGCCAGAGGACATGGAGAAAACTACGTTTATTACACCTTGGGGGACATTTTGCTACAAGGTAATGCCTTTCAGTATGAAGAACGCAGGGGTCACTTACCAACGAGCTATGGTTACTTTGTTTCATGATATGATTCATCATGAGATCGAAGTCTATGTTGATGACATGATTGCGAAGTCCCAAACGGAGGAGGGACATCTGGTCAATTTGCTGAAGCTTTTTGAGAGGCTTAGGAAGTTCAGGTTGAGGCTGAATCCTAACAAGTGTACTTTCGGAGTACGGTCCGGAAAACTCATGGGGTTTATCGTGAGTGAAAGAGGCATCGAGGTTGATCCTGCGAAGATAAAAGCAATACAAGAAATGCCAGCACCAAGAACCGAAAAAGAAGTTCGTGGTTTCCTGGGCAGAATAAACTACATTGCAAGGTTTATTTCTCAGCTCACGGCCACGTGTGAATCGATGTTCAAACTGTTAAAGAAAAATCAGGCGATTATCTGGAACGAGGATTGCCAGAATGCATTTGATAAGATAAAACAGTATCTATAGGAACCTCCGATCTTGATTCCCCCAGTGGCTGGAAGACCTTTAGTCATGTACTTGACAGTTCTTGAGAATAGTATGGGGTGTGTTCTCGGTCAGCACGACGAGACGGGCAGAAAGGAGCATGCCATTTACTACTTGAGTAAAAAATTCACAGAGTGTGAATCTCGTTACTCGATGCTGGAGAAAACGTGTTGTGCACTAGCCTGGGCTGCCAAACGTTTACGACAGTACATGCTCAATCACACCACCATGCTAATTTCAAAGATGGATCCGATCAAGTACGTCTTCGAGAAGCAAGCGCTTTCGGGCAGGATTGCTAGATGGCAAATGGTGTTGACGGAATATGACATTCAGTACGTTTCCCAAAAGGCCATCAAGGGAAGCGTATTGTCTGAGTACCTTGCCGAACAGCCGATCGAAGATTACCAGCCGATGAAATTTGAATTCCCTAATGAGGATATCATGTTTCTCAAGGTGAAGGATTGCGAGGAACCGTTGCCCGACGAGGGGCCAAACAGGAAATCCCAATGGAAATTGATATTTCACGGGGCGGTTAATTCTTACGGAAGTGGCATTGGGGCGACCATCACAACTCCCCACGGATCCCATATCCCGTTCACTGTGAGACCGACATTTCCAGTCACCAATAACGAAGCGGAGTACGAAGCATGCATTATGGGTCTAGAAGAAGCAATTGATTTGAGAATCAAGAATCTAGATGTATATGGTGACTCGGCGCTTGTGATTAACCAGGTTAAAGGGGAGTGGGAGACTCGTCAATCGAATTTGGTCCCGTACATGAATTATGCCAAAAGGCTACTTCTGTTCTTTGATCGAGTGGAACTCCATCGTGTGCCCAGAGCTGAAAATCAAATGGCTGATGCCTTAGCCACGTTGGCTTCGATGTATAAAGTCAATTTTTGGAATGAAGCTCCAAGAATTGTCCTTTCTTGTCTTGATAGACCTGCATTCGTCTTTGCGATCGAGGAAGCCTCCGATGGCAAGCCATGGTTCCATGACATCCAAACTTTCCTTATGACTAAGGAGTATCCTGCGGGAGCGTCAACCCAGGATAAGAAGACTCTGAGGAGGCTGTCTGGAAATTTTTATCTCAATCCTGATGGAGTTTTGTATAAAAGAAACCACGATCTCGTGCTACTCAGATGTGTAGATGAGAAAGAAGCGAGTATGCTCATGGAAGAAGTCCATGAAGGCACATTTGGTACGCACGCCGGCGGGCATGCTATGACGAGAAAGATCCTGAGAGCAGGATACTACTGGCTGACGATGGAGTCAGATTGCTTTAAATTCGCGAAGAGATGCCATAAATGCCAGATTCATGCTGATAAGATTCACGTGCCGCCGTGCCCGTTGAATGTCATGTCCTCCCCGTGGTCGTTCTCCATGTGGGGCATCGACATGATAGGCAAGATCGAGCCCACCGCATCTAACTGCCATCGCTTCATTCTAGTAGCTATCGATTACTTCACCAAGTGGGTGGAGGCAGCCTCATATGCTAATGTGACCAAGCAGGTGGTGGCTAAATTCATAAAGAGGGACATCATCTGTCGATACGGAATTCTCGAGCGGATCATTACTAATAATGGTTCGAACCTGAATAACAAGATGATGAAGGAGCTGTGCCAGAATTTCAAGATTGAACACCACAACTCATCTCCTTACCGGCCGAAGATGAACGACACCGTTGAAGCGGCCAATAAAAACATCAAGAAGATCGTACAGAAGATGGTTGTGACCTATAAGGATTGGCACGAGATGTTGCCATTTGCATTGCACGGTTATCGTACGACGATACGTACATCAACCGGGGCAACTCCTTTCTCACTGGTGTACGGTATGGAAGTTGTCCTACCGTTAGAAGTGGAGATCCCTTCTTTACGAGTTTTGGTTGACGTGAAACTCGATGAGGCATAATGGATTAAGAACCGACTAAACCAACTCAGCCTGATGGACGAGAAGAGGTTAGCATCGATTGCATATGGTCGTCTGTACCAAAGCCGAATGAAGAAAGCCTATGATAAGAAGGTGCGTTCTAGAAGCTTTCAGACGGGTGATCTCGTCCTGAAAAAGATTCTTCCTCCACACTCCGATCACCGGGGAAAGTGGACTCCCAATTACGAAGGTCCGTACGTCATCAGCAAGGTCTTCTCGGGAGGAGCCTTGTTGTTATCCACGATGGATGGCGAAGATTTTGCATCCCCAGTGAATGCGGACGCGGTTAAAAAATACTTTGCTTAAAAAATGACCCGCTGGAAAGAAAAATGAATATCCAGGCAAAAAAGGGGCATCCCGGCGAACCATAAAAAAGGGAAAAAGGTTCGGGCAAAAATTAGGGATATAAAGAAAAGAATGTACACCTGCAAAGTCGAAAACCTGGAAGGGCGACTTTGGCAAAAAAGGGTATCCCGGTGAATCGAAAACCCGGAAGGGCGATTCAGGCAAAAGTTAGGGATTTGAAAAAGCAAATGACTGCGTTCCGCGTATGGACTTTCATTGCTTAGTGGTTTGGAAGACCTGAGGGCCGTATATCTGAATCAATCTCTTCTGAAGCTGAAGCGTCGGAGAAGTATCGAAGTCGAGTGGGTCATAGAGGGATCAACTCATGGTGTTCGTCTACGCCTCATTGCCTACATTTGTGTATATACTAATGTATATTTATGTTTTTATATTTGCGCAGCTTCCTCATTCCAGGAGCTTGCATCTGTTGTAAAACATTTTTTCCCATTCAGGGGTTCGTTATCAATAAAATGTATACCATTCAGTAATTCTGTTTGTTTGTTTAGCATTTATCTATTTTGTTTGCAAAAAAGAACGCCGATGTTTTTGATAAAATGCGCATACATAAACTTACTGGCCTAGGCCACTGATTGTTGAAAACAATGAATTACTTGAACATTGTCACAAGATGATAACCTTGATAGGTCCTTTTGAGGAGGGTATCTTGTCTGTTTGTTTGTGTTGTTACAGGTAGGGCATGTTCCAGGCAGTGCGCTGTATGTCCCCCAAGCCGGATGATTCCTTCTCCTCCAGCAAGGTTCAGCAGCACCTCCCCGTGGGTTTGAACATGAGATAGTAAGCATTGATATGTCTCCCCAAGCAGAAAAGATTCTCTCCCCAACCAGATGTATCCTGAAGGATCGTCGCTTCCCCAGCTGAGTCATATACTGAAGTATGCGGCTTTCAAAAGTTTAGACTGAAGTCTTCAACGGAATTGAAATTCCCCACAGAGTTGTACTCTCCCCAGTAAGCAAGATGATTCCTTCTTCCCCAGCCGAGTTTGCAAACCCCCAAGAGAGCCGAGTCCTTGGAAGCCGTCGAAGCCATGATTGGTTCTCCCCAGTAGAGTGTTGAATAACTGATGCTGTATTGCCCCACCGGAGTCGTTATCTCTAGGAAAGCTTTGCCGCGAAGGCCGCGCAGTTTATTTCTGTGATGGATATTGTTTCCTCGACAGTTTGTGGTTTGAATACCTGGTTGAGCGGGTTCAGGTTCTCGTAGAGCTTTATTCCCCTGCAGCAGTCGACTGAAGTTCGTTCCCCCAAGCGGAGTCCAATTGAGATTGGTGTGACTGTTTCTCCTCGGCAGGATGATTCCTTCCTCCACCAGAGTGGTCCTTTCTCCTTGACAGGAGGACTTTCCCTTCAGCATTTATTTTGCTGATGGGGCATAGCATTTTGCATGATTGCATAACATCTACCCTAAACGCATAACATTTCCACCGTGTGGAGCATTACGCCATTGACGATCATATGCACATGAAACATGAGCTGGGTTGTTACCGTTCTTGTTTTGCAGGTATTCCCCAGCAAGGTCGCTTGCCCAAGATGATTCTTGAATTCTCCAGCGAAGGTGTTTATTTAAGATGATTCTTAAAATCCCCAGTGAAGTCGCCAGAGAGGGTTTCTCAGGTTGATGCTTAGAGTCCCCGGTTGAGTGTTTGCTCAGGATGATTCCTGAAATCTCTAGCAGAGTTATTGGTTCAAGATGAGTCTTGAAATCTCCGGCGGAGTTATTTGTCCAAGATGATTCTTGAAGTCCTCAACAGAGTTGATTCGCCCAGAATGATTTCTGGATCCCCGAAGCAGAGTTACTTGATAGTTCTCCGGAATCCCCAGCGGAGATGTGTCATCCCCAACAGGTTTTAAAAAGAGAAGTTGAAATTTCCTTGAAGACTTGATGATTGAAGTCCGGCAGCGGTGCCGAAACCCCAGACTTACTGATGAAGTCCAACTGTATTGACGAAGCAGTTCTCTCAGCTGATGCGGAGTGCCTGACGGCAAAAGATTGTATATCCTTATTTGGTTCATGATTGACCAAGAATTCTATTCCCGACTTACTGATGAAGTCCGGCTGACGCCCGGAAATTCCTTCGAATGCCCGACGGCATGATTAACTTGATTGTTAAAAAGTTCCTAATGACCTGATGAGTCCCGAGGAATTCTTCTGTCGCAGAACGCCTGACGGCAATATCAACTATGTATCGCCGGTTACCGAGTGACCAGTGATCCCTTGATGACTGGAGGACAAAGATCTACAGCAAAATCAGATGATCATCCTGACGGAGATTCGAGCTTAGACCCTTCACCAATTACCGTGTGACCAATTCCCCAGCAGAGTTGTCGTGCAACTGTCATGTTCAGTTTTGAAGATGTTCCTACCAATCAGAGCATCGTTTACCTGTGCGGTTGGCAAATCACCAGTTACCGCGTAATCGGTGATCCCTTGATGATTTGAGGATGCAATGATATAAGATGAATCAAAGAATCATCCTGATGGAGATTCAGATCAGTATTTCTCCAGCTAGTCGTCATGCAACTATCAATTTAGTTCCGAAGATTTGTCCCCATCAGAGTACCGTGTACTTGTGTAGTTGGCAAATTTTCGGGTTTGTTGGTATTCAACCGTATTTCACCTTGATTGTTTGAGAGCCGTTCGCTTCTCACCCAGTCAGGTCCAAGCCGTTTGAATAGGGGCAGCTGTTGCACCCCAAAATTTGCCCAACATTTCTTTACCTAGCTTGTGTTTCATTTCATTCACATTAGCATTATCATTTGCATTTCATTGACATGTATGTAGGAGATCAAGAGGTATGACTACCAATCAAGGTCTACACAAGACCATGAAGCTAGCTAAGAAGGTTATTCAGGTGCCCAAGGGTTGATATCCTTGTCAGAGAAGTTAGAAGATCCTCAGAGAGAGTGATTGAAGCCAAGTGTGTAGGTCTCCTAACTTGAAAGTTGTGGAAAGCCATCAGATGATTCTAAAGCCATGAAGTTGGACTTGAGGTATTGATAAAGCTCATGAGAAGTGTTGAAGACCACTTTGAGGCCTAGACAGGTCATTGTGCAAGATTAAGAAGCCTCAGCCATGAGTGGTGCAGCTAGGGTTTGATTGGGTCAACCCTAAGTCAACTGATGATTTGGAGAAGGTTGAGACCTAATCCAAGAGCCATGTGATCATGGATTGATACATTGAGATTTTCGAAGGATGATTCCAAGGTTAACTCATCATGATAGAAGATTTTGAGAAGTTTCAGGCTAGGGTTTCTAAGACTTGACAGTGTAAAATCCCCTAGCTTGACCCCTGACTTCAAGGCTATTTAGCTCAAGATATGATTGTCATCTCATCTTGACCCCAACATGATTGTTTTAGGGTATGATCTTATCTTTAATTTGAGTACTAGAAGTCCTTGATAGGATCCATAGAACTCAAGTTATGAGCTAGACAAGTTACAAGTCATCTGAGGCTTGTGAATTTGGAGCTTGAAAGTTACCCAACTTGCATGAAACTTTTTCCCAAGAAGGATAATTCCTATAAACGTTTGGTCAACATGAATGTTGTTCCTTATTCTCTTATCTTTCTAGAGAGTACTAGAAGTCCTTGATAGGATTTGTAGAACTCAAGTTATGGCTTTGACAAGTCAAGGGTATTTTGGGAAGTTATGATTATAGGTCATTTTTGGTTATAGGTCATTTTCACCAACTTAGACACCTCAAATGAAATTTTGTTCAACTTGAAAGTTGCTCAAAATGGGGTTTTAACCTTGACCATGTATCAAGGAGACATTGAAATGGCTCAAGGAAAGACTTGGTTCAAGAAGTGGTGAAAAAGGAAGGATTAAAATGGATTAAATGACCAAAAATTCAAATAAATCATTTTGTGTGCAAATGGAGCAAAGTAATATCATTTTTTGAATGGAAAAAGCATTTTAGAAACTTTGGAAATGCTAGAATTTTGGTTTGAGTCCCATATCATGCCCTTTTTCTTTGTTTCTTCATGATGAAGTAACATGACATACACAAGCCATTGGATGAAAACAAGGAGAGAAACATCACCATTCATGTTCAAAATCTCATGAGAAGTTGAATGCAAGCTTGCTAAGGCCAAAACAGAGTGGGAATCGTGACTGGTGTAAGTGAGATTTTGGAGAGAATTTGAAAATCCAATTTCTCGTTCTGAAGCTTTGAGAGAGTTCTAGATGATTCTAATGAGTTCTATATAAGTGGTTGAGTGTGTTCAGCCATTTTTTTGGAAGAGATTGAAGCCTGAAGCAGAGAGTGAGGTTGAAATTTCATAGCTGCAAGTTGAAATCGGGTTCTGAGTTCAAGACCAATTCAGGAGAAATTGAAGATTGCATTAGCTTTGGAAGGAGTTTTGGAGTGTATCTGCATCATCTTGGAGGCTGAAGTGATCAAGAACACCTTCTGTTACACCTCTGAACACAGGTTGGTACATTTTGTTTTTGTGCATAATCTAGGAGGAGATAGATAGAAATCTATAGGTGGTTAGGATCTGGATGATGTATAAATGGATTTGAGCTGATCAATTTGAGCATTAGAGACAAGTTAGGATGTGGATCATTTTCTGTTGAAGCTGAATTCTTACAATTCTTGGATTAATAATCAAGATTAGATAGGGGAAATTGATCACCATGAGATAAGGATCATTTCTGTGCATTTAATTGAAGTTCTGATGAGATTCAAGATTGAGGTGTATTTTGGAATGGCTATCGGGTTTGAAAATCCATGGAGATTTAGATGATTTTAAGGCTGGATTCATGATCAGCATGAAAAATTGGACAAGATGATGTATCATTTTGTAATTTTTGATGAACTGTGTGTTGGTCTTCACCGGAGAAGATGGTGGCGCCACTGTTCAGGCCACCGTCTGTAATTTCCCTCCACCTGAACATTTGAATGAAGAAGATGAGCTGTGAGCGTTGGATCATTACTAAAGCTTGACCAAGTCCATGGAATGAATGGACACGATTGAGTTTGAAAGTCAGCCTTGGACTCCTTCATCAATATGCACCGTTTCACTTAACTAAAGCAAATGGGCCTAGTGTTTGAATTGATATCCGCACCCCCCATCTGGCCCAACCCAGGATTTGAACTGATGTTATTTGCTATTTGCCACACAAGTTTATTAATTTCTTTTGTTTTACCTTTAATTTCATCATTTCATGTTAGTTTGAAAATAATTCATGAAAAATAGAAAAATAGGTCAATTAATTCCAAGTTTTTTTCCCTGATTCATAATTGAATCTAGAATTTTGTAGATAAAAAAATATTAATAATTCATGCATTTTTTATTTTTATTTGCATTTTTGAATATTAATTGATATTAAAATAACCATGGTTGATACCTTGTTTTGCTGAATTTTGTTTGAGCACTTGGTGATGATTCTTGCCTTGATTTTTTGTGTATAGCTAGCATAGATATGCATGTTCCCCTTAGATTTTTCTCACATTTTTGTGATGAATGTAGGTGGTAGTTTTAAGTTGAAACTTTAGGTGCTCTATTTTTAGGGTTTATGCTTAGTACCTTGGGATTTAGGTTTTATTTCTAGGTCTTGTTGGATGATTCAACCTCTGAATTTTGTAGGGTAGATTCATGATTGAATTAGGGTCCCATAGTTATTTTTGTAGGATTTTACAATTGGTTTTAGTATTTTAGTTAGGATTAACTTTAGTACTAGGTTTTAGGTGATCCTAACTTGCTAATTCAACTAGATTGATTTCTCTAACCCCCTTAGATTAGGGTTATGCTTATCTTGCTCTTGGATGGTGATGAAGACAAGCTTGGGCTATCATGTATTGAATGAAGAAGCTTGGATGTGAAGATTTCCCTTCTTTTGGTGTAGTGTTGATTAGGTGTTAAGATTAGGGTTTGTAGGCAGAGCTCTTAGAATAGATTTTCTTCCTTCATGAAACATGGAAGGTGTTGATCACTTCCATTCCTCCCTATGATGTAAGGTCCCATTGTGAAGTCCCCATCCCTACTTTGGTAGGATGTGTGGCTCCTCACAAATTGGTAGGACCTTTGAGGGTTCCCTTCCTTGATGGTGGAGTGCTTAGAGGTGACCTTTGGTCTTCACTTTGCTTCTCCCTATCCCCACCTTGCTCTTGTTAGATGAATCTTTCTCCCTTGCTAGAGGATGGAGTTCCTTTCTAGAAGATTGAAGATGCTAGAGGTTACACTTCCCCTTTGTTTGAATACTGCCCTTGGAGCTGAAGCTTGAAGATCAAGAGGAACAAGTTGACACTTGTGGGAAGAGGATCAAGCTGAGATTGAAGAAAGAGCTGAAGCTTGAAGAAGATGAAGAACAAGTTGATACTTGTGAGGGGAATCCATTGGATATTGAATGAAGAAGCTGAAGCTTGAGGTTGGAAAGCAAGTTGATACTTGTAAGTTCAATGCTTGGAGTGCCTGAAGGAACAAGTTGATGCTTGCTAGTGGGATTGAGGCCTGAAGGTGGAGTTTACTTTGGAGCTGAGGCCTGAAGAAGAAAGGATAAGTTGATACTTATGGTTGAGGTATTGGAAGCTTGAAGAAGCAAGTTGACATTTGTTATTGAAGAGGATAGACTTGAAGAACATTTACAGACTGAGGACTGAACTGATGTCAGAAGATTGCTTTGCTGTGAAGCTGTGGGAGTGGTTGATCTGCTTTCTTTTCTTGTCTGTTTACTTGTTGTGCAACTGTATTGATGTGACTTGTGTGATTTGCTTGATGCATTAGAATAAGTCCATATTTAGATTGTGTTAAGCTAGGAGCATGATTGCATTAGAGGTTGAGTTGCTCCCTCTGCTTGTATTTTTACTGTATGGCTTTGCTTGCGGGTATTCGGTAGAGCCCAGCTCCCTTGCCTATGTGGTTTGTTATTTGCTTGATGTCATTTCCTCTGTATCACTGCAGTCACTTATATCTTGCTTGATAGCATGTTATTTCCTCTGTATGATTACAGTTATTCATATCTGGCTTGAGGTTGAGACGAGCTTGTGGAGGCTGATGTCCCACACACATTTCCTCCCTCACTTGCATTGCATGCATTTTACAGTCGTTTATTGTTTACTGTTTAAGTTGATGCTTTATCTGTTTCTGTTTATCATTGACATGATCCCCTAGGAATCTCACTTCCTTTGATAAGGAAGTGATGATTAGAAATTTAGGTTGAAACCTATGCATGACAACTTCTAGGAGTTCCCTGTTTCAAACCTCAACCCTAGGATGAATCCTTGGCATGACAACATTAGGACTTGATAGTCTTCCCCTTAGTTGAGCCTGCTCTCTTCTCATCTTGAAACACATTAAAATACAGTAATAAAGGTTAACTGACGTCGTACGTTACGAGCCTTAAGCTATCTGAGAAAGGATTGTTGGAGAGTTTCTTTTCAACAGTCTGGATGTTTAGTATGGTACCCTTTGGGTGACATGCGACGCATTCACTCTCAGGTCATAGTCTCTAGTGCGATATTGGTTGCAAACATCCATAAAAAACAGTTCTTCCGTAAAAGACAGAAAACAAACGTCAAACCTTTTTGCCCCGTGGGCCCGTAATTCAAAGGAAAGCTTTTCTAAATAAAAGAGTGTCGTTAACTCCCAGTTCTACCGCAAACAGTAACGCCTAAGTCTCCAAGGGTCGAGCTGCGTACGCCAAACTGCTGGAACTGTTTGTTAACCCTACTCGATAAAACAGATGAATCCGAATTCCCGTAATCTGTATTATCCCGAACTACGTAAGCTCTGATCTCTCATATCTGTTGAGAGTACGTAGGCACAATACTGACGTATTGGCGAGCCACCTTCCCTGTAACCCGTAGTTAGGCGAACTACGTTGACTCTGATTTCTCATTCTCTGATGAGAATACGTAGGCATAAAGTGCGACGCTTTGCCGAGTCATTTTCTTTTCTTTTTTAAGCCAGCCTTGATAGGTAGATAGTAAAACCAACCCGTCAGATAAACACAACAAGCGTGGATCCCATCGAGTACGGTGGACGTGAGGGGTGCTAATACCTTCCCCTTGCGTAACCGACTCCCGAACCCAGACAATGGTTGCGATGACCTTGTCTTATACCTTTTCGTCAGGTTTTTCCGATCGTTTCCTTTCCCGTTCTGAGGGATAAATAACGAAAGGTGGCGACTCTTCTGTTTTGTCGGCACCTTATTTTCGCGGTAGCGACAATGAGGTGGCGCACGGTGAAACACACGATCAGAGTAATAAGTCCAAGTACCAGCCTGATCCTACGGTGAATTCATTATCTTCTTCGTTTAAACATTCCAAGGGAGGGAAACCAATCCGGTGGAGCTCGCGGTGGCCGGAAAATGCAAGCAGATTTCTCACAAACCTATCTCTCTCATAACTCAATGAAACGCCATGATTCTTGAATGAAAATCAAAGGATTTTTCACAAGGATCACAAATATCCTACTCAATCATGCTGAAACTTCAAAACCAGAGAGATCCATAGCCAAACACAAATCGGATTCAACCCTAATTCGTCTCTAAACCTCAAATTTTCTATCCAGAATCCACCTATGGTTCAATTCTAACTTAACCACATGTATCTAAGGTGCTAAATGCGTGTAAATTAAGAGGAAATTTGAGAGGTAAGATCCTGAGTTTGAGCTTCGAGCAAGGTGACTTTCAAGCCTCAATTCCCTTCCAAAGTGTGCAGATCACTTCAATGAATGATGATGAACACTTCTTGAAGTCCTATTTCTGCTGAAACTCTCCCAATCTCAAAATCCGAAAACCAAGTTCCAAGCTTCTTCACACACTTGCTCCAACTGATTCTCAACAGAATTTGCCACTAGAAACTTCTGAGAATGATCTAAATTCAATTTATATTCTGTTTAACACCTTTGGAGGCCCAAACAAAGCCCAATTTGTGATTTCCCATTTTCAATTTTCTTCCAAAAATCCACTTATGGTGTGCATGATTTTGGCTTGCTTTTGCCTTCAACTCACTCCAATTCACTTGCTTGACAGTTGTGGAGTATAATTGGATAGTTTTCCTTCTTTGGTTTCAACCAAAGGGATGCATTTGAAATGTTACTTCATCATGAAGTAATCCTCCAAATGACCATGTTATGAACCTCAATTAAAAAATGCAATGATGCCAAAGCATTTAGAATATCAATTCCAATCAAAATGGGCACAAATTTGGGTTGAAAACATTCCATTACCAATGTTTTGAATTTTTTCACTTTAATTCATTAAAATGGCCTTTTTGTGAAATTTCTTCAACCAATGCTTGATCCAATCCATATCAATGGACTCTTGATACTTGGATAATCTAAAAACATCATTTTGAGCAAATTTCATGTTGAACAAAACTCCACTTGAAGCTTGCAAGATAGTGAAATTGACCTATAATTCAAAATGACCTGTAATGTCCAAATACCCAAAATACCCTTGACTTGTCAAAGCCATAACTTGAGTTCTACAAATCCAATCATGGACTTCTAGTACTCTATGGAAAGCTAAGAGAATAAGGAACAACATTCATGTTGACCGAAAGTTCGTAGGAATCATCCTTCTAGGGAAAAAGTGTCATGCAAGTTGTGTAACTTTCAAGCTCCAAATTCACATGCCTCAGATGACTTGTAACTTGCCTGGCTCATAATTTGAGTTCTATAAACCCTATCAAGGACTTATAGTACTCAAATTAAAGCTAAGATCATGCCCTACAACAATCATGTTGGGGTCAAGATGAGATGAAGATCACATCTTGAGTTAAATGGCCTGGAAGTCATAGGTCAAGCTAGGGGATTTTACATTGTCAAGTCTTAGAAACCCTAGCCTAAAACTTCTCAAACTCTTCAATCATGATGAGTTAACCTTAGAATCATCCTTAGAACATCTCAATGCATCAATCCATGATCACATGGCTCTTGAATTAAGTCTCAACCTTCTTCAAATCCTCAGTTGACTTAGGGTTGACCCAGTCAAACCCTAGATGTACCAATCATGGCTGAGTTTTCTTAATCTTGCACAATGACCTGTCTAGGCCTCAAAGTGATCCACAACACTTCTCATGAGCTCTCTCAAGACCTCAAGTCCATCTCTATGGCTTCAGAGTCATCTGATGGCTTTCCACAACTCTCAAGTTAGGAGACACACACTTTTGGTTTCAACCACTCTCTCTGAGGATCTTAGACTTCTCTGGTGAGGATATCAACCCTTAAACACTTGAATAACCTTCTTAACTAGCTTCAAAGTCTTGTATAGCTCTTGATTGGTAATCATACCTCTTGATCTCCTGCATACATGTCAATGAAATGCAAATGATAATGTTAATGTGAATGAAATGAAACATAAGCTAGGTAGAGAAAAGTTGGGCAAATTTTGGGGCGCCACAGTATGCTTTTGAATAAAAACCCTACTGATGATGTAAGGAATTTTTTTCAAACCTCCTAAACACCAGATATTCAAGGAAGTTGATCCTTCTTTAACTCCTTTAAGCCTTGATGAAAAATCTTCTTTTCCCAAACCAAAACCTCGTTTTTTAACCTGGGGCAGGGCATCAAAAAGAATGAGCATCTTTCAAAAAAAAATTTTTTTTGGTGGGCATAAATATACATTGACCCTTATTCCTTTGTTTTACAAATCGGAAGCTAAACCCAGATACAACCCTCAAAGTCCTAATTGAAGTAAGGTTTAGTTCGAAAGTATACTCGATGAGACATCGTTTCCTGACTCCTATGAGCATAATTTGGTATTGGCATTATCAAATTAAAATTATATCCTAACTAGTGATTTTGTCACGAGTTATCACTTTTCAAAACTTCAAGACAAACATGTATGTTGCATTAACAGTTTCGGAATTAACATTTCTGACCTGCTAACTTTGCTCGATATCATAAAAGGATTGCATATAAGCATCGACGATAGAGTTTGATCCTTTGAATCCGAAGATTCTGCTGACCTGGGGCAAGTTATTTCCAAGTGGGTTGTCCTATGCAAATTTGACTTCGCCTAAAGAGCAAGTTCGAAGACTCAGTTATACATGGTACCGTCAATCAGGGGCAGTTATGTCGAGATTCGACGAATCTCTCCAAGAATTTGAAAACATTGGGGAATTTGCATGCCACGTTTTCTGTAAAATCCTCTCGAGGTGGATTTTTTCTCATGAACCATGTGACTTGGGGCATTTGAGGATCGAAGGTGTTCGTGACAATTCTGCGACGAATATTTCCCAGTGGCTTTTTTTTTTACAATGACAGGCTTCTCCAGTGAAGCGGATGTTTATTTCATCCCCATCGAAGTTTAGACTCCAACATATTCAACATCTTTGTTAACTCAGGTTTTCCCATTGAATGGATATTTATTTTATCCATGAAGTTTCTACAATTATGAGATGGGTTCATTTCCAGCAGATATTTATTCTCATATTCAACAGGATAACTGATTTTCATCTTGACAATCCTTCAAGTAAGATCAAGGTGTTTTATCCCCAAGTGGAATATTTTCTATTCCCCAGAAGAAATTTTGAAGCCTTGAAGCACGATTGTGATCCCGTATCTAGTTCTCCACCAATCCCTAGTGGTACTTCTATCTTTGAAGATTGGTCGGATGTTCGTTCCGAGATGTTTGTTTCATCCCTATTTGTCTTTGTCGTTTGTTTTATCAGCATAAGCATACGCATAACAAATAGATAGATAGCATAGCATTTGCATTTTGCATCTTTGTGTTTGTTTGTTTTGTCACTTTTGGCTGTGTTTATCCCCAAGTGACTGCGTGTGTCTTCTCCTTCCAAGTAGAGTCGTCAGCCCTAGGCAGAAAGAGCGTAATATTTCTATTTTCACCATAGAGTTTGATTCTCGTGGAAGACGGTTGTTTCATTTAAATCCCATTTGAGTTCATACCTCAATGGTCGAGTCTTGCTTGATAGTTTCTCTTCGGTTATTTCCCGAAGTGAACTTCAGTCCGTGACAATCATGTTTTGGGTATCTCCAGGTTTTTGATTGAGCGTGCATTTATTTTGCATTTCACTACCCAGGAAGAACCTTTATGAAGACATATAATTTCTCCAACAATATGGCAAGGTTCTCTCAACAATTTATATCTGGACCACAAGCGATCTCTTTATTTGAGCAACTCATTTTGATCAGGATTTCATTCAAAATGACACATGGCAGTCTCTTCAGGACAGTTTGTCCATCCCCAGTGGATTTATCAAGATTATTAACTCGTCAAAGGGCATCTCTTCGAAAATCCGTCAGAGAAGTTCGTCAAAGACTTCACAGTTTTTTTTCTCTTTATTTGAGAATTTACACTTCAAGAATCCACAGAATATTTTACAACTACAACAAGAATACTCCTCAGGAATTTATTTCCCAGTGAGAGTTATACCTGTTTATTTCCATCAAATGGCATCTCTCCCGATAAATTCGGTGAAGTTTATTACAATTGATCTCTTTATCTGAGAAGACATATTTTGCAAATTAACCGGCTTACATCTCTTCCGAAGATCCCCAATGAAGCTTTATGATCTCCAGTACATTATGGATTATCGCTGAAGTTCTAAAATCTACAATGATATTTTAATCCCCTGTGAATATGCTCTCACGAGTTTTCGTCATTTCAAGAAACTGAGACCAGCTCATGGCATCCAGACCATGACGCTCGGGGAGGTTTATTCTTTTCTACTCGTCTCAAATAGAATACTCAATTAAGAAGCTGAATTCTGTTTCGATCAAGAGAGTTCGTTTTGGTCATTACCATTGTTTGACTACCACCTGTTGGCAGTAGATCACCCTTCGATTACAAGTTTCTCGCCTGTTGTTTAATTCGCCATGTTCTTGGTGAATGTGTTATACCCTTATATTTCTGGAGATTTCCCATTGCTGGTTATTTCCCTTCCCCGTGGAGTCTCGCTTTGTTGAGCCCGTCTTTTTCGTTGCTCCTGTATTTCTCGCGTGTTGTGTCTAGTTTTTTCCCCTGTGGCATCCTGTCTCTGCAGGACCTGTCTGTCGTGCATTTCATATCATCTCATATCATATGCATTTGGTGGCTTCTTAGGGCAAAAAATTCATACAATGTTTGTATTTAAGTCCCTCCTATCTCGTCGAGACGAAGATCTCAATCTCCATATCTCCGGATATAAGTAACTTAAATAGGGACATTTGTCACACCCTAATTTTTTACCTTAAGATCCCACCTCCTTGTGCGTTTTTTATATGTTATCTTTTTACTTCTAGGTGCATTTATTATAGCTAACCAGGTTGTGCAGGTGCAGTAATGACAAGTGTGGATCCTTACAGTCAAGTACTTTAAGGTGCGGCCGTTGGATTTTAGGGATCCTGGGATTATACTAGGTCGCTTTCCTCAAAGTTTCTCAGAATACGAGGCATAAGGCAAAGGATTCGAGGCATTGTTTTTTTTCGCAAGTTAGTTTTTAATAAACCATGAACTCAGGTGGAATGTCCGTTTAATGCTTGGTATTCAAATTGTCAAAGATGGTTCAAGTTTTCAATCCTTTGACCTGTCAAGAATTTGATTCAAGGCATAAACAAGTTGTTTACGTATAAACTACTTGGAACCATACCCTTTTTTTTTTCAAAGAGTGAGAGGGATATCTAAATGGGCAATGTGCTATTCAGAAGACAATTCTTATTATTGAAGCCACCCAGGCAGGTTTGTCACAGGAAATATTGTTACAATTACCGTGTTAGAGCCCAAAAGCTAAGCAAACGTTGGGTGTTCATTATTACAAAAACTCATTAAACATTTCCTGGAATGAGAAACATAATTGTGGTCATAAACAAGGCCTTAGCTTCTGCTCGGTGAGAACTCCTTGAGACAACCTTCTAAACCGTTTTGAAGAAGCCTCCCACGATAGGCAATACACAAGTGTTCTCCCTTCCGTCCATATGCAGTTTGGTGCAGCTCTTAATGGTAGGATCGTCAAACGTGAGCTTATGTCGGTGCCGGCTTCAGCTTCCGCATTTCATCTTGCCACTGGAAAACTGCTTCCGATGGGGAGTTAACTCATAATGCCACCACTTTAAGACAAAATTTGCAATCATGAAAGAAAAATCAAAACCACGATTTAAAATACTCTATTTACGCACTCAACAGATTCTATATGGAGCTTTTAGAATACTCAGATGAGCAAAGAAGTGGTGGAAACGTCTCTGAGTAAGGCTAAGGAGCTCGCGGCCCCTTCCCTCGTCTTTATCTTTGGTAAGATTTGTTGTGGTCACTGCAAACGGTTAAGGAAGCATCTGCTCAACACAACCAGGAGTCACTTCGAACATCCTGCAAATCAAACCGGCATACACGATTAAGTAACTTATGAATGGAAGAAGGAAAGTTCGAGTGTAATGTCATACTCTAAAAGGTTCAAATCCGAAGTGTAATCAAGGTTGGATCCTGAAAAAACTCAACCTGCCAAAACGAACCAAAGGAGATGGAGCCACCGCATTTGAAACTCCTCGGCGGTAATCTGCAGTAGCATCTAACCAAAAGAAAAGATTGTTGTTTCCTGTAAAGAAGGAAGTGAAAGCAGTCAGTAGGCAGAGGAAGGTATAGCACCGGACACACGTCACTAGCCACTCACAACATGGCTTACCGGAATGCTCATGGGATGAATTAGCAGGTTATGATCTTCCTGCATCAGTAGACTATGTGTTTAATCTTACTGGTCAGAAAATACACTATGCAGGTCATTCTCAAGGGAAGCTTCTGAATATGTTGAGATCAGCTGCGTTACTAAGTCCTATTGCTCATATGAATCAACTAGCAACAAACCTGTTGCACAACTCTTTTAGCTAATGATGTTTATCGGTCCAAATTGCTGCGTAAATTCTTCCAGACTTGATTTCTACACTGCTCATGAACCAAATCCGACAACACCAAAGAACCTGACTTACCTATCCCAAATGATCCGAACGGGACAAATAGCAGGTTTGACACCGAACCTGTTTTCAGGAAAGAAAGTTACTAAAGGAAATTAAAGGGAAGAAAGCAACAAACTTAATGATTTTGTCTACCTCAGGAGCCGCTGCATTAGTTTTATCTAGCCCCTCTATCATATTTGCAGCTGGTGAACTTTTACCTCCTTTAAGTCTTCATTCCGTCAACAACTACCTGGGAAATATTATGTGCAAGTCACATTAACATACAAAGGACAAAATCTCAAGCAGAAATCAAAATGCGTATATTCTTTCCAAAACCGTGTAAATCACATCCCAGACAGGGTTAATGACCAGAAATTTCTTTCCAAAAACAGCTCACAAACATTGGAAATAGGAAGTTTTCGAAATGGAAATCATATCGGACAATCTCGACGAAAACAGAAATTCTCATAACAAGGATATTGGTACCTTCCAAAACAGTCCAGACACGATCCATCGGATATGGAAATCTCGTTATCATCCTTCAATTCGCATTGTCCCTGCAGCCCTATATAAGACATCCCCAGAAAGACAGGAAAGGGAGAAAATTCAAGAGGAACCACAAATTCACAGCAAAAAAACCCAAACTTCATAACATCCAAAAAACCCTAAAGATAAGAAGACTTATCCTGTTGTAAGCTCCGCGGGAAAATCCTAACGGAAACCGCAAATCTCCACTGCCAAGACCTTCAAACCCTCATCTCATCAGCCACCGGAAATCGCCGCAAGAAACTTCCGTTCGCGAACCGTCGCCATTACTGCCACAAACCACCGTCGTATCTCATTCTCAATAACTTTGTGAATTTATATTTCGCTCGAATCATTTGAGGTTTTTTTCTTTATGTTTACAGGTTGCAGATTAGAGACAAGAAGGAAGAAGAAGGAGGTTTGAACGGAAAGCTGAGAGGAGAAAGAAGAAAATCGAAAAGGGAGAGAGACAAGGGAAGAGCGGCGGAAGAAGGGAAAAAGGGGATTAGGGTTTTTCCTATTGTGTTTTTATGTTGTATAATCACGTGTATACGCACCCACGCACTTACCATGCACCCTCATGCACACAACCCACGGATCTCCAACAGATCCCATCACACGGCCAATATCATGTTTGACCACCGTAAGCCCACTCATCTGTGCCACTCCCAATCGCCCGCCATTAACCTCCCAATTAACTCTAATCTCCTCCTAATCAAACTTAATCAGCCCTTTTTTTATTTAATTAAGTGAATTAATAAATCTTTTTTCAACTTAATATTTAATCAATCCATTAACCTTTTAATTAACTGTGACTAATCATTTCCTTTTAATTAAACCAACTAAAAAAAGTTTATTCAAATAAAACCTTTTAACTTATCCTTTTTCTATATAACTTTATTTAATAAAACAAAATTAAAAAAAAAACTTTTATGAATAATAATACCTCTTTTATTTCAAATTAACTTTTATATAATAATAACTAAAATCAATTTACTTAATAAGTATTTTTATTCCAAATCATTTCTATCTAAAATCACTTGATTAATTCAAAATTTTACTAATAAAAAATCTCTCACCCTATTTTATTTAAAATCACCATTTAGAACCTAATTAATTCACACCCAAAACTTTTTACTAAAACTAATAAAATTATTTCAACATTTTCCTTAAAATCAATCTCACCAAAAATAATATAATATAATCTCAATTAAAATTAATTTCTCCTAAAATCAACTCGACTAATCAACTCCTCATAACTTAATCAATCATGCACGCTTACGTCCCCGCATCGATTCCATTCACATATGCGCAATTCACACACTTGTCTTAGCGCTTTCATGTGTTTGTGTATGCTTTACTTTATCCGTCGTTTATGTTTATCGTCTTTTACCTTCCCGCAATTTATCTTATCGCATTGCATAACGTCCAAAGGAAGAACTTGCGCGTAACGTAAAACTCGCGCGTATGCACCTCATTTGCATCATATTTCCCACTTGATCCTTGATCCCATTCAAGTCTATCTTTTTAAGATAGATCCTACCCCATAAGATGGACCTTTTTCTTTTATCTTTACAACATAGACAAACACATTCAACTCAATTCAACTATTTCAAACAATTAGAGAATAAGATGTTAATCATCTTAAGCGAGATAAAACTTCTACCCCATTACAATTCAATCAATATGTAGGGACTTCTTCTCTTAAGAGAGATAGAGGCGTACTTGTTGACAATCCGAGTACTTGAGCCCTTCTCTTAAGACGATACAAAGACTATTTTCCTACGAAGTTGTGGCGGTTAAATTAAGTAATCTCCCTTAAAATGACAACTCGTCTTTTCTCCTAAAACCATTCAATCAACTACCTTATCCCGTAGGAACTTTGACCATAGTCGAAGAACTCCTTAAACCCTTTATCGAAACTACAATTACTCTGATTCCATTCCCATCAGGATATGTAGGCACAAGATGCGACATCTTGGCAAGTATACTTAGAAATAAACCATTAGGTATTTTATCCTCAAGCAGATACACCTTAGCAATAAACAACATAAAACAAGAGGTTCCTGTAGAGTACTACAGAAACTTAGGATGTTAGCACCTTCCCTAAGTTTAACCAACCCCCGAACCTATAACTATCTAGCTTTTGCATTTGCATTGCATTGTGGATAATTCGATCTTTTTCCCTTCATTTGGACAAATTAAAGACCAATTGTAATGAATTTAGATTCAAGCTAATCAATAGCTTGGTATCCAATTTTCACCGCGACAGTAAGCAGCAAACATCAAAGGCTCCAGCATTTATTTTGCTCGGTGATTTGGTATCGGACCGTATTTTTTCAGCGGGATATTTCAAGTGCAAGAGTGCATTCATAGTTTATTTCAGGAAGTATTCAGGTGCAATATCAGATGACAAGTTTCAGAGGCTAAATTATGCTCGGGACAGGCGGCAACGGTCAATTCTCCAAGTTTCCTTCCAAAAGGCACAGAAATTTAAATTTTTGGTGTGTTAATCGATTAACCATTTTTGCCTTACAAATTATTAATCGACTAACCAATGTATATTTTTCCTAGAAACTTCAGTTTTCAGCACTGCAGCATTTTTCAGCTCACTTTGTTCACTTGATTTCCCTTTTGCATCAGTTGGAAGGATCTAGAATTGATTTCAAAATTTGATTTATTTTCAAAATTAATTTTACTTCCCTCCAAAGTTTCAAATAATTTCATTCCTAATCCCAAACTAAAATTTTAACTCACGCTCCAAACCTCATTTACACTCCTAACCTAAAGCTTATTTAAGTTAATTTGCTCAAAACCTCACATAACTTCACTCACTCTTTTGATTTCACTACTCTTCTCATTTCAATTCTCTCATTTTTCTCTCATTTTTTTCTCTCATTCCAAAACCCTTACAAAAGCTCCATAACCAAAAGCTTCACAAAGTGTACATTGCAATTTGTGAGTTCTTGAGTTAAACCTCCATTACATGATCATCCATTGTTCAATTATGAAGTTGCAACTTATTTGGATCTTGATCGAGTTTTGGAATCACTTCTTGAAGAGCTTTTTTTCTTATTTTTGGATTATTGCTTGGATCTTCAACTTTTCTTGTTAAAGCTTCATAGATCTCTGGTTTTCTCGCTTTGATTCATCAATTTCAGTTTGACAACTTCACCAAAGCAAATCTCAACTTTGTAGGTTGGTAATTTTCAGATCTAGCTTTAATTTGGCTTAATTTTGTATTTCACAATGTAGATCCATAAGATTTTGATGATAATTGGTCCTTTGATTGCTTTGATTATTGATCTTGATGTTTGACGGATTCAATTGGTGTTTGATTACTGATATTTGATGTAATTTTCATGCACAATTGCATTCCTATTTATGTGGATGATTAGATAATTGATTTGCTACTGAAAGTGCTTTTGAAATGTTGATTTTCTGCTTCTGGTGCAGTGTTAATCGATTAACAATTTGCTAGGAAAAACTATTTAATCGATTAACCAGTCTTTTCTGCGGATTTTCAAAGGGCTAATCGATTAACCACTTTTACCTTGCAAATAGTTAATCGGTTAACACTGTTGCAGAATGTGATTTTTGTGCATTTTCAAGCTTATTTTAATTTCTTTCCACTTTTAAACTTCATGGATTGATATGATGCATATTTGTGGATTGTTCTTGAGTTGTTTCACCTCACGCTACAGTATGAATGTGATTCTTCGACACGCGACGCATTGATTTTCATAATGCATGTTCATGACTATTGTGATGCATTCTTGATACTTTCTTCATGATGTTTGGTTATGCTTACTTGTTTGCTCATTCTTGATGCTCACATTGTTGGATATATGTTTCATTTTCATGTTTGCTTTCGATTCCATGAACGCATCTTCGTCTCAAGCGATTTGATTGTTGATTTGATGAATTATCCATGTCGCTTTAAGTGTGTAATGTCATTGGAGTTTGTTCATGCCTAGTTGCTTGTGCTTAATTGTATATACATGTGTATCAATTGTTCTTACTTGATGTTCGTCCATGTTTGAAATTCATGTGCATTTGTTTAAATGTTAAAGCATGTTTTTGTTTATTTCTTGCAACACATGATTATGGTTGAATGTTGGACATGTTTATTATGGGTTGATTAATCTTTGATGCATGCTCAATTTGATGTTGTGTTGTTACATGATTATTCATGCTTGATGCTTATTCATGAACATTTGTTTTGATGTATTGCATGCTGCCTTGGTGTGTACTGTTGTTGTACTGGGAACATGCTGCTAAATGTTGCCTTGCTTGTCGTGTTGTGTTTACATCTGTTCTGTTTTGGAAATGCATGTTGTTAAATGGTGTATCTTGTTGCTGGATTTTACTGTTGTATTGAGCTGAAGCGCTGTTGTAGCTACTGTTTTTGGTTTATTTTCTTAGTTTTAGCTTGCCTTTGCATGTTCCCTTGAGGCTTCCTAGTCCAACTTAATTTTTGGTTAAGCTTGGAGTATGATAAACATTAGGTGCTAATCCATGCATGATAACATTAGGATAGCTCCCTTTCAACTTCAACCTTAAGTTCATCCTTACATGCTACCATTAGGATAAAGATCCCTTTCGCATCCCAACCTTAGGTTCATCCTTGCATGGTAAAATTAGGATAGAGATCCCTTTCGCATCCCAACTTTAGGACCACTTTGCATGATAACATGTAGGACCGAGTTCCCCTTAGACCTTCCATGCGTCTTTCTCTTCCATCTCAAAACAAAATCAAAACACATAATAAATATGATGTGTCTTGTGCTCCACGAGTCTTAAGCACATGGGAAAAGATGGGCGGATTAATTTCTAACCTCGTCTTAAGATACTTTGTGCACGAGACCTTAGATCGTTAGTGCGAAGTATTTGATCATATGTCAGACTTTAGTGCAATGTGCATTTCAAATAAAGTCAATTCACTTTTATTAAAACTCATAAACCAACTTCAAATCATTTTATCCTTCGGGGTTGTTTGTCAAACCTTTATTAAAAAGGGCATGTTATTTCCGCTCTACCTCAAACAGGCATTAACCCTAACTGCTGGGACGTGAACTTAGCATCACTCATAAAAAACACTTAACGATAGGTCTCACAAACTATGAACGCTCTGACTTCTTCATTCTCGTTCGAATGAAGATACGTAGGCACAAGACGAAGTTTTGGCGAACAACCTTTCCTTTCACCTGTAGTCCTCCAAACTACGTTGACTCTAACTTTCCCGTTACACGAGAGAATACGTAGGCCTAGAACGGCAAAGTCCTATCGAATCTCCTTTTTGTTTTTCCTTTTCCTTTTCCGTTAGCAGATAAGCTTTAGATAAACACATCCTTTGATTAGAACAACCAGAGTGAATTCTGTTGTGTACAACGGACACGAAGGAGTGCTAATACATTCATCTCACGTAATTGACTCCCGAACTCAGAATTTGGTTGCGAGACCATGTCTTCTCCCTTTTTGAAATTTCTTCGATCGTTGTCTTTTCTCGTCGGAATAAATAACATTCGGTAACAACTCTTCTATTTTCCGCCGATTGTTTTTCGCAGTTGCGACATATACCAACTATTATAAAATTTGTCAATTTACACCCAATAAAAATAAAAGTTTAATTTAACAACATATAATACACAAGAGTTGTAATTTACCCCGTGTTTATTATTAGATTTTTTAATTTATTCTCCTTAATTATATCAAATTGCTAGTTTAAACCCAATAATTCACTAATTAGAATTTTAATTTTACCTTTCTTTTTTGTTTCTCATGATTCATATATCTTCAGTGTCCACAACATTTACCAATGGAACAGGATAAAAAAACCAAACAACATAATCATCTAAGACACCTCCAGTTCCATTTCTATGGAAGAAAGAATATTTTCAATTTCTATAAACCTGCAATCTACCACCCAAACTTAACAACAACAACAACTTTATCGTCATAGACTTTCCTCATATATATCTTTGTCATGTTGAAGCAATGGATTATTCTTCATATGTGAAAAGCTAGTTTGGTTAGTTCCATCATTCATTGAAGACCGAACTACCTGCAAATTAATTTATGATTGCTATTAAAATCCTACATATCTTGTATGCAAGACATATAAACATTAAATGGTGACTTCAAAATGAATTCAGTTCTGAATATAGATATACAAGAAGATTCCCAAGCACTAACCACTATATAGATATACTAAGACTCTTCAGACTCTTCATTCTATAACAAATAAAGTAGAAAGGAAATCATAATAATGACAAAATACTCTTGGAAGATATTCCCAAGATTAAAATAACTATGATGCTTTTGATGTAATAAAATAACAATCTAGTCTTATCTCACTAAATGGGTCGGTTACATGGATCAACATTTGTCATAATGTTCTTTTCAGGATCATGCTTTTATCCAAATCATAAATCTCTAAATCTTTCTTAATAATTTCTCTTATAATCTATTTCCTCTTCCTCTAGTTGTTTGAGTTATCTCCATCTGACTACTCTTCTTATCATAAAATCTATAGACAAGTTTTTTCTCTACATGCCCAGACCATCTAAATCTATTCCCCACGATAGTGTTTGAACCAAAGTATACGCGCCCAGAAGTTTTAACCGATAGTGTTGCACCACTGGTATAAATGCCAACTATTAAGCCACAAGAGACAGAAGAATATACAACACCTATCTAATTTAATAATATAGAGTATTATAGCACATAGCAGGATCAGAACATCCAACCTTTTCAACTTCTTCTAGAAGATGCGGGTTCTCCTTCAAGTACTGCAATGTTTTGTCTCTTCCTTGTCCTAACCTGTTTCACGATATAGATTTAGATGATCACCATTAAGACATGGGAACCGACCAATCATCGAGACACAAACAATTGGAAACCAAAGAAAAGTGAAGGATGTAAAACACAGCAGAATAATCGAAGAGGTCATCAAAGATATAAATATTAAGCATCCATAAGTTTCAGACAATACCGATGCTCCCCATAACTGTACCAAGAGCCCTTCTTTAAGACAATATTCATCATTTCTGCACAATCTAAAATGCAACCCTGCGTTCAAAATGAAATTTCAAAATAATGGTATTTGCTAAATGTTAAAAGTGATTTTATGTTCCAACACTCACCAGCTTATTAACTCCCTCTCCAAATGAGATATCAAATTCAGCTACTTTGTAAGGCCTCGACACCTAAAACAAATTCTCAAATTATTTACCTCCAAATTAAAAAGATATTGAAGTATTTTTATATATTCTATCTGATTCAGATAGAGTATATAAAAATACTTCAATATCTTAATTAATGTTACCAATCTAGACTTTACAGCCCTTGTTTTAGTTTTAGAAAAAAGTGATTTCAAGGGTGGGTAAAAAGTGATTTTTTTTAGTTTACAAATAACTGGCATAAGCTATTTTAGTTTACAAAAAAGTGATTCTCAAACGGAAATTTTTCAAATATAGAAATGTTGTGGTTACCTTGCTCTTTTGCACTCTTACACGAACTTTAAGGCCAACTTCTTCATCTCCTTTGGCCTAAAAGGAAATCAAAATGCAAAGTAGTTCTTCATATTAAACAATCTTGATATTATAATCAAGAGACTATATTAGGAACAAATAATCATGAAAAAGCCATTGTACTTACAGACTTTATCTTCCCTGTAGGACGAACTTCTAACCGAACCGATGCAAAAAACTTCAATGCAATTCCACCACTTGTCACTTCAGGATTTCCATAGTAGACACCAATCTTCAGAAGTAAAGAGAAAAATAAACCATATAAACTAAAGCAAGAGATTTAATTTCAGTGAGATATATCATTGTACATATAACCAAATACAAGTACCTTGTATCTTATTTGGTTCAAAAATATAAGCGTACAACCAGCTTTAGATGCATTTCCAGACATCTTACGCAAAGCTTGGCTCATAAGACGAGCCTGCAGTCCCATTTGCTGCATTCCAATCTCACCCTATGCATTTAAATAGAAATTTTGGTTAGAATGAAAGGCAATCCTGTAAATGATTTAATGAAATCACCTAAAATAAAGAAAATCAGATATTTACTTCAACTTCGGCTCGGGGAGTGAGAGCTGAGACGGAGTCAACACAAATGAGATCTATGGCACCAGATCTACACATACGATCTGCGACTACAATAGGAAAAGTTCAATCAATTCATAGACACCATATGGGCACCAACAAAATCATTTATCCGTTCCAACACAACAGAAGTCAAAACCATTACTCTCAAGAGCCATCTCTCCATGATCTGGTTGGCACACAATTAAATTTTCTACATCCACTCCTAATGCTTTAGAATATGCTGGATCAAAAGCATGCTCTGCATCAACAAGCATTGCATTGCCTCCTAACTTCTGCGCAAACATAAACAACATTGCACATTGATTCCAATCAATAATCATCATTGGGAATCATAGATTGGGAAAACTCCAGATGAATTACCTGTACTTCTGCAATAGCATGAAGTGCTAAGGTGGTCTTCCCACTGCTCTCTGGTCCATATATCTGGAAATAGATATAGCATATAATGTCGGCATCCCATTATAGAATAAATTACTTTAGGAGAAATAATAATAGAAGAGCCGAGAAAATGTAAATAAAGAACGGAATTGGGACATATTTAATGATAAAATCATATATAGCTTAGATGATGATGTCTTTTCAAAGCCTAACAAACTTCTATGTCATGCTCCAATAAATTTTAAGCACGGAATATATCATACTCTTCAATAAATAAATAAATAATGAGTATATTATACTCCATCAACATCAAGGGCTATAGAGTCAATATGGTCAATACCTCTACAATTCTTCCTTTTGGAAGACCGCCGCCCAAAGCGAAGTCTAAAGACAAACATCCACTGGGAAAAGTTTCACTACAACATTCCAGACAATAGAAAATCTGTCATGTTATGTGATCTAAATAACAGAAAATAATAGTAAGACCGATGATAGAGAATGTGAAGAAGATACATACACCAAAGCTCCACCTGCACTGCCCAATCTCGTAACACTACCTTTTCCGAAAGAGTTGTTTATATCATTCATTGCTGCTTCCAGTGCCTTTTGCTAGAACAGAAATTAAATTGTCAAATCAAATATATTTCTACATTAGTAAGATTACATAACGATTATTAAGTGAAACCCTACTAGTTTTATTGGCAAGCGACAAATAACCTACTAGTTTTATTGGCAAGATGACATCATATTTTCAACAGAACAATTATCAGAAAGCATTTACTAATATAAACAATGAACTATATATCCTAAATGCTATCAAGTTAAATGAATCTTCCTCTTTCTCTAATTATTTGACTATCCTTTATGTGGCCTATCCTTCATAGTGGCACTTCTATACTGATTCAAAATACATGTTCAAATCACCAAAGAGAAGAATATACAATTTTCTCTATATATATATCCTAAATGCATGCCTTGCGATGCTGTCTCTTTTTATATATTCAGTAAGCATACATGACTACAACCCAAAAAAAATGACCAATTCGAAAATTGGGGGAAAGACAGCAGAGAGAGTGCAATCTTTTAAACAAAATACACTAACCCCATTGAATATAAAAAAATCCAAGGGCTTAATAGTATTGACATAAGTGCCACATATCAAAAACGCTCAAGGGCTTAACAGCTCCTAGTTACTGATAGAAGCAAGGTTTTAAAAAACTATTCATGACCCGAAACATAGTGGCGACAAAAAAGTATTGACAGATGTCAATACCGATATCCTTATTCAAGGTTTTTCTATGTTATAGAACAAATTATGGTTAACTCACACCGCGACGACCGCAATCAGTGTTCCAATCACCTGTACCGACCGAAATTGACTTCACAACGCGATGAAAGCAATTGGTGTCCCAACCACCTGTACCGACTGAAATTGCAAAAGCCTTTACGGGTTTTTTAAATCCTTGGATAACAGTTTAATGGAAAAAACTTGTAAGAATGATGTCATTAGTTAGAATCACAGTTAGTTCAATAGAGAATGGCATAAAATGCAAACATAACATTGTCTCAACACTTTCAATGCTAATTCCACAACCTAAATCCAAACTAGTATAAGCTATTCAGCAAGTCCAATGGAAAATGCAAGCATAACACAGTAATTGAAGCAAACACTATGACTTCAAAATCAGCAACACGACAAAAAAAAGTGAAGTAAAATTTAACCTAAATAAATAAACGCAGAAAAGCAAAACGGTTGAAAATGAAAGAAAAATAATGAATAAAGAAAGAAAGAAAGAAAGAAAAAAGAATACCCTATCAAGGAAGCGAGCGTCAAAATCAGCAGAATGAGAACCATTGAGTTTGCCTTCAAGTTCGCATTGAATCTTGAGATGTTTAGAAGCAGAAAGAGGACGCAAAGAACGGAAGTTGTTGTGAAGAAAGAGAAAAGAAGAAGGTGGCTTGAGAAACAAAGTTTGGGGTTTTGGAGCGAAGGCCAAATCCATTACAGAATGAGAAGAAATAGAAAATAGTATAATGTTAGTTTTTGTTATAAATAATGGTTTCACAACAAGAGAGTATTAACATACTGAGATTGTAGGTGGAAGAAACAGAACAAGAAGACAAACATGTTGAGTCGGCTAATGTTCATCTTATAAAGTGTGTTTTACACTTCTTACTCTTCTTTTCATATATATATATATATATATATATATATATATATATATATATATATATATATATATATATATATATATATATATATATATATATATATATATATATATATATATATATATATATATATATATATATATATATATATATATATATATATATATATATATATATATATATATATATAAAAGTTGTTTTAACATTATCTTTAAAATATATTTTATTTTAAATATTTTGTTTTGGCCGCTCACAAAGTTCAAGGCAGAAACTAAGAGGCAAAGCGAAACAAGTGAGCATGAAGAATAGATGTTTCTCCGTTCTTGTCTAATGCATATAACCTCATCTTTAAGGTATCACTCACCGTCTAGATCAACCAAACAGTTGTTTCATTCACGCAATACTTATTATTTTCTCACTTACTTAGGCGTTGGGGTGTTAACTTTGCAAGTCATCTCTCTCCACCGCGTCAGAAGTTCAAGCCTACCTAAGTGAAGTATTACCTCATTGTTTAACCGATAATTTCTAGTTCTAAAACGAGTAGTGGCACCATAAGTAGAAAATGACAACTAACTCCCGCGAATTCCACGTCTAGATTTTTTCCAATTTAGAAATTCATATCTCTTTTCTAAAGGTTCAGATCTATTTTCCATGATCTTCCTTCTCAAAGTGTCAACATCTTCCTTTAACAAATTCATTATCAGGTTCATCAAGCATGGTGGTATTCCAAGTTACTCAATTTGTCGCTCAACGGCAAGCAGACATTGAAGTTGTTAAGCCTCCTCCTCCTTCTTAGGTAAAAGACGATCCAGTTCTGGAGGTGTCTTCTTATAACCATATGCAGCAAGATCCTACTCCACCGAGAGTTAGTTAATGAGCATTTTAGGTTCTCATGTTCTTCAAATATGCACAACAAATTCACCAAGGTTAACAATCGCATCGACCTCCTCTATTGCATACCATGCTTAGATAGGAAATGTTTTATGGTCTTTAGCTATTTCAGGTCAGTCTTGAAGTATAGGGAACCACTAACTTGTTGAACATCGTCTATAATCTAGAGCACCAGCGTAATTCACAATTCTTAGCAAATAGGTTGTTCATGATTGAAGAGAGCATGTAACATGTTGCTGCACCCCAAAATTTGTCTAACCTTTTCTTACTTGGTTTATGTTTCATTGCATTGGCATATCATGGATCTAACATTTGCATAGCATAGCATTGTTCATTGGTGCAGGGGATCAAGTGTGGTTTATATCAAGAGGAGCCTATCTAGAGGACTTATTCAAGCTTGAGAAGTCACCAAAGTCATCAGGAAGAGGGTTGTGTTCTTGAGAAGTTCAGTTGTTTGTATGGGGTTAATCTCCTAATCTGAGGACCAATTGAAGATCATCAGTGGGTTGTGGAGCCTTGATCAAGGAGAGAGGGTGTGGATAGAGCTCATAGAGTGCCTTGAGGGTCATGGTGGAGCTCAATCAAGTTATTATGCCAAGTGTGAAGAGCCACAGTTGAGGGTGTTGCAATTAGGGTTTTCATCTGAGTAACCCTAAGTCCATTGTGCAATTCAAGAGGATCAAAGCTCAATTCTAAGTCTTTGTAATCATGGATAGTTGTGTTGAGATACATGAGATGATATTCCAAGATCTATTCAATAAGAATTCAAAGTGTGAGGAGTTGCTAAATTAGGGTTCTCAGGGTAAAATCCCATATTTAGTGCCTAACTTCAAGACCACGTATCTCAAGATGCAAGTTTCATCTCCACTTTTGGTCAACATGAAACTTGTAGAGCATGCTCTTAGATTTAATTTGAGTACTAGAAGTCCTCCATTGGATTTATAGAACTCAAGTTATGACCCAGACAAGTTACAGGTCATCTGAGGAATGTGAAATTTGTCTGTGAAAGTTCACCAACTTCCAAGGAACCTTTGACCTAGAAGGGTGTTTATCTTGAATTTTTTGCCAACATGAGAGTTGTAGGTCTTGATCTTAGCTTTCCAAATTGTACTAGAAGTCTTCCATATGATTTGTAGAACTCACGTTATGAGGTTTACAAGTTAGGGGTATTTTGAGAAAGTAAGATTATAGGTCATTTGGCATTATAGGTCATTTTCTCCATCTTGCAAGCTTCAAATGAAATTTTGTTCAACATGAAACTTGCCCAAAATGATGTTTTTAGGTCAACCATGTCCTCATGAGGAATTTATTTGGTTTAAGGTGAGACTTGGTTTGAGAAATTTTGCAAAAGGAAGAATTTAAAGGCATTTAAGTGAAAATTCTCAAATTAATTCATTTTGTGCTAAAACAAGGCAAGTGGGTACTCATTTTAATCAGAAAAACCATTTTGAGTACTTTGGCAGTTTTAGAATTTTCATTTGAGGTCTTTTTCATGGTGTTTTGACTTGTAACTTTACAAATAAGTAACACTTCACAACTTGGTCATGGGATGAATTCAAGCTCTCTAATCACTCTAGACACTCTCACCAGACCACAAGGGATAGAATGAAAGCTTCCAAGGGAAGTTTTGAGCCAGAATTCGTGCTCTCCATGGTTGAGTTTTTGAAAGAAAAGTGAAATGTGGATTTCTGGATTTGGGCCTCAATTAGACCTCAAAAGCCCATAAACCATCTCTATTTAAGTTCAGAAGAAGGTTTTGCTCAAGTTTGGTGATTGATTTTTGTGCTGGAAGCGGAGATTGAAGTGTGAGTTCAAGAGTAAAAAGTGAGAATCGTGAATTCTGATTGAGAGGTTTCCAAGGCAATTCAAGGTGTCCTTCTTCTTCAGCACACTTCATTGAAAGTTTCTGCACGATTTGAAGCCAAGAAACACTTCATAACTGCCTCAATTTGAAGCTCAAAACCAGGTATGTAGTTTTCAAAATTACTGAAGATTCATCATGATTTAGCATATATTAGTATGTGTTTAAGCATTAGGTTGAAACATAGATGGATTGTGGATAGAAATATGGATGATTAGAGACAAAATAGGATGCGATGTGATTTCTGTTTGGAATTGGTGTGGCCTGATCTTGAGGATTCTACATGATCTATTTAGTTTAGGTTTATCAGTGTAACAAGAGGAACAAATCTATAGTTTTAGTTTGAGGATTGGTGAGATTTCATAATGAGTTGAATTTTAAGATCTTCTTCGTGTTTCATTTTCTGTTGAGTGTTGAGAGAAATGGAGATCATATTTGAGTTCTACGTGGAATTTGGAGTGGATCTGTATAAGTTTTGTTGAGTTTCCCTGACCTGCAAATGTTTGCTCGCCGGAGAAGATGACCGGAGGTCATCTCCGGCCACCTCTGCAACTCTCCCTCCCTTTCCCCATTCAAACGAAGAAGACAACTCCTCCATCCTTGGATCTAGCCTGAAGATGGACTTTGTATGCACATCCAACGACCACGTGTTATTTTGAGGATTTGAGTTTTTGGATTGAAATGCAACCGTTTCATTAATCTGATGTGGTAGCTGAAGTGGAGCGCTGGCAAGCCTTAGATTAGGAGACTGAGTCAATTGATTCAACGCCTCCCATTTAATCTTGCATTTTATTTGTTTTAATTCATTTCTTTTTTATTGTAATTGCATTTTCATTCTAAAATTCATATTAATTTCAATTTTCATCAGAAAATTAATATAAAAATATCTCCATGTTCTAGATTTAATTTGTGATTTTTCCATGCTTTCACATTTTATTTTTGCTGGATTTTCCAGTTAATTTGAATTTCTTCATTTTATTAATTTCTTTAATTTTGCATATTTGATACATGTTTTTATTGATTTTTTTTCTTGCAATTGGTATTGAATCTTGGGCTGATTTTTTGCTAGCTGGTAGATTAGAGATGCATGATCCCCTATGATTTAATTTAGATTTTTTAGACAAAAATAGGTTCTGTTTTGGATTAGGATCATTAGACTTTCCATTTTAGGGTTCTTATGTGGTACCTTGTGATCTAAGTTTTCTTTAGGTGACTTCCCTTTAGATTAAGGTTCTGATCCTTTGCCCATAGGTCCTTAACATACTTAGGTTCCATTAGAAATGTTTTTAGGATTATAGAAGGTGTTTTAGGATTTTTCATAGATTTAATACTTAGAATAGTTTTAATTTGTTTTCAACATAGCACTTGCTTTAGATTGACTTCAATGGTTGCCTTTAGTGCATGATAGCTTTTCTAATCTTCTTGGATGGTGTTTTAGACATGTTTAAGCTTCTGTTTGCTTGTGGGTGGTGCTTGATTTGGTGTTTAGGCCTCCCTTTGGTTGCTTTCTTTGGGCCTGTTCAATTAGGGTTTAGGAATAGCTTAGTTGTTTTCTCTTTCTTCACATGAAACATGGATTGCTTTGAATGCTTTCCATTCTCATCCTATGATTCAAGGTCCCTATGTGAAAGCCTCATCTTTCCTTTGGAAGGATGTGTGGCATTTCACAAGAGGTAGAACCTTTGAGGATGCCTTTCTCTGATGATTGGTTGAGTGTCAGAAGGGATTCCTTTGGTTTCCTTCCTGCTTCCCATCATCAATCAATATTCTAGATGATCACTATCTTCTCTTATGTTGGAGCTTGTTGAAGCATGAAGATGAAGACTTCTCTTGAAGATGGCTTGAACTTGAAGTTGTTTGCAAACTGTTGATTGTTTTGTTGTGTATCTGCTTTGCTGTTGAACTGTTTGGCTGCTAGTTTTGTCTGCTATATTTTCTTGCTGCTCTGCTTTGCTTGTGTGACTGATTGACTGTATGTTGCATTAGAATAGGTTTCTCATATAGTGATATAGGCTTAAGAGCATCTTAAAGGTTGAGAATAGCTTCCTTTGCTTGTCTGCATCTAGAGGTTGAGGTTGTCTCCCTCTGCTTGACTGTTAATGATTGGCTTTGCTTGCTGGCTTAAGGTTGAGTCTGTCTCCCTTGCCTGTGTTTTGTGTGTTGCCTTTGGGCTTGCTTGCTCTAGAAGTTGAGCTTGGCTCCTTCTGCTTGTTTGTTGCATTGCATGTATTTTATTTACAGTTGTTTTTTTACAGTTATTTCTTTTGCTGTTGATTTCCTTTGCCATGTTCCCCTAGGAACTCTGACTGCTCTTGTTCAAGAGAAGTTATGATAGACATTAGAATTCTAACCATGCATGATAACATTAGGTAGTTCCCGTCTAACCTCAACCATAGGTTCATTTTGCATGACAACTTTAGGATTGGATCAGTTCCTCTTTAGTGCGTCTTTTCTCTTCTCATCTGCAAACAAATCAAGATACATTAATAAAGGTTAATTGACATCGTACGCTACGAGCCTTAAGCTACTTGAGAAAGGATTGTTGGAGAGTTTCTTTTCAACAGTCTGGATGTTTAGTATGGCACCCTTTGGGTGACATGTGACGCATTCACTCTCAGGTCATAGTCTCTAGTGCGATATCAGTTGCAAACATCCATAAAAGATACTTCTCTAAAAAAACAGAAAATAAAGATCAAACTCTTTTTGTCCTCTTGGACCTTTAATACCTTGGAAACCCTTTTCAGAAGGAGAGTTCTGTTAACTCCCGGTTCTACCACAAACTGTAAACGCCTAAGTCTCCAATGGTCGAGCTGCATACACCAACTACTGAAACCGTCTATTAACCCTACTCGGATAAAAAAGACAAACCTGTGTCGTTCGTGTCCCGAACTACGTTTGCTCTGATCTTTCACGCTGTGTGAAAGTACGTAGGCACAAGATGCGATATCTCGGCGAGCAACCTTCCCCCGTAACCCGTAGTTAGGCGAACTACGTTGACTCTGATTTCTCGTTCCAGACGGGAATACGTAGGCATATAACTGTTGTGTTCTGCCGAGTCATTTTCTTTTTCTTTTCAGATCAGACCTTTAGTGTAGATAGATGTAACAAACACGTCAGATAAACACAATAAGCGTGGATCCCATCGAGTACGATGGACGTGAGGGGTGCTAATACCTTCCCCTTGCGTAACCGACTCCCGAATCCAGACAATGGTTGTGATGACCTTGTCTTATACCTTTTGCGTCAGGTTTTTCCGATCATTTCCTTTCCCGTTCTGAGGGATAAATAAAGAAAGGTGGCGACTCTTCTGTCTTGCCGGCCTCGTTTTTTGCAGTAGCGACAGCTGGCGACTCTGCTGGGGACTCTGGTTCCCTATGCGAGTCAATCCTAGCGCTTGTGTGTTTACCTGTTGGGTTTTATTTATTGCACTTTACTTTCCGCATTTTATTTTCAGTATGATATTATTATTATTGTGCTATTGTGGGGAGGGGCTTTGATGAGTGAGAAGCCAGACCCAGGCTTCAGTGTACTTAGCATTAGTTGTGGAAATTAGTGGGCGCGTGCTTGCCCTGCAGGCACTAGTGTCTCATGAAATCCATGCTCAGATGAGGTTCTCCCGGTTGACTTCCTTTCCGGCCCTTTGGGCTTGATGGGTTGTTGTTTTAGAGGATTGTCGACTCTAGGGACTGATCATTTATGACTCAGCAGAGTGAGGCCACTTCAAGGGATAATGATGCCACACCTTCTGGGTATCGTATCATCGTTTCTTGAAAGTCTGTGACGCTGGGAAACGCATAGGATGCCATACCTTGTCTGTGATTAGGTCCATACCTGTGAGTGGGGTCGGGTTATTGCAGGAAACCTTAACCTTCAAACTACCTGGTTTTCTCGACAGTGAATCAGTGTTGTTGGGTTCAGAGGGTTCTTATCGTCAGAGATGTGGTTGTTCTCGACAGTGCATATTTTATTTGGTCCTCTTCAGGGTTGTGCTATCAAAGCAGTGTTGTGATTGTGTTGGATCAGAGCCTTGGTCTTCTCAGCAGCCATCTTGATCCCCTGTTGTATGTTTGCATTTTGCATTTTGCATACTCATTTGCATATCATTAACGTGTGTCTATGTTGCAGGTACATTATCCCCCCGGTTCCTGTTTTCTTGCCTTCTATTGTGCTATTATGGGATCTCTGAAGAAGAATGTGGCATACAAGCTCCCTACCCCAAATGTGGCTCAGTTGTCCAGTCTGATTGCTTTGGCAGATGATACTGTGAGAGGTGAATTCAGAAAATCTTATGGGAAGCTGCTCAGTTTGGTCTGTAAACCTTCTGTGTATGAGTTGAATGGGTTGTATGCCTTACTGCAGTTCTATGATCCTCCTTTGAGATACTTTGCTTTCCCGGACTTCATTCTTGCACCTACATTAGAGGAGTATGCTGAGTTATTGGGTGTGCCTATCAAGAGTCAGATGCCTTTTGTTCGTATGGATGCTAAGCCTAATCTGGCTAATCTAGCTCTTTCTCTTCATCTGGATGCCTCTGAGTTGATCTTGTCTAGTTGGAACGGGGTTCCTGGTTTCTCTCTGCAGTTTCTAGTTGGGAAAGCCCAACAGTGTGCCAAAGACGGTTGTTGGATCGTATTCAACGCCATTCTTGCTCTCTGCATATATGGTATCATTTTGTTTCCTAACATGCCTGATTTTGTAGACTTGAATGCCTTTTATATCTTTGCATCAGGGAATCCAGTTCCTACCTTGATTGGAGATGTGTATCATTCCGTCCATTACAAGAACGAGAATAGAAGGGGTAAGAATGTATCATGTTGTGTGCCCTTATTCTACAGTTGGTTTGATAGTCACCTACCCAAGAAGGGTCCCTTTGCTTCATCTGCAGCCACAGCTGAGAGGTCTGAGCGATTGATGGGTTTATCAGCAGAGAGTGTTGATTGGTTTGATAGAGATATGTTGGGTACTGAGGTTATATTAAGCTGCAATGGGTTTTCGAATGTGCCTTTGATTGGAAGAAAAGGTTGTATCAACTATAATCCATCTCTACTTATCAGACAGTTTGCCTATGCTTTGAGAGTCCCGCCAAAGGATGAAGAGGTGCCGGAATCTCTGTACCTCACCGGTCTTCTAGAGGGGGATATGTTATCTAAGCTTCAGCATGCCTGGAATGATATCAGCAGACGAGGGAAATCATTATTGGGTAAAAGCAATAGTCAAGCTTACGCTCCGTATGTGACCTGGGTCAAGACCAGAGCAGAGACCATAGGGATGCCATTTCCACCTGCTAAGCAGGAGTGCCCTCCAGTGGTGGAAGAGCCTACTACCATGTCTATTCAACAGTATAATCAGGTGTTAGCTGAGAAAGAAGAGCTGAAAAAGGCCAATGAAGAGTTAGAGAAAGAGTTGGCACAAATTAGAAGCGAGAGAAATGAAGTCGTCCACTCCTTCAAGAAGCAGACAGAGTTGGTGAATAGGTTGGGCACGAACTTGACTAAGCAGATAGCTGATCGTGAGCGTTTGGGTCTGGACTTCAAATTTGTCAACGATGTACTGGCTACCAAGAAGGATAATCTGGATGAAGCATACCAGAGAATATCCAAGTTCAATCAGCAGTGGAATGCCACTATAGCCAATAACAAAGAAAGGGAGGATAAACTAAAACAACAGATCTCCAAATTGAAGGCTCAGGTGAAGGCTAGTGAGAAGAGGTTTGATGAGGAAACTGCTCGCAGATATGCCACCGAAGACATGCTGAACAAAGCTATCGCTGACCTGAAAGATCGCAAGCAGAGGTTCGAGTCTAAGAAGCAAAAGTTAGAAGATTGCTTTGGCCAGGGAGCGTGGGAAGATTCAGTTGAGGGTCTCTAGTGTACTATTATGCAGAGAGAGTTGCTTGTTGAGGGGTTACTCACTCGACCTGATCACCCCGAGACTAGAGAGTTGCTAGAGGAGTTTCGTGCCCGCTGTCACACTTTATTATCTTTGTAACTCTTTGTATTTTTCTGATTCTTGCTGTAGGCTGACCATCACCAAGCTTGTTGGTCGAGGTCATGCTATTGATTACCCTTGTATCCATTGACTTTGTATTGCTGCCTTGTGGGCCTTATCTATATATGAGATGTTATTTCAGTGACTAGATCTGGACTTCTTGTTATCAGCACTGGCACTCGAATCGGGGGAGAAATCTCCCTAACGCACAGATACACGTTTGCATCTGCATAAATCATTTGCATAGCAGGTACCTTGTACTGTTCTCCTAACCCTCTGTTGATGCAGGTTCCAGGATTGTCGATCTACGAATTCATCGCTACTCTACCAGAAGCAACTGTAAGAAAGCCATGGATCAGATGCAGACTGAGATGTAAGAGATGCGCGATAGGATGATGCAGTTCATGCAGGTGATGGAAACTGTGGCCAAGGGCAAGGAGCAGCTGCAAACTCTGGTGCAGCCTCTCATTGCTAGGGTTGACAGTCAGGGTGTGCTACATGGCGGAATTGCTATTGATCCTCCTCACAGCGAGACTCTCCAGGCTGGTGACGATGTACCAGTGGTTGCCATCAATGTGACTGAGAATGGTAACAGAGCTGGGAACGGAAATGTGACTGGTAAAGGCAATGGGCATGTGGAAACTAATGGAAACATTGGTGTTGGAAATGCTGGTTTCAATGTTGGAGTTGGAAATGCTGGTTTCAATGTTGGAGTTGGAAACACTGGTCTTGGTGCTGGGAATACTGGTATGGGTTTTGGTGTTGGCAACGCTGGTTTTGGTGGTAATCAAGGCTATGGCAATCAAGGCTACAGAAATCAGGGTTACAACAATCAGGGCTTCGGTAACGCAGGTTTTGGCAATGCAAGCCACAATGGTGTTAGAATGGGTGCCCACAATGCTGGTTCCGGGCCAGGTGCTGGAAATCAAGGTTTTAGTAATATGGGGTATGGTCCCAGGATCAATCAGGCTGGTTTTGGTCCCAATACTGCTTATGCTGGGTATGGTAATGAGGATTCTCACTGGGGCAAAGATCGTCAGAAAGATGCTTTTCCTCCGCCAGGCAGGGATCTTGAGATGCCCACTGACAGTGATAGAAGGTTCAGGTTGTTGGAAGAACAGATGAGGAATCTTGCTAATCAGAACTCCACGGGGTTGGATGTGGCCAACATGGGATTGGTTCCTGGTTTGAAGGTGCCAATCAAGTTCAAAGCGCCCACGTTTGACAAGTATAAGGGGAATACTTGCCCGAGAGTTCACGTGCGATCTTACTACCGGAGAATGTCTGCTTACTCTGATGATGAAAAGATGCTGATGCATTTTTTTCAGGACAGCTTGTCGGGACCGTCATTGGAGTGGTACATGGGGTTAGAGCCTACTTAGATCGGTAGCTGGAAGGAGTTAGCAGAAGCTTTTGTCAAGCATTACCAATACAACAGCGACCTTGCACCAAACAGGGTCCAGCTCCAAAATCTTTCTCAGAAGAACGGCGAGAGTTTCAAAGAATACGCCCAGAGGTGGCGTGAGCTAGCTGCCAGGGTGCACCCGCCCATGGTAGAACGGGAATTAATGGATATGTTTGTGGGCACTTTCTCTGGGTTGTACTATGACAGGCTTATCAATTGTACGACGAGTAATTTTTCTGAGTTGATACTCTTGGGGGAACGCATAGAGAATGGTGTTAAGATTGGTAAGATTCAAGCGGGAGAGTCAACCTCAGCTGGAGGTGGTAAAAAGGCTTTTGGAAACAAGAGACAGGGGGATACCAATTCAGTATACAACTCTCGAGGGAGAGGTAGAGGTCAAAACCAATACCGTCAGCAGCAGATTGCTAGTGTGACAATTCCTGTACCGCAACAGCAACAACAACAGCCACAGTAGCAACAAGAACGATAGAATGCTGCTCCACATAGATATCAAGGTCGGGATAGGGCTGTGAAAAGGGTATTTGATGCACCTCTGTTGCTGTATGCTCAGCTTCTTCCAACTTTGTTACAGCTGCAGCTTGTTGAGAAAAGGACGTTAGCTCCGTTAAAGGGCACGCCTCCTTTCGGGTATGACGCTAATGCACATTGCGACTTCCACTCCGGGGCACCCGGTCATAGCATCAAGAACTGCCATGCTTTCAAGCACAAGGTACAAGATTTGTTAGATAGCAAGGCTATAAATTTCGGTAATGAAGTACCCAACATTGAGAAGAATCCGATGCCAGCTCACGGATCTACGCAGGTGGGTGCAATTCTGGAAGATGCTAGTCTGAATCTGGTTATGAATGTGGATGAATTGAAGACGCCTTTGAGTTATGTCAAGAGCAGATTGCTGAAAGGGGGGGTGTTTCCTGGTTGTGATGCTGATTGTGTTGATTGTTTGTCCCGGCCTGAAGGTTGTGATAACTTGAGAAGAGGTATTCAAGGGTTGATTGATAAGGGTACACTGCAATTTGACCGTACTGCTGAAGAAAAGCCCGTTGAGGCAATAGCTGAAGAGCAGGGTGAAGTTGCAACGATTATGATCCCGTTCAAGACTGTCACGATATCGGCGCCTCCCAAGAGGCCGACTATCACAATAACCAAAGTTGGACCTATTTCGTATGAAAGCACTAAAGCCATCCCTTGGAACTATGGGGCGGAAGTTTACTGCAATGGGGAGAAGATTAACCTGGCGAGCCCGCCGGTAGGGTCAGTTGATAACCTCGTGGGGGCAGGGGGCATAACCCGCAGTGGTAGAATCTTTGCGTCACCAGAAGTAGAAGCTGAGAGAGCTGCCAGAGGGAAAGGTAAAGTTAGTGAAGAAGGACTTTCTCAAGAGAAGGAAAAAGAGGCTTTGACCAAAGATGTGGAAGAGTTTATGAGATTAATTCGGAAGAGCGATTATAAAATTGTCGATCATCTGCAGTAGACGCCTTCCAAGATCTCAATTTTGTCTTTGTTGCTTTGTTCTGAGGCTCACCGGAACGCGTTGCTGAAAGCTCTTGACGCTGCCTATGTACCCCAGGAGATATCCGTTAATCAGCTCGAAGGAGTGATTGCGCACGTAAATGCGGGGCATGGCCTTGGCTTTACAGACTTTGATTTAACACCCAGGGGCCGTAACCATAATACTGCGTTGCATATTTCTGTTGAATGTAGGAGCACTGTTATGTCTCATGTCCTGGTTGACACTGGCTCATCCCTGAATGTTTTGCCCAAGAAAGCATTGTTGAAGCTAGATACCCGAGGTGTAATCTGCACGCCCAATGACTTGGTAGTGAGGGCGTTTGACGGGACGAGAAGGTCCGTGTTTGGAGAATTAACTTTGCCAATCCAGGTTGGTCCAGAAGTGTTTGGCACTGTATTTTATATCATGGACATACAACCAGCTTATAGCTATTTGCTTGGACGACCATGGATTCACGTTGCAGGGGCTGTGACGTCTACGTTGCACCAAAAGCTTAAATATGCGGTCGGTGGTAGCATTGTCACCATATGTGGGGAAGGAAGACATCCTGGTTAGCCACCTGTCATCGTCCAAATATGTCGAAGTGGATGGTGAGATCCATGAGACATTGTGCCAAGCCTTTGAAGGGGTGCAGATCAGAGACAAATCTTCTGTCATAAGCAGTGGGCCAGAAGTGGCTATGTCGTCATACAGAGATGCCCAAACGGTAGTTCAGGCCGGGGAGACCAAAGGTTGGGGTCAAGTTTTGGAGATTCCTGTTAAGCAGGACAAGTTCGGCTTAGGGTATCACCTGTCGTCGTCATCTTCATCACAGAGCGCACCAAGGTTCAAAGGGCCGATTGTGTTTACTCCAGGAGGAGTCAGTTTTGAAATGATTAATGTTGTGTCTGACAGTGAAGATGGAGATAACAAATGTGACTTGGACTCATGGATCAAGCCCAGCGAGCCAGGACAAATCCCATGCAACTGGGCTATCCAGGACTTTATTCAAGTGATGCCGAAATAGTAATGCCTTGTTTTTCGATTATTTTGTACAATCCTATGTCCTACCCGGGGCATAGTGATTTTATTTCAGGGCCTACTTGCTTATGTGTATGCTTTGTTTTAATCATTAAATAAAGGCGTTTTCCTCATGAAAATGTTGTGATCCTTGTTTTTTTGTTTTTATTTTTACAATTAAATGGCAATGTTGTCGTATGCTCTGTTTGCATATCATTTGAAGCATTTAACCCTTTCTCTTGCAGGATTCATATTTCAGATGACACCGATCAAGATCTCCTTATGACTCACTTCAATTTTGAGCACCCGATATTTCAAGCCGAAGAAGAAATTATTGAGGATGACGACTTACCAGAAGAGCTGACTCGTCTGTTGAAACAAGAAGAGAGAATCATTATGCCTCATCAGGAGGATATTGAGACTGTTAATTTGGGTTCCGCAGAGATTGTCAGGAGTGTCCAGATAGGGGCTGCACTGCAAAGTGATATCAAGCAGAGACTTGTCGAGATGCTTCGAGAGTATAGTGACATCTTTGCTTGGTCTTATGAAGATATGCCTGGATTAAACACTGATGTTATGGTCCACCGCTTGCCATTGCGTGAAGACTGTCCGTCGGTCAAGCAAAAGCTCAGAAGAACGAAACCAGATATGGACGTAAAGATTAAAGAGGAAGTACAGAAACAGTGGGGCGCTGGTTTTCTAGCTGTTACAACTTACCCTCCTTGGGTCGCCAATATAGTACCTGTACCAAAGAAAGATGGTAAGGTGCGGATGTGCGTTGACTATCGGGATCTGAACAAGGCGAGCCCTAAGGATGATTTCCCGCTTCCTCATATTGACGTGTTGGTCGACAACACTGCTTAATTCTCGGTGTTTTCCTTCATGGACGGCTTTTCGGGCTATAATCAGATTAAGATGGCGCCGGAGGATATGGAGAAAACAACTTTTATTACCCCGTGGGGAACGTTCTGCTACGAAGTGATGACCTTTGGTTTGAAGAACGCTTGGGCAACATATCAACGTGCTATGACGATGCTCTTTCATGACTTGATGCATAAAGAGATTGAGGTCTATGTTGACGATATGATTGCTAAATCCCAAACGGAGGAAGAGCATCTGGTGAATCTTTTGAAATTGTTTGAGAGGCTTGGGAAATTCAGGCTGAGGATGAATCCTAATAAGTGCACCTTCGGGGTGAGATTTGGTAAGCTACTGGGGTTCATTGTTAGTGAAAGAGGAACAGAGGTTGATCCTGCTAAAATAAAAGCGATACAAGAAATGCCAGCGCCAAAACGGAGAAAGAGGTTCGTGGCTTTTTGGGGAGGTTGAACTACATTGCCCGATTCATATCTCACCTTACAGCCACGTGTGAGCCAATGTTTAAACTATTAAAAAAAGATCAGGCAATTGTCTGGAACGAAAATTGTCAAAAGGCGTTTGACAAAATAAAAGAATACTTGCAGGAACCTCCAATCTTGATACCCCAGTAGCGGGAAGACCACTGATCATGTACTTGACGGTTCTTGAGAACAGTATGGGTTGTGTTCTCGTTCAACATGATGAGACTGGACGAAAAGAGCATACGATCTATTACTTGAGTAAAAAGTTCACAGACTGTGATTCCCGTTACTCTATGCTCGAAAAGACGTGTTGTGCACTTGCTTGGGATGCCAAACGTCTGAGACAATACATGCTGAATCATACAACCATGCTGATTTCGAAGATGGATCCGATCAAGTATGTCTTTGAAAAGCAGGCACTTTCCGGAAGGATTGCCCGATGGCAGATGGTACTGACAGAGTACGATATACAGTATGTCTCGCAAAAGGCTATCAAAGGTAGCGTACTGTCAGAGTACCTGGCTGAGCAGCCAATCGATGATTACCAGCCAATGAAGTTTGATTTTCCTGACGAGGATATCATGTACTTAAAGATGAAAGATTGCGAAGAGCCGTTGCATGGTGAAGGTCCTGAGTTGGGTTCCCAATGGCAATTGATTTTTAACGGTGATGTGAATTCATATGGAAATGGAATTGGGGCAATCATCACGACTCCCCATGGGACGCACATCCCGTTCACGGCTAGATTGACATTTCCAGTTACCAATAATGAAGCTGAATATGAGGCGTGTATCATGGGTCTCGAGGAGGCTATTGATTTGAGGATTAAAAATCTTGATGTGTATGGAGATTCCGCACTAGTCGTGAACCAGATCAAGGGTGAATGGGAGACTCGTCAGCCTATTCTGATACCGTATATGAATTTTGCAAGGAGACTGTTGCCTTTCTTTGACAGAGTCGAGTTTCACCATGTGCCACGGGCAGAAAATCAGATGGCTGACGCTCTTGCGACATTGTCTTCAATGTACAAAGTTAACTTCTGGAATGATGCTCCCAGGATAGTTGTTTCTCGCCTTGATAGGCCCGCCTTCATATTCGCCATTGAGGAAGCTTCCGATGGGAAGCCGTGGTATTTTGATATCCAGAATTTCCTAAAGAACCAAGAGTATCCGACTGGGGCATCCAACCGCGATAAGAAGACTCTTAGGAGATTGGCTGACAATTTCTACTTGAATCTAGATGGTGTTCTATACAGGAGAAACCATGATTTGGTGCTATTGTGATGTGTTGATGAGAAAGAGGCTAATCTACTCATGGAGGAGGTCCACGAGGGAACCTTTGGCACGCATGCCGGCGGACATGCTATGTCTCGAAAGTTATTACGGGCAGGGTATTATTGGTTGACAATGGAAAGAGATTGCTTCAAGTTTGCAAAGAAGTGCCATAAATGCCAAATTTATGCAGACAAGATTCAGGTGCCGCCAAGCCCTCTGAACGTTATGGTGTCCTCGTGGCCTTTCTCCATGTGGGGCATTGATATGATTGGCAAAATTGAGCCCACCGCATCCAATGGACACCGGTTCATCTTGGTAGCTATCGATTACTTCACCAAATGGGTTGAAGCCGCATCTTACGCCAATGTTACCAAGCAAGTGGTAGCCCGGTTTATCAAAAGGGATATCATCTGTCGTTACGGCATCCCCGAAAGAATCATTATTGACAATGGTTCGAACATGAATAACAAGATGATGAAGGAATTGTGCCAGAATTTCAAGATTGAGCATCATAATTCATCTCCCTATCGGCCCAAGATGAATAGCGCTGTCGAAGCGGCCAATAAGAACATCAAGAAGATAGTTCAGAAGATGGTTGTGACATACAAAGACTGGCACGAGATGCTGCCCTTCGCTTTGCACGGTTATCGTACGACGGTACGCACATCTACCGGGGCAACACCTTTCTCACTGGTGTATGGTATGGAAGCTGTCCTACCATTGGAAGTCGAGATTTCTTCTTTGAGAGTATTGCTCGATGTCTAACTCGATGAGGCAGAGTGGGTAAGGAATAGGCTGAATTAGCTCAATCTGATGGATGATAAGAGACTTGCATCTATCGCATATGGTCGGTTATACCAGAGCCGGATGAAGAAAGCTTAGGAGAAGAAGGTGCGCCCTCGAAGCTTTCAGACGGGCGATCTTGTGCTGAAGAAGATTCTCCCACCACAGTCAGATCACATGGGAAAATGGACTCCCAACTATGAAGGTCCATACATCGTTCGAAAGGTCTTCTCTAGAGGAGCCTTACTGTTGTCCACCATGGATGGCAAAGATTTTTCATCCCCTGTGAACTCGGACGCAGTTAAAAAATACTTTGCTTAAAGAGACCCGCTAGACAGAAAAAAAAGAGTCCAGGCAAAAATGGGGCATCTCGGCGAACCAAAAAAAAAAGAAAAAAGAAAAGGTTCGGGCAAAAATTAGGGATAAAATTGAAAAGATGTACACCCGCGAAGTCGAAAACCTGAGAAGGCGACTTCGGCAAAAGGGTATCCCGGTGAGTCGAAAACTCGAAAGGGCGATTCAGGCAAAAGTTAGGGATTGGAAAAGCAAATGACTGCGGTCCGAGTTTGATACTGCATTGCTTAGTGGTTTGGGAGTACCTGAGGATCGATTATCCAAGTCAATCTCTTCCAAGGACGGAGTATCAGGAAAGCGTTGAAGTTAGGCGAGTCATAGGAGGATCAGCTCATGGTGTTCGTCTCTACCCCGTTGCCGACATGTATACAAATTTCTTTGTACCTCTGTACATATTTGTATTTATTTTTGTAGCTTCCTCTTTTCAGGAGTTGCATCCATTATACAAAACTTTGCCTATTTACAGGCTCGTTATCAATAAACGTATACTATTCAGTACTTGATGCTTGTTTCTTATTTTGTTTGTGGAAAGCGCCGATGTTTTTGATAAACTTGCACGTGCATAAACTTGCAGGCCTCGACCAATAATTGTTGAAACTTTGAAATGACTGAGCGATTGTCACGGCTATTGACCTGGATATTTCCTGTTGTATAGGATATTTTGTTGTTGCTTATGTTTTGCAGGGTCGTTACCTTCACAGCAAGCAGATAAGGGATCGTGTTTCCCCAGCCGGAGTCCCTTAACGTAGGAGCAGGCTCTAGATGATTGTATCCCTCCCCCAGCAGATGGAAGTCGCATCTTTATCCCCACAAGAGTTGGATGCAAGCTAGCAAGCGATCAGGCAGTGATGTGCATCCCCAGCGATAGTCATGTGCACATGTAATCCACAGTGAAGTCCTCACAGGGCACAACCAGGTTGTCCATGGTTTGAAAAAGTTCATCCCCGCGCAGGATGGTTTTTTCTGGTTCTCCAGTAGGTTGATTATCCTCAGCAGAGTTCGTAATTTCGGGTTGTTAAACTATCCCCTAGCAGGGTTGTTTCTTTCCCCAGCGGAGTTGGCTTTGTCTTCAGCATTTATTTTGCTGAAGCGGTTCTGTATCCAACTTTTCTCCGACAGCCGAGCCTCCATTTACATCTTGCATATATCATCATATTTGCATCTACCCCAAATGCGTAACATTCCATCTAATATGGAGCATTATGCCATTTTCAAACATGTGCATTTTGAAACATAAGCCAGGTTGGTTACCTCTTTGTTTTCAGGTGTTTTTCCCTGCAGGTAATTGGAATTCTTGTTCAGGATTGTTTTCAGATATTCGGATTTGTGGCATGAGATATGTGATGATAACGTTCGTCCTGTCATGTGTTCCCTCATCGGAGGTGCTTGATTAATTTCTATTCTTCCCCGGCGGAGTTTTCTTTACGCAGCTTCATAATTAGACTTTGGAGTTGTTGTCAGAAATTCCCCAGCGGAGTTTTCCTCAGACTGTTGTCACGTCAGCATTTCAGAAAAGAAAGATTTCAGCGATTAGACGATTGAAGTCATTACTTGTTGTCAAGGCTTCATGATTTGACTTTGAAGTTGTTGTCAGCACTTTAAAAGAAAGATTTCAGCGATTAGGCGGTTGAGGTCAGTACTCGTCGTTAAGGTTAAGGTCTGGCAGTCGACGTCAGAATTTCCCCGGCAGAGTTCTCTCCAGGTGGCTGTTACGTCAGCATTACAACGGCTTCATGATTAGACTTTGGAGTTGTTGTCAGAAATTCCTCGACAGAGTTTCTTCGAATGGCTGAAATGGCTTCATAATTAGACTTTGAAGTTGTTACCAGCATTGCACGGCTTCATAATTAGACTTTGAAGTTGTTAGCAGCAGTGGAGGGCTTCATAATTAGACCTTGAAGTTGTCAGAAATTCCCCGGAAGAGTTCTGAAGGGCTTCATAATTGGACTTTGGAGTTCAACAGGGTTTTCCTTGAATTGCTGTTACGTCAGCATTGCACGGCTTCATAATTGGACTTTGAAGTTGTTGCCAATATTAAATGGCTTCATAATTAGACTTTGAAGTTTGTTATATCAGCGCGTTATCGGTATTCAATGGCTTCATAATTAGACCTTGGAGTTATTGTCAGTTTTAAATGGCTTCATAATTAGACTTTGAAGTTGTTGTTAGAAATTACCCGGAAGAGTTCTAGCAGACTTCATAATTTGACTTTGAAGTTCGGCAAAATTTTCCTCGAGTAGCTGTTATGTCAGCATTGCAGACTTTATAATTTGACTTTGAAGTTCGGCAGAATTTTCCTCGAGTAGCTGTTACGTTAGCATTGCAGACTTCATAATTTGACTTTGGAGTTCGGCAGATTTTTTCTCTGGTAGCTGTTACATCAGCATTGCAGACTTCATAATTTCACTTAGAAGTTCGGCAGAATTTTCCTCGAGTAGCTGTTACGTCAGCATTGTAGACTTCATAATTTGACTTTGGAGTTCGGCAGATTTTTTCTCTGGTAGCTGTTACGTCAGCATTGAGCAGCTTCATAATTAGACTTTGAAGTTTGGCGAAGTTTTCTTTGAATAGCTTCATAATTAGACCTTGAAGTTATTATCAACATTAAACGGCTTCATAATTAGACTTTGAAGTTTGTTGTTCGCATGGAATGGCTTCATAATTGGACTTTGGAGTTATTTCCAGATTTTTCTTGCAAAATTGCTTGTTCAAGGCTTCGGATGCCTGATACCGTGCTTTTATTTAGTGCGAGGCTCTACCCCGGATGGTACAGGGATGACGCACTTTACGTAGTGTTGCACCCCAAAATTTGACCAACCGTTTCCCATATTTGGTTTATGGTTCGACGCATTTTGCATTCGCATTCGCATACCGCATATGTTGCATTTTCTCATTCATATTGATTTTATCGGGATCACAGCCTCCCCTGGCGCTTCAGGAATTTCAGGCCAATACAAGGATTTATTTTGAGAATCGGTGCTCGTTCCCTGTGTTTTCAGGCTATCTCGGTGTCCGGTTTTTACCGCTTATTTCGCTGTGTTCGCGTATTCGTGTTCTAATCAATTTAATCGGCTTCCTCGTATTTTTTAGATTTTTTCCCTTTATTCCCTAAAATTTTAAATGAATTTAATTCTTTTTCTAGAATTTTAAATAGATGATTCCTAGAATATTTTTTAGATATAATAGATTTTTTTAAATAGTTTTAAGTAGAGTATTCATAGATATTAGGCTAATATAGTTTTTTCTTGGAATAAATAGATATTATAGAATTTAATAGATTTTTAGATCTATTAGTTTTAATATAGAATTAATAGAATAATAGATTTTAATAGTTTTTTAGAGGTTTATTTTCTATTATAGAATTTAAAAGATTTTTAATAGCAATTTTCTGTTTTTAGAATAATTCATTTTTTTATAGATATAATAGTTTCTTTTAAATAGATTAATAGGTTAATTGATTTGTTTTCTAGATTTTAAATAGATGGTTAAATGGATTTTAATAGATGTTAAATAGTTTCTCTAGATTTAATTCATTTGTAGATATTAATTGAGCTGTTTAGAAATTAATACGTTTTAATTTTTAGACTTAATCCTCTTTTAGAATAATTGTTTTTAGAACGTTAATAGAGTATTATTAGTTTCATTAGATTTTAATAAGATTTTCTCTTATCAGAGTTTATTAGATTTTTCTAATTTAGGTTTAGTCTAGGATTAATTGATTAGAATTTAATTAGGATTTTGATGGTTCATTAATTGGATTCAGCTTTTACCAACCAGCACTTAATACTTTTTCGTTTAGGTTTAATGTCAGTTAATTCAATCTTCATTATTAATTAGGTTAATCAACTTTTAATTGTAGTTAGTTAATGCAGTCATTAAGTCCAAATTCGTGGCCCACTTGTCAGCTAATCAGGCCCAGTCCATAATGCATTGCCACATGTCCCTTTATAAGCCTCACACGTTTCAGTCTCTCTCCTCTCCACCTCATTTCTGCTTCCACCTCACCAATCCACTCACTCTCTCCCTCCGCCACTTGGCTTCATGCATGTACTTCTCTCTGACACGCGTCCACTTCCCTCTCCCTCAGCTCTGCATGCGTGACAGCACGATCTCCACTAACTCCCTCCTCCCGGCCGGCATGCAATTGCCGGCGAACACCACCGGACCACCACCGGGACCACCACAACTACCTTCTAACTGTCACCGGAAAACCTCGCCGGAAACTGCATTCTATCACCGGAAAACTCATCTGATCATCAATAGATTTTCCAGATTTGCCAGAAATGCGCCGTTCAACAGCAAGAACGTTCATCAATCGTCATGAATGTTCATCAGATTCTCCAGAAGATCTTCCTCGATCTTCATGAAACAACACCGTTCACCAACTTTTCCAGAATTATCAGCAGATCTTCATCGCTCGTTCTTCATCGAGATTTCCAGAAATCATCGATAATCATCAATAACTTTCAACGCCTCCATCATCAAATCCATCAAGCATTCAAGATCTTCAACCGTTTTCAGATTTCAATCACGCACCAAGCTCTTCAAGAAACCTTCATCATGTTCGTCGTTTCTTCGTCGTTTTCATGAAGATCCTCCAAAACTTCATCAAACCTCATCCGTCTCCTAGACTCGTCTCCAAACAGCTTCATACGATTTGCCAGATCCTTTAAGATCTTTATGTAGGATCTTCAAAGGTGTCCATCGGGAATTTCAAGATCTCCGTCATTTGCTTCATGACGTCCACGGATCTTCATCGTCGCTCATCAAATCTCCTCTCCAGATTCTCAAGGACTCTTCAAAATCTTCAAGATCTTCGGCAAGCATTCAATGAAATTCCATCAATATCGTCATCCGTTGTTCAGATCTTCAATGAACTTCAACGCCAACACCGTCAATAAATCTCCATGTCACGGATGAGCTACTGGTTTCTTGTTTGTGTTAGTTTACGGTTTGATTTCTATTCATTTGTTTGGAGGTGGTGAAACGAAGAAGATATCAGAGAGATTGAGTGAAACTGAGATTGAATGAGTTGAGAAAAAGTTTAGACGAGAGGCTGAGAGAGAAGTTGAGACGGAGGTTTGAACGAGAGAGAGTGTGAGAGATGAAACGGCGCAGGAGAGAAGGTGAACAGTGAATGGGCAGAAAAGAAATTTAGGGTTTTCAGAGATTCTGAAGGAGAAAGAAGTGGATACGTCTCTGAGTGGTTTGGGCCTCTTAGCCCAACTAGCATTTTCCTGACATACCCCCTCACATTTCCCTAGCGTACCCCCCTGGCTGATGTTTTTTGTTACATCTTCACTGGGCTAAGCCCATTACGTTTTTGCCAGTCTGAACCCCCGTTTTTGGCTCACACCCCTCCCTTTTTTGTGTGGTGGCTGTTTTGTTGGAATTGTGGGCTGGGCCTATCACTTTTTGCTGCATATCCCTCCTGCACTAATTACTGCACCCCTCCCCCATATTTTCTTTTGCATTATTTTTTGTTAGTATTACAATTTTAATTGTAATGTTTTTTTTTAAGAATAGTTCAATATTTCCTAGAATTTTATTAATTCTTAGCATGGGAAATTATAGGTATTATTTTCCTTTAAGAACATTATAGCATATTTTTATAGGAATTATAGAGTTTATTTTCCTTAGAATATTATAGAGTTAGATAGATTTTATATGCCATTTTTCTATTATGCATTTCCTTTTAATATTTCTCTAGAATATTTTCTATTAGAAAATAATTGCTAATTTTTAGGAGTAGAACTTTATTTTCACTTGTGATTGGGTTTTCTCTCCTTGTTTCTCTCCTAATTCCTTTTCTATCCAATTTTATCTTCAATTTTATTCTTGGCTGGCCGTGTGACACAATTCAATTGGAGAATGATTTTCGATATCATTTCTCTATCTTGTCTTTGACACGAATATCAATACGCTATCTCTTAGAGTTTGATTTCTCGCATAAGTCGAACCATGACGGTCTAAGCGGTACATTGTTCTTGATTTGAGCGTCATCATCAAAGATCCAGAGAGGAGAAGATTGGAATGGAGCTTGCACGCATGTCAGGAGCCAACGGAGCTGCTTCGTTCATCATCATCGTCGTATTCAAGTCTTCAGGCAACCGTCGAGTGTTGTGAGTCGCATAGTTAGATACGAAGGAAATGACAGTTGAGGAGTTACTTCTCAATCATCTAGGATGTCTAGTATGGTACCTTTGGGATGCCATGCGACGCATTCACTCCTACGTCTTAGGTTCTTGCGTGTGTGTCCCGAGTTCCTTCCCGTTTAGGCGTAAGCCTGCTTCCTCTTTGTTCTCGCCCCGTGCGAGCAAAATCCCTGTTTCTCCCGCGTTCAGGCAATCGAGACCCCTTCTCTTGCCCCCATGCAATTGAGATTCATTTTCCCGTCGAACTACGTTAGCTCTGATCTCTCGTGTCGGACGAGAGTACGTAGGTGTTACACCCTAAAATTTGCTCAACCTTATTCACTTGGTTTATGTTTCAATATCATTAGCATTTGCATATAGAGTCATGTACATAGGTTACTCATCTGCATAGCATAAGCATAGCAAGTCATTCAACAGGGAACCAATCATTATTCTCATCTCTGGAAGCCTATCAAGAGGTTATTATTCTAATTCAATCCCATCCAAGTCATCAGAAAAGAAGTTGAAAGTTGAAGAGGTCAGTAGATCAAGCATTGAGTATATTTCCTAACTGAGGGTGTCTGAGGATCAACAAGGGAATTATGAGTTGTGAATTGAGATCATGGGGAGTATCTAGACATCTTGGAGGACTTAGAAAGCCATTTGGAGAAGAAGACAAGTCATTGATGTGATCACAAGAATTGCAGTTGAAGACAGTCAACTAGGGTTTCATCTGGGTCAACCCTAGGTCAACCCTAGGTCAATTGATTGATTTAAGGGCATTCAGGTCTATTGAAGGGATGTGGGGTTCATCATCTGACATGGAGAACAAGGATATGTTGTTATGCTAAGAAGAATTCAAGAGAAATCAAGGAGAAGAGGAGTCTCTAAATTAGGGTTTCTGTGTAAAATCCCCTAGTTTAGGTCAAATTTACAAGCAAAATAAGTCAAAATGCAAGCTTCAAATGGCTTCTTGGCCAACATGAAACTTGTAGAGGATCTCAAGACCTTTAATTTGAGTGGTGGAAGACATCAAGGAGATTTATAGAACTCAAGTTATGGTCCTTGCAAGTTACAGGTCATTTGAGGTATCTGAAATTTTGTCTGTGAAAGTGACTTGACTTCCAAGCAACTTTTACCCCTCAAGGAGATTTCAAATGAATTTCTGGTCAACATAAGAATTGTTCCTAATTGTCTTAGCTTTCTAGAATGGTATAGTATGCCTTCATATGATGTGTGGAACTCAACTTATGGTCTTGGCAAGCAAAGGGTATTTTGGTCATTTGTGAATTACACGTCATTTTAACCTATGTCCAAAACTCATACAAGGAGGCCTCAAATGGAAAAACTTACAACATCAAACTTGCTCCAAATGACATTTTGAGTCTAGAAAATTGACCATGAGAGATTGGAAAAGTTCATAGCACAAGGTTTCAAAATTGGTGAATTTAATGAAGAAAAATGGCTTAAAAAATGAGATTTTTCATATCTTGGCCAAATGATGCAAAATTATAGGTCATTTTGAATGGAAAAGGCATTTTAAAGACATTGGCTAAAGTGGAATTTTGAGTTTATTTCATAATTTGAGAGTTATTCATGGTTGCTTGAATTGAAAGTTACATAAACCAAATTGAAAGGGAAAAGTGTAAGGGAAACTTCTCCAAGCTTCTAGGAAGTTCTAATCCCATCTATATATTCATGCAAGCTGGTTCATGCAAGGGTTGGTGCTCCCATTTGTCCAAGAATTTCAATTTTCATTCATTTTCCCATTCTTGCATAAGCTTCTCAAACTCCCTCAATTTCTCACCAATCTTCGACATTCTTGATTGAGTCTTCATCATCATCTCACAAGGATCAGAATCCATACTTTCTTTTGTCAAATTGAGGAAGGAATTGAACTATTCACCATTATCATCCAAGAGGCATGAACTTTGGAAGTGAGTAATTCAAGGCTTTAGGACCACACTTGTTGCATACAGAAGTAATCACCAAGCCTACTGGTCACATTCCATTCATCACAAGCAGTTGATTTGAAGATCTCAGCACCTGTATCAAGGAATTACACCAGGTTTGTATTCTGTTCAAATCGCTTAGTTTAGGTAGAATCTCAGGGTTTTGATAGCATAGAACGGTTAAGCATAGGTAGATGACTGGTTGTGATGATTTTAGAGAAGTTTCATGAAGTTTGAACATGAGGTAGTAATTCTGTTGAGGCTCTTAACTCTTGAATTAAGGCACGAGAATGTTAGTAGAATAGCATGTTATGATCATGAGGAAGTGTAGATCAGCTTAGGATGAGTTTTGTGAATAATTGGAAAGGTTTCATATCAGGCACTAATGGCGGTTTCCATCTGTTACCTTCCTCGAATTGGCTGATTGTTTGATTTTTAATGGAAGTTATGGCCATAGACTTGTAGAGGGAAAGAAATGGAGGAGTTTTGCTTTTTACATCGTGTGTTTTCATGGCGTGTGGAGAGAGCATGAAGAGATGGAAGTATCGTGCATGGGAAGGGTTTCTGAAACCCTAAATGGCTGGAGGTTGAAGAAGGGTTGGTGGCCATACGATTGAGGTTAGACCTTTGACTTGGGGAATCATCCAACGGCCACGATTAAAACTTCAGTCTGGTGGGAAAATTTAAAAAGTAAAACGCACCGTTTCACTAATTGGGGGGATTGGGCTCAGACAGCTATTCGCACCCCCCAAGTTAGCAGGCCCAACGCGCTGAACATGAATTGCTTACTATTCTCACCCCTTTGGCTATTTCTTTATATTTTCTTTTTTATTTTCTTTTCATTTTTCATTCATTTTTAAAATTCATAATAAATAGAAAAATCATCATTTTTAATTCATTCTTTTTGCATATTTTTCTTTAGGATGTCAAGAAAATTATAAAAAATAAAAATGGCATTTTATTTTTTATTTGATATTTTTTCCATATTTTCTAAATAAATAACATTTTACATAATTTCATTTCATACATAATTTTGTTAATTTTTGTTCTATTAATTGCTTCAATATTTTTTGCCCATTTTTTTTAAGTTGTTTAGTTTAGACATTAAACTTGTAGATACAATTTAGTTCCCATTTTTTAGAAATTAAATTTAGGTGCTTAGTGTAGGTGTGAACAACATGAACAAAATTAGGGTTTTAAGGTGATGACTTAGGATGCTTGATTCTTTTCCCTCAGGACTTAGGGTTTGATAGTTTAGCTATGGGACTATAGGGGCTATGGGTAGTTATTAGATCCCCTAGAAAAGTCAGGATTCCCCTACTGTTATTACTGTACTGTATATATCTGATTGACTGGTGTGGTATGCCCTCTGGGGTTTATTGCTTGTTTGTGTGGGTATTGGGATTGTCTGGGGACTTGGGAGAGCTGAAGACTTGAGGAGATGAAAGCCATTGAAGATCCTGAGATTGAAGATCAACTTCCAGAGTTGAAGAGGAGGTTCTTGCTAGCAGCTGCTGAGGAGACTAGGGTTTAGGAGCTAGGCAGAGCTCTAGATTAGAAAGCTTGTTTCTCAAACATGGATTGCCTTGTCTGTATCCATTCTTCTCTGTGATTCAGAGTCTCTCTAAGACATGCACCCCCTTCCTTTGGAAGGCTTGGTGATAGTGTCTAAGAGATAGAACTCTTGAGAGAAAATGTCTTTTGTGTTAGAAGCAGTCTGTTCACCACCCTTGGTAGTCAACTGATTGCTTAACACCCAATTCACTCTTGTGACTGATCCCTCATCCTGGAGGTTTGAACTTGAAGAAAAAGCTATTGCAGATAGAAGACTGATGATCAAAGCCCTTACCTGAAGACCATGAAGATGGGGATTGATGCTTGTTGAAGCTTGTAGCTCTTTGGAGATGACTTGGAGCCAGATGTTGATTCAGAGCTGCTGAGGCTGTTTATTTTTGCTGTATTTCATTTCTTGATGTATTGATTGGTTTTCCTGACTGTATTGTTTGCTGTTTACCCTGTTGGGTTGAAAGTGAATCCTGTTCACTTTCGCCTATTGTTTTCCAGGTTTGAGGTTGAGTGGGACTCCCTTGCCTCGCTTGTACTGTTGCATCCATGCATTTTACTGTTTTACTGTATATATCTGATATTGTTTCTGTTTCTGCCTATCCCTTAGGATCTCTGTTTCTCTCTGTGCAAGAGAGGAGCATGATAGACACTAGGTCTTAACCCATGCATGATAACATTAGGTTAGTTTGTTTCCCTTCGCGACCGTAGGTTAGAGTTCTGTCTCTTCTTCCTCAAAACAAACAGAAAAACACGTAAAGATTTCAAACTCAATAAAAGACACTTCTTCCGTAAAAGAATGTGAACTCATCAAGACGTCATTTTTGTCCGCTTGGACTGTCAATCAAGAAAACCTTTTTCAGAAGGAATAAAATCAACCAAGACAAGCTTGTGTCGTACGTGGCCCGAACTACGTTTGCTCTGATCTTCCATGCTGTGTGGAAGTACGTAGGCATAGGATGCGATATCCTAGCGAGCAACCTTCCCCTCCTTTCCCGTAGGTAGGCGAACTACGTTGACTCTGATTTCTCGTTTCAGACGGGAATACGTAGGCATAAAGTGCGATACCTTGCCGAGTCATTTTATTTTCATTCTCCTTTCTTTTTAACCCTTGACCTTTAGAGTAGATAGAATAACAATCCATACCCGAAAACAAGCGTGGATCCCGTCGAGTACGACGGACGTGAGGGGTGCTAATACCTTCCCCTTGCGTAACCGACTCCCGAATCCAGGTTTTGGTTGCGACGACCATACCTTTCTCATGTTGTGCGAGGTTTACTCTGAGCGTTTCCTTTCCCTCCCGTGGGATAAATAACGCACGATGGCGACTCTTCTGTTCAGCCGACGCCGATTTCGCAGTAGCGACAGCTGGCGACTCTGCTGGGGATCCAACGTCCCCTGGCTGCTAAGGACTGCGATAATTCTTATGCATTTGGGATCCAACGTCCCTTAAGAGAGTCAATCCTAACGCTTGTTTTCCCGTCGAGGATTTTGTATGGAGTTATTTTATATTTCTAACCTTGTATTTTCAGCTTTATATATTGATTATTGTTGTTGTATCTGGGGTGTGACGGGTGTTCTGATATTGAGAGATAAGCCGGACCTGGGCTTGAGTGCACCTAGAATTAGAGTAGAAATTAGTGGGTGCCCGCTTGCTTTGCTTGCTTCGGTGTCCCATGAAATCTACACTCAGACGAGGTTCCTCTGGTTGGCCTCCTGCCCCTTCCTTTGGTTGGCGTGGGTTGCTGGTTAGTTGGATTGTTGACTCTGGGGACCGATCATTTGGAAGTTGGCTAAGTGAGGCCTCTTCAGGAATTGATGATGCCACTCCTTCTGGGAATCGTATCATCAACCCTGAAAGTCTGTGACGCCGACGACCGCATAGGATGCCGTACCTTGTGCCAGTTATAGGGCCACCCACCTGTGAGGGGATTCAGGGTTATGCAGGTAACTAGACCTTCAGACCACCGGTTTGTTGATCAGGATCTTGGATATTTATGGAGGGTTCTAAGGTCTGTCAGAGACCAGTTGGTGTGTTCCGAGGTCTGTCAGAGACTATTTGGAGATGTGTTCTGAGGTCTGTCAGAGACCAGTGGGGGATATGATCTGAGGTCTGCCAGAGACCATTCAGGTTATGATTATGGGGTCTATCAGAGACCAATATTGGAGCTTTATTTGAGGTATATCTGAGACCAGGGCTTGAGGACTTCTGGATGGTCTATCTGAGACCTTTCTTGATTGGGTTCAGGCTATTCAGCTACAGCTTTGGTCCCTGTTGCATGTTACTTGCATTGCATCACTGCATATCCATTACCATTTGCATCTCACTAACGTGTGTCTGTGCTGCAGGTGCATTTGCATTTCCCTAGTTCTAGTGCCCAGACTTCTGAGTGTTTGATCATGACTAGCTTGAGGAGAACAGTTGCTTACAAATTGCCTACGCCTGATATTGTTCCTCTACTTGGGTTGATCTCTCTTGCTGATGAGGGTGTTCGTAGGAGCTTCCGGATGAGCTATGGTAGACTACTGAGATTGGTGTGCAAACCTACAGAGGTAGAGTTAGATGGGCTGTATGCTTTGATGCAATTCTACGACCCTGCTTTGAGGTGCTTTGCGTTCTCTGACTTTATTATGGGACCAACCCTGGAGGAATACGCTGAGTATGTTGAGCTGCCCGTGCAGAACCAGGTTCCATTCATTCATTATGACGCCAAGCCCAAGCCAGAGGATTTGGCAAAAGCCTTGCATATTGATGCTTCTGAACTTGCGATTACTGTTTCCCGTGGAGTTCCAGGCTTCTCACTCCAATTCTTAGTTGGTAAAGCCCAAGAGTATGCCAAGAGCGGGTGCTGGGTTGCTTTCAATGCTGTGTTGGCCTTGTGCATTTATGGCATAGTACTGTTTCCTAATATACCGGATTTTGTGGACTTCGATGCTTTCTACTTGTTTGCCGCTGGTAATCCTGTACCTACCTTACTCGGAGATCTCTATCACTCACTGCATTACAAGAATGAGAAAGGGAGAGGAAAGAATGTTCATCTTTGTGTACCATTGCTGAGTATGTGGTTTGAGAGTCACCTTCCTAAGAGAAGATCTGTTGCAGAGACTACAGTCCCAGCTGGTTGGCCAGAGCGCCTGATGAGGCTATCGTCGGAAGATATGGAGTGGTTTGATCGAGACCTGTTGGGATCTGAGCTCATCTTCAGTTGTTCTGGGTACCCTAATGTGCCGTTGATAGGAAGAAAAGGGTGTATCAATTACAACCCTTCTCTATTCATTCGCCAGTTCGGATATGCACTGAAGAATCCACCAAAGGAGGAAGAAGTACAGGAATCTCTGTACTTCACCGGAGATTTAAAGGGGGAGTTGTTAGCCAAGTTGCAGCATGCCTGGACGCGTATTAACCGAAGAGGGAAGCCGTTGTTAGGGAAAAACGACTGTCAGGCCTATGCACCATACAGGGTTTGGATCCAGGAGAGAGCCAGTCAGTTGAGGATGCCATTTCCAGATGCACCAATCCTTGTTCCTATTCCGGTAGCAGAGCCAACTATTGTTTCTAGGGAGGCCTACGAGCAAGTGGTGAAAGAGAAAGAAGCCTTGATGAAGATCAACGAAGGGTTAGAGCAGGAGCTAGCCCAGATACGCAGTGAGAAAAACAAGGCCGTATATGCTTTCCAACAACAGATCGAGCTGTTAAACAGGTTAGGGGCTGAGTTAACCGAGGAAAAGAAAAAGCGTGAGCGTCTGGGGCAAGAGTTCAGAAGCTCCCATGACATGCTTGAAGCCAAAAAGAAAGCGCTTGACGCGGCACATCGAGAAATCTCTTCTTGCAATAAGACTTGGAATGCTACGCTCACCAACAACAAGAAGAGGGAAGATAAGCTAAAGCAGCAAATCTCCGACCTCGAAGAGAAATTGAAGGCTAGCATCGAGAAGTGTGAGGAAGAAGTGATGACCCGGTATAGTGTCCAGCATGCACTGAACAAGGCAATCAAATGCAGAGATGAAGCAGTATCTCAAAAGCGAAAACTAGAAGATTGCTTCGGAGAAGCGACATGGGAAGAAACTGCTGAAGACGTGCGACGGGTTCTCAAGAAAAGAAACCAACTTGTTGAAGGGCTGCTTGGTCGACCAAGTCATCCAGAGACCAAGAAGTTGATCGAAGAGTACCAGACTTTTGGGAGGACTTGATCATTTTATGTAGTAACTTGTAGTAACTTGTATGCTTTATTTGCATAGTGCCGACCATCACCAGGATTGTTGGTTGAGGTCGTGCCTTCTTGTTGTACTCTCAGCGACGTTGTATTCTGGTTTTCTCAGCAATGAATGAGGCTTTCTATGATTCAGCTCCAATATCCCTATTGTCAACACTGTCACTGCACTGGCACCTTCACACTAGGACTGGGGGAATGAACTTCCCTAATGCACAGACACCTTGCATTGCATTCATATTCATATTGCATTACAGGTAATCTTTGAATAAGTGTCTTATGTCCTGCTCTGCACCAGGTACTTTCCAGGATTGCAGATCAACACCCGCACCGCTATTCTACCCGCACTAACTGTCGAAGAATCATGGATCAAATGCAGAACGAGATGCAAGATGTGCGCGAGAAGCTCGCTCTCTTCATGCAGACCATGGAAGCTATTGCGAAAGGGCAGGAGAATTTGCAGGCCATGGTCCAGCCTCTGTTGGCCCGAAATGCTGGTCATGGTAATGAAGATCATCAGTCTGTACGGGTCGATACCGTTCATGGAGACGGCACTCCCACGCCAGTGGCTCCACCTGTAGTCAATATACCGGCTGCTAATGTCAAAAACGCTACCGCTGCTGTGAATGGTAACGTCGGAGTTGGGAATGAGACTGCTGTCCATAACGTTGGGCTGGGTGATGTCAATTTGGGAGATAATACGGGAGGCAAAGGCTTTGTCAATGCTGGATTCGGGTTCAATGATCAGGGATTCGATAACGCGGGGAAATATGGCTTTAATGCTCAAGGCTTTGGGCAAGACGGTTATGGTGCGACCAATCAGGGTTACGGAGGCTTTGGAAATGGAAACGGCGCGGGATTTATGGCTTTTGGTCCTGCTGGAGGAGCTCAAGGGTACGGCAACAGAGGCCGAGGTCCGGGCATGAATCAGATCAGAGCTGGACGTAATAATGGATATGATGGGTATGGGGGTGGAAATGGTATGTGGCAAGAAGATCAGTAGGAGGACGCTTTCTCCGGCGGAGGTTTCGAAGGGCCAATGGATGACTCCCAGAAGATTAGAATGCTGGAAGAGCAGATGAGGGGAGTCCTGAACCAAAGTGCTGTGGGTTTGGACATGGCAACAATGGGGCTGGTACCTGGCTTGAGGGTGCCAATTAAATTCAAAGTTCCTACGTTTGACAAGTATAAAGGGGACACATGTCCGAAAGTGCATGTACGAGCTTATTACAGAAAGATGTCTGCATACTCAACTGATGAAAGAATGCTAATGCATTTCTTTCAAGATAGTCTATCGGGTCCTTCCCTAGAGTGGTACATGGGGTTGGAGACAACCGATATCAAGACATGGAAGCAATTGGCGGAGGCGTTTGTAGCTCACTACAAGTATAACAGCGACTTGGCACCCAATCGGGTCCAGTTGGCGGGACTGTCGCAGAAGAAGGGGGAGAGCTTTAAAGAGTACGCGCAAAGGTGGCGCGATATGGCTGCCCGGGTCCGTCCTCCTGTAGAAGATAAAGAAATGAATGACATGTTCGTCGACACATTCACAGGCTTGTTTCATGACATGTTGTTTCACACGTCTCTGGCCAGCTTTTCAGACCTAATTCTGATGGGAGAAAAGATTGAACGTAACATTAAGCAAGGAAAATTCCAGGTTGAGGAATCGACTGCGTCTGGCAGTAATAGGAAGGCTTTTGGTGGGCGCCGTCAGGGCGAGGCAAGTGCAGTGTTTGGAGGCCGAGGCCGAGGCCGAGGCAGGGGACGAGGTCAATATCGTCAACCGCCGCAGGTGGCGAGTGTTACTATCCCGTATCAACAACAACCACTCCAGCAACAACAACCGGTTCAGCAACAGCCAATGCAACAGCAGCAGCAGCCTCAGCAGGGGGCACAGCAGGCTCAGCGAAGATTCTAGGGTAATAAACCAAGAAGAGTGTTTGAGAAGCCTCCCTCAACCTATGCAGATTTGTTGCAGACATTGTTGGGATTGAACCTGGTAGAGAAAAGAACCCTGGCACCGATAACGGGAGCTCCCCCGTTTGGTTACGATGCAAGCAGGCACTGTGAGTTTCATTCTGGGGCCCCGGGCCACGATATAGAGGGTTGCCATGCTTTTAAACATGTTGTACAGGACCTTTTGGACAATAAGACTATCAATTTCGGAACGGCAGGTCCGAATATAGTGCAGAAACCCATGCCTAATCACGGGGCAAACGCCATTCTGACTGAGGAAGGGTTAAATCTGATTATGAATGTCGATGATTTAAAGACGCCGCTGAGCAAGATAAAGAGCCGATTGTTACGAGGGGGTGTTTACCCAGGATGTAACGAGTATTGCTTAGAATGTTGGGCCCTAGCTGGGGGGTGTGATGATTTGAAGAAAGGCATTCAGGCTTTAATTGATGAAGCTACATTGCAGTTTGACCAAGCAGCAGCGGAAGAGCCCGCAGGGGCAGTGGCAGATGATGGGAATGATGTGGCCACGGTAACGATTCCTCGGAAGACAATCACTATTGCAGCGCCAGCTCAGCGCCCACCGATCACCATAACTAAGGCCGGGCCAATCCCGTACGAGAACACGAAAGCAGTCCCATGGTCATATGGGTTGGAAGTATATTGTGACGGGATAAAAATTGATGTTAACAAGCAGCCAGCTGAGACTATGGATAATGTTGTTGGTTCAGGAGGCATGACAAGGAGTGGTAGGATCTTTATATCCCCTGAAGTGGAGGCCGAAAGATTAGCTAAAGGAAAAGGGAAAGCAGTTGAGAATGCCCCAGCGCAAGCAAGTGATAAAGAATCGGCATCGAAAGACGTAGAAGAGTTCATGCGCTTGATTCGAAAAAGTGATTATAAGATTGTGGAGCATCTGCAACAGACGCCGTCCAAAATATCTATCCTATCATTGCTGTTATGTTCGGAAGCTCACATAAATGCTTTGCTGAAAGTCCTGGATACTTCTTTTGTACCCCAAGACGTCTCCGTGAATCAGTTGGAAGGAGTGTTGGCACATGTGAATGCAGGCCACAGCCTGGGCTTTACTGACTTTGACTTGACCCCTAAAGGGAGAGATCATAATATGGCACTGCACGTATCTGTCGAGTGTAGAGGATCAGTAATGTCGCACGTATTGGTTGACACCGGATCGTCTTTGAATGTGCTGCCCAAGAAGGCAATGATGAAGCTGGATGTTAGAGGAATCTTGTGTACGCCCAGTGATTTGGTAGTCAGAGCGTTTGACGGCACGCGGAGAACAGTTTTCGGATCGATTACATTGCCTCTACAGGTGGGGCCAGAGGTGTTTGCAACTGAGTTTTATATCATGGATATACAGCCTGCGTACAGCTGCTTGCTTGGAAGACCCTGGATTCATGGGGCGGGGGCAGTCACGTCCACCCTGCATCAGAAGTTGAAATATATGGTCGGAGACAGCGTAGTCACTGTATGCGGAGAAGAGGACATTCTGGTCAGCCATCTATCGTCATTTAAATATGTGGAAGTCGACGGAGAGATCCACGAAACACCCTGCCAGGCATTTGAAGGGTTGCGCATCAAGGACAAAGGTCCCGGGCCGAGCAAAGTGCCAGAGATAGTCGTCTCATCGTACAAAGAAGCTCAAGCTCTAGTAGAAGCAGGAGAAGCAAAGGGCTGGGGCAAAGTGCTGGACATTCCTGTGAAGATGGACCGGTTCGGGCTGGGATACCAACCGTCTTCATCAACTCAGTCCGTGGGAGCACCCCGTTTCAGAGGGCCAGTCACCATCCTTGCCAGTGGAGTATGTCATGAGACCGTCAATGCTGCTTCGGAGTCTGATGAAGGAGACAGCGACTGTGATATGGATGCCTGGATTCAGCCAAGCACGCCAGGACAAGGACTGTGCAACTGGTCTATTCAGGAGCTTGTTTCTGTGACTTTTAAACAGTAATGCCTTGCTTTATTAATTATTGAATAATCTGATGTCTTGCCCGGGGCATCAGGATTTGCTTAGGGCTGTGTTGTTATGAACATTGCGTGTTGATCATTAAATAAATGGCGTTTTTTCATGTGCAAATACTGTAATCCCTGTCTTTCTCGTTTTATATTTTTCAATAAAATGGCAACGTGGTTGTTCGCTTTATACGCATTTTGAAGCGCTTAACCATTCCTTTTGCAGGACAACATTTTCAGATGACATCCTTGAACCACCTATGACTCGTCCCGACTTCGAGCACCCGGTATTCCAGGCCGAAGAAGAGGTTGTCGAAGATAGCGACGTTCCTGAAGAACTGTCTTGGTTAGTGAAGCAAGAGGAAAGAGCCATTCTGCCTCACGATGAGGTCATCGAAATTATCAACTTGGGGTCGGAAGGGGTTGAGAAGAATATTCGTATCGGAGCCGCACTACAGAGTGATATCAAGCGAAGACTGGTTGAAATGCTCCGAGAGTATAGTGATGTATTCGCTTGGTCGTATGAAGATATGCCGGGGCTCGATACAGATATGGTTGTGCATCGCCTGCCACTGAAAGAAGATTGCCCGCCGGTCAAACAAAAGCTTCGCAGAACTCGACCAGATATGGCAGTGAAGATCAAAGAGGAAGTTCAAAAACAGTGGGACGCTGGTTTTCTGGCTGTGACAAAATATCCCTCATGGGTCGCTAACATTGTACCAGTGCCCAAGAAAGACGGTAAAGTGCGAATGTGCGTAGACTACCGTGACTTGAATAAAGCGAGCCCAAAAGACGATTTTCCGCTTCCTCATATCGATGTGTTAGTTGATAACACTGCTCAATACTCCGTATTCTCCTTCATGGATGGCTTTTCAGGCTATAATCAGATTAAAATGGCGCCAGAGGACATGGAGAAGACCACTTTTATAACGCCTTGGGGAACATTTTGCTATAAAGTGATGCCCTTCGGTTTGAAAAATGCTGGGGCAACATATCAGCGTGCGATGACGACTCTTTTCCATGACATGATGCATAAAGAGATCGAAGTTTATGTTGACGATATGATTGCCAAATCCCAGACGGAGGAAGAGCATCTGGTAAATCTGCTAAAGTTGTTTAAAAGGCTTAGGAAGTTCAGGCTGAGGCTGACCCTAATAAATGCACCTTCGGGGTGAGATCGGGCAAGCTGCTGGGATTTATCATAAGCGAAAGGGGAATAGAGGTCGATCCTGCTAAAATAAAAGCAATTCAAGAAATGCCGACGCCTAAAACAGAGAAAGAGGTGCGCGGGTTTTTAGGGAGGTTGAACTACATTGCCCGGTTCATATCTCACCTAACAGCCACGTGTGAACCATTATTCAAGCTGTTGAAGAAAGATCAAGCTGTAACGTGGAACGAAAATTGTCAAAAGGCGTTCGATAAAATAAAGAAGTATCTGCAGGAGCCTCCTATTTTGATACCCCTAGTGGCAGGTAGACCCTTGATAATGTATTTGACGGTTCTTGAGGGAAGCATGGGTTGTGTTCTCGGTCAACACGACGAGACAGGGAGAAAAGAGCATGCGATCTATTACCTGAGTAAGAAATTTACAGACTGTGAATCTCGATACTCAATGCTTGAGAAAACGTGTTGCGCGCTAGCCTGGGCCGCCAAGCGTTTGAGGCAGTACATGCTGAATCATACAACCATGCTCATCTCGAAGATGGATCCTATCAAATATGTATTTGAAAAGCAGGCGTTGTCAGGCAGAATTGCCCGTTGGCAGATGGTCTTGACTGAATATGATATACAATACGTCTCGCAAAAGGCTATAAAGGGGAGCGTGCTGTCTGAGTATCTGGCGGAGCAGCCTATTGAAGAGTACCAATCGATGAGGTTTGATTTTCCTGACGAGGATATCATGTACCTAAAGATGAAAGATTGTGAAGAGCCGTTGCCAGACGAAGGACCAGAGGTGGGTTCCAAGTGGAAGATGATATTTGACGGAGCCGTGAATGCTTACGGTAGCGGAATAGGGGCAATCATCACCACGCCACACGGGTCGCACATCCCGTTTACTGCCCGACTGACCTTTGCTGTTACCAATAATGAGGCCGAATACGAAGCTTGTATAATGGGGCTTGAAGAAGCCATTGATTTGCGAATCAAACATCTGGACGTATACGGAGACTCAGCTCTGGTGGTGAATCAGATCAAAGGGGAATGGGAGACACGGCAGCCCAATTTGATACATTACATGAATTATGCAAGGAGATTGTTGCCTTTCTTCGACAAGGTTGAATTGCATCATGTACCGCGGGCAGAGAATCAAATGGCTGACGCCCTGGCCACTTTGTCTTCCATGTACAAAGTCAACTTCTGGAACGAGGCTCCCCGAATCGTCATCTCGCGGCTTGATAGACCAGCTTACGTATTTGCTATTGATGAAGCATCCGACGACAAACCGTGGTATTTTGATATCCTTAATTTCCTGAAGAATAAAGAGTATCCGGCTGGGGCATCCAGTCAAGATCAGAAGACTCTCAGGAGATTAGCGGGCAATTTCTATTTGAACCCGGATGGCGTATTATACAGAAGAAACCACGATTTGGTGCTGTTGCGTTATGTAGACGAAAGAGAGGCAAAGTTGCTCATGGAAGAAATACACGAAGGTACCTTTGGTACGCATGCGGGCGGGCATGCTATGACGAGAAAGCTGCTGCGGGCAGGTTATTTTTGGCTGACCATGGAAACCGATTGTTTCAAGTTTGCGAGGAAGTGTCACAAGTGCCAAATCTATGCTGATAAGATCCATGTGCCTCCAAGTCCTCTAAATGTGATGTCATCACCTTGGCCATTCTCGATGTGGGGGATCGATATGATTGGAAAGATCGAGCCGACAGCTTCTAACGGGCATCGGTTCATCCTAGTAGCAATCGATTATTTCACCAAATGGGTAGAAGCGGCGTCTTACGCAAACGTAACTAAGCAGGTGGTGGCCAGATTCCTCAAGAGAGATATCATTTGCCGATATGGAATCCCCGAGCGGATAATCACGGATAATGGTTCAAATCTGAACAACAAAATGATGAATGAGCTCTGTCAGAATTTCAAGATCGAACATCACAACTCCTCCCCTTACCGACCCAAGATGAATGACGCTGTTGAGGCGGCCAATAAGAATATCAAGAAGATCGTTCAGAAAATGGTGGTGACCTATAAGGATTGGCATGAGATGCTACCTTTCGCTTTGCACGGTTATCGTACGACGATACGCACATCAACCGGGGCCACCCCGTTCTCATTGGTGTATGGAATGGAAGCGGTATTACCATTGGAAGTCGAGATCCCTTCTCTGAGGGTATTGCGAGATGTTCAGCTAGACGAGGCAGAATGGGTGAAAGACAGATTGAACCAACTGAGCTTAATGGACGAGAAGAGGCTAGCTTCTCTAGCATACGGTCCTTTGTACCAGAGCCGAATGAAGAAAGCATACGACAAGAAGATACATCCGCGAAGCTTTCAGACGGGCGACCTTGTGCTGAAAAGGATTCTCCCGCCGCAAGCAGACCACAGGGGCAAGTGGACCCCCAACTACGAAGGGCCATACGTTGTCAGGAAAGTCTTCTCAGGAGGAGCGTTGTTGTTGTCCACCATGGACGGAGAAGACTTTACGTCGCCTGTGAATTCGGACGCAGTTAAAAAATACTTTGCTTAAAATAGACCCGCTGGACAGAAAAAGAGGGTCCAGGCAAAAATGGGGCATCCTGGCGAACCAAAAACAGAATGAAAGGTTCGGGCAAAAGTTAGGGATAAAATTGAAAAAATGTACACCCGCGAAGTTGAAAACCTACCCTGGGCGGCTTCGGCAGAAAAGGGTATCCCGGTGAACTGAAAACCCGTAAAGGGCGGTTCACGCAAAAGTTAGGGATTTGAAAAGCAAATGACTGCGATCCGAATTTGACATGGCACTGAGTATCAATGCGGGAGAATACATGTGAGGAGTCAGTTATCTGATACAATCTCTTCAGAAGTGGGGATACCGGGAAAGCATTAGAGTCGGGCGAGTCATGGGAGGATCAGTTCGTGGTGTTCATCTGCATCCCATTACCGACATGTGTACAAATTTAAGTTGTCAATATTTATGCGTACTTGTATACTGGTATATTTGCTTTGTGTAGCTTCCTCATTTCAGGAGTTACATCCCGTGTACAAAAACTCCGCCCATTCAGGGGCCAATCAATAAAATACGTTATTCAGTACTTGACACTGTTCTTTACTGTTTTGTGCATGATTAACGCCTAAGTTTGATGAAACTAGCGTGTGTATAACGTCACTGACCCTTGCCAACAGTTGCTAAAGCTTTGAATTAACTGAAAATAACGTCACTAACCTGAATTGATTTGGTTGCATAGGCTTGTCTGGTTTTGTTTGTGTTGTTGCAGGTTTCATAACTGTACGAGGAAGATGATCCAAAGATCGCAATAACGAGAGACTCAGCCCTCACGCAGGTCATGCAGTTCCTTCCTGAAGAAGGATCGAACTCTCCAGCTAGTCGTAGCTCGTGCAAAAGGATTATCCAGCGAAGTCGTTCATCCTCAACAGAATTGACGATTCAAAGATTGTAGGCTGTATGCAGGCAGTGTGGTGTCCCCCAGAAGGATTCCTTATCTCAAGCAAAGTGGTTCAGCCTCAGAAGATTTCCAAATTGGTGAGCTGTATTCAGGCGGTTCCCCTTTCCCCGCAAGGTCATTTATTCTTCCCCAGTGGAGTCAGTTAATCATCCCGTCCCGAAGCGGAATTCTCTTTTCAACAAGTGTTCTTTCCTCCCAGTGGAACTCGAAGATCAAGACTCTCCCCAGCAGAGTTGGTGGTGTGTCCTGTCATTTATTTTGTCAGGGATACTGTGTAATATCAGTTCACTCTCCAGCAGAAAGTCCGATCATATTGTGCACATCTGCTATTCCCCAGCAGGGGGTTACCTCAGCAGGGTGTTTGGTTTGAGTTCCCAATTTCCCAGCAGGGTTGACTTCACCCTTCCAGCATTTATTTTGCTGGAATAATTCTGTAGCATCTGGCTATCCCCAGCGGAGTCGGCATTATCTTCAGCATTTATTTTGCTGAAGCAGTTTCTGTACTCTAGCAGTTCAGGTGGAGAGAGCACTTGCTCAAATGAACTACCAAACATTCAAGATCTCGGCATGGGACATCCAATGATAATTTCAGTTTCGGCCGTATTCCCCACAGAGTTATCAGGACAAGTTTCTCTTTATTCCCAGGCAGAGTTAGTTGTCATCAGGGGTTCCATGAATCAGAATTTCAGAGGCCACCGCCGGTTATCAAAATAGGCGTCCGGTAGTTTGGTTTCCAGATATCCCCAGTAGAGTCCGCCTCAAAGTCGCTGTCACGTCGGTGCTAAGAAGTTTGTGGGTTGGGATCAATGGAGAACTAGGTCCCGACGTGGACAATTTATCCCTATATTGACGGGATTTCTTCAAAAGTGGGCGTCCTAACGTGGACAGATTTATTCCCCTGGGTTGATGAGATGTGGTAGTCCTAGAGTGGACAGACTCGGGTTCTCGGAATTGGTGGAATGTGGAGTCATGACGTTGACAAAACTGATTACTCTTTGTGTTGGTGTCCTGACGTGGACCATTTACTCTCAGCAGTTATCTTTCTTCGCGTTGGCGAAGCGTGGGTCCTGACGTGGGCAAATCAAGACGAAACATGGGTCCTGACAAAGACGAAGTCTTATTCCTTACGAGGAAAAATGGTGATTCCTTACGTGGAAAATAGATTGATTCCTTACGTGGAAAAGTTTAGTCCTGACGCGGACAGATCAAAGTTATTCCTAACGTGGAAGAAGAAGATAGATTCCTTACGTGGAAAATTTAGTCCTGACGTGGACGGATTCAGAAGAAGAAGTATGCCTAACGTGGAAAGAAGGCGTGTTCCTTACGTGGAAGAGAAAGAGAAACTTCAGGTCCTTACGAGGAAAGATGGGAGTCCTTACGTGGACAAATCAGAAAAATGGTTCCTTACGGGGAAAGGAGATCGTGTTCCTTACGTGGAAAAGATTGAGTTCTTACGCGGACACATAGGAAGAGGATTCCTTACGTGGACAGATTAAGATGGCATTCCTTACGTGGAAAAATGTAGTCATGACGCGGACAAATCGGAAAGAGTTGGTTTCCTTACGTGGAGAGATTGGGGTCCTTATGTGGACGGATTCAAGAAAAGTTGATTCCTGACGTGGAAGAATGATGTACTCCTTACGTGGAAAGGTGAGTCCTAACGTGGACAGGTTCAGAACCAAAGTTGTATTCCTTACGCGGAAAGATTGGAGTCCTGACGCAGACATATCGAGTTGTACTGGAGTCCTTACGTGGACAGATTGATACGGTTCTCCTTACGTGGAAAAAGAAGATTGCATCCTGACATGGAAAGATGGAAAGTTTAGTCCTGACGTGGACAGATGCAGAAGAGATGATTCCTTACGTGGATGGTGTTATTCCTAACGTGGAAGAGTCTATTCCTAACGTGGACGATTTATCGGAATATCCCCCAGCGGAGTTGCCGATATTTTTCTGGGTTAACAGCAAGTGGAGTCCTAACGTGGACAGGTTCTAGTTGAGATTTCTTTGTATTGATGACAGACAGAGTCCTAATGTGGACAAGCAAGCAATCTGTTATCCCCAGCGTGGTCGTTACGAGATCAGTGAGCGGCTGCAAACAGTCAGATCCAGGCAGTGGATGTCGTTACCCAAACAGGGGTGCAGTTTGTTTCTGCGGTTGGCAAATTTCCGGGTTTCTTAGTATTCAACCGTCTCGTACCTCGAATGTTTGAAGGTCGTTCGCTTCTTCACCCAATCGGGTCCAAGTCGCTTGAATAGGGGCAGCTGTTACACCCTAAAATTTGCTCAACCTTATTCACTTGGTTTATGTTTCAATATCATTAGCATTTGCATATAGAGTCATGTACATAGGTTACTCATCTGCATAGCATAAGCATAGCAAGTCATTCAACAGGGAACCAATCATTATTCTCATCTCTGGAAGCCTATCAAGAGGTTATTATTCTAATTCAATCCCATCCAAGTCATCAGAAAAGAAGTTGAAAGTTGAAGAGGTCAGTAGATCAAGCATTGAGTATATTTCCTAACTGAGGGTGTCTGAGGATCAACAAGGGAATTATGAGTTGTGAATTGAGAGCATGGGAAGTATCTAGACATCTTGGAGGACTTAGAAAGCCATTTGGAGAAGAAGACAAGTCATTGATGTGATCACAAGAATTGCAGTTGAAGACAGTCAACTAGGGTTTCATCTGGGTCAACCCTAGGTCAATTGATTGATTTAAGGGCATTCAGGTCTATTGAAGGGATGTGGGGTTCATCATTTGACATGGAGAACAAGGATATGTTGTTATGCTAAGAAGAATTCAAGAGAAATCAAGGAGAAGAGGAGTCTCTAAATTAGGGTTTCTGTGTAAAATCCCCTAGTTTAGGTCAAATTTCCAAGCAAAATAAGTCAAAATGAAAGCTTCAAATGGCTTCTTGGCCAACATGAAACTTGTAGAGGATCTCAAGACCTTTAATTTGAGTGGTGGAAGACATCAAGGAGATTTATAGAACTCAAGTTATGGTCCTTGCAAGTTACAGGTCATTTGAGGTATCTGAAATTTTGTCTGTGAAAGTGACTTGACTTCCAAGCAACTTTTACCCCTCAAGGAGATTTCAAATGAATTTCTGGTCAACATAAGAATTGTTCCTCATTGTCTTATCTTTCTAGAATGGTATAGTATGCCTTCATATGATGTGTGGAACTCAACTTATGGTCTTGGCAAGCAAAGGGTATTTTGGTCATTTGTGAATTACAGGTCATTTTAACCTATGTCCAAAACTCATACAAGGAGGCCTCAAATGGAAAAACTTACAACATCAAACTTGCTCCAAATGACATTTTGAGTCTAGAAAATTGACCATGAGAGATTGGAAAAGTTCATAGCACAAGGTTTCAAAATTGGTGAATTTAATGAAGAAAAATGGCTTAAAAAATGAGATTTTTCATATCTTGGCCAAATGATGCAAAATTATAGGTCATTTTGAATGGAAAAGGCATTTTAAAGACATTGGATAAAGTGGAATTTTGAGTTTAGTTCATAATTTGAGAGTTATTCATGGTTGCTTGAATTGAAAGTTACATAAACCAAATTGAAAGGGAAAAGTGTAAGGGAAACTTCTCCAAGCTTCTAGGAAGTTCTAATCCCATCTATATATTCATGCAAGCTGGTTCATGCAAGGGTTGGTGCTCCCATTTGTCCAAGAATTTCAATTTTCATTCATTTTCCCATTCTTGCATAAGCTTCTCAAACTCCCTCAATTTCTCACCAATCTTCAACATTCTTGATTGAGTCTTCATCATCATCTCACAAGGATCAGAATCCATACTTTCTTTTGTCAAATTGAGGAAGGAATTGAACTATTCACCATTATCATCCAAGAGGCATGAACTTTGGAAGTGAGTAATTCAAGGCTTTAGGACCACACTTGTTGCATACAGAAGTAATCACCAAGCCTACTGGTCACATTCCATTCATCACAAGCAGTTGATTTGAAGATCTCAGCACCTGTATCAAGGAATTACACCAGGTTTGTATTCTGTTCGAATCGCTTAGTTTAGGTAGAATCTCAGGGTTTTGATAGCATAGAACGGTTAAGCATAGGTAGATGACTGGTTGTGATGATTTTAGAGAAGTTTCATGAAGTTTGAACATGAGGTAGTAATTCTGTTGAGGCTCTTAACTCTTGAATTAAGGCACGAGAATGTTAGTAGAATAGCATGTTATGATCATGAGGAAGTGTAGATCAGCTTAGGATGAGTTTTGTGAAGAATTGGAAAGGTTTCATATCAGGCACTAATGGCGGTTTCCATCTGTTACCTTCCTCGAATTGGCTGATTGTTTGATTTTTAATGGAAGCTATGGCCATAGACTTGTAGAGGGAAAGAAATGGAGGAGTTTTGCTTTTTACATCGTGTGTTTTCATGGCGTGTGGAGAGAGCATGAAGAGATGGAAGTATCGTGCATGGGAAGGGTTTCTGAAACCCTAAATGGCTGGAGGTTGAAGAAGGGTTGGTGGCCATATGATTGAGGTTAGACCTTTGACTTGGGGAATCATCCAACGACCACGATTAAAACTTCAGTCTGGTGGGAAAATTTAAAAAGTAAAACGCACCGTTTCACTAATTGGGGGGATTGGGCTCAGACAGCTATTCGCACCCCCCAAGTTAGCAGGCCCAACGCGCTGAACATGAATTGCTTACTATTCTCACCCCTTTGGCTATTTCTTTATATTTTATTTTTTATTTTCTTTTCATTTTTCATTCATTTTTAAAAATTCATAATAAATAGAAAAATCATCATTTTTAATTCATTCTTTTTGCATATTTTTCTTTAGGATGTCAAGAAAATTATAAAAAATAAAAATGGCATTTTATTTTTTATTTGATATTTTTTCCATATTTTCTAAATAAATAACATTTTACATAATTTCATTTCATACATAATTTTGTTAATTTTTGTTCTATTAATTGCTTCAATATTTTTTGCCCATTTTTTTTAAGTTGTTTAGTTTAGACATTAAACTTGTAGATACAATTTAGTTCCCATTTTTTAGAAATTAAATTTAGGTGCTTAGTGTAGGTGTGAACAACATGAACAAAATTAGGGTTTTAAGGTGATGACTTAGGATGCTTGATTCTTTTACCTCAGGACTTAGGGTTTGATAGTTTAGCTATGGGACTATAGGGGCTATGGGTAGTTATTAGATCCCCTAGAAAAGTCAGGATTCCCCTACTGCTATTACTGTACTGTATATATCTGATTGACTGGTGTGGTATGCCCTCTGGGGTTTATTGCTTGTTTGTGTGGGTATTGGGATTGTCTGGGGACTTGGGAGAGCTGAAGACTTGAGGAGATGAAAGCCATTGAAGATCCAGAGATTGAAGATCAACTTCCAGAGTTGAAGAGGAGGTTCTTGCTAGCAGCTGCTGAGGAGACTAGGGTTTAGGAGCTAGGCAGAGCTCTAGATTAGAAAGCTTGTTTCTCAAACATGGATTGCCTTGTCTGTATCCATTCTTCTCTGTGATTCAGAGTCTCTCTAAGACACTCACCCCCTTCCTTTGGAAGGCTTGGTGATAGTGTCTAAGAGATAGAACTCTTGAGAGAAAATGTCTTTTGTGTTAGAAGCAGTCTGTTCACCACCCTTGGTAGTCAACTGATTGCTTAACACCCAATTCACTCTTGTGACTGATCCCTCATCCTGGAGGTTTGAACTTGAAGAAAAAGCCATTGCAGATAGAAGACTGATGATCAAAGCCCTTACCTGAAGACCATGAAGATGGGGATTGATGCTTGTTGAAGCTTGTAGCTGTTTGGAGATGACTTGGAGCCAGATGTTGATTCAGAGCTGCTGAGGCTGTTTATTTTTGCTGTATTTCATTTCTTGATGTATTGATTGGTTTTCCTGACTGTATTGTTTGCTGTTTACCCTGTTGGGTTGAAAGTGAATCCTGTTCACTTTCGCCTATTGTTTTCCAGGTTCGAGGTTGAGTGGGACTCCCTTGCCTCGCTTGTACTGTTGCATCCATGCATTTTACTGTTTTACTGTATATATCTGATATTGTTTCTGTTTCTGCCTATCCCTTAGGATCTCTGTTTCTCTCTGCGCAAGAGAGGAGCATGATAGACACTAGGTCTTAACCCATGCATGATAACATTAGGTTAGTTTGTTTCCCTTCGCGACCGTAGGTTAGAGTTCTGTCTCTTCTTCCTCAAAACAAACAGAAAAACACGTAAAGATTTCAAACTCAATAAAAGACACTTCTTCCGTAAAAGAATGTGAACTCATCAAGACGTCATTTTTGTCCGCTTGGACTGTCAATCAAGAAAACCTTTTTCAGAAGGAATAAAATCAACCAAGACAAGCTTGTGTCGTACGTGGCCCGAACTACGTTTGCTCTGATCTTCCATGCTGTGTGGAAGTACGTAGGCATAGGATGCGATATCCTAGCGAGCAACCTTCCCCTCCTTTCCCGTAGGTAGGCGAACTACGTTGACTCTGATTTCTCGTTTCAGACGGGAATACGTAGGCATAAAGTGCGATACCTTGCCGAGTCATTTTATTTTCATTCTCTTTTCTTTTTAACCCTTGACCTTTAGAGTAGATAGAATAACAATCCATACCCGAAAACAAGCGTGGATCCCGTCGAGTACGATGGACGTGAGGGGTGCTAATACCTTCCCCTTGCGTAACCGACTCCCGAATCCAGGTTTTGGTTGCGACGACCATACCTTTCCCATGTTGTGCGAGGTTTACTCTGAGCGTTTCCTTTCCCTCCCGTGGGATAAATAACGCACGGTGGCGACTCTTCTGTTCAGCCGGCGCCGATTTTCGCAGTAGCGACAGTAGGCATAGGATGTGATATCCTAGCGAGCTCCCTTTTCCCTTTTCCCTTTTCCCCCGTTTTAGCTGTAGTAGGCTGAACTACAGTTGCTCTGATTTCGCATATCGAATGAGAATATGTAAGCATAGGATGCGATATCCTAGCGAGCACACTAACAACTAACCTTTCTGTTCTCTCGCTGCTGTGCGATCGAGACTTTCCCGCTAACGACTGATGTTTCCCTTTCTCTTGCCCTCACGCATTTGAGACCAGACCGTAGTTTTAGTTCCCGTAGGTCCCCGTACCTCTAGAACCAATTTCATCTCTCACTCCTATGTGATCGAGAATACCCTGTCTAGCCGTAGTTAGCCTGAACTACGTAAGCTCTGATCTTTCACGCTGTGTGGAAGTACGTAGGCACGAGACGCGAAGTCTTGGCGAGCCAATTCCCTGTAGTTTCCCGAACTACGATGACTCTGACTTTCTCTCTTGAGAATACGTAGGCATAGAGTGCGACGCTCTATCGAGTCAGTTTCTTGCCGTTTAGATTTAGCAGCCGTAGATAGATTGTTTTGCATCCTTTAGACAAACCAAGCAAGCGTGGATCCCGTCGAGTACGACGGACGCGAGGGGTGCTAATACCTTCCCCTTGCGTAACCGACTCCCGAATCCAGGATTTGGTTGCAATGACCATTCCTTTCCCGTCTTTGCGGTAGGTTTACTTCGAGCATTTCCTTTTCCTCCTTTGGGATAAATAACGCACGGTGGCCAATCTTCTGTTCAGCCGGCGCCGATTTTCGCAGTAGCGACAGCTGGCGACTCTGCTGGGGACAAAAATATCCCCTATGCGAGTCAATCCTAGCGCTTGTTTGCTCGTCTTTGGAAATTTACCTTTTGCGTGTTGTATTTTACTGTATTTACAAATTCCGCATTTCGTTATTATCTGTTGCTGTTGTGCTGTTGGGTGGTTGTTCCTTTGAGAGAGAAGCCAAAACCCAGGCTTGAGTACACACATAGATTTAGAAGTAGAAAGTAGTGGTTAGCCTGCTTGCTTAGCTCGCACCAGCTAGCTGCGAAATTTACGCTCGGACGAGATTCTCTTTGATGCTTCTTGCCTGGCCCTTAGGGCTTGACAAGTTGTCTGACCCGAGGATTGTCGACTCTGGGAACCGATCAATTGGGAATTCGACTAAGTGAGGCCTCTCCAAGGGATGATGATGCCACACCTTTTGGGTATCGTATCATCGCTCTTGAAAGTCTGTGACGTTGATACCCGCATAGGATGCCGTACCTTGTCAGATTAGGTTCATACCCGTGAGTGGGAGGGTTTTTGCAGGAAACCTGACTTCCAGCCAACCTGTTATTTTGGTCTTCTCTTCAGAGCGAACGTACTCAGTCAGCAGTGCAGCAGTATTCAGAGTTGTGTGGGGGCTGTGATCCCGTGTTTGCTGCATCTTGTATTGCATTTGCATAAACGTGTTGCATCATATTGCATATCATCCTCCAGCTAGCCAGAGTCTGATCCAGCCGTTGTTTTGGTTCTGAAGGTGATTATCCGGTGATTGGCCTGAACAACTGTTGATTGTTAGAAGACGACCAAGGGGCTGAAGCAAATTTGAGCAGAATCGAGCAGTGAAGTCAGTTGAAGGTTATTGGCAGCTATGTCTGCGAGCAACTTCCAGTCTGCTCACACCTTGGCAGGGTTCACTATGACGACCAACCCTCTGTATGGTTCTACTTCCGGGGCAGACTTTCCGCAAGTGAACAACCTTACTACAGACCAGTTTGTGCAACCTCCTGTTATGGACCGAGATCGACGTGAGCAGTTTGTTGTCTGCAATGAACAACCTCCTCTTATCAACAGTCAAGGTGTTGTTTTCCCTGTGCCGAGTATCCGAAGAGAGATCCTAGTATCAAGGACTGTAGACCCAAGAGCTCTTGAGTGTGCTAGAAGGCTCCAAGTGTTGGAAGAACAAGTTAAAGCCTTGAAAGTCAAAGATGCTGTTAATCTGAATGCTGCAGACATGTGTTTGGTTCCTGGCCTGGTGCTACCTCCTAAGTTCAAAGCGCCGAGATTTGAAAAGTACAGAGGAGATAGCTGTCCGAAGCAACATTTGGTGATGTTCTGCCGAAGAATGACTTCGTTTGTGCAAAATGACAAATTGATGATTCATTGCTTCCAAGATAGTCTGGCTGGGGCATCTTTGCGTTGGTATATGTAGTTAGAGAGTAATCAGATTCGATCATGGGTGGATTTAGCCAGAGCTTTTCTGAAGCAGTATGATTACAACCTAGACGTGGCTCCTCATCGCATGCAGTTGCAAGAATTGTCTCAAGAGAACAATGAACCCATCAGGAAGTATGTTCAGAGATGGAGAGAATTTGCTGCCAGAGTACAACCACCACTTTTAGACCGAGAGCTAACAAGCATGTTTGTAAACTCACTGCAGAGTCCGTAATACGAAAGAATGCTTGGAGTTACGTCAAATTTTTCTGACTTGGTAGAATTTGGGGAACGCCTTGAGCATGCCATAAAAATCGGGAAAATTCAGATTATTTCAAACGGTTAGGCTAGTGAAGCTGAATCTCTTTATGACTATCAGAATGAAGAAGGAGTTGTGATCAATGCAATCATGCCAGATGTTGAACATCCTCGAGATGAGTCGTTGAAACCTGTTGGTTCTTCATCTTCTCAGAGATCAGTACCTCCTGTGGCTTGTTATGCTGGACAGACCACTGTGCCTAGGGCACCCTATCCAGAACCTTATGTCGCTTCCCTTGAAAATCAGCGAACTCGTGGCCGAGGTTATCAGAATCAGCGCCAGAATCAGAACAGGCCTCGTAACAACTTGGAATGAAGGAATGCTCCTTCCCACCCAGTGCCTATGCCGTATAGCCAGTTGCTGCCATCTTTGATCCAGAGTTCTTTGGTGGAACCTAAAGCTCTTAAGCCTGTGCCAGAACCTTACCCTCCTGGGTACAATCCCCACGCTCAGTGTGGTTACCATGGCGGATCTCCAGGGCATTCAACTGAAGATTGCAAAGCTTTTCAGGCGAAAGTACAACAGTTGATCGACCAAGATTGCATTTCCTTTCGAGAAGGATTTCTGTTTGTTCATACCAACTTCTCAGCTGTCTAAGCTCGTAGATTCAGAGTTTGTATTTCAAGTAGCCAGTGGTCCAGACAGGCAGGCGCCCTCAACATTGGCAGTCCTCAGACTTTTTATCATTTGCATTTGTAGTTTCTTTTCTGTTAGTTACTACTTGTTGTAGACATTGTTTGTTTCGAATGGTAATATTGATAAAGTGACTATGCATTTTTCTGAATTAATCATGTCGTTGTCGCTCATTTATTGCATTGCACTGACACTTGCATTTTATTTACTCCCCTTTGTCACTGTGATTAGCAAAGATTGGAGGGAGGATGACGAAACTGAATACTCATAACTGATGATCGTATGCTTTCAGATAAAACCTTGCCGATGACGTACAAGGCATTGTTTCAAATCCCCTAAACACTAGAGATATAAGGAGTTAGTCCCTTGTTAACCACTTCGAGCCAGGAAGTAGAAGTTTTTCGAACTTTTAAACCCTCACATCTTAACCCGGGGCAGGGTAGTTGTCAGTTAGCTTGACCGAGCATTCAAGTCTTATAGAGGAGTGTTGCCTTTCGAGGACCAATCACATCTTATTTTTTCCCCAGAGGTCGTACCTCGTCAACCACAATGGTTAAATCTCACCAATCAGGAGTGAGATAGTTGCAATCCTTTCGGAGCCATCAAGACAACCAGTGTCACACGACTTGTTCCAAGCAAAAGAAAAAAGAAAGGAAAGAGAAAGCCCGCTAAGTAAAAAGAAAAGAATAGCTGGAAAGCTAATACTTAGGCAAAAATCAGGGCATCCCGCTGGACTTCAAAAGAAAAAATCGAAAAGAACTCAAAAGGAGTCAGTCCAGGCAAAAATTAGGGAATCAAAAGAATGAAAAAGAAAGGAAGAAAAAAAATCCCCAGTGAAGTCACCAAAGTCGTGTGGATACAGACACCAAAAACGAAAAGGAGTAACTGTCACTCTAAAAATGAAAAACCTTGTGAGTTCCTTAACTATGGTTCCTACCATTCAACATACCTCTCGAAGAGGCGAGCGCCCGTGCCAGGTTAACTGAACCTTAGGATCGGAGATCATCACGTAGAAGGGGTGGGTCTAAATCAAAATTTGAGCCCAAATATCCTTTGTTTCACGAACCGTGAACCCGACCACGATACAGCCCTTACAAGACCTAATTGAGGTAGGGTTTATTCTGAAAGCGCATTACGATAAGGTTGAGTAACCTGACTCCTTCTTGATTTGCTAGTCGTACCCTTATTGTATTTTTCACTGATCAAATCAGCACTACGTTTGAACTCTGGTTCATTCGTCACTCACAATCATGATATGTAAATGAGTGACAACACAAAATTTTTTCAAAATCTGCATGAACACTGCATTAAAATTACCATTCGCGAATAAACAATTTTACTTGCAGGTTAGTAGTTGACAAGAAGGAAATTCCAACAGGGAACAATCAAATAGGATTGAATAATTCAGCAGTCTAGATCAGAATGGTGTATGTTGTGAAACCCTATGAATCCGGGGCATTGACTTCCAGTAAGTTCAGAATCAGTTAGTCTGAGGACAGGTCCCGAAGCATCAGTTGATCAGAGGCAGTTTATTCGAGAAGCAGTTGATCAAAAGTGAGTCTTCTCGAGAGCCAATCAGGGGCAATTATACAGAATGATGCATTTTTGAAGGCAGATTCTTCCAGTGGGTGATCAGATCAAGTTAAGTCACTCAACGCTCGTTCAGGGGCAAGTCACTTCAGAGATAGTGAAACCAAATATGTTGATAGTTGTTTAATTGAGGAGGAATCTTTTGTTGTACAGATACCGGGGCAAGTAATCTCGAGGTCGTCTCATAGCAAGCTGTTCAGAGTGATATTCCCAAGAGTTAGATTGGGGCAAGTTGAGTTGCACTGGGGCAAGTTATTCAAGCAAGTCTGTTTATCCCCAACCAGTGTTAAGTATCGGGGAATCGTGTCATTACTCTTATCAAAAACCTTGACCTTCCGAAAAAGGCCTTACCTTCGTTGGATCGTTATCCTACAGTTTAAACCTGTTACGTGTCAGAACTTTATAACCAGATTGTTTTCGCCTGGCAAACCGGTAACCAGTTCTCGTCTGGTCCACGTTTCTGTAAATACCAGTTCTCGCCTGGTACATGGTGTCTTTCAACCAGTGGTCGTCTGGTCAACCTTTCTGTAAACATCAGTTCTTGTCTAGTGTATGTTATTGTTACCAGTTCTCGTCTGGTCATCGTTTTTTAACCTATTGTTGTATCAGTTCTCGTCTGGTGCATGTCGTCTTTTAACCAGTTCTCGTCTGGTCATAGTTTCTTTAACCTATTTGTTATACCAGTTCCCGTCTGGTGCATGGTAGCTTTCAACCAGTTCTCGTCTGGTTATTTGTTCCTTAATCTATTGATTCGATCAGCCCCGTCTGATGATCAAACCATAAAATCCATTCTCGTCCGATAACCTAATCTATTTTGCTATCAGTTCTCGTCTGGTATTCTACCCTTGAATACTAGTTCTCGTCTAGTATTTTCCCTATCTTCCATTTTGTAAATAACCAATTCTCATCCCTAAACCAGAAAAAGCCTAAAAAAATATCTGACACGGTAATTCCCAGTGACTCGCATGTTGTCACATTCCCCGATACGAAGCTCGATTGATACTAGTTCCCAGATTAATGTTCTGCATTCCTTATGGATTTTGTTACATCAGGAGTACTTTTCCTCAGCAGATCGGAAGTCACGTATTGTCCCCGGAAGAGTTGAGATTGTATTTTATCCCGCATCGGAGTAGGATCAGGAGTATTCTCAGCAGATTAAGATGGATATCCGTGACAGAAGGGGCATTCCCAGCAGTGCGCTGTATACCATCAACCCCAGTTTGGTTAATCCCTACAGAGTACAGGTTGCCAGTGGTTTAGAAAGAGTATCGCCGTGCAGGGTCGTCCTGTCCCTTTTCCAGCATTTATTTTGCTGAGATGATTCTGTGATAACCGGTTACCTTCAGTGGAGTTGACTTTGCCTCCGGCATTTGTTTTGCCAATTGGTTTCAGACCTGGTGTTCTCTGGCAGCCTGCATTTACATTTGCATTTGCATATACCGTCATATTTGCACCTATCCAGAACGCATAGCATATCCATGCCGTATGGGGCATTGCATCTATCAAAACATGTGCATATCATTTCCATGTCGTGTGGAACGTTGCATCATTTTCAACATACACATGTCGAAACATAGACCAGGTTGGTTACCTTTGGGCTTTTGAATATGTTCCCCTGCAGAGTTGTTGGTTAAGCTTCTCTTTTCCCCCCAACGAAGTTGTTTCTTCACATTTGGTTGTTACGTCGGCACTGAAAAAAAAAGAAAAGAAAGATTGGCATATATCAAACTTCTGAAGCTGCCGCCTGTGTCGAAATAGGTGCCTGGCAGTCGATTCAGAATTTCCCCAGGAGAATTTTCCTCAGGTTCGCTGTGAACTGTGAGGTGACAAGATTTGATCCCATAACAGATGAGAGTCAAGGTATTTGCTTTCTGAAGCATTATTCCGGAGATTCAGTACCTGTGGTGTCACACAGGTGATTGACGCTGAAAAAAGAATTTTATCAGATAATTGATCAGTTGTTGCCGTAACAACCAGACTTTAGTTCATTGGAAGCTATTCCTCAAGCAGTTTTGCAGTTTATTTCTGCGGTTGGCAAATTTTTGGGTTCTTTTGTATTCAACCGTCTTCTACCTTTGAATGTTGAAAGTTGTTCGCTCTTCAACCATTCAGGTCCAAGCCGCTTGAATAGGGGCAGCTGTTGCACCCCAAAATTTGACCAACCGTTTCCCATATTTGGTTTATGGTTCGACGCATTTTGCATTCGCATTTGCATACCACATATGTTGCATTTTCTCATTCATATTGATTTTATCGGGATCACAGCCTCCCCTGGCGCTTCAGGCATTTCAGGCCAATACAAGGATTTATTTTGAGAATCGGTGCTCGTTCCCTATGTTTTCAGGCTATCTCGGTGTCCGGTTTTTACCGCTTATTTCGCTGTGTTCGCGTATTCGTGTTCTAATCAATTTAATCGGCTTCCTCGTATTTTTTAGATTTTTTCCCTTTATTCCCTAGAATTTTAAATGAATTTAATTCTTTTTCTAGAATTTTAAATAGATGATTCCTAGAATATTTTTTAGATATAATAGATTTTTTTAAATAGTTTTAAGTAGAGTATTCATAGATATTAGGCTAATATAGTTTTTTCTTGGAATAAATAGATATTATAGAATTTAATAGATTTTTAGATCTATTAGTTTTAATATAGAATTAATAGAATAATAGATTTTAATAGTTTTTTAGAGGTTTATTTTCTATTATAGAATTTAAAAGATTTTTAATAGCAATTTTCTATTTTTAGAATAATTCATTTTTTTTAGATATAATAGTTTCTTTTAAATAGATTAATAGGTTAATTGATTTGTTTTCTAGATTTTAAATAGATGGTTAAATGGATTTTAATAGATGTTAAATAGTTTCTCTAGATTTAATTCATTTGTAGATATTAATTGAGCTGTTTAGAAATTAATACGTTTTAATTTTTAGACTTAATCCTCTTTTAGAATAATTGTTTTTAGAACGTTAATAGAGTGTTATTAGTTTCATTAGATTTTAATAAGATTTTCTCTTATCAGAGTTTATTAGATTTTTCTAATTTAGGTTTAATCTAGGATTAATTGATTAGAATTTAATTAGGATTTTGATGGTTCATTAATTGGATTCAGCTTTTACTAACCAGCACTTAATACTTTTTCGTTTAGGTTTAATGTCAGTTAATTCAATCTTCATTATTAATTAGGTTAATCAACTTTTAATTGTAGTTAGTTAATGCAGTCATTAAGTCCAAATTCGTGGCCCACTTGTCAGCTAATCAGGCCCAGTCCATAATGCATTGCCACATGTCCCTTTATAAGCCTCACACGTTTCAGTCTCTCTCTTCTCCACCTCATTTCTGCTTCCACCTCACCAATCCACTCACTCTCTCCCTCCGCCACTTGGCTTCATGCATGTACTTCTCTCTGACACGCGTCCACTTCCCTCTCCCTTAGCTCTGCATGCGTGACAGCACGATCTCCACTATCTCCCTCCTCCCGGCCGGCATGCAATTGCCGGCGACCACCATCGGGACCACCACAACTACCTTCTAACTGTCGCCGGAGCTCTCTAACCGTCGCCGGAAAACCTCGCCAGAAACTGCATACTATCACCGGAAAACTCATCTGATCATCAATAGATTTTCCAGATTTGCCAGAAATGCGCCGTTCAACATCAAGAACGTTCATCAATCGTCATGAATGTTCATCAGATTCTCCAGAAGATCTTCCTCGATCTTCATGAAACAACACCGTTCACCAACTTTTCCAGAATTATCAGCAGATCTTCATCGCTCGTTCTTCATCGAGATTTCCAGAAATCATCGATAATCATCAATAACTTTCAACGCCTCCATCATCAAATCCATCAAGCGTTCAAGATCTTCAACCGTTTTCAGATTTCAATCACGCACCAAGCTCTTCAGGAAACCTTCATCATGTTCGTCGTTTCTTCGTCGTTTTCATGAAGATCCTCCAAAACTTCATCAAACCTCATCCGTCTCCCAAACTCGTCTCCAAACAGCTTCATACGATTTGCCAGATCCTTCGAGATCTTCATGTAGGATCTTCAAAGGTGTCCATCGGGAATTTCAAGATCTCCGTCGTTTGCTTCATGACGTCCACGAATCTTCATCGTCGCTCATCAAATCTCCTCTCCAGATTCTCAAGAACTCTTCAAAATCTTCAAGATCTTCGGCAAGCATTCAATGAAATTCCATCAATATCGTCATCCGTTGTTCAGATCTTCAATGAACTTCAACGCCAACACCGTCAATAAATCTCCATGTCACAGATGAGCTACTGGTTTCTTGTTTGTGTTAGTTTACGGTTTGATTTCTATTCATTTGTTTGGAGGTGGTGAAACGAAGAAGATATCAGAGAGATTGAGTGAAATAGAGATTGAACGAGTTGAGAAAAAGTTTAGACGAGAGGCTGAGAGAGAAGTTGAGATGGAGGTTTGAACGAGAGAGAGTGTGAGAGATGAAAGGGCGCAGGAGAGAAGGTGAACAGTGAATGGGTAGAAAAGAAATTTAGGGTTTTCAGAGATTCTGAAGGAGAAAGAAGTGGATACGTCTCTGAGTGGTTTGGGCCTCTTAGCCCAACTAGCATTTTCCTGACATACCCCCTCACATTTCCCCAACGTACCCCCCTGGCTGATGTTTTTTGTTACATCTTCACTGGGCTAAGCCCATTACGTTTTTGCCAGTCTGAACCCCCGTTTTTGGCTCGCACCCCCTCCCTTTTTTGTGTGGTGGCTGTTTTGTTGGAATTGTGGGCTGGGCCTATCACTTTTTGCTGCATATCCCTCCTGCACTAATTACTGCACCCTCCCCCATATTTTCTTTTGCATTATTTTTTGTTAGTATTACAATTTTAATTGTAATGTTTTTTTTTTAAGAATAGTTCAATATTTCCTAGAATTTTATTAATTCTTAGCATGGGAAATTATAGGTATTATTTTCCTTTAAGAACATTATAGCATATTTTTATAGGAATTATAGAGTTTATTTTTCTTAGAATATTATAGAGTTAGATAGATTTTATATGCCATTTTTCTATTATGCATTTCCTTTTAATATTTCTCTAGAATATTTTCTATTAGAAAATAATTGCTAATTTTTAGGAGTAGAACTTTATTTTCACTTGTGATTGGGTTTTCTCTCCTTGTTTCTCTCCTAATTCCTTTTCTATCCGATTTTATCTTCAATTTTATTCTTGACTGGCCGTGTGACACAATTCAATTGAAGAATGATTTTCGATATCATTTCTCTATCTTGTCTTTGACACGGATATCAATACGCTACCTCTTAGAGTTCGATTTCTCGCATAAGTCGAACCATGACGGTCTAAGCGGTACATTGTTCTTGATTCGAGCGTCATCATCAAAGATCCAGAGAGGAGAAGATTGGAATGGAGCTTGCGCGCATGTCAGGAGCCAACGGAACTGCTTCGTTCATCATCATCGTCGTATTTAAGTCTTCAGGCAACCGTCGAGTGTTGTGAGTCGCATCGTTAGATACGAAGGAAATGACAGTTGAGGAGTTACTTCTCAATCGTCTAGGATGTCTAGTATGGTACCCTTGGGATGCCATGCGACGCATTCGCTCCTACGTCTTAGGTTCTTGCGTGTGTGTCCCGAGTTCCTTCCCATTTAGGCGTAAGTCTGCTTCCTCTTTGTTCTCGCCCCGTGCGAGCAAAATCCCTGTTTCTCCCGCGTTCAGGCGATTGAGACCCTTTCTCTTGCCCCCGTGCAATTGAGATTCGTTTTCCCGTCGAACTACGTTAGCTCTGATCTCTTGTGCCAGACGAGAGTACGTAGGCATAGGATGCGATATCCTAGCGAGGTCCCTTTTCCCTTTTTCCCCCATTTTAGCTGTAGTAGGCTGAACTACAACTGCTCTGATTTCGCATATCGAATGAGAATATGTAGGCATAGGATGCGATATCCTAGCGATCACACTAACAACTAACCTTTCTGTTCTCTCGCTGCTGTGCGATCGAGACTTTCCCGCTAACGACTGATGTTTCCCTTTCTCTTGCCCTCGCGCATTTGAGACCAGACCGTAGTTTTAGTTCCCGTAGGTCCCTGTACCTCTAGAACCAATTTCATCTCTCACTCCTGTGTGATCGAGAATACCCTGTCTAGCCGTAGTTAGCCTGAACTACGTAAGCTCTGATCTTTCACGCTGTGTGGAAGTACGTAGGCACGAGACGCGAAGTCTTGGCGAGCCAATTCCCTGTAGTTTCCCGAACTACGATGACTCTGACTTTCTCTCTTGAGAATACGTAGGCATAGAGTGCGACGCTTTATCGAGTCAGTTTCTTGCCGTTTAAATTTAGCAGTCGTAGATAGATTGTTTTGCATCCTTTAGACAAACCAAGCAAGCGTAGATCCCGTCGAGTACGACGGACGCGAGGGGTGCTAATACCTTCCCCTTGCGTAATCGACTCCCGAATCCAGGATTTGGTTGCGATGACCATTCCTTTCCCGTCTTTGCGGTAGGTTTACTTTGAGCGTTTCCTTTCCCTCCTTTGGGATAAATAACGCACGGTGGCGACTCTTCTGTTCAGCCGGCGCTGATTTTCGCAGTAGCGACACGTAGTACCCGCTTATTGTAGCGTATTTTGAAGTTGATTGTTTGGATTCAATGCCTGTGGCGTCACACAGGTGGTTGATGTTGAAATCAGGTTCTTTATCAGATGATTGATCATTTGTTGCCGTGAACACCAAATTCAATTTTCTGGATCTTTTCCCCAAGAAGTTTGTGCAGTTTGTTTCTTCGGTTAGCAAATTTCCGGGTTCTCTGGTATTCAATCGTCTTCTACCTCGATTATTCGAAAGCCGTTCGCTTTTCATCCAGTCGGGTCCAAGCCGCTTGAATAGGGGCAGTTTTTGCACCCCAAAATTTGCCTAACCTTTTCTTACTTGGTTTATGTTTCATTGCATTGGCATATCATGGATCTAACATTTGCATAGCATAGCATTGTTCATTGGTGCAGGAGATCAAGTGTGGTTTATATCAAGAGGAGCCTATCTAAAGGACTTATTCAAGCTTGAGAAGTCACCAAAGTCATCAGGAAGAGGGTTGTGTTCTTGAGAAGTTCAGTTGTTTGTATGGGGTTAATCTCCTAATTTGAGGACCAATTGAAGATCATCAGTGGGTTGTGGAGCCTTGATCAAGGAGAGAGGGTGTGGATAGATCTCATAGAGTGCCTTTAGGGTCATGGTGGAGCTCAATCAAGTCATTATGCAAAGTGTGAAGAGCCACAATTGAGGGTGTTGCAATTAGGGTTTTCATCTGAGTAACCCTAAGTCCATTGTGCAATTGAAGAGGATTAAAGCTCAATTCTAAGTATTTGTAATCATGGATAGTTGTGTTGAGATACATGAGATGATATTCCAAGATCTATTCAAGAAGAATTCAAAGTGTGAGGAGTTGCTAAATTAGGGTCCTCAGGGTAAAATCCCCTATTTAGTGCCTAACTTCAAGACCACTTATCTCAAGATGCAAGTTTCATCACCACTTTTGGTCAACATGAAACTTGTAGAGCATGCTCTTAGATTTAATTTGAGTACTATAAGTCCTCCATTGGATTTATAGAACTCAAGTTATGACCCAGACAAGTTACAGGTCATCTGAGGAATGTGAAATTTGTCTGTGACAGTTCACCAACTTCCAAGGAACTTTTGACCTAGAATGGTGTTTCTCTTGAATATTTGTCCAACATGAGAGTTGTTGGTCTTGATCTTAGCTTTCCAAATTGTACTAGAAGTCTTCCATCTGATTTGTAGAACTCAAGTTATGAGGTTTACAAGTAAGGGGTATTTTGGGAAAGTAAGATTATAGGTCATTTGGCATTATAGGTCATTTTCTCCATCTTGTATGCTTCAAATGAAATTTTGTTCAACATGAAACTTGTCCAAAATGATGTTTTTAGGTCAACCATGTCCTCATGAGGAATTGATTTGGTTTAAGGTGGGACTTGGTTTGAGAAATTTTGCAAAAGGAAGAATTTAAAGGCATTTAAGTGAAAATTCTCAAATTAATTCATTTTATGCTCAAACAAGGCAAGTGGTTACTCATTTTAATCAAAAAAACCATTTTGAGTACTTTGGCATTTTTAGAATTTTCATTTGAGGTCTTTTTCATGGTGTTTTGACTTGTAACTTCACAAATAAGTAACACTTCACAACTTGGTCATGGGATGAATTCAAGCTCTCTAATCACTCTAGACACTCTCACCAGACCACAAGGGATAGAATGAAAGCTTCCAAGGGAAGTTTTGAGCTAGAATTCGTGCTCTCCATGGTTGAGTTTTTGAAAGAAAAGTGAAATGTGGATTTCTGGATTTGGGCCTCAAAAGCCCATAAACCATCTCTATTTATGTTCAGAAGAAGGTTTTGCTCAAGTTTGGTGATTGATTCGTGCTGGAAGCAGAGATTGAAGTGTGAGTTCAAGAGCAAAAAGTGAGAATCGTGAATTTTGATTGAGAGGTTTCCAAGGCAATTCAAGGTGTCCTTCTTCTTCAGCACACTTCATTGAAAGTTTCTGCACGATTTGAAGCCAAGAAACACTCCATAACTGCCTCAATTTGAAGCTCAAAACCAGGTATGTAGTTTTCAAAATTACTGAAGATTCATCATGATTTAGCATCTATTAGTATGTGGTTAAGCATTAGTTTGAAACATAGATGGATTGTGGATAGAAATCTGGATGATTAGAGACAAAATAGGATGCGATGTGATATCTGTTTGGAATTGGTGTGGCCTGATCTTGAGGATTCTACATAATCTATTTAGTTTAGGTTGATCAGTGTAACAAGAGGAACAAATCTATGGTTTTAGTTTGAGGATTGGTGAGATTTCAGAATGAGTTGAATTTTAAGATCTTCTTCGTGTTTCATTTTCTGTTGAGTGTTGAGAGAAATGGAGATCATATTGAGTTCTATGTGGAATTTGGAGTGGATCTGTATAAGTTTTGTTGAGTTTCCCTGACCTGCAAATGTTTGCTCGCCGGAGAAGATGACCGGAGGTCATCTTCGGCCACCTCTGCAACTCTCCCTCCCTTTCCCCATTCAAACGAAGAAGACAACTCCTCCACCCTCGGATCTAGCCTGAAGATGGACTTTGTATGCACATCCAACGACCACGTCTTATTCTGAGGATTTGAGTTTTTGGATTGAAACGCAGCCGTTTCATTAATCTGATGTGGCAGTTGAAGTGGTGCGCTGGCAAGCCTTAGATTAGGAGACTGAGTCAATTGATCCAACGCCTCCCATTTAATCTTGCATTTTATTTGTTTTAATTCATTTCTTTTTTATTTTAATTGCATTTTCATTCTAAAATTCATATTAATTTCAATTTTCATCAGAAAAATAATATAAAAATATCTCCATGTTCTAGATTTAATTTGTGATTTTTCCATGCTTTCACATTTTATTTTTGCTGGATTTTCCATTTAATCTGAATTTCTCTATTTTATTAATTTCTTTAATTTTGCATATTTGATACATGTTTTTGTTGATTTTTGTTCTTGCAGCCGGTATTGAATCTTGGGCTGAGTTTTCTCTAGCTGGTAGATTAGAGATGCATGATCCCCTATGATTTAATTTAGATTTTTTAGACAACAATAGGTTCTGTTTTGGATTAGGATCATTAGACTTTCCATTTTAGGGTTCTGATGTGGTACCTTGTGATCTAAGTTTTCTTTAGGTGACTTCCCTTTAGATTAAGGTTCTGATCCTTTGCCCATAGGTCCTTAACATACTTAGGTTCCATTAGAAATTTTTTTAGGATTATAGAAGGTGTTTTAGGATTTTTCATAGATTTAATACTTAGAATAGTTTTAATTTGTTTTCTACATAGCACTTGCTTTAGATTGACTTCAATGGTTGCCTTTGTGCATGATAGGTTTTCTAATCTTATTGGATGGTGTTTTAGACATGTTTAAGCTTCTGTTTGCTTGTGGGTGGTGCTTGATTTGGTGTTTAGGCCTCCCTTTGGTTGCTTTCTTTGGGCCTGTTCAATTAGGGTTTAGGAATAGCTTAGTTGTTTTCTCTTTCTTCACATGAAACATGGATTGCTTTGAATGATTTCCATTCTCATCCTATGATTCAAGGTCCCTATGTGAAAGCCTCATCTTTCCTTTGGAAGGATGTGTGGCATTTCACAAGAGGTAGAACCTTTGAGGATGCCTTTCTCTGATGATTGGTTGAGTGTCAGAAGGGATTCCTTTGGTTTCCTTCCTGCTTCCCATCATCAATCAATATTCTTGATGATCACTATCTTCTCTTGTGTTGGAGCTTATTGAAGCATGAAGATGAAGACTTCTATTGAAGATGGCTTGGAATTGAAGTTGTTTGTAGACTGTTGATTATTTTGCTGTGTATCTGCTTTGCTGTTGAGCTGTTTGGCTGCTAGTTTTGTCTGCTGTATTTTCTGGTTGCTCTGCTTTGCTTGTGTGACTGATTGACCGTGTGTTGCATTAGACTAGGTTTCTCATATAGTGATCTAGGCTTAAGAGCATCTTAAAGATTGAGAATAGCTCCCTTTGCTTGTCTGCATCTAGAGGTTGAGGCTGTCTCCCTCTGCTTGACTGTTATTGATTGACTTTGCTTGCTGGCTTAAGGTTGAGTCTGTCTCCCTTGCTTGTGTTTTGTGTGTTGCCTTTGGGCTTGCTTGCTCTAGAAATTGAGCTTGGCTCCTTCTGCTTGTTTGTTGCATTGCATGCATTTTATTTACAGTTGTTTCTGTACAGTTATTTCTTTTGCTGTTGATTTCCTTTGCCATGTTCCCCTAGGAACTCTGACTGCTCTTGTTCAAGAGAAGTTATGATAGACATTCGGGTTCTAACCATGCATGATAACATTAGGTAGTTCCCGTCTAAGCTTAACCATAGGTTCATTTTTCATGACAACTTTAGGATTGGATCAATTCCCCTTTAGTGTGTCTTTTCTCTTCTCATCTGCAAACAAATCAAGATACAGTAATAAAGGTTAATTGACATTGTACGCTACGAGCCTTAAGCTACTTGAGAAAGGATTGTTGGAGAGTTTCTTTTCAACAGTCTGGATGTTTAGTATGGCACCCTTTGGGTGACATACGACGCATTCACTCTCAGGTCATAGTCTCTAGTGCGATATCAGTTGCAAACATCCATAAAAGATACTTCTCTAAAAAAAACAGAAAATAAAGATCAAACTCTTTTTGTCCTGTTGGACCTTTAATCCCTTGGAAACCCTTTTCAGAAGGAGAGTTCTATTAACTCCCGGTTCTACCGCAAACGGTAAACGCCTAAGTCTCCAATGGTCGAGCTACATACACCAACTGCTGGAACCGTCTGTTAACCCTACTCGGATAAAAAAGACAAACTTGTGTCGTTCGTGTCCCGAACTACGTTTGCTCTGATCTTTCACGTTGTGTGAGAGTACGTAGGCACGAGATACGATATCTCGGCGAGCAACCTTCCCCCGTAACCCGTAGTTAGGCGAACTACGTTGACTCTGATTTCTCGTTCCAGACGGGAATACGTAGGCATAGAACTGCTGTGTTCTGCCGAGTCATTTTCTTTTTCTTTTCAGACCAGACCTTTAGTGTAGATACATGTAACAAACCCATTAGATAAACACAATAAGCGTGGATCCCATCGAGTACGATGGACATGAGGGGTGCTAATACCTTCCCCTTGCGTAACCGACTCCCGAATCCAGACAATGGTTGCGATGACCTTGTCTTATACCTTTTGCGTCAGGTTTTTCCGATCGTTTCCTTTCCCATTCTGAGGGATAAATAACGAAAGGTGGCGACTCTTCTGTCTTTCCGGCCTCGTTTTTCGCAGTAGCGACACATGTGATGCCAAGGAATAACAATGTACAAGAAGCGACATCTTATGGATGTCAAGCTGATGTTCTTGAGCCAATATCCATTGAGACATCAGTACCACAGGGAGAAGCCCTAAATTCATCAGCCCTAGATCGGCATCAAAGATACATAACTCCTCCACTAAATCTTGAAGGGAAGAGTGACAGTTATACTCCCCCGAGGAACATTGTCTTCACCATTCACCAGCATGACATCCTCGAATGAGAGAATGGTGCAATGAAAACAATTTGGTTCTAGAGCACAAAAAATGACTTGTTGTCCACTCGCGTCCTCGATCGGTGTCGCTACTGCGAAAATCGGCGCCAGCTAAACAGAAGAGTCGCCAGCGTGCGTTATTTATCCCAAAGGAGGGAAAGGAAACGCTCAAAGTAAACCTACCGCAAAGACGGGAAAGGAATGGTTATCGCAACCAAATCCTGGATTCGGGAGTCCGTTACGCAAGGGGAAGGTATTAACACCCCTCACGTCCGTCGTACTCGACGGGATCCATGCTTGCTTGGTTTGTCTAAAGGATGCAAAACAATCTATCTACGGCTGCTAAATCTAAACGGAATGAAACTGACTCGATAGAGCATCGCACTTTATGCCTACGTATTCTCAAGAGAGAAAGTCAGAGTCATCGTAGTTCGGGAAACTACAGGGAATTGGCTCGCCAAGACTTCACGTCTTGTGCCTACGTACTTCCACACAGCGTGAAAGATCAGAGCTTCCGTAGTTCAGGCTAACTACGGCTAGACAGGGTGTTCTCGATCACACAGGGGTAAGAGATTAAGTTGGTTTGAAAGGTACGGGAACCTACGGGAACTTAGAACTACGGTCTGGTCTCAAATGCGCAAGGGCAAGAGAAAAGGATAACATCAATCGTCAGCGGGAAAGTCTCGATCGCACGGCAGCGAGAGAACAAAGAGGTTAGTTGTTAGTGTGCTCGCTAGGATATCGCATCCTATGCCTACATACTCTCATTCGCTATGAGAAATCAGAGCAGTTGTAGTTCAGCCTACAGCAAAACAGGGAACGGGAAGAAGGTAAGAGGGAGGTAGCTCGCTAGGATATCACATCCTATGCCTACGTACTCTCGTCTGGTACGAAAGATCAGAGCAAACGTAGTTCGACGGGAAAACGAGTCTCGATTGCACGGGGGCAAGAGAAGGGATCTCAATCGCATGAACGCGAGAGAAAAGGGGTTTCGATCGCACGGGGTGATAACAAAGAGGAAGCAGGCCTACGCCTAAACGGGAAGGAACCCGAGACACACACACGCAAGAACCTAAAAAAATCTAGCGATGCAGCCCACAACACTCGACGGTTGCCTGAAGACTTGAATAAGATGATGATGATGAACGAAGCGGCTCCATTGGCTCCTGACATGCGCGCAAGCTCCATTCCAATCTTCTCCTCTCTGGATCCTTGATGATGACGCTTGAATCAGAACCAATGTAACGCTTAGACCGTCATGGTTCGACTTATATGAGAAATCGAGCTCTAAGAGGTAGCGTATTGATGTCCGTGTCAAAGACAAGATAGAGAAATGATATCGAAAATCATTCTCCAATTGAATCGTGTCACACGGCCAGCCAGAAATAAAATCGGGATAAAATCAGATAGAAAAGAAAATAGGAGAGAAATCTACCGCAAAATGGAAATAAAAGTCTACTCCTAAAATACGACAAAAATTCCACTAGAAAATATTCTGAAGAAATTAAAAGGAAATTGCATAATGGAAAATAGCATAGAAAATATTATAATATTCTATAGAGAAAAATAGGAAAAAACTATATTAAATCTATATATCCTATAATATGCTAAAAATAATGGAGTATGAATTCTATATTAAAGTCTTTATAATACCCTATAAGAAAATAGAATTTAAAATCTATACTATTGCATTTAATATAAAAGAAATAAAAATGAAGCAGGGGGGTGCATTAGCCCAGTACAGGGGTACAGGCAGAAAAAAAACAAAAGAGAGTTGGGCCCAGCCCAACAACTGGCAACAAAAAAACGGGGAGGGGGGTGTGTAACGAAAAAACGGGGGTGCTGCAGAAAAAAGACAATGGGCCTTAGAGCCCAATCCCACACTCACGCCACGTATCCTTTTCCACTTCTCAGAAAAAACCCTAGCTCCTTCTCAACTCTCAAGTTCACTGTTCACTCTCATGCGCCGCTCTCTCAAACTCTCTCTCTCGTTCTCAACTCTCTCTATCAATTCGACCTCAACTCGTTTCCCAACTTTCCTTGTTCCATCATCTTCAATTTTCGTTCCATGAACAAACTAGCAACACAAAACTATTACAAATCTGGAACATTCATGGAGACATGCGTTCGTTGATGAATATTCGATGTTGAATGTCGATGAACACATAAAGGTCTATGAAGACTTGTGGAGATCCTTAAGTTTCTGGATAGTCCGGATGAAGAAAAAGATGAAGATCTGGAAAACTTTGTGAAGATCTTCTGGAGCTTTGATGAGCGAAGATGGATATCCATGGAAATCGCTCGCTGCAAATGAACATTCTGGAAATGATTTGATGAACGAGGAATATTCGTAAACGGATATTGAAGAATCTGGAGATCTAGATGGCAAGATGTTGGAGATAGGTAATGATCTTGAAGATCGCTGAAGATCTGAAGAGGAAATCTGGAAACGTGATGTGTTGATGAATATCTTGAAGGTTCTCTTCTGGAAAAAGTTGAATGGCCTGATGACGATTCTTGAATGTCTGGCGAAATACTGATGAACGCGTTCTGGATGATGAACTAACGGTGAACTTTGATGATGCTTGAAGATTTCTGGAGATTTGTTCTTGAACACGCTGAAGAACTGATGAACTTTGAAGTTTCTTGACGAGATTCCTAAAAAATCCTTTGAAGATGCGTGTGGAAGATTCCGAACAGTGATAATTATTCTTGAAAGATCTGGAAACGTTTGAATGATCTGGAGATTTGGTGAAGAACACAACGATGTTCTTGATGATCTGGAAAAGAGATTGAAGAACGGATGAATGTGGATGAATTTGGTGTTTTCCGGCGACAGTTGCGGCGGCTCTGGCGACGGGTACGGTGGCTCTGCGGCGGATGCATGGCCGGCGACGAAGGGAAGTTAGTGGAGGCCACGTGTAACGATGCATGCAGAAGGAAGGGTGAGGTGAAGACGCATGGAGAGAGAAGTGCATGCAGAGGGAGAGAGCAAGCCAAGTGGCGTTGCATGGTGATGGTGGAAAGATGTGTTGGCAAGCTTTGAGAGAGGGAGAGAGGGACGTGGCAGCCATGCATGAGTTGAGAAGTTAGTGGAAAAAATGAGGTGGAGAGAAATGTGAGGTGGCGGAGAAGGAAAATACACGTGTGGCATGCTATATATGGGACAAGTGGCAATGGACTTTGACTGGGCTTTCAGAAATTTGGGTATTTGGCCCACTAACGAACTAAGACTGAAATGAAAATTGAACATGATTAATGACTAATGGCTTGGATTCAATTAAACTAATTAATAAAAGACTAATTAAGGAAACGAAAGTGATTAAGACTCAATGCTAATGAATGAAACTGATTTAACTACAGTTAATGAACTATCAATTAAATACTAAACGAAAATATTAGACTAATTAATAAAACTAATTATGATTAACTAACAAACTTCTAATAAAAGAAAACTAATACAATAATATCTAATTAAAAACTATTCAATTAAATCTAAAAACTATTTAAATTCTATTAATTCTATTAAAACTCTATTAATATAAAAAAAACTATATTAATATCTATATTATCCTAAAAAAGAAACCAATATCCAATACTATAATAAAAACCCTATTTAATTCTAAAATCTACTTAAAACATAGAAAAAGGCTATTAAATCCTAAAAATGCAAATAAAAGCAATTAACCAAAATAAAAGAGACTGCGAGACCAGATCGAAACAAGCGACAAGAACTGAAACTCCGATCATCCGAACCGGTCTAAAACCTCCGAAATGTGAAAACAGGGTTGTAATCCCGATAAAATCAATATGGTTGAGAAAATGCACTGTATGCGGTATGCGAATGTGAATGCAAAAATGAGTCGAAACATAAACCAGATATGGGAACCGGTTGGTCAAATTTTGGGGTGCAACAATCGGCAACATGATTTTTTCGGTCGTTGGACAAGCCTTAAAAGCTACAAAGTTATAATGGAACTAGAGATCCAAATGAGCATGTTGAGCATGTAGACAACCAGATGGACTACTACCACACTCAAGAGAAAGTAAAGTACAAGATCTTTGCACTAACCCTGATCGAAGTCGGGATGACATGGTTCAAGACCCTCCCATGTGAGAGCATAGACTCGTGGAAGGACCTATATGATGCTTTCATTGCTCAGTTTACCACCTGAAAGCGGTAACCCACAACCATGGCCATATTCAATTGGGTCGTTTGGGGAAAGAAGGAAACCTTACATGAGTACATTGATTGCTTAAAGTGGAAGTAGCGGTGGGAAGCACAAATGACAGGTTGAAGTGTTGAATGTTCAAGAAGGGGTTGAGGTCAGACTGAATGTTTCAAAAAAATCTAAGGCTTGATGGAGCATGTACCCTAAGTAATTTTTTGAATATGGAACACCCTTAGATAAATTATGAAGAAAAACTCATGTTTGAGGAAGGGGAAAGAGGTCGAGGAGTAGAGAACTCCATACGAAATCGTGCTCTAGAAAGAGATAGTGGTCGTCATAGATAAGAAGAAGAATGTGGACCCATGTCCAGGTTTAATGCATACACTTCCCTAAACACCTCGAGGGAGAGAATTTGGAAAGAATCTACGGACACTGAGTTCAAATAAGTTTAAATCAAGAATCCTTATCCGAATAAGGAATCTTCCTGGACTGATAAGTCCAAATAATGTCATTTCCATTAGAGTCACGACCATAATACAAATGATTGCATCCATGTGAAGGATGCAATAGAAAAAGTAATAGAAAAGGGTGACTTGTTGAGTACACTCAGGATGGAAGACGAGATAACAAAAGAGGGTGGAGGAGATGGGAAGATTCACTAAAGAAGAAACATTTCCCTTGCAATAAAAAATTTCCCCAAAAGGTTATTGAAGTTGTCGCTAGAGCCAAAGGCAGGAAAGACAACAGCGGCGAAAAAAGAAAGACATGAAAAGGAAATATCAATATATTGCATCCATAACTCGTGGCCTTCCAAGATAAGGAACTCCTCCAAAGGGAAGATGAAGAGAAAAATTGTTAAGTTGATGGTTGTAAACAAGAAAGAAGGCGACGTGGTAACCAAGTAACTAAAGAGACCTACCCTTAGGTTATATGTTAGTAAAAAGATATAAAGGATACCAAACGAGATCTTTCCCATTGTGATAATGGTCATCATCACCAATTTTGACATTTTTAGGGTCTTCATCGATAATAGAAGCTCATGTGATATCATGTACTCGAACCTCTTTAAGAAGATAGAGATAAAGAGGTAGGAGTTGTGGACCTACAAAGGGTCCAATATGCAAGCCTTTAATGCCACAATAACCCGTCTCTGAGGGTACATCGAGTTGATGGTCATGTTGAGTTAAGGAAGAGATACCAAAACAATTAATTCCCAATTTTTGGCGGTTCCCTGCAAAAGTGTCTTTAACTATATCATGGGAAGACCCTTTGCAGCTACTTTAGAAGCATCGACTTCCCCAGTTCACCTAGAGTTGAAATACCACAACGTCCACGATGAGCCTGAGATGATAAGCTTCGACTTATTTGAGAGAAGAGGATATACAATGCTCTGCAGCAAGATCAAAAATAGGACAAAGGCAAAGCTACAGAGATTAAGATCAAAAACAGGACAAAGGCAAAGCTACAGAGATTAATGTAGCCTCCCTCATCATACAACTAAGAAATATGAAAATCAAGCCCTCAACAGGTGAAGTGTGTAACACCCTAAATGCACGATAAAAATAATTCTTTTTATTTATAGAACATTGCAGGATATAATGGAAATGATGAGGGCGTCACGTAACAAAGTACTCAACTTTTATTTAAAAATAGAAAATTAAATCCAAAACATAATAACTCAGTTCAAGCTAAAATAAAGCAATTAGTTAAAGACCTTAGCCCGATGTTACAATATAAGAGTTGTTATTCATAATGAAAACTACTAGCAGACATTAAGGTGCATCAAACATAAATTAGAAAGCAAAGTAATTGAAGGGGTCATTTACGAAACCTTCCATATATAATAAAAAATTATCATTCCTAAATCTCGACATGAGAATCATCATCATAACACATATTTAGTAACAAAGAAACAAAGAAAGGGTGATAGTGCATTATATAATAAATGGTGTGAAAACAGCAAGGATAGTATGCAATACATCATTTATAGTCAATAGTAGTTACACAATTTCACAACACAAACAAGATTAAATATGCAATGTGCGTCTCCTCTACTCCATGTGTCGCAACTGCGAAAAACACCCGGTGGAAAACAAAAGAGTCGTCACCTTTCGTTATTTATCCCAAAGAGAGGGAAAGGAAACGATCGGAAAAACCTGACGAAAAGGGAAAGACAAGGTCATCGCAACCAAGTCCTGGATTCGGGAGTCGGTTACGCAAGGGGAAGGTATTAGCACCCCTCACGTCCGTCGTACTCGAAGGGATCCACGCTTGTTGTCTATCTAAGGGTGTGTTTAAACTATCTATGCTACAGGCTTACAGGACAAAAAGAAAAGAAAGAGACTCGGCAGAGCATCGCAACTCTGTGCCTACGTACTTTCATCTGGTATGAAAGATCAGAGTCAACGTAGTTCGGCTAACTACGGGAGAGAAGGGGAAAAGGTTGCTCGCCAAGACATCGCGTCTTGTGCCTACGTACTTTCATCTGGTATGAAAGATCAGAGCAAATGTAGTTCGAGCTGACACAAAACCACAGGTTGATTAAGTATTTTAACCGAGTAGGGTTAAACATCTGTTCCAGCAGTTAGGGACTAAGCCTGTTTGCGGTAGAATCGAAGCTTAACAACACTCTTTTCTGAAAAAAAGTTTTCGATTAATCCCGAAGGAAAAAGGTTTGAATTTTGTTTTTTATTTTTTAGTGAAGTGAATTAATTCGGTTTGTGATTCACGTTGCACTAAAGACTATGACATGGAGGCGAATGCATCGTATATCGCCCCCAAACAGGACGCATACTAAACACTCTAGATAAGCGAGAGGAGACCCCTCACTCATCATTCCCCATGTAGCTTAAGGCTCGTAGTGCACAACGTTTATCGCCTTTATTAGATGAGTTAGCATGGTTTTGAGATGAGAAGAGAGACGCATGGAAGGTCTAAGGGAAACTTGGCCTTAACATTGTCATGCAAAGTGGTCCTAAGGTTAGGATGAAAAGGGGAAACATATACCCTAATGTTAGCATGCTTGGATTGAACACCTAATGCTCTCCTACTCCCATCCTAAACGGAGGGACTAGGAATCCTATGGGGATCATGGCAAAAAGCACAAGAAGAACAAAGGAAGGATCAATCACAAGTAGAAAATGCAAACATGAAAATGCACACTTAGAATGGCGGGAGGGAGGAAAAAAATGTGTGGGGTAGCAGCCGCCACAAGCGCGTCTCGACCTCAACAGCGATGCAAGAATGACACAAACATATGGAGAAAAATACGAGATGAAAGCAAATAAACATGCAAACAAATGATCAATTCGAACCACATACACAAGCATGTAAACAAATGGAAGAATGAACATACATGTCAACAACATCATGATTAATCAACCACAAACAGTGACAAATATCTAAAACAATTCAATCCTAATGCATCACACTGATCTATGATGATTCGAATCGAAACGGTATGCAAACAAGCAAGCAAAACAGCAAATATGACATTTTGGCACAGTGTTAATCGGTTAACACATACTGTTAATTGATTAACACTTTAAAAAGCTTGGAAAAAACTGAAGTTTTGAACAGGTTAATCGGTTAACCATATGCGTTAACCGATTAACACTGTTAACGTTTGAAATTTTTTTGAAAGTTTGAAATGGTTAACCGATTAACCATATAGGTTAACCGATTAACACTACACCAGAAGCTAAAAATAGCAACAGAAAATTACTTCTAGCAACAGAACAGCTTATCCAAGGTTCCAACAGATCAACTTATCAATTAAGCACGAAATTGACAACAGAAAACAGAGATCCAACAACATGGATACACAATTACACAGCCATATCACAAATCAAACGGATCGAAATCGACAAAATTCAATCGAATATGAAGATTAACATGATAAGCTCAAAAACTAAATCGGATCGAGAATTTCAACCTTCGAAGCGGAGATTTGCTTCGGTAAATGTTGATCAACTGAATTTGAGCAGATCAAATGCTAGAAATCCGGAAAACTTCAAGATCCACAATAATTGTTATTGTATGAATGAAGATCCACCAAATTTGAGTCAAAAAGCTTCAAATAATCACTTCTAGATCCAACTCCAGATTCAGATTCAAGCTTGCACGGAAATTAAAGATGAAAATTGATCCAATGATGATGGTAAATGGAGGTTTATGCTCAAGAATCCATTGATTCCAATGAAGAATCAAGAATTCCAATGAAAAAGAGCTTTGAGTGAGTTTTGGAAATTGAGAAGTTGAAAGAATTTGAGAGAGAATTCTGATCAATTCTGAAAAATGAATGTGAGAAATGAAAATTGGATCATTTGGTTTGGAGTGAATCATTTAAATACCATCTAGGTTTGGATCCCAAACAAGGCTTGGAAATTGGATTGGAAATCTTGGCTTGGAATGTGGAATGGGATTTTGGAGGGAACTATGAAATTTAAAGATGTTCTAGATCCTTCCCAAGTGAAAATTTGAATTCCAAGGTGATCAAAATTGGACCCTAAGTGCAATTGGCTTGCAAAATCACGTGCAGGGCAAAATCTGCTATGGTTAACCGAGTAACCATATGCGTTAATCGGTTAACACTATTAAAATTCCAAATCTGGGCTAATTTTCCTTTGGTTAATCGATTAACCATATAGGTTAACCGATTAGCACCTTCAAATTTTGAATTCTGGCGCCTTTTGGTGGGAAATCTGTCCATTTGCCCTGTTTCAACTGTCTGGAGCTCTATTTAGCTGCTGAACCTCATTTTTGAACGTTATCGCTGTAAAGATGCTTGTTATGAGCCGGAGTGTTGATATTGATATGAAATTAACCTGCAAAATAAAAATCGGTCGCCTGACCGCTGGGCAAAATAAATTCCCGATCCTTTGATGCTCGTTGTTTGTTATTCAGTCTTTTGCTCCGAAATGAACATGAGTCACAGGAACGCCTTGATCCCATGCCTCGAGAACGAATGTTATATGATGCGAAAAAATGCAAAATGCAAAGAAAGAAAAGCCAGTTACGGTTAAAAACGAAAGGCAAATTTTGGGGTGCTACAGCTGCCCCTATTCAAACAACTTGGACCTGAAGGGGTGAAAAGCATCTGCTTTCAAACATTCAAGGTATAAGGTGATTGAATACAAGAGAACTCAGAAATTTGCACCCTGCGGGAATGTAAAACAGCGACTACCAACCAAGAGTCGGAAAACAACGCGTTGGGGATAACCATCCAATATAATCTGAAATTCATCCAAAAGATACCAACCAAGAGTTGGGGAATAACGGTCAAAGGATACCAACCAAGAGTTGGGATAACGAACACCAGGGGATACCAACCAAAAGTTGAGATACAACCAAAGGTATACCAACCAAAAGTTGAGATAAAGATCAACGGATACCAACCAAGAGTTGGACTAACAAACCCTGGATACCAACCAAGAGTTGGGATAAAACAACCAACAAATATCAACCAAGAGTTGGGACAACAAACTCTGGATGCCAACCAAAAGTTGGAAAACGACTCCCACAAGATACCAACCAAGAGTTGGAAAACGACCAAGGATACCAACCAAAAGTTGGAAAACAAACAAGGATACCAACCAAGAGTTGGGATGAAACCAACAACAGATACCAACAAAGAGTTGGGAACCAACTGAAGGATACCAACCAAGAGTTGGAAAACGAACCAAGGAATACCAACCAAGAGTTGGGATGAAACCAACAACAGATACCAACCAAGAGTTGGAAACCAACTGAAGGATATCAACCAAGAGTTAGAAAACGAACCAAGGAATACCAACCAAGAGTTGGAAAACAACCAAGGATACCAACCAAAAGTTAGAAACAACCCAAGGATACCAATCAAAAGTTGGAATAACTCTGGATACCAACCAAGAGTTGGAAAACAACCAAAGATATCAACCAAGAGTTGGGATAACAAACTCTGCTGGGGAACAAAAGAGTAGCCAAACAACTTTGTGGCAACTTCACCGGGAAAGAGTAGACTAATCAAACGAATCTGTGGAGAACAAGCATCTACCAAAAGAAAGCAATCAAAGGATACCATCTAAGAGATGGGATAAAGGTTACTCTCTGGGATACAAAAACCAAACACTACCAACCAAGAGTTGGGATTACCACAACACTAACCGAAATTTCCATGGCGAGACGACTTCGCTTGGGAGGCATACTGACTAAAAGTCGGAATCAACAACCAGAGAACAAAGGTTACCAACCAAGAGTTGGAATAATGTCAACAAGACAACCAAACCAGATATTATGACCTTACTGGGGAATCCAAGACCACCAACCAAGAATTGGAATTGCAGCAAAGGTTACCAACCAAGGGTTGGAATGACCCCCTCACACTGACGATCACTAACCAAAAGTCGGCATAAACATCGACAAAACCTCACCAACCAAAAGTCGGAATAACAACCCTAACAAGTCACAAATTACCAACCAAAAGTTGGGAAACACTCCACGGGAGAGACCAAGGACTACCAACCAAGAGTTGGAATCAACCAAAGCTACCAACCAAAAGTTGGAATCAAATCTGGCGGAAAAACAATACTAAAGGAATACCAACCAAAAGTTAGGATAACTCTCGCACACCGAAGATCACCAACCAAAAGTTGGAAACAAACATCTGCCAAGTCCCCAATTACCAACCAATAGTTGGGATAACGACTCTGCTGATGAATAGAGGAGGACTACCAACCAAAAGTTGGGAAAAACATCCAACAAAAGAAGACTACCAACCAAAAGTCGGAATAAACATCCAATCAAGCGACAGACTACAAACAAAGAGTTGGGACAACGTCCAACAAGGTAAGACTACCAACCAAGAGTTGGAACAACGACCATGCATACCAACCAAAAGTTGGGAAACAACGATCCTGGATACCAACCAAGAGTTGGGAAAACGACTGCAGGGGACAACATCCAACCAAAAGTTGGTAAGCAAGGCTGCTAACCAAAAGTTAGGATCACCAGGACAGATCATCATCAACCAAAAGTCAGAACACAAGCTACTAACCAAAAGTTAGGATCGCTGGGGAAAGATCAACATCGACCAAAAGTCGGAACAAAAACTACTAACCAAGAGTTAGGATTGCAAAGATTGCCAACCAAGAGTTGGAACAAAAGCTACTAACCAAGAGTTAGGATTGTCAGGGAAAATCCTCATCGACCAAAAGTCGGAACAAAAACTACTAACCAAGAGTTAGGATCGCAAAGATTGCCAACCAAGAGTTGGAACAAAATCTACTAACCAAGAGTTAGGATGGAAGCTACTAACCAAGAGTTAGAATACGAAGATTGCCAACCAAAAGTTGGAACAAAGGCTACTAACCAAGAATTAGGATTTCCAGGGAAAATCCTCATCGACCAAAAGTCGGAACAAAAACTACTAACCAAGAGTTAGGATCACAAAGATTGCCAACCAAGAGTTGGAACAAAAGCTACTAACTAAGAGTTAGGATGGAAGCTACTAACCAAGAGTTAAAATACGAAGATTGCCAACCAAGAGTTGGAACGAAGACTCCGCAAGGGGAAACCAGAGATTACCAACCAAAAGTTGGAATAACATCCAAACGCCAACAAGTCACCAACCAAAAGTTGGAATGAAACAAAGATTACCAACCAAAAGTTGGAATGAAACAAAGATTACCAACCAAAAGTTGGAAAACCAAACGCCACGATTCAGACTACGCTGGAGAATACCAACCAAAAATTGGAATAACACATCTGGAATGGGCAGCAAAAGAAACAAACGACTCCTACCACCAAAGGCAAACCTCTTCGAAGGCAAAAAACCTGGCTTATGCTTCAGATGCATATGTTTGAAAATGGCGTAATGCTCCATACTAAATGGAAATGCTACGCACTTGGGAGGATGCTATACAAAAATGCAAATGCAGAGGAACCACTCTAGCAAAATAAATGCTAGAGAAAAAAACCAACTCCGCTGAGGATGAAATCAAACTCTACTGAGGGAAACCTCCTTGTCGGCCCAACAGAATAAACCATTCTGGGGGACAAAAACTCGGCTGGGGAAATGCTTCGGATGGCCTTCCTTGACAAACTTCACCAGCTGGAGAAAACACAATTATCCTACTGGGGGAAACACCAACAACTCCCCTCAGTGGGGAATCAAGAACATTGCCGGGAGTTCCACTCTACTTTGGAAAGGAATCCACTATGTTGGGGATATACAAATAACAATCCACCCTACTTGGGATTATCAGAGATTTCTATTTAGAACTCCACTCTATTGGGGAAGGGATCACACCCTGTTCAAACATTGTTATGTCGGGGGAATCAGCACTGAACTCTGCTTGGGGAAAAACCTTGAATACCGATACTACCGAGAAAACACCAGAAAGTCAACTTCGTTGGGGAGAGGGCGTCGAAGACGCTGCCTCTGCTGGAGAATTACTACACACTTCCTCTGGTGATACCTGACTTGATAATGAGACTCTGTGAGTACGACCAAATCTCTACTATGGGGAAACAAATAAAATGCCTACTTGCATTCCATCTGAAGTAATCGCCCTTTCCAAGACTCGTTGGACAAATTGTCCTAGTGCAGTTCAACTTGCTCCAGTCTGATCTCTGGGATAGTTCATCTTGAACAGAGAAGCTTGCCATGAAACTACCTCAAGATGGCTTGCTCCAGCATCTGTACCACGAAAGGATTCATCCCTGGTTGACCAACTCTGATAAACTCTGAAGGAATGGAGAAGAATAAATCTCTTGTTTCTAATTTTGCCTCAGCTTGTGGGATCTCTGCAAAAACTTCCTCACGAGAAGACTTGAAATTTATGTACCTGATGGATTGAACCGCCTCGAAACTTTGAATGTTGAAATGGTGCTGGCTTCTGGATAAGGATAGCTTCTGTGCTCTTAGGGTAGTCTGCCCCAGTCTTGCAACGACCTTGCCCCTGACTGACTGATTTATGGAGCGGTACCCCTGGCTAATCTTTGAGAGCTTTATCAAATCTCGACCTGATTGCCCCAGATTAACTGACTTTCAGATGGCTGATGTAACACCCATTTTAATTATCTAGTTTTTCTGTGTTATTTTGATTGTGGTGTGCTTCGTGGGGTTGTGTCGAGTGCGTGGAGGTCCCCTTAAGTGTGGAGGTTAATTGATAACTTTGGACTTTAAGACTAATAATAAAATTATTAATGATAATGATAGTTTAATGAATAATAGTAATATTATTAATATTATTATTATAGTTATTACTATTATTATTATTATTATTATTAATGGAATAAAAGAATTAGTAAGAAAAGGGGTATTAGGGGCTGTTTGGGAAAGAAAGTTGGGAGAAAAGGAAAAAACGATCAAGAGGAGAAGAAAGAAGAGAACATGGTGAATTGGAAGAAGAGTGAGGAGAAGAATCAAGGAGGAAGAAAAGGGAAGCTAGGAATTATCGTTTCAGCAAGAGTTTTCAACAGCTGGAGCAAGTTATCGAGGTAGGGGGAGAATCGGGTCGAAATTGGTATTTGCATGAATTCTAGGTAGAATGGGATTTCCCTAACCCCACAGGTTTTGATGAACTTAATTATTATGTTGTTGTGATTCTGAATTTGTTGATGGTAAGATAGGTTTGTTGCACGTGGTTGTTTGGATGATTTAGGGTTTCTGGGTAGTTTACCATTTTTAAGCCGAAAATGAGTTAATCGGTAGAGCTGAGGTTTTATCGGGTGGAATCTAGATTAGAATATGTAGCTAAGTTGAAGAATGTTGAACTAGTGCTGTGGGAACTGGTTTGAGTGAAATCGGGCGATTTCGGAGAGTGTTACCGATTCTGAACAGTGGGGTGTCGCTTGCGCGAAAATAAGGTGCCGGCACAACAGAAGAGTCGCCACCTTTCGTTATTTATCCCTCAGAGCGGGAAAGGAAACGATCGGAAAAACCTGACGAAAAAGGGTAAGACAAGGTCGTCGCAACCATTGTCTGGATTCAGGAGTCGGTTACGCAAGGGGAAGGTATTAGCACCCCTCACATCCGTCGTACTCGACGGGATCCACGCTTGTTGTGTTTACTGGACGGGTTGGTTTATCTATCTACCTATAAAGGCTGGCTTAAACGGAAAAGAAAAATGACTCGGCAAAGCATCGCACTTTATGCCTACGTATTCTCATCAGAGAATTAGAAATTAGAGTCAACGTAGTTCAGCCTATGTCGGGTTATGGGGGAAGGTAGCTCACCAATACATCAGTACTGTGCCTACGTACTCTCAACAGGCATGAGAGATCAGAGCTTACGTAGTTCGGGACACTACGGTTTATTTCCTGTCTTTTACGAAAGAAGTGTTTTTTATTGTGTTTGCGATTTCAACGGCACTAGAGACTATGACCTGAGAGTGAATGCGTCGCATGTCACCCAAAGGGTACCATACTAAACATCCAGACTGTGGAAAAGAAACTCTCCCACAATCCTTTCTCAGATAGCTTAAGGCTCGTAGCGTACGAAAGAAATCATTCATGATTACTGTATCTTAAACTGTTTTGAGGTGAGAAGAGAACAGGCCCAACTAGGAGGGAGACTATCAAGTCCTACTGTTGTCATGCCAAGGATTCATCCTATGGTTAAGGTTTGAACAAGGAACTCCTAGAAGTTGTCATGCATAGGTTTCAACCTAAAGTTCTATCATCAATTCCTTATCAAAGGAAATGAGAGTCCTAAGGGATCATGTCAATGATACACCAAAACAGACGAAGCATCAGCTTAACAGTAAAATGCATGCAATGCAAGTGAGGGAGGAAATGTGTGTGGGGCTTCAGCCTCCACAAGCTCATCTCAACCTCAAGCCAGAATGGATAATAGTAATCATACTGAAATATAAAACAACATGCTATCAAGCAATATACAGTAAACTGCAATCATACAGAAGAAAGGAAATAAAATGCCATCAGGCAAATAAACCACATGGGCAAGGGAGCTGGGCTCTACCGAATACCCGCAAGCAAAGCCACACAGTAACAATACAAGCAGAGGGAGTAACTCAACCTCTAGTGCAATCATGCTCCTAGATTCTACCTATTCTAGATATAGACTTATTCTAATGCATCAAGCAAGTCAAACAAAACACATCAATACAACAAAGAAAAAGAAAAGAAAGCAGATCAACTCCTCTCTCAACTTCAAGCTTCAGCTCTTCCAACAGCAATGCAGTTTTCAGACTTCAATCACTCTTGACAAATATCAATTTGCTCCTCCAGGTTTCAACCCTTCAACATAAGTTTCAACTTATCTTCTCTGAGCTTCAGCTCCTTGATCAGCTCCACCTTCAGGCTTCACTATCAATCATAAGTATCAACTTGGCTCCTTCAGGATCCCCAGGTATCAAAGTAAGTATCAACTTCCTTTGCTCTTCAAGCTTCAGCTCTTCAGCATAATCTTCAATCACTTAGAAGTATCAACTTCATCCTTCAGTCTTTACTTCATCTTCAGGGGTCTTCAAGTATCAACCCAGTCTTGTTGCTCTTCAAGCTTCAGCTAGAATGACAATGCTCAAGGATTCATCCTCTTCTACACTCTTCAATGAAGTCTTCATCTTCAAACTCAGGCTCAACACCTCTCAAGATAATCAAACCAGAGGAAATCACTAAACTGGATAAGCTGGGACATTGAACTGCTTACTGACCACCAAAGGTGACCTATAAGGGTTCAACATCAAAGGAATGGTTCCCTCAAAAGTTATACTCCCTGGGTACAATCACTTATCCCTCCAAAGAAGGGAGGTGTATACCATGGAAGGACTTTGAATCATTGGGAGGAATGGAGGTGAAAGATACCATCCATGTTTAAGAAAGAAGTTAACTAGGTCTAAACTCTTCCTAATCCCTAACCCTAAAACAATCAACAAAACAAGCAAGATCAAGCTATCAAGCTCCTCAATGCTCCTACTATTCTCTAATATGCTCCTCAATGCTCCTTAGAACAAAACCAAGCTCTCCAAGCCCACAAAGCAAAGCAAACAAAAATACAAGCCCACAAGGGCAACACAAACAATCATCAACTACAAAAATCATCTAAAAATAGTATACCACTATATTAAAACCTAATATAATTTATAAGGGATCCTACATACCTACCCTTAGTACCCTTATATTCCCCAATGTCTAACTTGACCTAGAAACCCAAAATTCTAGTGTTATTGTGGACCTATGTTAAGGATTAACCTAATTCTACACAACCCAATGTCATCTAAGCAAAACTAACCTAAAATTCATCACAAAATTATGGAATAAATCCAGGGGGAAGCTAAAGCTTATATCTAACTATCCTAAAAAGAATGGCCTAAAAATGCTAAGGGAACTAGCTAAACAAAATTCTACAAATTCATGTATCAACATAAAAGAATTTAAAAAGATATTAAAATGGAAAATACACAAAAAATATTAAAAATGCATGAAATGCAAATATTTTCATTTGATAATTTTCTAGACATTATTATGAAGTGGGAGAAAAAATTCCCACTTGAAAATCCTTATTTTTCCATTTATTGTGATTTTTCAAAGTTTAACATAAAATGGAGAAAATAAAATGAAAATATGAAATGATGTGGTGTATTTAGTAACCAGATGCAGTTCAGATTTCATATGGGCTAAAAATGGGGGTTCAGATAGTAATGCGCTAAGCCCAATTTAAGTCAGAAAAACAATTAATAAAATGAATGAAAAATGGGAAAGAAACGGTGTGGATAGCAACCAAATATAGCGCAAAATCCAAGTGGGCCATGATTGGGGGGTGTGGATAGTGGTTTCTTCACTAAAGCCCAAGAACTCCTTTAATGAAATGGAGCGTTTCATCCTGGCTTCAGAATTCCCTCTCAAATTGGAATTAAATCTGGTCTGTCAGATCTTGGTCTCAGTCATTGGTCTAACTTGAATCCAACGCTTATGAACTCACCACTAACCTCCAGCTAGGGTTTGCAAGGGAAGCCATGAAAATGCAGAGCACTAAACTCCATCTTCCTCAAACACGAACTCCATCAATTCTTCATGGAAAATAGAAATTTAAAACCCTATCTTGCCCAAAATCTCATGCTGAACCTAACCATGATCTCAAAATCAATTGAAACATCCTAGATCACTGAACCCGATCCAAGATAAAAAATGAGCTCAATCACCAACTTCAACTATTCTTGAATTTTCTTGGATCAGAATACTCACCAACTCACACTGAGTGAAATTAGCTATCTAATATGAATTATATCTCACTATACCACGAGTTCTTGATCATCAAAGAAATGGTGTCCAATATTCAACCTTCACCACTTGCTCTCTAACTCTCCAAAATCCATCACCTATGTGTCTCTAACCTTTCTACACTAACAATTCTACCTAGCAATGCATGAATCATGATGTAGTGGAGAATTTGCAAACCTGGTATTTCTTGATCAACAGATGATGAAAACCCTCACTTCAAGCCTTGAAACTCTTTAGAAAGTTTCCTTGGATGCTAATCTTGCTACTGTTTGCAACAAATTTGATGGAGGAAGCTTCAATCTCAGAATTCGATTCTGACTTGCTACCTTGAAAGTTCAATCACCAACTCTTCAATTCACCATGGATTTGCTCTCAAATTGATCTGCACAGCTTCACTATCATCAATGGAGTGTGTATGAATGGAAAGAATGAATGGAATTGAGGAAGAATGTAGAATTGAAACTTGACTTGCAATGGAAGCAACAAGATATCACTCTCTCTCTCCTCCCTCTTTTCTTACCAACCCTGCATCTGAGCAAGCTCTAACCATTATATAGAACTTGTTAGAACTGTCCAGAACTTTCTGGAATAATCCAATGAGTATTTGAACTTCTCATCTCATGATATTTTGATTTCACTTCTCACCATATGCTATCTCATGCCAAGCCTCTTGTAACCACCAATTCTGCCTTGAAATTCTCCCCACATGAGATGTATGGTGTGTTGAAATGCATAACTAACTTGTATATTGAGTTTCTTCATGTTTTGCTTTGGTGCCTTAAGATGCAAGTAAGCCATTTCCAAAGCAGCCCCATGATCTAGGCCTCAAATCAAAATTGTGGCTGAACCATTGTTTTTAGAATGTCTTTTAGAGTCAAAATAACCTATTATATGACATGGTTTGGATGTGTAACTTGGGATTTCCAATTTTCAATTTCAACTTATTTAACTTATGCCTCCATTTTAGGCCATTTTTATCACTTTTTGATACAAGCCTTTTCAACATCTCATGACCTCCTTAGTAGCCTTAAAACATCATTCTAAGCAAGTTTTATGTTGAATATTTTTCCATTTGAAGCTTGGAAATAGGAGATATGGCCTTATGCTTGAAATGACCTATAACCTCCAAATGACCAAAATGCCCTTGACTTGTCAAAGTCATAACTTGAGTTCTACAAATCTTATCAAGGACTTATAGTACTCTATAGAAATCTAGGAATATGCTCTACAACATTAATGTTGACCAAGAGTTCATAGGAATCATCCTACTAGGGCAAAAGTTGGATGCAAGTTGGGTGACTTTCAAGGACCCAGATTCACATATCTCAGATGACTTGTAACTTGTCAAAGTCATAACTTGAGCTCTACAAATCCTATCAAGGACTTCTAGTACTCAAATTAAATCTAAGAACAAGCTCTACAACATTCATGTTGTGGGGAAGATGAGATGACAATCATATTTTGAGCTACACTGCCTTAAAGATAGGGATCAAACTAGGGGATTTTACACTGTCAAGCCTTAGAAACCCTAGCTTAAAACTTCTCAAACTCCTCAATCATGATGAGTTGGTCTAGGAATCATCCTTAAAGCATCTCAATGCATCAATCCATGATCACATGGCTCTTGGATTAGGTCTCAACCCTCTCCAAATCATCAGTTGACCTAGGGTTGACCCAGTCAAACCCTAATTCCACCACTCATGGCTGAATCTTCTGAATTCTTGTACAATGACCTCTATAGGCTTCATGATGGCTTTCAAGACATCTCATAAGCTTTCTCAAAGCTTCAAGTCCATCCTCATAGTCTCATAATCATCTGAGGAGCTCCCACAACTCTCAAGTTATGAGACACCCAACCTTGGTTTCAAACAATCTCTCTGAGGATTTCTTGAGTTTTCTGACAAAGATATCAACCTTTGAACACTTGAATAACTTTCTTGGCTAGCTTCAAAGTCTCATACAACTCTTGCAGGGTAAATAAATGTTGGTCAAATTTTGGGGTGCAACAGCTGCCCCTATTCAAACGGCTTGAACCTGACTGGGTGAGGAGCGAACGACTCTCAGCCAATCAAGGTGCGAGACGGTTGAATACCGATAAACCCAGAAATTCGCCAACTGCACAAGTACACGGTACTCTGACGGGAACAAATCTTCGAAAACTGAAATAATAGCTGCACGGCAACTAGCTGGATAATTGGTCACACGGTAACTGGTAATACATAGTCGATCATGCCATCAGGCATCACAATTCCTCGGGACTCTTCAGGTCAACCATCAGGTTGATCATGCCATCAGGCAGTTCAAAGAAAATTGTCGGGCATCAGCCGGACTAGGTGAACCATCAGGTTGATCATGCCATCAGGCATTCAAAGAAACTGTCGGGCATCAGCCGGACTTCAACCATCAGGTTGATCATGCCATCAGGCATTCAAAGAAACTGTCGGGCATCAGCCGGACTTCAACCATCAGGTTGATCGTGCCATCAGGCACTCCGCATTACTGTCGGGCATCATCCGGACTTCGTCAGCAAGTCGGGAATAGAATTCTTGGTCAATTATGAGCCAACTGGGAATATCTAAACCTCTGCCCTCAGGCACTCCGCATCAGCTGAGAGAACTGCTTCATTAACACGGTCGGACTTCAATTATGGAGTCTTCAAGGGAGGTTTCAACTTCGCCGTTAGAAACCTGCTGGGGATGACGCTTCGCCGCTGGGGATTCTGGAGAACTATCAAGTAACTCCGCTCCGGGGGTCCAAAAATCATTCTGGATGGATCAACTCTGCTGAGGACTTCAAGGATCATCTTGGACAAATAACTCCGCCGAAGACTTCAAGAATCATCTTGAACCGACGACCATTCTGGAGATTTCAGGAATCATCCTGAGCGAACACTCTGTTGGGGATTTCAGGAATCATCCTGGGCAACCTTTACTGGGGACTCTAAGTATCAACTTGAGTAACTAACTCTGGCGACTGCATTGGGATCTTAAGAATCATCTTAAGCACACGACCCTGCTGGGGAATTCAAGAATCATCTTGAGCAGGAAGACTTTGCTGGGGAGAATTCAGGAATCATCTCGAGCAGGAAAACTTCGCTGGGGGGGAATGTCAGGAGTTATCCTGAGCAATCGATTCTGCGGCGGAACACCTGCAAAACAAGAATGGTAACAGCCTAGATCATGTTTATCATGCATATGCTTCGACAATGGCGCAATACTCCACACGGTGGAAATGCTATGCGTCTATGATAAATGCTATGCAGTCGTGCATAATGATGCGATCCCGTCAGCAAAATAAATGACGCGGGGAAATTCTCCTGTCAAGGAGGAAGCACTACTCAGATAGAGGAATCATCCTGCTGAGGAGAACAAGGTCACGCCAATCTCAATTGGACTCCGCAGGGGGCACAACTTCAGTTGACTGCTGCGGGGAAAACGACTTCAGTTGACTACTGCAGGGGAATGAGGCTCTACGAGAACTTGGACCTGCTGAGGGAAAGCGATGTCAATCGCGGGAATAACCTGCGTGGCCTTGATGGCTACGTATCTGGAGATAACGACTCTGTAGGGAAAAAACATCAGCTGTTCAACACTCCACTGGGGAAAACCAATCATGGCTTGAGCAGCTTCCAAGGATTCGGCTCTCTTGGGGATCTGCAAACTCGGCTGAGGAAGGAGAAATCATTCTGCTTCGCTGGAGAGTATGACTCTGGTGGGGAATCTCACTTCCGCTGGGGAAGAAGGAATCATCCGACTTCGGGGGAGAGTACGACTCTGGTGAGGAATTTCAATTCCGCTGGAGACTTCAGTCTGGCACCATCAGTTGCTGCATACTTCGGCGTACGAATAGTCTCCTACGAAACCTGCACTTGTGACCCGGTGCTGGGGGATGAACACGCGCTTCGGCGCCTGCCTCAGCTGAGGATATGACGTTCCTTCAGGACGCATCGGATTGGGGAGAGAATCATCTCTGCCTGGGGAGACATATCAATGCTCACGATCTCGCGTTCAGGCTCTGCGGGGAGAGGCTACTGAACTCTGCTGGAGAAGGAGGAATCATCCTTCTTCGGGATGCGCACGACGCACTGTCTGGTATATGCTACACCTGCAACAACACAAACAAACAGACAAGATACCCTCCTCAAAGGGACCTATCAAGGTTATTGTCTCGTGACAATGTTCAAGTAATTCATTGTTTCAACAATCAGTGGCCTAGGCCAGTAAGTTTATGTATGCGCATTTTATCAAAAACATCGGTGTTCTTTTTCGCAAACAAAACAGATAAATGCTAAACAGACAAACATAATTGCTGAATAGTATACATTTTATTGATAACGAACCCCTGAATGGGTAAAAATGTTTTACAACAGATGCAAGCTCCTGGAATGAGGAAGCTGCGCAAAAATAAAACATAAATATACATCAGTATATACAAATGTCGGCAACGAGGCGTAGACGAACACCATGAGTTGATCCTTCTATGACCCACTCGACTTCGATACTTCTCCGACGCTTCAGCTTCGGAAGAGATTGATTCAGATAAACGGCCCTCAGGTCTTCCAAACCACTAAACAATGAAAGTCCACACGCGTAACGCAGTCATTTGCTTTTTCAAATCCCTAACTTTTGCGTGAACCGCCCTTTGCGGGTTTTCAGTCCACCGGGATACCCTTTTTTGCCGAAGCCGCCCAGTGTAGGTTTTCGACTTCGCGGGTGTACATTTTTTCAATTTATATCCCTAATTTTTGCCCGAACCTTTTATTCTGTGTTTGGTTCGCCGGGATGCCCCATTTTTGCCTGGACTCTCTTTTTTTTGTCCAGCGGGTCACTTTCAAGCAAAGTATTTTTTAATTGCGTCCGCGTTCACCGGGGATGCAAAATCTTCACCATCCATCGTGGATAACAACAAAGCTCCTCCCGAGAAGACCTTGCTGACGACGTACGGACCTTCGTAATTCGGAGTCCACTTGCCCCGGTGATCGGAGTGTGGAGGAAGAATCTTCTTCAGGACGAGATCACCCGTCTGAAAGCTTCTAGGACGCACCTTCTTATCATAAGCTTTCTTCATTCGGCTTTGGTACAGACGACCAACCGCAATTGATGCTAACCTCTTCTCGTCCATCAGGCTGAGTTGGTTCAGTCGGTTCGTAATCCATTCTGCCTCGTCGAGTTTCACATCAACCAAAACTCGCAAAGAAGGGATCTCCACTTCTAACGGTAGGACAACTTCCATACCATACACCAAGGAGAAAGGAGTTGCCCCAGTTGACGTACGTACCATCGTATGATAACCGTGCAATGCAAATGGCAGCATCTCGTGCCAGTCTTTGTATGTCACAACCATCTTCTGAACAATCTTCTTTATGTTCTTGTTGGCTGCTTCAACGGCGCCATTCATCTTCGGCCGGTAAGGAGATGAGTTGTGGTGCTCAATCTTGAAACTCTGGCACAGCTCCTTCATCATCTTGTTATTCAGATTCGAACCATTGTCAGTAATGATCCGCTCGGGAATTCCGTAACGACAGATGATATCCCTCTTTATGAATTTAGCCACCACCTGCTTGGTCACATTAGCGTACGAGGCTGCTTCCACCCACTTGGTGAAGTAGTCTATAGCTACTAGAATGAAGCGATGACCGTTAGACACAGTGGGCTCGATCTTGCCTATCATGTCGATGCCCCACATGGAGAACGACCATGGGGAGGACATGACATTCAACGGGCACGGCGACACATGAACTTTATCAGCATAAATCTGGCACTTATGACATCTCTTCGCGAACCTGAAGCAATCAGACTCCATCGTCAGCCAATAGTATCCTGCTCTCAGGATCTTCCTTGTCATGGCATGCCCGCCGGCGTGCGTACCAAATGTGCCTTCATGGACTTCTTCCATGAGCATACTCGCCTCTTTCTCATCTACACATCTGAGTAGCACGAGATCGTGGTTTCTCTTATACAGAACTCCATCAGGATTGAGATAAAAATTTCCAGACAGCCTCCTCAGAGTCTTCTTATCCTGGGTTGACGCACCCGTAGGATACTCCTTAGTCATAAGGAAAGTCTGGATGTCGTGGAACCATGGCTTGCCGTCGGCGGCTGCCTCGATTGCAAAGACGAATGCAGGTCTATCAAGACGGGAAAAGACAATTCTTGGAGCCTCATTCCAAAAATTGACTTTATACATTGAAGCCAACGTGGCTAAGGCATCAGCCATCTGATTTTCTGCTCTGGGCACATGATGGAGTTCCACTCGATCGAAGAACGGAAGTAGCCTTCTAGCATAATTCATGTACGACACCAAATTCGACTGACGAGTCTCCCACTCCCCTTTAATTTGGTTGATCACAAGCGCTGAGTCACCATATACGTCTAGATTCTTGATTCTCAAATCAATTGCCTCTTCTAGACCCATGATGCATGCTTCGTATTCCGCCTCATTGTTGGTGACTGGAAACGTCAGTCTCGCAGTAAACGGGATGTGGGATCCGTGGGGAGTCGTGATGATAGCCCCGATGCCACTTCCATAGGAATTAACCGCCCCATCAAATATCAATTTCCACTGGGATTTCCTATCAGGCCCCTCGTCGGGCAATGACTCATCGCAATCCTTCGCTTTGAGAAACATAATATCCTCGTCAGGGAATTCAAACTTCATCGGCTGGTAATCTTCGATCGGCTGTTCGGCCAGGTATTCAGACAATACGCTTCCCTTGATGGCCTTCTGAGAAACGTACTGAATATCATATTCCGTCAACACCATTTGCCATCTGGCAATCCTGCCCGAAAGAGCCTGCTTCTTGAAGACGTACTTGATCAGATCCATCTTCGAAATTAGCATGGTGGTGTGATTGAGCATGTACTGTCGTAGACGTTTGGCAGCCCGGGCTAGTGCACAACACGTCTTCTCCAGCATCGAGTATCGAGACTCACAGTCAGTGAACTTTTTACTCAAGTAGTAAATGGCATGCTCCTTTCTGCCCGTCTCGTCGTGCTGACCGAGAACACACCCCATACTATTCTCAAGAACTGTCAAGTACATGATTAATGGCCGTCTAGCCACTAGGGGTATCAAGATTGGAGGTTCTTGGAGATACTGCTTTATCTTGTCAAATGCCTTCTGGCAATCCTCGTTCCAGATAATTGCCTGATCTTTCTTTAAAAGCTTGAACATCGGTTCACAAGTGGCCGTGAGCTGAGAGATAAACCTTGCAATGTAGTTTATTCTGCCCAAGAAACCACGAACTTCTTTTTCTGTTTTCGGCGCTGGCATTTCTTGAATGGCTTTTATTTTCGCAGGATCAACCTCGATGCGTCGTTCACTCACGATAAACCCCAGTAACTTTCCGGACCGTACTCCGAAAGTACATTTGTTAGGATTCAGCCTCAACCTGAACTTCCTAAGCCTCTCAAAAAGCTTCAATAAGTTGACCAGATGCTCTTCCTCCGTTTGGGACTTCGCAATCATGTCATCAACATAGACCTCAATCTCATGATGAATCATGTCATGAAACAAAGTCACCATTGCTCGTTGGTAAGTGGCCCCTGCGTTCTTCAGACCGAAGGGCATTACCTTGTAGCAAAATGTTCCCCATGGAGTGATAAACGTTTTTTTATCCATGTCCTCCGGCGCCATCTTGATCTGATTGTAACCGGAGAAGCCATCCATGAACGAAAACACGGAGAACTGGGCTGTGTTGTCGACCAACACATCGATATGAGGCAACGGGAAATCATCTTTAGGGCTCGCCCTATTCAAATCCCGATAATCGACGCACATGCGTACCTTACCGTCCTTCTTCGGTACAGGCACTATGTTGGCGACCCACGGAGGGTAAGTGGTGACCGCTAAGAAGCCAACATCAAGCTGTTTCTGCACTTCTTCTTTGATCTTAACGACCATATCTGGTCTCGTCCTCCTAAGCTTCTGCTTAACGGGAGGGCAATCTTCTCGCAACGGCAAGTGGTGGACCACGATGTCCGTGTCAAGTCCGGGCATATCTTCGTATGACCAAGCAAAGACATCACTATACTCTCTTAGCATCTCGACCAATCTCTGCTTGACATCACTATGCAATGCGGCCCCTATCCTGACATTTCTGACGAGCTCTTCAGAACCCAGGTTCACGATTTCGATCTCCTCCTCATGGGGCAGAATAACCTTTTCCTCTTGTTTCAACAAGCGAGCCAACTCTTCAGGAAGGTCTTCGTCTTCATCAATCTCTTCTTCGGCTTGATAGATCGGGCAATCGAAGTCGAAGTGAGCCGTAGAAGGTCCAGAGTCGATGTCATCTGTTATGTGGATCCTGCAATAACAAGGGTTAAGTTTAAAACAAGAATATGCAGGTTAGCACACACCCCATTGCCATTTTATTGTTTTTCAAAACAAATATAAAACAGGAATAACAGAGATCACAATATTTGAATACGAAGAAAACGCCTTTGATTTGTTAACAAAATGCATGTACATAATCCAACAAGGCCCTGACAATAAAACCGCTATGCCCCGGGTAGGACATAAGGTTGTACAATGATTGGAAAAAAGTAAATCATTACTCTTCACTTGTCATCTGGATGATATCCTTGATGGTCCAATTGTTGAGGCCCTCGCCCGACTTGCTTGGCTGAATCCAAGAGTCGAGGTCACAATCGCTATCCCCGCTGTCTTCAGACGCCGCGTTGATGCTTTCGAAAATCACTCCGCCACTGGTAAATTGGATCGGCCCTTTACCTCGAGGCGCACTGCTAGACGAAGAAGAAGAAGCTTCAGCTCCAGGAGAATATCCCAACCCAAACTTATCCTGCTTGTTGGGTATCTCCAAAATTCACCCCCAGCCTGGGGTAGATCCGGCTTGGACAACGGCCCGAGCTTCCTTGAAAGAGGAGAGATTCATCTCTGGCTTTTCAGCGACCACAGGAGCCACGTCTTTCACCTTGACAGCCTCGAACGCTTGGCAAAGAGTTTCATGGATTTCGCCATCCATTTCCACATACTTAAAGGATGACAAATGGCTCACCATTATGTCTTCCTCGCCACACACAGTTACGATGCTTCCTCCGACAGCATATTTGAGCTTTTGGTGCAACGTGGAGGTCACGGCACCAGCAGCATGGATCCATGGCCGGCCCAAGAGACAACTGTAGGCAGGCATGATGTCCATAATATAAAAGACCGCGTTGAACGTTTCCGGACCGACTTGGATCGGCAAGGTCACTTCCCCGAAAACGTGGCGTTTAGTTTCGTCGAACGCCTTCACAACCAGATCACTGGGTGTGCAGATCACTCCACGAGTATCCAACTTCATTAATGCCTTCTTCGGAAGAACATTAAGTGACGAACCCGTGTCCACCAGCACGTGCGACATGATTGTGCCCCTACACTCTATCGAGATGTGCAGGGCGCTATTGTGATTCCTCCCTTTTGGCGTCAGCTCTAAGTCTGTGAAACCTAGCCCATTCCCAGCATTAACGTGGGCTACAACCTCCTCTAGCTGATTCACCGATATTTCTTGCGGTACGTAGGCGGCGTTCAACACCTTCAGTAGCGCGTTGCGGTGTGCTTCAGAACACAGCAACAAGTTTAGAATGGAAATCTTCGAGGGCGTCTGATGGAGATGATCTACAATCTTGTAGTCGCTCTTTTTAATCAACCGCATAAACTCCTCGGCATCTTTAACAAGCAAATCTTTCTCTACCCCACACGGGACTTCTTCAACGACTTTGCTTTTCCCTTTATCGGCCGCATCAGCTCTGACCGCTTTATCCGTCACGACTTCTGGCGGTGCAAATACTCTTCCGCTGCGAGTAATACCACTGATTCCCGCAAGATTCTCCACAGTCGACCCATACGGCTCTAGCTCTAACCTCTGTCCGTTGCAATAGACTTCAGCCCCATAATGCCACGGGACGGCGTTAGTGCTCTCGAAGGGTATCGGCCCGGCTTTGGTAATAGTAATTGTAGGCGGTCTGGGCGCAGAGATGGTTATTGGCCGGCGAGGGATGGTGATGGTGGCGACTTCATCGACTTGCTTCAGCACTACCTCTCCTGATCCACTTTCAGCCCTCCGGCTAAACTGCAGAATCCCCTCAGTCATCAGACTTTGAATTCCTTCTACCAACTGCTCGCATCCATCAGAATGTGTAGCACAGTCCATACATAATTCTCCGCACCCTGGAAAGAACCCTCTTTTCAACAACTTAGCTTTGACGAAGCTAAGCGGCGTCTTTAGGTCTCTGACATCAGTCAACAGATCTGCATTCTCTTCTTCGATAATAGCGTTCACTCCGACTCCCCTATGATTCGGCATCGGATTCTTCGTGACATTGGGCACATTATCAGAGAAGTTAATGATCTTGGCGTCCACCAAGTCCTGCACCTTGTGCTTGAAGGCTTTGCAGTTCTCGATTGTGTGGCCTAGTGCCCCTGAGTGGAAATCGCAAGTGGCATTTGCGTCGTACCCTGGTGGAGGTCCCCCTGTCAAGGGAGCCATCGTCCTCTTCTGGACCAACTGTAGCTGAAGCAAAGTCTGCAAGAGCTGCACGTATGACATGGGCGGCGCCTCGAAATGACGGTTTGCCAAAGATGCCCGATTCTGGTACTTTCTATATCCCTGTTGATTCGGTTGCTGCTGCTGCTGCTGTTGCGGAGCCGCTGGGATATTTATACTGGCTATCTGCTGCTGAGAGCCTTTGCCCTTCCTTCGAGCGTTGGTCACAATGCTCGCTTCTCCTTCTCGCCTTTTACCGGCATAAGGTTTCTTTCCACCTCCTCCAGCTGAGGATGATTCACCTTGAATTTTCCCGATCTTGATTCCATTCTCGACGTGCTCGCCCATGATAATGAGAGCTGAGAACGTCCCAGACATACCGCTGACTAACTTTTCATAGTAAACCCCTGAGAGGGTAGCTACAAACATCTGCACGAGCTCTCGTTCAACCATCGGCGGCTGAACCCTGGCTGCCAACTCACGCCACCGCTGGGCGTACTCCTTAAACCCTTCATTGTTCCTCTGCGACAGGTTCTGCAGCTGAACTCGGTTCGGGGCCAAGTCACTATTGTACTGGTAATGGTGCACAAACGCTTCAGCGAGATCCTTCCATGTGCGCACACTAGTGGGCTCCAGACCCATGTACCACTCGAGGGATGGCCCGGAAAGACTGTCTTGGAAGAAGTGCATGAACAACTTCTCGTCTTCGGAATAAGCAGACATATTCCTGTAATACGATCTCAGGTGGACACGAGGGCAAGTGGTGCCCTTATATTTCTCAAAGTCAGGTACCCTGAACTTAGGAGGTACCTTGAAATCAGCAATTAATCCCAGCTTGGACATATCAACGCCCAAAGTATTCTGATTCTCAATATCTCTCATTTTATCCTCAAGTGCCTTGAATCTGAGCCGCGCTTCAGCATTCAGCTCCCCCTCAGCACCCTTATGAGAGAACACATCATCTTGGTGATCCTCAAGCCATGGATGAGGCACAAACAGATTCCTGACGCCTGCATTGCCGTTGCCCGGTCCGACATTGACATTAGGTCCCAGACCCCCATTACCGACGCCCATCGTATTGAGTCCGATGTTGGCCATCACATTGCCATGAGCACTGCCGTTGCCCCCGACCACAGGGACACCGTTCTGAGGAGTTTCAACTGGTGGAGGAGTAGGCACAGTCCCACCGTGGAGCACGCCATTGCTATCAACTCTGGAGATCAAAGGCTGAACCAAAGTTCTGAGCTGATCTTGGCCGTTGGCGACCACTTGCATGAGCTCCATAAAGCGATCCATCCTTTCGCGGAGCTCCTGAACATCAGTTTGCACTTGATCCATGATTCTAGTCTAATTAGCTCTACTCGGATAACAGTGAATTGGTCTCTGATCAATCCTGGAACCACCGGAAACAACCTGGGACAACCTGTAAACCTGAAAAACCTGTAAACACTAAAGGGTTAGGAAAAACAACAAAATTCTCGTCATGCAAATGCTTCATGCAAATGCATGCGTGTGTCTGTGTGTTAGGGAGATCTCCCCCGATCCTAGTGCCTGGGTGCCAGTGCTGATAGTAATAAGAAGAAGAAATCCGGGTCCAATCATGGAAACAACAATCTCATATATAAAGAAAGCCTATCAAGGCAGTACATAGCATCAGCGAGTACAAGATGAATCAACAGCGTGACCTCATCCAACAAGCCTGGTGATGGTCAGCATACAACAATGATCAAAACAAAAGGAATACAAATAGTCAAGTACGGCCACGGGCGCGATACTCTTCTAACAACTCCTTCGTCTCTGGATGATCTGGCAGAGCGAGTAACCCCTCGACGAGTAATTCTCTCTGCACAATGGTATACCGAAGTCCTTCAACCGAACTTTCCCATGCTCCTTCGCCGAAGCAATCTTCTAATTTCCGCTTCTTGGACTCAAACTTCAGCTTGCGCTCCTTCAGGTTAGCGAGAGCTTTGTTGAGCTGGCCTTCGGCGGCGTATCTGCGGGCGGTTTCTTCATCAAACCTCTTTTCACTATCCTTCACCTGGGCTTCCAGCTTGGAGATCTGTAGCATCAGCTTATCCTCCCGCTCTTTCCTGGTGGCCAGGGAAGCCTTCCAGTGCTGGTTGAACTTGGATATCCTCCGATATGCCTCGTCCAAATGCTGCTTCTTCGTAGCCAGTACGTCGTTGACAGCTTTGAAGTCTCGACCCATGCGTTCACGCTCGGCTATCTGCTTAGTCAGGCCTGTACCTAGCTGGTTCACCAACTCTGTTTTCCTTTTGAAAGAATGAACGGCTTCGTTCCTCTCGCTTCGGAGCTGAGCTAACTCCTTCTCCAGTTCTTCGTTCGCCCGCTTCAATTCATCCCGCTCGGCTAACACCTGATTATGCTGCTGAATGGGCACAGTAGTAGGCTCTTCGATCATTGGAGGGCTTTCTGGCTTGGCATGAGGAAACGGCATCCCTATAGCATCGGCTCTGGCTCTGATCCAAGTTACATACGGAGGGTAGGCTTGATTGTTGCTTTTTCCCAGCAATGGCTTTCCTCGCTTACTGATACCATTCCACGCGCGCTGAAGCTTGGACAACAGATCCCCCTCTAGAATACCAGTGAGGTACAGAGATTCCTATACCTCTTCATCCTTCGGCGGAGTTCTCAAAGCATATGCGAACTGTCGAACCAGCAATGATGGATTGTAGTTTATACAGCCCTTCCTACCTATCAAAGGCACATTTGGAAACCCGCTGCAACTGAAGATCACCTCAGTACCCAACCTATCTCTGTCGAACCAGTCAATATTGTAAGAGCAAGATTTGTCTCTACAGGATTATCTCTATGTTTTGATGATAACAATTGAGTATTTGTGAAAGAATCATTTTATGGTTTAATGTTTGTTATGTGCAGGTCATATTAAATTAAATATATTAGACCAAACAAACAAAAGCAACGTGTGCAACTAGTAATATATGGAATTACTATGTGTAACGTCATGAAGCGCTTGGGAGAAGCTAGTTTGCTTATGTATCTGATCACCATCAGTAAGGAACCAAGGATGCTGTATATTGCAGTTGCAATGCTCCTGTGGTTTATGATCTGAAGAAGTGCATCTGATCTAAAAGCAAATGAAGCTCAGTAAAGAAGCAAGTTTGTTTCTGCATCTGATCATGTTCAATAAAGAATCAAGGATGCTGGATATTGCAGTTGCAATGCATCTGTGGATTCTGATCTGAGTTGTGCATCTGATCTGGAAGCTAACGAGCGTCTCTGAAGAGTGAGCCCTCTAAAGAATTGAAGTGCTGAAGAATCTGATGACTTGAAGTTCTGAAGGCTGAAGGCTCTGAAGACCAAGTGCGTCAAGACTCTGAAGACATGTTCTGAAGGACAAAACTCTGAAGACTCTGAAGACATGTTCTGAAGGTCAAGACTATGAAGACTCTGAAGACATGTTCTAAAGGTCAAGACTCTGAAGATATAATCATCTGAAGAAGTTTGTGCTGAAGACTCTGATGACTTGAAGTTCTGAAGGCTGAAGGCTCTGAAGACCAAGTGCAAAAGACTCTGAAGACCAGACTCTGAAGAAGAAAGATTGTGAAGCTTCACCAGACAAGACGTGTTCAATCAGATGAGCTGTTGCTATCAACTCTGATGAACAAAGTGCTGAAGTCAGAATCTGATGTTTACTATGCTATCTATACCAAAGTAGTTTCTGAACTACTCATCTGTAACATCATCAGAAGAACCAAGCCAGAAGCAAATTTGTCCAAGCTGTTAAATGAAATATTACCGTTGCAAGAAAAGGACAAAGAAGTGATGTCATCCAACACGTGCTTATCTATCCGTTGAAATATGACCGTTGGAAATAGAAAGGACTTTTCTATCCTCACAACGTCATTCTTGGAAGCACTATAAAGGCAGAATCATTTGATTATTCAAATGCTGCTTGGTGAGCTGAAGCATTGGGTTGGCTCTTGCGCTGTTGTGCTACTGCTACTGTTGCAAAGAAAAGAAAAGCTAAATGGAAAAGAAGCCTTAGTGCTCACAAACAGAAAAGCTTTTAAGCATATAGAAACTGTACTCAATAATCTCTTAGAGATTTATTATTAGATTAGTTTCTATATTAGAAAGCAAGGAGCTGTTGCTCAATACTTGCTAGGAACTTAATTAGGAGTAATCTGCTTATTTGAGAAGCACTTATGTAATCTCCGGCAACACAAATTCTATTTTAGAATTAGTGGTTCCTCAAGTGATCTTGTGAAGATCAGTATACTTGAGATGACAAGTGACAGTAGTCATTTGTGGAAATCCTAATAGGAGATCTTTAGTGATCGGATTCTATTAAGGTGTCAATGAACGTTATATCCTTGGGGATCCCTGAACGTGTCATTGTCAAGTTGTTAGTCACTTGCAGTTAGCTTGTGCAACTGTAATCTGTTTGGTTATAGTGGATTAAGTCCTTGCAGTGAGTAAGGCGAAATCACCTTGGAAGGGTGGACTGGATTAGCTTGAGAGTTGCTCAAGTGAACCAGGATATATCTTGTGTTCTTTAATTGTTTAGTTTATCATTTATGCTTCCGCATTGCTACATCTAGAAACAACACAGAAGAAGATGTCAAAAGTTTTAAAGTAACCAAATACCCAATTCAAACCCCCCCTTTCTTGTGTATTTTTCACACCTTCAATTGGTATCAGAGCTCCGGTTCTGTTATTGATGGATATCAAACACCTAACAGTGTCAGATAAAGATCCATAGGCTGTGTGAAGAAATACTTTTGGGGATTTTTCACCGTTCTTACAATTTCAGTCTCATATCAGTTTTTGAGGATAATGTGTACTAAAATTATAATCTATTGAGTTACCTTGAGCAAGTCACTGATTCTATGAAGTTTGAAATTTGAAGTGTTGAAGCCTTCAACAACAAATCTCCTCCAGAAGATTCTGAAAGAAGAATGAAGAATCAGCTGACAGGATAGATTCATCAGATAAGAAGATATATCTGTTGAATGCTGATCTGAAAATACGTTTGGATTTACAACATATTTGCTCAAAGATAAATCTTCTGCAAGCAATAATTCTTGATCTCTAAAGATTAATTCTGGTGAGTATGAGATGTTTTCAAGAAACGGATTAGTCCACACTTGACTTTCTCATGACAACTCATTGGGATTTATCTTAAGTAAGAAAAGATATATTGTTGGCTAATGAATCCTATTCATCAGAACGCCAGAATGAAGTCTGCAGAAAAGGGTAAGTTTAGAAAAATATTCAAATCTGGAAGAAATGATTCTTCAGATCCAAAACATTTGAAAGTTGCTCTCCTTGAAGAGCTTCAAAGAATTCTGCAGAGGTTTCTAGAAAGGCAGTGTTTCTAACTCATCTGGATTACGATGATATGATGAATTCAGAAGATCTCATTAGAAGTAGCATGGACAATTAAGTTCTATTAACTCGAGATGTTGAACAAACTGAAATTGGTCATATGCTATCAGACATTATTTTTCAGAAATTCATAATGAATGTTTTGAGAAATAAAGATATGAAGAAAGATACAATGGCAGAAGTCATTCTGTCTGATGTAAAAAGGATTTAAGTTTCTGGGGTTATTCAATTTGAATAAGTCAGTAAACATTCTTTTTCAAGAGCAGATGTTATGTCAACTCTGATAATCTAACTCCTTACATGTTAGCTCAGCATTGTAAGAGCAAAATTGTCAGTCAGACTGTGTCTTTTGATGCATCTAAGTTTGATGATAACTGTATCTAGATTGGATCTGTATTTGTTTCAAGCAGAAAAATTCAGAAGATGAAGCCTGATGGAAGCTAGATGCTCTCTACACATGAAGATCAGATTATCTGTGCTCTGAGGATGTCTCTCAAGAATCAAATGGATGTTGTTGTGTTGATGAAGATGCTGCAGAATGCTAACAAAGGAATTGAGATCTGTTCAAGAAGAGTTATTCAGAATATTCTACTTTAGTTGCTGTTACTGGTTTGTCTCACAAGATGTTGGAGAATCAGAAGCAGAATGTGTTCCAGCTGAAGAATCAGGAGCTACTCCAGATGCTATTCAATTAGTTGTTTCTGAAGAATCAGCTCTGAGAAGTTTCCCCCAGAATCAAATCTTCTTTTCCAGAAGAGACATTCATTGGAAATAAGGATGATTCCATAAGAACAAGATTCTTTCTTCTCAAAGATTGTCAGCAAGAAATTCTTGACTATACAGAAGACATATGCTTTTGTGACAAGGTTAGAATTCATATTCTTTTCAATCTCGTTCGTTGATTAGTATAACATCAATATAAATCAGATGAATATTAAAAATACTTTTAAATGGTTTTATTGAAGAAGAAGTATATGTTCATCAACTTCCCAGTTTTCTTTTTGAAAATTATTTTGTCAAAAGTAAAGTTGTTACTACTCTTCTTCTTAAAGACTATTAAGAAAGATATTTTAAATCTGTCAGATTTATTTACATTGATGATACTTCTATTTAGAACCATATACTTCACTTGGAAAGGAGTTTGCTGAGTGTATGCAGGCAGTAGCTAAAACTAGCATTCTAGAAGAGGCTAGTGAAGTCAGATCAGTAGCTGTACAGAAGGTTCTGTAACACTGATTTTGTAGAGGCTCTGTCAATCAAGACATCTCTCCTTCAATTGTTGGTGACTCTGAAACAAAGCTATAGAAGATAGTTCAAAGCATCAGAAGCAAAGCAACTGAGGCAGGATACTGAAGACACTTCAGTTGGTATCAGTATAGACTCAGAAGAAAAGCTACAGAGGCAAAATTACAGAAGAATCTGATGAAGCAACGCTAACAGGAGATTCTGAAAGTTTGTTGAGAAGCAACTCTATAAAAGACTCTGAGCAGTTGGTTGATATGTCAGCAACATAGCTCACTTCTGGATAATAAGGACACCTGAAGAATGAAGATCTGGTTTGATCTGAAGCATACCTCTGGATGAACGGTTGGTTGAATCATTCTCTAGAGCTAAGCTGCATAGATCTGAAGCAGAGGATCTAATGCAAGGAATCATTTCCACAGTTGTTCACTTAATAGATGCTGATCAAGATAAGTTGGGTTGCAACTTCACTGTCAGAAGAGTCTACTTTGGATATCATAAAGTTGGTATCAGACTGTTATCAGTCTCCAACCTTCTGAAGAAGCACTTCTGGGTTTGATGTTATTAATTGAGCTAACATCTGTTGATTAAGTGCTTTTGGGCAAAGGCTGATTGTTGATGATCAGAAGAACTTACTAACATAACAGAAATAGTTATGGTTAGAAAGTTTGGTGTAGAGAATCTCTTCAGAAGATTAGAGCAGAAGCTTTGAAGATTTCTGAAGCTAATTCAGAAAGGAAACGTTGTCTCAATTGGTATCAAGTATTACCTAATGAAGCACTAATGCTAAGATTCAAGTTTTGATAACAAGCTTGGAATCAGAAACCAAAGGTGGAGAAACCTAAGGTGATTTAGCAGAAGATCCTACTCCTTCTATTGGTACTCAGAAGTTCTCACACCTTCAGTTGGTACGAGAATTCTAGAAGAAGAAGTCACCCTCAGATACTGATTGATAAGAACAAGATTGTCATTCAAATCAGTTCAAGAAATTCATCTTGGTTTGATGATAATTTATGATGATCAACCACGTCTGTCCAAAGGATAAATTCTTGGTGCAAGAAGATATAGCTTTCATCTGGAAACAAGTCATCTTGAAGATAAAGAAGCATGATCATTGTCATCAGAAGATGGATGATCAGAAGATGAAGACCAAAGGAGGAATCAGATAAAGAATGTAGTAGATAGAAGGATAATCTGTTAGAGAGTAGCCATCTAAGACTCTCATGTTTTTAACGTACACTCTGAGAAAGAAAGAGGTTAGTAAAATGGTAGATCAGAAGTTCTACAAAGGTATGAGTTGTACTCTTCTGTATTTTACTGTTTCTAGTCCTGACATTCTTTTCAGTATATGTATATGTGCTTGATTCCAATCAGATCCTAAAGAATCTCATTTAACAGTTGTTAAGAGATTTCTGAGGTATATGAAAGGTACTACTAACGTGACTCTGTGTTGCAGAAAACAAGATAACTATTTTTAGTAGGTTTCTGTTATGCTGTTGGTACTGAAGTCAAAGTTAGTTGCAAAAGTACCTCTGGATAGCACTCTCCCTTAAAGAAGCAAAATACATCAGATGCTAATTGAAGTATCAGATGCTCTGGATAAAGAGTCAGTTGAAGGACTCTCATACACATAAGATTGAAGGATCAGAATGCACAAAGTTGGTACATCACCTTCAAATGATATCAGATGGTTTCTAAAGATCTGAGCAAATCTGAAGTTGTAGATCATCAGAAGATCTGGATAAAAGATTCTATTAGAAGATGAAGCAAAGCGTCAGATAACTCTGAGCAAAACTTTAGAAGATGTTTGAGTGAAGATACAGAAGGTTCTAGGCGCAGAATCAAGAATCAAAGCAAAGGCCAGAACAAGCACTTCAACTCTGGAACTTGAGACTTCTTGAGATATTTTTCAGAAGTAATTAGACTCTGAAATTGGACGTATTTCAAGTTGCTCTAAGGACTGGAATTATTGGTATCAAGATCAAGCCAAAAGGAAGAATAATTTTCAACCTTCTTGTCTAAATCTAGCAGAGGAAGATTCCAGAAAAGAAACTTCCAGATTAGTACAAGAAGCTGAAGATGCTAAGAAGACTAAGGAAAATGTTGTAGTTGGATTTTCTTGTGAAACTACTTTTGTACGTTGAGAACGTGACATTAGTAAGTTTAGAGGAGATCAACAAGCTATGAAGGATGTACAACAAGTTGTCAGAGAAAGTTCTGCTGAACAGACACCTGTCAACAATCCTCGTCAGAGCATGCTTCTACAAACTCTGAAGAGTTGTCACTCTCCAAGAAGCAGGGGGAGATATAGAAGATGCAATCTGAGAAGAGATATCAACCTACCTTAATTGGTATCAACCTGTAAGAATTAAGTTCTCAAGGGGAGAAATGAAAGATGATTAAGTTCTCAGGTGCTATCTCTCAACTCTTATCTTTTTAATTTCTGACTTTAAAAAGAAAAATTTTTTTTGATGAAAAACTCAAACTTTTTGATGATGTCAAAAAGGGGGAGAAATGAAAGATGATTTTGATATTATCTGGAAGAATAGAATATAACTTGGGGAGAAATGGAAAATGTTTTTGAGAAATAGAATATAACTTTGATATATTCTATAACCTGAAAGAGAATGCAAAAACATATAAACTGCGTTTATTACTAATTATCTGTTTGATGTTTTCCAAGGAACTCTGAACAAGTTCACTAGGCATTCTAAACAGGATAAATGAAAGAAATCTGAGTTCAAATGAACTGGTATCATATAATAGAAGTTATACACTTCGTGAACATAGATTCAGAATCAGATGGACCCAATACTGTTCAGAGATCTGAAAGTTAAAGTTATCTGGAATCATACTGTTTAGAAGATGTAAATTGTCTGTGAATATGATAATCAGAGCATAAAGAATCAGAAATCTTCATAGAGCAAGATTTGGATTCAGACTCAGAATCATGAGTATCATGTATTGGTATCTGTCTTAGAACCAACATTGGTATCAGATTCAGAAGCTTACTAATTGGGATTAGACTATGCTTCAAAAGATCAAGAAGTGAATCTGATCAATGCATTGAGCTCTGATAAGACCAAGAATCATAGATGAAAGCAAATCTGAGAAAGTAAGAATCAAGACTGTATAAAGCTCAGAAGATCCAAATATCTGATCTATTGTAGCCAGGGGGAGTTCTCCCAGGAAGGTTCACAAGGCAATATATTTGATCTTCACCCAGTCTGAAACTCAGGGGGAGTTTCTCATCTGAAGGATGTTCTGAAGAATAAGAGAAAATGCTTAAGAAGATTATGAAGTTATATGACCCTGATACAATGCTTAGAGAAGACAAGTTCTAAAGATCTGAAGATGGAAGTTCTGTTGAACTAGTCCAGATGCTGAAGACTTATGCTCTCTTATATTGTAGGGAAGTATTCCTTCTATTCTATTCTATTTGATTGTGTTTTATCAAATTTATATTTTGTAAGTCTTGGGATCAGAGTATGTCTCTGAACAAGCATAAAAATGTGTTTAAGGTTAACACATTCAGGGGGAGCAGTTGCTTAGAACTCTGAATAGGTTAATGCTTGGTGATTACCCTGTATAAAATGTTTTATCAAAATACATGTTTTTTTCATCATCAAAAAGGGGGAGATTGTAAGAGCAAGATTTGTCTCTACAGGATTATCTCTATGTTTTGATGATAACAATTGAGTATTTGTGAAAGAATCATTTTATGGTTTAATGTTTGTTATGTGCAGGTCATATTAAATTAAATATATTAGACCAAACAAACAAAAGCAACGTGTGCAACTAGTAATATATGGAATTACTATGTGTAACGTCATGAAGCGCTTGGGAGAAGCTAGTTTGCTTATGTATCTGATCACCATCAGTAAGGAACCAAGGATGCTGTATATTGCAGTTGCAATGCTCCTGTGGTTTATGATCTGAAGAAGTGCATCTGATCTAAAAGCAAATGAAGCTCAGTAAAGAAGCAAGTTTGTTTCTGCATCTGATCATGTTCAATAAAGAATCAAGGATGCTGGATATTGCAGTTGCAATGCATCTGTGGATTCTGATCTGAGTTGTGCATCTGATCTGGAAGCTAACGAGCGTCTCTGAAGAGTGAGCCCTCTAAAGAATTGAAGTGCTGAAGAATCTGATGACTTGAAGTTCTGAAGGCTGAAGGCTCTGAAGACCAAGTGCGTCAAGACTCTGAAGACATGTTCTGAAGGACAAAACTCTGAAGACTCTGAAGACATGTTCTGAAGGTCAAGACTATGAAGACTCTGAAGACATGTTCTAAAGGTCAAGACTCTGAAGATATAATCATCTGAAGAAGTTTGTGCTGAAGACTCTGATGACTTGAAGTTCTGAAGGCTGAAGGCTCTGAAGACCAAGTGCAAAAGACTCTGAAGACCAGACTCTGAAGAAGAAAGATTGTGAAGCTTCACCAGACAAGACGTGTTCAATCAGATGAGCTGTTGCTATCAACTCTGATGAACAAAGTGCTGAAGTCAGAATCTGATGTTTACTATGCTATCTATACCAAAGTAGTTTCTGAACTACTCATCTGTAACATCATCAGAAGAACCAAGCCAGAAGCAAATTTGTCCAAGCTGTTAAATGAAATATTACCGTTGCAAGAAAAGGACAAAGAAGTGATGTCATCCAACACGTGCTTATCTATCCGTTGAAATATGACCGTTGGAAATAGAAAGGACTTTTCTATCCTCACAACGTCATTCTTGGAAGCACTATAAAGGCAGAATCATTTGATTATTCAAATGCTGCTTGGTGAGCTGAAGCATTGGGTTGGCTCTTGCGCTGTTGTGCTACTGCTACTGTTGCAAAGAAAAGAAAAGCTAAATGGAAAAGAAGCCTTAGTGCTCACAAACAGAAAAGCTTTTAAGCATATAGAAACTGTACTCAATAATCTCTTAGAGATTTATTATTAGATTAGTTTCTATATTAGAAAGCAAGGAGCTGTTGCTCAATACTTGCTAGGAACTTAATTAGGAGTAATCTGCTTATTTGAGAAGCACTTATGTAATCTCTGGCAACACAAATTCTATTTTAGAATTAGTGGTTCCTCAAGTGATCTTGTGAAGATCAGTATACTTGAGATGACAAGTGACAGTAGTCATTTGTGGAAATCCTAATAGGAGATCTTTAGTGATCGGATTCTATTAAGGTGTCAATGAACGTTATATCCTTGGGGATCCCTGAACGTGTCATTGTCAAGTTGTTAGTCACTTGCAGTTAGCTTGTGCAACTGTAATCTGTTTGGTTATAGTGGATTAAGTCCTTGCAGTGAGTAAGGCGAAATCACCTTGGAAGGGTGGACTGGATTAGCTTGAGAGTTGCTCAAGTGAACCAGGATATATCTTGTGTTCTTTAATTGTTTAGTTTATCATTTATGCTTCCGCATTGCTACATCTAGAAACAACACAGAAGAAGATGTCAAAAGTTTTAAAGTAACCAAATACCCAATTCAAACCCCCCCTTTCTTGTGTATTTTTCACACCTTCAAATATCCTCTGCAGACAAACTCATCAGACGCTCGGACCACTCAGCTGTGGCTGCAGACGAGACAAAAGGACCCCTCTCGGGCAGATGGCTATCAAGCCATTTGTACAACAAGGGTACACAGCATGAGACGTTCTTCCCCCTCCTGTTCTCGTTTTTGTAGTGGACTGAATGATATACATCTCCTATCAAGGTAGGGACTGGATTCCCTGAAGCAAAGATGTGAAACGCATCAAAGTCTACAAAATTGGGCATGTTGGGGAACAGAATGATGCCATATATGCACAGAGCGAGGATGACATTGAACGCGACCCAACATCCGTCCTTGGCACATTGCTGAGCTTTACCTACCAGAAACTGCAAGGAGAACCCAGGAACCTTGTTCCAACTAGTCAATACTAACTCGGAGGCGTCCAGGTGAAGTGAAGGAGCTAAACCATCCAGATCAGGCTCAACATCCATGTGAACAAAGGGCATCTGCCTCTTGATAGGCACACCTAGCAAATCAGCATATTCTTCCAGCGTAGGTGCGAGAACAAAGTCCTGAAAAGTAAAACATCTCAGCGGAGGGTCGTAGAACTGCAGCAGAGCGTGCAACCCATTCAACTCGAACACAGAAGACTTATGAACCAAACTGAGCAACCTGCCGTAAGCTTTCCTGAACTCATCCCTCACAGAATCATCTGCCAAAACTATCAAACCAGTCAACTTAACCACATCAGGGGCAGGGAACTTGTAGGCCACGGTCTTCCTCAGAGAGCCCATAACAATACAATAGGAGGCAAGAAATCCTGGATCGGGGAAAATGGTACCTGCAACACAGACACACGTTAATGAAATGCAAATGAGTATGCAAACTAATGAAAAATGCAATCATGCAATAATAGATCCGGGCAACTGGTGCTGTGGAGATTTTGCATCAACAAAACCATGACGCTGCTCTATCAAGAACAACCACTGATAAGAAGAAAACCCCGGTGTAGGACCACAAATCTGATCTGTCAAGAACAACCATCTGATAGGACCATATACATAGGATCATAATTCTGCTCTGTCAAGAACAAATGTCTGATAATAAGGACCTCGGATGTAGGATCAAGAAATATCTGCTGGTGAGGTCTTCAGACCCCAATAAAAAATCTGCTCTATCAAGAACAAACATATAGCTGCTGATGAGATCTTCAGACCTCAATCAAAAATCTGCTCTATCAAGAACAAACAACATCTGCTGATGAGATCTTTAGACCCCAATCAAAAATCTGCTCTATCAAGAACAAACAACATCTGCGGATGAGATCTTCAGACCCCAATCAAAAATCTGCTCTATCAAGAACAAACAACATCTGCTGATAAGATCCTCTGATCAGGACCTGCTCTATCAAGAACAGACAAATCTGCAACTGAGAAACCCCGGTACCAACAAAACTGATTCACTGTCAAGAAAACCAGGTAGTCTGAAGGTCACAGTTTCCTGCAATAAACCCAACCCTGCTCACCGGTATGGACCTAAACTGACTCAAGTTCGGCATCCTACGCGTTCATCAGCGTCACAGACATTCAAGAGGGGTGATACGATACCCAGAAGGTGTGGCATCACCAGCTCATGAAGCGGCCTCACTCGGCTGAATCACAAATGATCGGTCCCCAGAGTCGACAATCCACCAAACCAGCAACCGTCTCAACCCAAAGGGTTGAAAGGGAAGCCAACAGGATGAACCTCGTCTGAGCGTGGATTTCATGAGACACTAGTGTCTGCAAAGCAAGCACGCGCCCACTAATTTCCACTCTAAGTCTATGGTGCACTCAAGCCTGGGTCTGGCTTCTCACTCATCAGAATGCCCCTCCCACAACAGCACAGATAATCATATCATACTGAAAATAAAATGCGGGAAATAAAGTGCGAGAGGTAAAATGCGATAAATAAACGCAACCCAACAAGTAAACATACAAGCGTTAGGATTGACTCTCGTAGGGAACCGTTGGAGTCCCCAGCAGAGTCGCCAGCTGTCGCTTGCGCGAAAATAAGGTGTCGGCACAACAGAAGAGTCGCCACCTTTCGTTATTTATCCCTCAGAGCGGGAAAGGAAACGATCGGAAAAACATGACGAAAAAGGGTAAGACAAGGTCGTCGCAACCATTGTCTGGATTCGGGAGTCGGTTACGCAAGGGGAAGGTATTAGCACCCCTCACGTCCGTCGTACTCGACGGGATCCACGCTTGTTGTGTTTACTGGACGAGTTGGTTTATCTATCTACCTATAAAGGCTGGCTTAAACGGAAAAGAAAAATGACTCGGCAAAGCATCGCACTTTATGCCTACATATTCTCATCAGAGAACGAGAAATCAGAGTCAACGTAGTTCGGCCTATGCCGGGTTATGGGGGAAGGTAGCTCGCTAATACATCAGTATTGTGCCTACGTACTCTCAACAGGTATGAGAGATCAGAGCTTACGTAGTTCGGGACACTACGGTTTATTTCCTGTCTTTTACGAAAGAAGTGTTTTTTATTGTGTTTGCGATTTCAACCGCACTAGAGACTATGACCTGAGAGTGAATGCGTCGCATGTCACCCAAAGGGTACCATACTAAACATCCAGACTGTGGAAAAGAAACTTTCCCACAATCCTTTCTCAGATAGCTTAAGGCTCGTAGCGTACGAAAGAAATCATTCATGATTACTGTATCTTAAACTGTTTTGAGGTGAGAAGAGAACAGGCCCAACTAGGAGGGAGACTATCAAGTCCTACTGTTGTCATGCCAAGGATTCATCCTATGGTTAAGGTTTAAACAGGGAACTCCTAAAAGTTGTCATGCATATGTTTCAACCTAAAGTTCTATCATCAATTCCTTATCAAAGGAAATGAGAGTCCTAAGGGATCATGTCAATGATACACCAAAACAGACGAAGCATCAGCTTAACAGTAAAATGCATGCAATGCAAGTGAGGGAGGAAATGTGTGTGGGGCTTCAGCCTCCACAAGCTCATCTCAACCTCAAGCCAGAATGGATAACAGTAATCATACTGAAATATAAAACAACATGCTATCAAGCAATATACAGTAAACTGCAATCATACAGAAGAAAGGAAATAAAATGCCATTAGGCAAACAAACCACATGGGCAAGGGAGCTGGGCTCTACCGAATACCCGCAAGCAAAGCCACACAGTAACAATACAAGCAGAGGGAGTAACTCAACCTCTAGTGCAATCATGCTCCTAGATTCTACCTATTCTAGATATGGACTTATTCTAATGCATCAAGCAAGTCAAACAAAACACATCAATACAACAAAGAAAAAGAAAAGAAAGCAGATCAACTCCTCTCTCAACTTCAAGCTTCAGCTCTTCCAACAGCAATGCAGTTTTCAGACTTCAATCACTCTTGACAAATATCAATTTGCTCCTCCAGGTTTCAACCCTTCAACATAAGTTTCAACTTATCTTCTCTGAGCTTCAGCTCCTTGATCAGCTCCACCTTCAGGCTTCACTATCAATCATAAGTATCAACTTGGCTCCTTCAGGATCCCCAGGTATCAAAGTAAGTATCAACTTCCTTTGCTCTTCAAGTTTCAGCTCTTCAACATAATCTTCAATCACTTAGAAGTATCAACTTCATCCTTCAGTCTTTACTTCATCTTCAGAGGTCTTCAAGTATCAACCCAGTCTTGTTGCTCTTTAAGCTTCAGCTGGAATGGCAATGCTCAAGGATTCATCCTCTTCTACACTCTTCAATGAAGTCTTCATCTTCAAACTCAGGCTCAACACCTCTCAAGATAATCAAACCAGAGGAAATCACTAAACTGGATAAGCTGGGACATTGAACTGCTTACTGACCACCAAAGGTGACCTATAAGGGTTCAACATCAAAGGAATGGTTCCCTCAAAAGTTCTACTCCCTAGGTACAATCACTTATCCCTCCAAAGAAGGGAGGTGTATACCATGGAAGGACTTTGAATCATAGGGAGGAATGGAGGTGAAAGATACCATCCATGTTTAAGAAAGAAGTTAACTAGGTCTAAACTCTTCCTAATCCCTAACCCTAAAACAATCAACAAAACAAGCAAGATCAAGCTCTCAAGCTCCTCAATGCTCCTACTATGCTCCTCAATGCTCCTTAGAACAAAACCAAGCTAAATTGCAGGAAAGCTTGTAAAACAGTTTAAATGTAAAAGCTGAAGGTTAAAGGGCAACAAGTAAATGGCAAGAATGAGTAAATTGCATTAAGAAAAGGGGTTGGTGTTGTATCACGTACATTCTCTCTAACTCGTTTCTGTACACGCGGATTTGAATTTTGAGTTGTATGGAGTGACTAGTACAGAAATGAATGAACACCCTTATTAGATAAGAATAATAGCTATTTATAGTACTAGAAAGTAACTACTAAATGACGGTTTAGGCTTCACAACGTGTCCCTTTTGGCGCTTTTTCCACTATCTCACTCGTTCCCACGTTCGTCCACTCTTGGTTTGAATTTTTAACACTTAATATTTCCCGCCAATTTTGGTTGTAACTTTTGTGTGTTCTCTTCAGCGTGGCCCTTGTCGAGCACTTTCCAACACATAGCATTTTTTTAGTAGCTTTGTCCACCTCTCTTCGACTTGGATTGCTCCCTGATTGTGTCGAAAGGTTCACATGTTTCAAATTGACATTTTGACTTGAGAAGATTCTGAAATCAACTAGCGTCGAAAATTGAGAGCTAACACTATGTCATTGACTTCTCTCCCCAAGCAGAGATTGATGTTGATTCCCTCGACGAGTAATTCTGCAATGGCTGATATCCTCAACAAAGTCCAATGGTCATTGGCATTCTTCAAAGTCAGGTTTTGAAACGATCTCCCAGGAGACGTTATTCTTAATTCCCAACATAGTGGAATTTTCAACAGAGATTATATTCAGGAAGGCCATGCAGTGTGTCTTCCTCAACAAAGTTTGTTTGTTGATCTTCTTAGCGCCTTTCTTGGTGGTGTTCTTTTCATATCATTTACATTGCATCCTCCCAAATGCATAACATTTCCATTTTGTGTGGAGCATTACGTCATATTCAAACATATGCATCCAAATCATAAGCCAGGTTTGATACCTTTGTTTCCAGACATCTCTTCAACAAATAATGGCATAATTCATGAGACTTTGTGGTACTTTACCCCCAGCAAAAAATCATTGATAGATGTGTTAATCTTATTTGTACTTCCCGACAGAGTTTTTTTGGTTTAAACTTCTCTTTCCCCTAGCGAAGTATTCTTTTCAAGTCATAAGTCGGTTGATTCCACTTCCTGTATATCCCGTTTATCCCAACTTTTGATTGGTATCTTTTGTGAGTCGTATCTGTCATACCCCAAATTTGTCCTACTTGTATAACTTTCATTTGTACATCCGTCCGTTAATCATTATCCATGAAATCCAAAAAATATGTTGCTTCTGTTTGTGTCTAAACTCAAGAGGTTGCAAGGTTGATTTGAATTGAATCAAGTTTCAAGCAAGGATGTCAGAGTTGGGTATATGAGTAGCATGAACTGAGGCTCAAGCATTTTTGACTTAATCTGTCAGTCAGACGAGAGTTCCTTTCAGGATCAAGTATAGGGTTATGGTGATTTATATGTTTAAAGCTCCAATTAGGGTTTGGTGCTAAACAGACCATATTGTAAGTCATACTCATAATATTTTCCATTGGGTCAAGTCAGGCATGCCATTTATCCAGGGCTTATTTCAAGTTCAATATAATTTCGGTTAGCATCAGGATTCATTGCAAGTTTGGTTCAATTTTAATCCATCAAAGATTCTTGTTTGACTCTAATTTCTAATACATTCGAGTTTGGGAGGGATGTACGCTTGTATTTATTCAGGATTTCATCTCATTGGGTAGTTATGAAAAGGAGTGGAATTTGGGCCACGAGTGAAGTTCAAATTTTAGTCAAGAATCAGAATCGAAGTTCTTACGGGTTGGATATTTCAAGTGTGGTGCAAAAAAAAAACGAATGGAGGGTGCCAAAATAAGAGGCCCATTCAAGTCATAAAAAATAGTTAGAAATATTGCTTGTTTTTATAAAGCCCATTTCAATTATTTTTTTCTTTTTGCAAACCAATACCATTTATAAACCCATAAGAACATAAGCCCATTGCAACATAAAAAAAATAAAAAATGAAATGGGAAACATTATCCACACGATATAACCAAGCTTTCATGCCTCTGGATTATACCGAGCCATGATCTATGCTTTTCAAAGCCTTCATTACAGAAACTTCATGGGCCGTATGCCCCATGCTTAACAAAATGAACTCCTGATAGACTCTACAACAAAGCTTCGCGAGCCATCGTAGTGTCACTGGTTCTTTCACAAACAAACCCAATGACCCTGCATCTCCTCCATGTCGTGCATACGAACTGCATCGCCTAAGATAATCTGCAAAATAAAAATATCGAAAGGAAAATAAATAAAGGACCCCACCAAAACCCCAAAAGGAAAATTGTAACAAACGTTTGCAAAATAACGCAAAAACCTCACCTTGACTTCCAACCCCAACCTCATTCCGCAACAACAAGGACAATAGATTAAAATGCAGCAACCTCACCTCCACTATAAAAGCAAAACCTCAAATCTTATTTACTATGGATTTGATGCGTTTCAACTCTGAATGCTTTGCAAAAGTTTCTTTTCATTTACTATCCATCTTTCCATCGAACTCACTAATTCCTTCAATCGCTAACAAAAATTTGATCATACCGGCCAATTCTTCAAACCCACCATCAACCAACCTTCAAAATCCACCCTTCAAAATCCACCCTTCAAATCCCTCATAACAGAAACCTTCAACCCCGACTCTTCAATCAAATCGCATAACCCACCCGTCACTAAAACCAAAAACCAAACGAGAAGATCACGAAGAATAGAGAGTTTTTGAAATTAGATCTGAAACAAAACTCAAAACAACCCAATTTCAGATCCGGAACAGAGAGAAGGAGAGCGATGAATATAAAACAAGAACAAGACCATAACACATAGATTAAAAGGAAGGAACATAAAACCTGAGATGTCGGAGGTTATGCCACCGGCGAAGTGGAAACGAAAGAAAGAATTTGATTCGAGTCGCGGTTAAGAGAGATCAAAACGAAGAAGGTTGGATCGAGTGTTGTTGATGCGGTTCCCTTTTTTTCTTTTCGTTTCAGTTTGATTAGCTGTTTTGATTTCGTTTTTTTTTTGTTCGGAACTTTTGAAGATAATGGTGGCTGTGAGATGATTCATCCACTGCGTTATGGAGTCTCATTTATTTATTTTTTTAAAAGAGGGAGGAGGAGTTTTTGGCTAATGGTGCATTGGGCTTGAGGCCCGTTTCTTTTTTTGTTTCACCTTCTTTTCTATTTTGAAACCGCTTGTGCTTTAGGTTTTTATACAAATATGCTAAATTTTTTATTGTAAAATTATAGTGTTATTTTATTAATATTTTTGCTAAGCTTTGTTAATTTTTTAGCAATTATTTAGTTACATTTCCATTGTATTTTCTTTTTTTCTATTTGATTCATTCTCTTTTCACGTAAGGTCGATGACGAGACCTCAAAATCATTATCAGTCAAACTATTGATAGATAACAATGAGTCTGAGACCACCTTCTTTTCTCTTTCAATTTCTTCTTCGTTTTTTATTTTATTTAATTTTTCGATCTATGAAGTATTTCGATTCATGAATGTTAATTCTCGAGGTTGATAACCTTCATTATTTCAAATCTGTAGAAAATGATCATTTGGATCATTTTTCTACACTTTGGGATCGTGAGAGGTTTCCCTTGATTAATTAACACGAGTTTGTGATTGAGACGAGATCCCACTCTTTTTTGCCCCGTGCGACACGATTTAATCGGAGAATGATCCTCAATATCATTTCTCTATCTTGTTTTTAGCACAGATATCAATTTAAGTGACCTCCTATAGTCCGACTTTCATCATAAGTCGAGCTACGATGGTTTAGCGTTACATTTCGTCCCGATTCAATTCGCAAATCAACTAACCACTAACTTTACTTTCTGTCAATATACAACTATTTTATTTTCAGTCAAATATACCCTTGATTTAAATTCAGTCATTATATCTTGTTTATATTATTATGGATATTATCTCGATTATATTATTATGTATTTTGCCCTATTATACATGTTGCTCGTCTGCATTCTCCATCAATCTATTGCACACATTTTCATCGTGGTTTCGATATTGGGAGCACCCTTAGGGACTAGTATCGCTTCTCACAACCTAACCCTTGATTTTGTCAAGCCGGTTCCATTTTCAATTCAAACCCTCGACTCGTCGTCGAGCCATTTCTCAAACCATTTCCATTCCACCATGGTTTTGCACGCGAATATAAATCAAACCCTTGATCCAATGTCAAGCGAATTTTCACAATCAACTTTCAATCAATTAACAACTTTCTAAACTCATTTCCAAGGTCAAAAAATTGGGGTTTAGCCTTTGATCTCCCTTCATTTGTTTGGATGCGAGTTATCTTACTCGTGTGTGAGCAATTGACGCCTCTAAAACACGTTCACATCTCGACAACATTCAACCATCTTCTAAAACAGTCATCATTCGAACACCATTCAAACAAAACTTCTTCCAAGATGAAAAAGAGAGATAGACAGGTCTTTGATTCATTCTCCCGATTACTTAGGCCCGAGGAGCCTTTCTTAAGCTTCGAGTAATCGTCACCCGAGCCTCATTTCAAACCAATTCAAACCTCGTCTTTTCGTGGTCATTAACACGAACTACGAACGCTCTGATTCTTCATTCTCGTCTGAATGTAAGATACGTAGGCACAAGATTGCGATGATCTTGGCGAGCACAATCCTCTTCATCTTCCGTTTCCCCTATCCTTTCCCGTAGTTGAACTACGAAGCTCTGATTTTTCATTCTCATCTGAATGAGCATACGTAGGCACAAGGGCCCCAATCCTTGGCGAGCACCCTATCCTATAACCTTCATGTTTCCCCTTAGCATCGTTATGCCTTTATCGTATCTTATAGCATTTATTATTGAGAAGAAAACAACTAAGCTTAGCTAACGTTCATCACAATTCGAATTAAGAGGTTCTTGTTGAGTATAATAGACGTGAAGGGTGCTAATACCTTCCCCTTGTGTAACCAACTCCCGAATCCGGAACATCGGTTGCGATGATCCTATTCCTATCCTTTCGTTTTTAAAGGTTTTCTCGATATTTTCCTTTCTCGTTTATTCAGGATAAATAAAGTTCGGTGGTGACTCTATGGAACCGCATTTCCGTGCCTTTTGCGCGAGGGTCGCGTCTCTTGATTTATGAATTTTTGAGGTGCGACAGTATCCCAACTTTTGGTTGGTGTCCCTTGTGTTGATCCTAACTTTTGGTTAGTAGCCTTTCCATCCCAACTTTTGGTTAGCATTCTTTCATCATGAATTTGCCTTCGGTCATTGCTTGGTTCTTCTAACTTTTGGTTAATACCCTTTTCTGTTGATCATTCAAACTTTTGGTTGGTAGTCTCTAGTTGTATCCCAACTTTTGGTTGGTATTCTCCTCTGCAAAGTCATTATCCCAACTTTTAGTTGGTAGTCTTTGTTTTTGTGTCTTTGCCTTTATTCAGTATTCCAGCGATCCTAACTTTTGGTTAATAGCCTTTCATCCCACCTTTTGGTTGGTATTTCTCGATGATGATCCCAACTTTTGGTTCGTAGTCCTCCTTTTTTGTATGTTCTCCTTCGGTCGGTGTTCCGGAGATCCTAGCTTTTGGTTACTAGCCTTTTATCCCAACTTTTGGTTGGTATTCCTCGTTGACGATCCCAACTTTTGGTTGGTAGTCTTCATTGTTTGTGTATTCGCCTTCTATCAGCGTCTGGGTGATCTTAACGTTTGGTTATTAGCCTTTTTCTCACACTTGTTGGTTATTACTCGCTTTGGTGATCCAAACTTTTGGTTAGTAGCCTTTTATCCCAACTTTTAGTTGGTATCTTGTGTCCTTCAATTATTCAAACTTTTGGTTATTACCCGCTACTTTTAAGTCCACCTTCAACTGGCAATCTCTTTACTATGGACATCCCCGCAAGTTGCAAATTTCTAGGTTCTTTTGGTATTCAACCTCCCTGTACCTTGAAGGTCTGAAAGCCATTGCTATCATCCCTTTGGGTCCAAGTTGTTTGAATAGGGGAAAATTAGCACCCCAAAATTTACCCACCCTTTTTGTTACTATCTTGGCTTATGTTTCATATCATATTTGCATTGTCATTAGTGCATAACATTGGTTCTAGGTAATGGGATCAAGGTATCTTGCTCAACACTCAAGGAAAGAGCTTCATCTTCAAAGCTCAAGCAAGGTTTCATTCGCAACCTTGTGATATTCTCAAGTCGGAAGGTCCTCTCATCATCAAGACATGTCTAACAACCATTTTAATCAAGGATTCAAGCACTGGTCACCTCCTCTTGTCTTGTGGACAACTAGATTAGGGTTTTGGTTCAAAAGGCATTTGTGGCTAGTTACTTGGGCAAGAAATGATTCTAAGTTTCAATGCACATCTTGGGGGTCCTCTACATGGATTATGTTTTATCACAAGCCATCACAAGAGCTTCAATCAATGGAAAATGTGCTAGGGTTTCATCTGGTCAACAAAAGTCAATTGTAGTTCAATAGGGTCAAAATCTTGGATCTTAAGGTCAACCAAGGGTACACTATGTGTTTTCATGTGTTTGGAACAAGAAAATTCAAGGGGAAACATAAAACCAGGAGTTTGGTTGGATTAGGGTTTGATTGAGATATTTTCTAAGTGTAGAAAACCCTAATTCTAGCCATTTTGCAACATCCATAACTTTCTCATTCTTGATTCAATGGAAGAAAACTTATTATCAAATTAAAGAGGACATCATGAACTACAAGTTTGTAGAAGAAAGCAAGTCCAAAAGATCCATAGTTTGAGAGATACGATGTGCTAAAGTTGAGAAAATGAAGATTTTGACATTCCAACACTTAGAAATTTTTCTAAGTATGGAAATTCAGCCTGAAGTGCACGTTTTCAAGCCTATCTTACATGATAATCAAAGCTAAAAATGACTTTTCCTTGAATATTAAAGTTGTGGAGCATCCTCCATGATTTAGTTTCAATACTTGATCATCTCCATTGAATGTGTAGAGCTCAAGTTATGATCTCTCCAAATTAGGGTTTCAAAGTTGTCAAGATTGGACAAGTTTTAGGCAGATTTTTGGAGCTACTTTCCAAGGAGCTTTTCACAAAGTTATTTACGTCAAATCTATTTCCCTTGAACATGAAAGTTGAAGATTATTCTTCAAGCTTTCTATCCATTACTAGAACATCTTCATTGGATCAAAACGCATCATGTTATGTGGATTCAAAGATAGGGTATCAAAGATGTCAAGGTTCAATAACTTAGAAATTTTTCTAAGTTACTTTGGACTGTTTTGAGGACACAACTTCCACTCAATTTTCCTCATCGATCCATGGCTTGTCTCAAGTTTCCAATAACATGAAAGTTGTTCTACTATCTCCAATCTTTCCAACCATACAAGTTTCATCATCATTGGATTGTTTTAGTCAAGTTATGATGGTTCAAAATGGGTAACATGGAAGTTAATTCAGGGTGCAACTCAAAAGAGATCTTGGCATTCTCATTCTAATTTTACACGCATTAGGTTACATTCTGAGTCACCAAACTTTGCCTGAAATGCACCAACAAGTCATGTACCTTTTGCATGCTTCATGAGAAAGTTTTGCTCTATTTAGCAAAATGACAAAAATTCCAAAAAAAACCCAGCACAACAAGGATTTACTCCACTGCTACACCATTCTGACCATTATGCTACACCACAAAAGCAACCAAAATAAATCCTCATGCAATGCCACTCATACCACCTCACTCACCATCCATTTTTCAATTTTTTTTCACACATCATTAACCACAAGTTTAACCTCAGTTAGTTTTTTTTAACCACTCAAGCCTTCTATAAGAGCTAAAAGGAAACCCTAGAAAGAGCCACTTATTCATTTCTGCAGCCACAAAAAAAAAACCCTAAGCTCTCCTTCTCTTATTTTTCACTATCTGCGAAGCTCATTTCTCAAGGGATTTTTTGACATTTATTGGCCAGAATCTTCATCCTCAAGGTCTTATGAGGCTATTGGTGAAGTTTTCCTCAAGTTCTTTGCAAGAAATACAAGAGGCAGTGGACCTTTCTCTACTTGGTAATTTCCTCAACTCTTTTCTCTTAGTTCATTTACATTCTGAACCTGTGGTTGTTTGTTTTGAGTTGCAATGACATTGTTGAGTATGATAGAGTAATTGTTGTGCTATTTTAATGGATTTCAGTTTGTGTGATCTTTTTTATTTTCTTTGATTCACCATGTTAGCTTGCTTATTTTCAAAAATGAATGTTGGATTTGAATTCTATGTGAAATTCTGAGCAAGGGAGTGGTCTTGTTTGTCAATTCTAGGCTTTTTGTGGTGGCTCCGGTGAGGTGTCCACCAGAGAAGATGACCGGAGCTAGGGCTCCGGCTGTCGCATCGCGGCAAAGACAAAAGAGTCTCCACCATTCGTTATTTATCCCAAAGGAGGGAAAGGAAACGATCAGAGAAAACCAACGAAAAAGGGGAAAGACAGGTCATCACAACCAAATCTTGGGTTCGGGAGTCGGTTACGCAGGGGGAAGGTATGAGCACCCCTCACGTCCGTTGTACTCAACGAGATCCACGCTTGTTGTCTATCTAAAAGGGTGTTCAAGTATCTAAGCTACAGGCCATAGGGACAAAAGAAAGAAAAGAGACTCGATAGAGCATCACCGCTCTATGCCTACGTACTCCCTCGTGTAATGGGAAAGTTAGAGTCAACATAGTTCAGAAACCTACGGGTGAAGGTGGGGAAGGTTGCTCGCCAAGACATCACCGTCTTGTGCCTACGTATCCTCGTCTGGTACGAGAAATCAGAGAAAACGTAGTTCGGGCTGACACGACCACAAATTGGTTCAAGTGTTTTAACCGAGTAGGGTTAAACCTTCATTCTAGCAGTTAGGTGTATTGTTGCTCGACCATTGGAGACTTAGGCGTTACCTGTTTGCGATAGAACCAAAGCTTAACAACACTCTTTTCTGAAAATGATTTTCAATTAATCACAAAGGAAAAAAAAGTTTGATGTTTGTTTTTGAGTCTTTTATAAAGAAGTGAATTGAATTAAGTTTGTAATTCATGTTGCACTATAGACTATGAGTTGAGAGCGAATGCGTTGCATATCGCCCAAAGGGCATATGTTAAACACTCTAGATGTTTGAGAGGAGGCCCCCTAACCATCATTTCCCAAGTACTTAAGGCTCGTAGCGTACAACACTTATTATCCTTTATTAGGTGTTTTGAAGATGTTAAGAGATGAGAAGAGAAGACACAAACTCTAAGGGTAAACTAAACAACCCTAATATTATCATGCAATGTGCTCCTAAAGTTGGGTTTGAAAGGGGAAAATCTACCCTATTGTTAGCATGCTTGGATTGAACAATTAATGTTTGTCCTACTCCCATCCTAAACGGAGGGACTAGGAATCCTAAGGGATCAAGGCAAAAGACCAAGAAAACACAAGATAAATCAATCACAAGATGAAAAGAAATGAAATAAGAAATGCAAACATGAAATGCAAAAACAAAAGATGCAAGGATGAGATGAAATGGGAGAAGCGAGCTCCTACAACCATCGACCATCAATCATCGAGGCATGGTGCGATCCTAGGATGCATACACAAAGAAAAGAGGGAGGAAAAAAGTGCGGGGCAGCAGCCACCACAAGCGCATCTCAACCATACAATTCTTTGAATAATAAGCAAATAAAGGCAAACCATCAATGCAAAACAAACACTCATCGCTTGAACAACATCCACATGATATGCATTCAAGCGGAAACCAAACATTACGTGTCGAAGAATCGAGATTAACCACTCAAGAACAGTGGAATACGTCCAAAATAATCCACATAAATGCATCATATGAATACATGAAGATTCAAGGTGGGAAGAAATCAACATATGCTTGAAAACAACCAAAAATAACATTTTGGTCTAGTGTTAACCGATTAACGCTTTTTAGTGCAAACTGGTTAAGCTGTTAACCACTAGTTAATCTGTTAACGCTTTTTAGTGCAAACTGGTTAATCTATTAACCACTGGTTAATCTGTTAACCGCTGGTTAACCGGTTAAGGCTTTTTAGTGCAAACTGGTTAATCTGTTAACCACTGGTTAACTGGTTAATCTGTTAACCATTGGTTAACCGGTTAATGCTTTTTAGTGCAAACTGGTTAATCTGTTAACCACTGGTTAATCTGTTAATGCTTTTTAGTGCAAACTGGTTAATCTGTTAACCACTGGTTAATTTGTTAACCACTGGTTAATTTGTTAACCACTGGTTAACCGGTTAACGCTTTTTAGTGCAAACTGGTTAATCTGTTAACCACTGGTTAACCGGTTAACACTTTTTAGTGCAAACTGGTTAATTTGTTAACCACTGGTTAATTTGTGAATGCTTTTTAGTGCAAATTGGTTAATCTGTTAACAACTGGTTAATCTATTAATGCTTTTTAGTGCAAACTGGTTAATCAGTTAACGTTGTACCAGAGGCAGAAAAAACAGCAACTTAAAAGCACTTTCATCAATTAATCAATTATGTAATAATCCAAATGATCTTGTAATCAATTATGCACGAATTTAACACCAAAAATTAGTGATCCAACAACATGTAAACACATTCAAACATCAAGATCACAAATCACATAAATCAAAATCCACAAAATCAACCAAAAATTTAAGATCTACATCGATTATGCAAATAAGCTCAAAACAGAATCAGATCTAGAATTTCCAAGCAAGAAACCCAGAGATTATTCAAGATCCAAGTGTTTTCTTTTTGTAGGAATGAAGATCCACCAAAATCAAGCAAAAATAATCCAAATAAGCTCTTCCAAAATAGCTTCCAAATTCCGATCCAAATCCAAACGAAAATTGAATGGAGAATTGAAAATAATGGAGATGGAGGATGGAGGTTTAGCTCTAGAATTCAATGATTTCAATGAAGAATCAAAGAGCTCAAGTGAAAAGAGCTTTAATGAAGGTTTTGGGAGTGAAAAAAAGTTGAGAGAAAAGTGAGAGAATTGGAATGAATTCAGAAAATGAAATGAGATTATGAGGATTTTGGTGTGTGAGGTTTGGAGAAAATCATTTAAATATGCTCTAGGTTAGGAGTAGAATGGTGGTTTGGAGTGTGGTTATAAAAATTGGAATGGGATTAGGAGTGGGAAATTGGAGGGAATTTGAATTAATTTAAAAACTAATCAAAATTCAAAATGGTTCTAGATCCTTCTTTTGGTGTAAAATCAGACTCACAAGTGATCAAAATGGACCCCAAAGTGGCTGCCTTTAAAAATTCACGTGAAAAGGCAAATTTTGCCTTGGTTAATCGGTTAACCATTTGGGTTAATCAATTAACACCTTTAAAAAATCGAATATGTCTTGATTTTGCTTTGGTTAACCGGTTAACCATACTGGTTAATCGGTTAACACCTTGAAAATTTGAATTTTGGCGCCTTTTGGAGGGAAACATGCACAATTGCCCGTTTTCAACTGTTCTAAGCCCTGTCCAGCCTCTGAAACTTGCCCTTGAATATTATAACCATGAGAATGCTGCCTCCTGAGCTAAAAATTAACCTGCAAAATAAAATAAAATCGACCGCTCGATCACTGGGCAAAATAAATGCCGGAGCCTCTAACGTTCGCTGCTTGGTCTCTCGCACTGAAAGCGAACTCTGAGCCACAGGAAAAACTTGATCCCCTGTCTCAAGAACAAACGTTATGTTATGCAAAAAAATGCAAAATGAAAAGAAAACCTAAGCCAAGTACAAGAAAAAGGTTGGTCAAATTTTGGGGTACAACACCGGCGTCTGAAGGTTGGAGGTGACATGATGTGGCATCTGGCGCCACATTTTAAATTCAAATGTTTTGAAGTGGCTTGATTTGAGTCGTTGGCGTTGCTAAGTGGATGCCACCTCAATTAACGAGGTTGATTGGGTATGCCACACATGTTAGTTTTTTGTTTAGTTTCTTATTTGTTTGGTTTGGGTTGGATCATTTTTTATATATGCACCCCTTGTTTTTGAGCCCAACACAATTTGAACTACCTCCCTTTGTCTATGAAATTGCTATGACACCCCCCGACTTGTTCATTTTTCTTTTTTCTTTTTATTTTTTTATGTCATTTTCAATTTATTTTATTTTTAATTATTCAATCCATTTTAAAAATACTTAAAAATAATTTATATTTACTTTAATGTCTTGAGTATTTTATGACATTTTTTATTTTTATTTTCCATTTATTTTTCTATTTTATTTGAATTATTTTTGTGAAGGTGTTTACCAAACTACTCTTGGATTAGGGTTTGCATTTTGATGCTCTTGTGAAAGCTTTCTTGAGGCAAATTTTCACCACTTTTTGACACATGAGTAAGCTATGTTTGGATGCTGGTTTGGTGCTTTGATGATCAATTTTTGGTTGATTTTTATTTGATTTTATTTGGCCCTCGAAGTATGCTCGACTAATTGAGTACTTGATTTTGTTTGATCCATTTAATGATGTTTTCTTGCAATTATTGTTCTAATGATTTGAAATTTAATTCTTAACATGCATGAAATGATTTTGAACATTTATTTGGATTTTTTTTGCTCTTGTTGCTATTTTTGGATGAAGCATCAAAATGTGCTTGTTTTAACTAAGAGTTTGTGCATGTCTTGCCATGATCTTTTGAACTTAATTCTTGATTGATTTAATGAGTGTTTGATGATATTTATTTGTTTCCCTCAACATATCTTAGGTTCTGGTTTTCATGATTAGAGGTCCATTGTATGCCCATTGCATTTCATTTTCCTTACATGATCTTATACTTCTTACATGAACAACTTGAGTTTGCGGTTGCTTGACTTTGGTTCTTCAACTTGTGTTTGCCGCCTCTTGACCTAGATTGTGGATTGCAATGTGAACATGATACATACCATTTTAGTTTATTTCTAATCGTGATGGATTGATGCTTGTTTATGTATGCTTTTGTTTGAGTGCCTCTTATCTTGGATTGACTTTGTTGTATGTGTTTGTTCTTGAGGCATGTTTTGAGTTCAAGCTTTAAGGTTTCCCTTGTGTGTTCATAGATGAATCTTTGAATTGATGACCATGTTACTATTGCTTCCCACACTTAATCCCATGTCTTAATATCATGTCTTTCCCTTCAGGTTATATTGTGTATGTTTGTTTTTGTGTAACATGTGCTTTGATTGTGAATGGAATGCATGATTTGGTTCTTTGTGTTTCTTCCTTGACCATTGACATGGTTGGATATGTTGTGATGTTTCTACTGCCTCATCTTGTTTCTCATCTCATTTGACCTCATTTTAATTTGCTTTGTGTTTACCATTGCTTCTTGTGGGATGTTTGAGTCATTTGATTGTGTTTGGGCACTTTGTTTTGACATTGTGTTTTGGTCTTGTGACATGGTTTGACATGTGATTGCTCCTTTGTTATTTTGACATGATGTAAGTATTTACTTTATATGATATTGAGATGTGTGTGATGCTTTTATGTCATTGAACTTCCATGATTGTTTTTCTTGACTGTATCTTCCTTTTTCTTCTGCTTTCTTCTTCATCTTCTATCTCTTTGAAACTTGTTTAAGTTTCATTCTTGTTTTCATTTGTAATTGAATTGGATAGTGTTTACTTGTGCTTGCTCACATGATCCTTAGGATTCCTAGTCCCACTTAATTTCTGATTAAGGTGGGAGTAGGAGAGACATTAGGCTTTCAATCCTTTGCATGATAACAATTAGGATAGTCCCTTCTTGACCTCAAAGTTAGGTCCATCATTTGTATGATAACATTAGGTAGACTTCCTTTAACCTTAGGATCATTATGTATGATAACATTTGGGTTTTTAGTTCCCTTTAGTATTTTTCTTTGGGTCGTCTCTTCTCATCTCAAACAAATCTAAGACACTTAATAAAAATGATGAACATTGTGTACCACGAGCCTTAAGCATATGGGAAATGATGATTGGGGGGTTTCTCCTCACTTGTATAGAGTGTTTAGTGTATTCCCCTTAGGCGATATGCGACACATTCGCTCCTATATCACAGTCTTTAGTACAACGTGAATCTCAAACAAATTCAATTCACTTCTCTAAAACTCTTAAACCAAATTCAAATCTTTTTATCCTTTGGGATTTGTTTCAAAATCATTTTCAAAAAAGAGTATGTTACTTTTTCGTTCTACCGCAAACAGGCATCGACCCAAACTGCTGGAATGGGGACTTAACTTCGCTCATAAAAAACACTTAACCAACTTATGGTTTTGTTTTCTGAACTACGTTTGATTTGATTTTTCATACCAAATGAGGATACCCAGGGACAAGACAGTGATGTCTTGGCGAGCAACCTTCCCCCATCACCCGTAGTTTTCCGAACTACATTGACTCTGAATTTCCCATTGCACGAGGGAATACGTAGGCATAGGGAAGTGATTTTCTATCGAGTCTCCTTTCTTCTTTCCCCTCTCCCGTTTATGTTTAGCAATAGCTTTTAGATAACACACCCATTGATTAGGCAACAAGCGTGGATCCCGTTGAGTACAACGGAAGTGAGGCGTGCTCATACCTTCCCCTTGCGTAACCGACTCCCGAACCCAAGATTTGGTTCAATGACCTTGTCTTTTCCCGTTCTTCAGGTTTTCTTTAATCATTTCCCTTCCTTTTCTTTGGGATAAATAATGTTCGGTGGTGAAATTCTAGTATCAGATATTAGATGTAGAAGGTGATGCTCACGAAACAAATATCTGTATAATAAGAACAAAGATAAACAAATAACAATTGTAAAGAGACACAACAATTGTTAACCCAAATTGGTGAAACCACACCTACATCTGGGGGCTACCAAGCCAGGGAAATTCACTAACAGTAGAATTAATTTAGAGCTAAACTCCTAGTTTAAAACTCCTCACTTAATCTCTACCTATGAAACTTCTGCATAGAACACACCTAGACAAGAGACACCTCTCGCTCCCCATCAATCAGAGCAGTGATAACAGTCAATAAAATAAGAAGACTTTAGAAGAAACTCTTCAAAGTCATAACTTGATCTTGCTTAAAAGCTTCAATCAAGTACAATAAACTCTTGTTTACAAGCTTTGAGTGAACAATTTACAATTAACAACCTAGTCCAATTCACACATTAAACAATGAGTGAATGACTCACAAAACTAACACACACGAAGCTTAAGATGCACACACTTTTAATACTTGCTTCTGTGATCTCCAAGCTAGGGTTTATGCTTCTTTAAATAGTAATGTAGAATGGGCTTGGGCTGTGGCAAAAGTAACAGCAGGATTTGAGAAGATTTCAATCTTCATCAGTAGCAACAATAAAGCATATTTGATTTGATCAATCAGATCTAATCAAATAATTCTTCCAATCTTCAATCAATCTTCTAAGAATAACTCCAAATCAAATAAAATATGATCCACAAAAGTGTATCAGAAATGCTATTAGAACATCACTAAAAACACACAGATTCTACACCGAAACAGTGCAGAAAACTTAGACAGACAAACATATTCATACAAAATGTTTTGTCCATGAGTGTCAAAACATCTTGTTTGACATCATGAGATAAGACCTGTTAAAAAGTACAAAGCAACCTGCTGATCCTGACAGACATATGTTATGACATCCTGTAGGACATCTTGTGATTACACCTAGTTTTACCAAAATGCATGCCAATCAAGAACTAACAAACTCCCTCTTTGGAAAATTTTGGCTAAAAAAAATCACAAGAAAAATAACCAGTAGAGAGCACAACACAACAGAAGAACTACTCAGTAAGGAGAGTAAATGAAAAATAAGATCCCCCTCAACTTAAGCAACAAACACCACAACAGCCCAAGCACAACAACCCAAGCAACTACACAAAGCAACCCATACTTTCAACAACAACCTGTAATGCACAATAGAACTTCCCAAGCACATAGGCAACCAAACAACCAAAGCACCATCATATAGCAACATGTAGAACCAAAAACAAATCTACACACAACTTCGCAACAACCCAAACTTAAGCAGCAGCAGACACCATCATTAAACCATCTACACACCTGTCATAACTATATACCAAATTGTATAAGCAAATCAATCTTCTCCCCCTTTTTAGCCAAAATTTTTAGAACAAAGAGCTAAGATATATGGCATAGATCATAAAGTTAGAAACAATCAAGTTAAGGGCATGGAGACCCCAATAAAATTACAACCCAAAGGCACATGAAGTGCACCAAATCCAGTTCATTCTGCAAAGGCAGACAAAACACACAAAAGAAACCATAGAAGCAACCCAATACAGAAGTAGACATCTTAAAATTCATAAGTAGAACTAGAACCAACAATCGCTTCAACATTAGTTGGGACATCTTCACTATCATCCTCAAAATCCTTACCAGACCCAGCCTCATCATCTTCTTCACTAGCATCATCAGAGCTAGGGAATGGATCTATGCGAGAAATTGGGGTGGAAATACCATGCATATTACGACCTTTTTGGAGAATTTTAGTGCAAGTTCCCTAATGGATCTATCAACATAGGTAGAGCCTTCCTTGTTCTTCATTCTAGCAATATTGTCAGTAGAGGAATCAGAAGTTTTACCTTTGGAAGGTTGTTGAGACCTGGTTGCAGTACGAGGAATGGTCTTGAGAGCTTCATTTGTATGACCAGGAATAGGTGTCACATCAAGAGCATCACGTCGGGGAGACATCTTGATGTTGAGTGAGGAAAGGTTTAGAAGATGATGGATACAAGTAGCAAAGTTCAGAGTGTGAGAGGTACTCTGAGAAGTAGATAAGGTGTGGTATTTGGAGGGAAGATTTTGAGTGGGATAGCGAGCTTTAGTATACAAGGGCGTGTTATGCATTAAAGAGGGATGTTGAAACATCTCTATTTTAGAAAAACATCTTTTACATGCAAAGATCCCTCATAGCAGTAATTGCTATAGATCCTCATAAATACAAATTCCTAACTTTCCTCTCAAAATCTCAAACTGATTACCATCCAGGGCTTTGGTAAAAATATCAGCCAGTTAATTTGCTGTAGTGACATGCTCAAGAGTAACGATTTTACTTTCAACAAGCTCCCTAATAAAATGGTGTCTAATATCAATATGCTTGGTTCTTCTATGTTGAATAGGATTCTTGGAGATATTAATAGCACTCAGATTATCACCGTATAATGTCATGACATCTTGTGTGACATTATATTCTGTAAGCATCTGCTTCATCCATACAAGTTGAGAACAACTACTCCCAGCAGCTATGTATTCTGCTTCTGTAGTAGCCACGGATACAAAGCTCTGTTTCTTACTAAACCACGAGATGAGGTTGTTTCCCAAAGAGAAGCAGCCTCCAGATGTACTCTTTTTGTCATCAGCACTTTCAGCCCAATCAATATCACAATATCCAGACAACACACACCTAGATTCATGAGTATATGGCATCCCATACTTTCTTTGAGATAGAACTATGGATTTTTCCATCTGTATGACTTGTATTTCAAGAAGGTTAGTTAATTCCCCAACAAGGCTTGTTTCAAACTTAGATTGCATTTGCTGTACACAATGTTGAAACATCTTATCTGACATCCTAGTTTGTTTTCCTATTTGGCCTTCAACATAGATTTCTCCTTTCTTAATCCTTAGATTAGAGATACATCTGACAACATTTATAGATATGATCTTCTCCATTCCTTATAAATGCTCAAGTTTATGGTCCCACATTCTTACTTCATCCTTTTTGGCAAGAGTATACTTAGAATCTTGAGCAGCCCATTGGTAACAATTGTCCTTGGATTTGACTCATATCATGATCACCTCTCCCTTTTCATTAGTAAATAAACACTCAAGTTTAGTGAAGTTAACACTTAGACCTTGATCACATAGTTGACTAATGCTAATCAGATTGGCAGTTAATCCTTTGACTAACAGCACATTGTCAAGATCTGGTGTTCCTGAGCAGTTTAGTTTTCCAACTCCCTTAATTTCACCTTTGGCCCCATCTCCAAAGGTTACATAGCTGGTTGAGTGAGGTTTGATGTCAACTAACATATTTTTAATACCAGTCATGTGTCTTGGGCATCCACTGTCAAAGTACCAATCTTCCTTAGTAGAAACATTTAGGGACATATGAGCTATGAGGAAAGTAGTATCAGTTTTAGGAACCCATTGCTTCTTGGAGAGAATACTGTTAGGTCTTGTCTGAGTGGTAGAGGTTGGATATCCATGCAGTTTGAAACAGAAGGACTTTATGTGCCCAAAGCGACCACAGTAATGACATCTCCATCTTTGGAATTTTCTTGGTTGACTGGTTTGTTTTCTGTCATGATGTTGAGACATCTGCTAGAACACCTTCTGCCTTGATTTAGAAGGTTTATGGTGAGAGGCAGAGTTATTGTCTTCATTGAACCCTAACCTTGTCTTGTCTTCAGACCTTTTGCCATATTGAAGGATCTCTTCTAAGGTTTTGATACCACTATTCATCATTCTAACAGACTTTCCCAGATGGTCAAGTTAAGAAGTTAGTTGAGCAACTTTATCATTCAAACCCTTGATAATTGTCAGATGTTCCTCCTTTTCAGTCTTTAGCTTGATGATGTGTTTCTTCTGTTTTTCACCTTGCTGGCAAACTTCTTCACTTCTGAGGCACAATTATTTGTAGGAAGCTGCCAGTTCTTCAAAAGTTAAGTTGTCTTCATTGGAATCTTCATCAGAATAGTATCTTCCAGCTAAGGCAGTTATATGCTTGGCAGATTCTTTTTTAATATCACTGTCAGAGTCTTCATTAGTCTATGAAACAGCTAGACCTTTTTGTTTCTTGAGATAGGTTGGGCATTCAGATCTGATGTGACCAAAGCCTTCACACCCACGACATTTTATCCCTTTGTTGTTAATAGGTTTTTCTTCAGTTCTAGTTCTTCTTCCTGCATCATTTGACTCACTAATGTCAAGTGAGATGTTCTTGCCATTTGGTCTAGTATCCAGTCTTCTCATTACCTTGTTGAATTGTCTTCCCAGCATAACTATGGCATTTGAGAGATTTATATCCTCATCAGATTCATCCTCTCTTCTTTTATTATTTGATACAAAGGCTATGCTCTTTTTCTTGTCAGCTTTGTCACCTATTCCTACTTCAAAGGTTAGCAAAGAGCCAATGAGTTCATCAACTCTCATCTTACAGATGTCTTGAGCTTCCTCTTTGGCAGTTACTTTCATGTCAAATCTCTTGGGGAGAGATCTGAGAATTTTTCTTACCAGCTTTTCTTCAGACATTTTTTCACCAAGAGCACTTGAAGCATTGGCAATCTCAAGAATATTCATATGAAAGTCATGTATACTTTCATCATCTTTCATTCTCAGGCTTTCAAACTTAGTTGTAAGGAGTTGAAGTCTAGACATTTTTACCTTAGATGTGCCTTCATGAGTAGTCTTTAGAATCTCCCATGCTTCCTTAGCAATTTCACAGTTGTTCACCAACCAGAATATGTTCCTAGCAATTCCATTGAACAAGGCATTCAAGGCCTTGGAGTTTCCTAGAGCTAGGTCATCTTCTTCCTTTGTCCATTCTTCCTCAGGCTTTAATTCAGTTGTAGCCTTTCCATCTGTATCAATGATCACAAGATGTTCCCATCCCTTTATGACAGCTTTCCATGCCTTGATGTCCAGAGATTTTAAGAAATCCACCATCCTAGGTTTCCAATAGTCATAATTATTCCCATCCTAAATAGGTGGTCTGTTCACAAATCCTCATTCTTTGTCCATGGTACCAGAAAGTATCGTCCCTAGATCTCACCAAGAACAAGAGCAGGATGCCCGCTCTGATACCAATTGAAATTCTGGTATCAGATATTAGATGTCAAAGGTGATGTTCATGACACAAATATCTGTATAATAAGAACAAAGATAAACAAATAACAATTGCCAATAGACACAGCAATTGTCAACCCAGTTCGGTGAAACCACACCTACGTCTGGGGGCTACCAAGCCAGGGAGGAAATTCACTAAAAGTAGAATTAACTCAAAGCTAAACTCCCAGTTTATAACTCCTCACTTAATCTCTACCTATGCAACTTCTTCCTAGAACACGCCTAGACAAGAGACACCTCTCACTCCCTTTCAATCACAACAGTGATAACAATCAATAAAATAAGAAGACTTTAGAAGACACTCTTCAAAGTCACAACTTGATCTTGCTTAAAAGCTTCAATCAAGTACAATACACTCTTACTTACAAGCTTCGAGTGAACAATTTACAATTAACAACCTAGTCCAATTCACACATTAAACAATGACTGAATGGCTCACAAAACTAACACACACGAAGCTTAAGATGCACACACTTTTAATCCTTGCTTCTCTGATCTCCAAGCTAGGGTTTATGCTTCTTTAAATAGTAATGCAGAATGGGCTTGGGCTGTGGCAAAAGTAATAGAAGGATTTGAGAAGATTTCAATCTTCATCAGTAGCAACAATAAAGCATATTTGATTTGATCAATTAGATCTAATCAAATCATTCTTCCAATCTTCAATCAATCTTCTGAGAATAACTCCAAATCAAATAAAATATGATCCACAATAAGTGTATTAGAAATGCTTTTAGAACACCACTAAAAACATACAGATTCTACACCGGAACAATGCAGAAAACTTAGACAGACAAACATATTCATACAAAATGTTTTATCCATGAGTGTCAAAACATCTTGTTTGACATCATGAGATAAGACCTGTTAAAAAGTCCAAAGCAACCTGCTGATCCTGACAGGCAAATGTTACGACATCCTGTATGACATCTTGTGATTACACCTAGTTTTACCAAAATGCATGCCAATCAAGAACTAACAGGTGGCGACTCTTCTGTTTGTTTCCGCCGGTTTTTTCACAGTTGCGACACACACATCCCATTGAATTATCAAGAACCGTTAGGTACATGATCAAAGGTCTCCCTGCTACTAAAGGCATTAGTATCGGAGGTTCCTGCAAATACTCTTTATTTTCTCAAAAGCTTTCTGGAAATTTTCATTCCACCTGACCGCTTGATCTTTTTTTTTAACATTTTGAAAATAGGCTCACAAGTGGTTGTAAGATGAGAGATGAACCTTGCAATGTAGTTCAATCTCCCTAAGAAACCACAAACCTCTTTTTCCGTGCTCAGATCAGGCATTTCTTGAATAACTTTGATTTTTGCAGGGTATACCTCAATACCCCTCTCACTAAAAATGAATCCTAGCAGCTTTCTAGATCTCACCCCGAAGGTGCACTTATTAGGATTCAACCTCAACTTGAATTTCCTCAATCTTTCAAACAACTTCAGAAGATTAACCAAATGTCCCTCCTCTGTCTGTGACTTCGCAATCATGTCATCAACATAGACTTCAATCTCTTGATGAATCATATCATGAAAGAGAGTCACTATCGCCCGCTGATAGGTTTCCCCAACATTTTTCAATCTAAAGGGCATCACCTTATAGAAAAAAGTCCCCCATGGTGTAATGAAAGTAGTTTTCTCCATGTCCTCTGGGGCCATTTTGATTTGGTTATACCTAGAGAAGCCATCCATGAAGGAAAACATAGAATATTGAGCAGTGTTATCAACCAACACGTCAATGTGGGGAAGAGAAAAATCATCTTTAGGGCTTGCTCTGTTTAGATCTCTATAATCAACACACATCCTGACCTTTGCATCTTTTTTAGGTACAAGAACAATGTTCGCAACCCACAAAGGATATTCTGTGACAGCAAGAGACCCAATGTCCAACTTCTTTTGAAACTTTTCCTTAATCTTGACTGCCATGTCAGGCCTCGTCCTTCACAACTTCTGTTTCACTGGTGGACATTCTTCTTTGAGAGGCAATGGGTGCACCACAATATCTATATCCAGCCTAGGCATGTCTTTGTAAGACCAAGCGAAGATATCCATATACTCACGGAGCATTTCAACCAATCTTCTCTTAATACTGTCTTCCAAAGCAGCCTCAATTCTGACCTCTCTCTTATCATCCTCGGTACCTAAATTGATGACTTCAATATCCTCCTGATGAGGTGGAATGACCCTTTCCTATTGCTTTAGAGGTCTTGCTAGTTCCTCAGGTAGTTCACAATCTTCATTAGTCTCCTCTTTAGCTTGATAAATGGGGTTATCAAAGTCATATTGAGCCATAGCTGAATTAGAATCGATGGTATCTGAGGTAAAATACTTGCATGATTGATGTTTTATGTTTATTATGAAATGCAACAAACAACACAAGCACATTGTCATTTTTCTATTAATAAAAGGTAAAAACAAAAAAAAGGAAAAACAGGGATCAAAATATTTGAATGTGAAAAATGTCCTTTATTTATGATGATAGTACAAATAAACAAAGAGGCCCTACAAATGGGTCACTACGTCTTAGGCAGAACGTAGGACTGAACATAATAAAAAACAATGAGAATTACTCTTCATGGGTGATCTGAATGACATCCTTAGTAGTCCAATTGCATAAGCTCTGGTCTGGGACACAAGGACGAAACCAAGCATCCATGTCGCAATCATTATCCCCTTTGTCATCCTCAATAGCATGAATCCTATCAAAATTAACTCCACCGCTGGTGAATCTGACAAGTCCCTTATACTTTGTAGGGTCTTGTGATGAGCTGGAGGGCTTGTACCCTAGACCAAATTTGTCTTGCTTGACAGCTGTTGTACCCCAAAATTTGACCAACCGTTTCTTGTACTTGGCTTATGTTTCTTTGCATTTTCACATTTCTGCATATCATAGCATTTGTTCTTGAGGCAGGGGATCAAGGTTTTTCTGTGGCTCAGGTCTCTTTTTAGTGCAAGAGACTGAACAACGAGCATCAGAAGATCCGATATTTATTTTGCCCGACGATCGAGCGGTCGATTTTTATTTTTACTTTGCAAAATAATTTGTAGCTCAGGAGGCAACATTCAAGCTATCTTAGGCATTCTCACAGTTTTGATATTCGAAAGCACGTGTCAAAGGTCGGACAGAACTTAGAACGAAAGAAACTGACTAATGAGCAAGTTTCCCTTCAAAAGGCGCCAAAATTTAAATTTTCAAGGTGGTTAACCGATTAACCAAAGCAAGATCGGGGCAAATTTGAATTTTTAAAGGTGTTAATTGATTAACCCAAATGGTTAACCGATTAATCAAGGTAAGTTTTGCCTCTACACGTGAGTTTTCAATAGAGGTCACTTTTTGGGGTCCATTTTGATCACTTGAGAAGTTGATTTCACACCAAAGGAAGGATCTAGAACCACTTCAAATTTTGATTAGTTTTCAAATTAATTCAAATTCCCTCCAATTTCCCAAACCTAATCCCATTCCAATTTTCATAACCACACTCCAAACCACCATTCCACTCCTAACCTATAGCATATTTAAATGAATTTGCTCCAAACCTCAAGGGAGAATCCTCATAATCTCATTTCATTTTCAGAATTCACTCTCAATTTTGAATTTTGCTTTCAACTTTTCCATCCCCTAAACTCCATTAGAGCTCTCACCTTGAATTATTTGATTCTCCATTGGAATCATTGAATTCTATAGCTAAACCTTCATCCTTCATCCTTATCATCTCCAATCCTCCATTCAATTTTCGTGCTAGTTTGGATATGATCTTGGAAGCTGGTTTGGAAGAGCTTATTTGGATTATTCTTGCTTGATTTTGGTGGATCTTCATTTCTACTACAAGTAATCACTTGGATCTTGAAGGATTTCCGGATTTCTTGCTTGGATCTGCTCAATTGGAGTTGAATCAACAATTACCAAAGCAATTCTCCGCTTTGTAGGTTGGAAGTCTAGATTCGTTGCTATTTTAAGCTTATTTGCACAATCATCATAGGGATCTTCATTTTTGATTGACTTTTGGTTGATTCGATCCATGTGATTTGAGATCTTGTTGTTTTAATGTGTTTACATGTTGATTGGATCATTGTTTTCTGGTTTAAATTCGTGCATAATTGATTATATAATCATCTGGATTATTGGAGAAGTGATTAATTGCTGAAAAGTGCTTTTGAGCTGCTGTTTTCTTCCTCTGGTACAGTGTTAATCGGTTAACCTGTTGCAGTGCAAACTAGTTAATCGATTAATTAATACGAATTTTCAAATTTTCAAACATTTTTAACTGGTTAATCGGTTAACCATATGTGTTAACCGATTAACACTGAACCAGAATGTCATGTTTGCTGTTTTTGAGCTTGTTTTGGGTATCATTTCACTTTGAATCTTCATGGATCAGTATGATGCATTTGAGTGGGTTGTTTTATATATGTGTTGTTGTTCTTGATTGTTTAATCTTGATTATTCGACACGCGTGGTTCGATTTCCATTTGAATTCATACTTTTGTAGATGTGGTTCAAGTGATGTTCATTTGTTTGAGTTCTTTTGCTTGCATTCCTCTATTGTTTTGCATCTATTTGTTTGTGTTCAAGAGGTTGAGATGTGCTTGTGGTGGTTGCTGCCCCACACTTTTTCCTCCCTTTTTTCTTTGTGTTGCATTTCATGTTTGCATCCCTTTATTCCTTTTCATTTGTGATTGATTTATCTTGTTCCTTCTTGGTCTTTTGCCATGATCCCTTAGGATTCCTAGTCCCTCCGTTTAGGATGGGAGTAGGAGAGACATTAGGTGTTCAATCCAAGCATGCTAGTATTAGGGTAGATTTTCCCCTTTCAATCCCAATCTTAGGAGCACATTGCATGATAACATTAGGGTTGAGTTAGTTCCCCCTTATTTGTGTCTTCTCTTCATATCTCAAAACTTCTTCATGACACCTAATAAAAGATAATAAGTGTTATACTCTACGAGCCTTAAGTACTTGAGAAATGATAGTTGGGGGGCCTCATCTCAATTGTCTAGAGTGTTTAGCGTATGCCCTTTGGGCGATATCGGACGCATTCGGTCTCATGTCATAGTCTTTAGTGCAACATGAGTTACAAACTTAACTCAATTCACTTCTTCATAAAAGACTCAAAAACAAACATCAAACCTTTTTATCCTTCAGGATTAATTGAAAACCATTTTCATAAAAGAGTGTTGTTAACTCTTGGTTCTACCGCAAACACGTAACGCCTAAGTCTCCAATGGTCGAGCACCAATACACCTAACTGCTAGAACTAAGGTTTAACCCTACTCGGGTAAAATATTTGAACTAATCTGTGGTCGTGTCAGCCTGAACTACGTTTCCTCTGATTTCTCATACTATATGAGGATACGTAGGCACAAGACGACGATGTCTTGGCGAGCAACCTTCCCCACCTTCACCCGTAGTTTTTCGAACTACGTTGACTCTGACTTTCCCATTGCACAAGGGAATACATAGGCATAGAGCGGCGATGCTCTATCGAGTATCTTTTGTTTTCTTTTTTCCCTGTGAGCCAGCCTTATAGTTTAACACCCTTTTAGATAGATAACAAGCGTGGATCCCGTCAAGTACGATAGACGTGAGGGGTGCTCATACCTTCCCCTTGCGTAACCGACTCCCGAACCCGAGATATGGTTGGGATGACCTGTCTTTTCCCTTTTCATAGGTTTTTTCTGATCGTTTCCTTTCCCTCTCTTTGGGATAAATAACAAACGGTGGCGACTCTTTTGTCTTTGCCAGCTCCTCTTCGCAGCGATGCGACAGCTGGCGACTCTGCTGGGGATTTTTCCCATCCCATATGCAAGTCAGTCCTAACGCTTGTGTGTTTATCTTTGGGTGTGTATATGTGTTGCATTTGTACAGTATTGCACTTGCATTTTACTTTCCAGCATTATTATATGTCATTATTGTTGTGCTGTTGGGTGGGAATGTTCCACTGAGAGATAAGCCAAAACCCATGCTTGAGTGTATACATAGCATTAGAGCGGAAAGTAGTGATGGACCTGTATGTTTTAGCATGCATTAGTCCCCACGAAATTCGCATTCAGACGAGGTTTTCTTTAAAGGCATCCTATCCTATACATTAGTCGGGAGGGGGTGTTGGATCTAGAAACTGTCGACTCTAGAGATCGATCATTTGGGAGTCATCTAAGTGAGGCTTATTTGTTTGACTATGTTGCCAAACCAGAAATGGTGAACGTATCATCGTTCCTCGAAAGTTTGTGACGCTGACGACCGCATATGATGCTAAACCTTATCAAATTAGGTCAATACCTGTGAGAGGGATTGGGCTTTGCAGGAAACCTTGACTTCTAACCAACTCGATATTTTGGTTTTCTTATCAGTGGGAACTTATCATCCTAGTATTCTGGTATTCTCTTTAGAGCGGACTTTTGAGCTCGTCTAGTCAGCAGTACAACATTTATTCAGAGCTTTGTGGAAGCTTTGATCCTTTGTTTATTGCATTAGCATCTTGCATTGCATTGCATTTGCATCTCATTTTTGCATGTCCATCCTCATCCGGAATAGAGAGCTTACCCGTCTTTTGTCCAACCCGTTTGTAGTTGATTTTCGACACTCGTATTGGACTTGAATTAGCCTTTGGAAGGATTATGAACTCAGGAGAGCAGAATTTGGTTGTTACAAGGGCAGAGCTTGAAGTGATGAAGAATCAACTAGATCAACTCATGAAGGGCATGACAACTATGACCAGAAGAGAGGCCAATATTCAGAGGACTCCAGTGAACAATGTTGCTCAAGCTCAGCCTCTGCAGATTCCTGTTGAAGAGCATACTGTTTCCAGAGATAGAGATTCATCTTCTCTTCATGACACGGACTATCAGAATTTCACTTTCCCTGTGCCGGATTCCCAAGGGGTTGTTCCAAAGTTTAATCCAAAGAACTCACGGACTGTTGAGTTTATGAGAAGATATCGTCTGTTGGAGGAAAAGCTTGATACCCTGATGGGTCAAGATACTCTTAATTTGATTGCTTCAAGCATGTGTTTGGTGCCCGGTCTTGTGATGCCGCCGAAGTTTAAAATGCCAAATTTTGAGAAGTACCAAGGGAATAGTTGACCGAAGCAGCATTTGTTGATGTTCTACAGAAGAATGACCTCACATGTCCATAATGACAAGCTTATGATTCACTGTTTTCAGGACAGTCTGAGTGGGGCATCATTGAGTTGGTACATGCAGTTGGAGAGTGGTTGCATCCAATCGTGGTCAGATCTAGCAAATGGCTTTGTGAAGCAGTACAACTAGAATCTCAACATGGCTCCCAGTCGCATACAGTTGCAAGAATGATCTCAGACGAACAATGAATCCTTCAGAGGATATGTGCAGAGATGGAGAGAATTCGCAGCTCGCGTTCAACCACCACTTCTGGACAAAGAATTAGTTGGCATGTTCATGGATACTTTGTAAGGCCATTACTTTGATAAGATGATCGATAGTGGAGCATCAAACTTTTCTGACTTGATGATAATGGGGGAACGCATTAAGAGCGAAATCAAGAGTGGGAGAATTCGAGACACCTCAGATATCTCAGTTTATGAAAGTGAATCAGTTGTCAGTTCTCAAGAAGAATGGGAAAAAGAAAGTAATGCCATCCCGGAATCTCCAGTACCTCATATTTAGTTTTCAGACGTTTCGAGTGTTAAGAGTCAGCAACCTGTTGGGTCTGAGTATCAAATATTTATTCCCCTCTAAAGTCAACGACCATACCGTCATCAACCGCGTCAGCACGCCCGATGAAGACCAAGGAAGCCAGAGAGGAATTTCACTCAGTTGTCGATGTCGTACAGTCAGCTGTTGCCGAACTTTATCAGAGGTGGATTGATAGTGCCAACGAAGACTAATCCAGAGATTCCTCTGTATCCGCCAGGTTTCGATGTCAACGCCCGCAGTGAGTACCATGCTGGGGAGCAGAGGCATTCAACCGAAGACTGTAAGGTGCAGACTCTGCTGGATTCCAATATGTTCTCAATCACGCCTCAGGGTATCCAAATCAATGATCCTCCATCATCTAGCCATGTGAGCATATCAGTTCATGGTATGGAGGAGTTCATCGAGAGTAGATGTTCAGAGGAGTATCAGACTGACTTCGACGAGCAATTCTGAAGATGGCTAATTCAGTAGCGAATTAAGATCTGAAAGCTCGGTTCCCCAAAGCTGGCAATCTTTTTATCATGTCATTTCTCTGCATTTGTAGTTTCTTTTCTGTTTAAATGCAAAACTCATTTGTAAAACTTGTTGTTTTCAATTGATAATGATAATGAAATGAATATGCAGGTTTTTGATTAAATCCATTTGTGTTCACTCAATGCTTTTTATTGATGTCCAATTGTCGCTTGCGCGAAAATAAGGTGCCGGCACAACAGAAGAGTCGCCACCTTTCGTTATTTATCCCTCAGAGCGGGAAAGGAAACGATCGGAAAAACCTGACGAATAAGGGTAAGACAAGGTCATCGCAACCATTGTCTGGGTTCGGGAGTCGGTTACGCAAGGGGAAGGTGTTAGCACCCCTCACGCCCGTCGTACTCGACGGGATCCTCGCTTGTTTGTTTACTTGGACGGGTTGGTTATAATCTATCTACCTATCAAGGCCGGCTGAAAAAGAAAAGAAAAATGACTCGGCAAAGCGTCGCACTTTATGCCTACGTATTCCCGTCTGGAACGAGAAATCAGAGTCAACGTAGTTCGGCTAACTACGGGGGAAGATGGGGAAGGTTGCTCGCTAGGATATCGCCTCCTATGCCTACGTACTTTCATCTGGTATGAAAGATCAGAGCAAACGTAGTTCGGGAAACTACAGGTTATCTCCTAAAAGAAGTGTTTTTTTATTGTGTTTGCGATTTCAACCGCACTAGAGACTATGACCTGAGAGTGAATGCGTCGCATGTCACCGAAAGGGTACCATACTAAACATCCAGACTGTGGAAAAGAAACTCTCCCACAATCCTTTCTCAGATAGCTTAAGGCTCGTAACGTACGAAAGAAATCATTCATGATTACTGTATCTTGAACTGTTTCGAGATGAGAAGAGAACAGGCCCAATTAGGAGGGAGACTACCAAGTCCTACTGTTGTCATGCCATGGATTCATCCTATGGTTGAGGTTTGAACAGGGAACTCCTAGATGTTGTCATGCATAAGTTTCAACCTAAAAGTCTATCATCAAATCCTCATCAGAAGAAATGAGAGTCCTAAGGGATCATGTCAATGATACACCAAAACAGACAAAGCATCAGCTTTAACAGTAAAATGCATGCAATGCAAGTGAGGGAGGAAATGTGTGTGGGGCTTCAGCCTCCACAAGCCCGTCTCAACCTCAAGCCAGTCATGAAATAACAGTAATCATACTGAAAATAAACAACATGCTATCAAGCAATGACAGTAAACTGCAATCATACAGACAAGAGAAATGAAATGCTATCAAGCAAAATAACACATGGGCAAGGGAGCTGGGCTCTACCGAATACCCGCAAGCAAAGCCAAGCAATAACAATACAATCAGATGCACTCATGCTCTTAGATTGAACTTATTCTGAATGAGCTTAGTCTAATGCAATAGACAAGTCAGACAAAACACACAATACATCAAAGAAAACAGAAGAAAGCCTCAGCTCCTTCAGCAGCAACCCAGTCTTCAGACTTCAGAGATCACTTGCTTTCCAGGTACCAACTCTACAACATGAGTATCAACTCATCTTCTCCCTTTGAGCTTCAGCTCCTTTGATCAGCTCTACCTTCAGGCTTCACTATCTTCAGGGATCTTCAGGCATCAACTTGATCTTCACAGAGTCTTCAGACTTCACTAATCTTCAAGGAATCATCCTCTTCAAGGCCTCAGCTTCTATCTTCAATGGCTCAAATGCTCCAGCAAACAAGATTCAGTTAACAAGATGAGTGGGGGATGTTACAGTACTCACTGACTTCCAAAGGATGCCATTGAGGACTTAACATCAAAAGAAAGGCTCTCTCAAAGTTCTACCTTATAGGGCAAGGTCACTAATCCCTCCAAAGGAGAGAGGTGAATACCCTTAAGGGACTCTATGTCACAGAGAAGAAAGGAGGTGAACAAGACACTCCTTGTTTATTGAACAAAGTATTCTATCTGGGGCTCTGCCTATGCACCTATAAACCTATAAACAAAACAAACAAAAGCTATGCTAAACTCCTCTGCAAGGTCTTCAAAGCTTCCATGATGATCCACAAGGTCTTCAACTCAATCTTCAAAGCTCACACACTCAACAGAGAAGGAAAGAAAACACAACAATACAACTTATGCCTTTAAGCAACACACATACTATCCATACATTCAAAAATCAATGAAAAATACTAAAACACCTTGCAATATTATAGTAAAATTCTAGGGGATTCTATACATACTTACCCTTAACCCATATATTCCCCATACACTAATTTGTCCTAAAAACCCCAAAAATAAAATGTTGAAGTTCAAGTATACTACTTAAAACCCTAATTAGAGCACCTAAATGTCTAACAATCAAACTACATCAAATTTAATTTCTAAAATCAAGGGATAAATCCTACATGAAACTAGGGTTCAATATCTAATTACACAAGAAAGAATGAATTAAAAAACCTAAGGGAAGGTCCTAAAACAATTCTTGCAAGATAAGGTATCAACTAAAAGAAAGAAAATACACTATTTAAAAGAAAATATCACTAAAAATTCTACATTAAAAATAAAATTTCATTTTTATTTTTATATTTTTCTACACATTATGATCTAAACATAGAAAAAAGAATGAGTAAAAAACATTATTTACCAATTACTTATGGATTTTTAAAGGTGGCAAAAATATTAAGAGAATTAAAAAGAAATCAAAATAATATAAAAGGGAGGGGGGTGGAAATAGAAGGGTCAGATAGTTGTTTCAAATGGGCCAGCGCGCGTGGGGGGTGTGAATAGAAGAGATAGGCCCAGAGATTTTCATTAAACCAAACGCAGCGTTTGGCTGGCTCAGGCTTCCCTCCGTTTCTGCGTTTAAACTACAACCGTCCGATGGCGCCTTCAGTCAACGTTTACCAGCTTGATCCAACGGCATCCACGCGTCTTCAACCTTAAGACTGAAAACTAGGGTTTTACAATCCCATGGAAGCCATGCATGCACCTGCTTCGAGCTCTCTGTTCTCTCTCCACAAGCCATCATTCAACACGATGTCAACACCAAAATTACTCAGAATTCCTCCCTCTACAAGACTATAGCCATAGTATGCTTTGAAACTCAATGCATCCCTCAACCCGATCTTGACAAGTTCTTGATTCACTCAAAATACACTGCAACTCATCATCATAATCCTTGCTCCAATCTATACTGATCTATCCTACACGTTATGGTGATCATCCTGAGCCACAAAACTAAGTTCCTCATGCACTAGCCTATGAGTTTCGATTCCAAACAGTTCTAACACCCTGCTATGAGTCATCACCAATTGGCACGAAACTAGCCAGAAATGCTCCTCTATCATTCTACATCATGCCTATACTAACAACCTAATGTAAAACTACATAATTTAGGAGGATGGTGATGAAAAAAGAACCTGTCAAGAGGTTATGGTGGAGGTATGCAGAGCTCGATTCAGTGCTTGATCTTGCTCCCAAATGCTTCTTTAATGGTATACTCCCTTCTGTTTGCAACTTTCTTGGTGGAGATGGCTTGTAGAAATGAAACCGAATCTGGTGTGGATCTTGCAATTCTCAATTCAAACCTTTCAATCTTCCATTGATGATCCTCTGAATCCACTTGGGTACCCTCACTATGAACTGTGGATTATGGATGAATGAGAAGATTGAACAAACTTGGTGTAGAATGAACAAACCCTCTTTTGCTTGTGATTGAAGAAACTATGAAAACCTCACTCTTCTATCACTCTCCCTCCAACCTTGGCCAACCCTGAACTCATCATGATCCTCACAATATATAGCAATCCAAGGAACAATCTAGAATCATCTAGAAAGTGCTAGGAAAGTGTGGAACTTCTCATGTGATGATATTATGGAACATCTCATACTATGCATTATGACCTCTAACTTTGTGTTAAAATCTCCTTGCATGAGATATTGAGGTAATATGAATGAAATCAGCCCTTTACTTTTCCTTGTGCAAGCCTTTTCAAAGTTGCCTTCTTTTTCAAGTAACATTTTTCCAAAGGAACCTCATTTTTTAAGCTTTAAATCAAAATTCTACCTAAACCAATGTTCTCAAAATGGTGTTTCCAATCAAAATGATATATTGGATGACCTATTTTGGCTTTGTGGATCTCTCAAACCAATTTTCAAATTCAACTTTTCAAACTTATATGCCATTTTTAGTTCATTTTTGACCAATCATGCAAATCCATTCTATGAGCTTTTCCAACAATTTATGACCTTCTTTCTAGACTTAAAATCACATTTTGAACAACTTTCATGTTTTGAGTTTTTCCATTTGAGGCTTGGAAATAGGAGTTTTAGGCATTGGCTAAAATGACCTATAACTGACAAATGACCAAAATACCCCTGTCTTGTTCAAACCATAAGTTGAGTTCCACAAATCCTATCAAGGACTTCTACCACTCAAATTAAAGCTAAGAAGATGCCCTTCAACATTCATGTTGACCAAGAAATCATAGGAATCATCCTACTAGGGCAAAAGTTGTCTGCAAGTTGGGTGACTTTCAAGGACCCAGATTCACACACCTCTGCTGACCTGTAATTTGTCAAAACCATAACTTGAGCTCTGCAACTCCTATCAAGGACTTCCACCACTCAAATTAAATCTAAGAAGAAGCTCTACAACATTCATGTTGTGGGGAAGATGAGATATCAATCACATCTAGAGCTAAAACTGCCTGGAAGATAGGGATCAAATTAGGGTTTTTTCACTGACAATCCTCAGAAACCCTAACTCAAAACTTCTCAAACTCTTCAATCATGATGAGTTGGTCTAGGAATCATCTTTGTAACATCTCTATGCATCACTCCATGCTCTCATGTCCCTTGGGTTAGGTCTCAACCTTCTCCAAATCTTCAGCTGATCTAGGGTTGACCCAATCAAAACCCTAATTCTATCATTCATGGTTGAATCTTCTGAATTCTTGCCTAATGACCTCTATGGGCTTCATGATGGCTTTCAAGACATCTCATAGGCTTTCTCAAAGCTTCAAGTTCATTCTCAAAGTCTCAGAATCATCTGAGGAGCACCCACAACTCTCAAGCTATGAGACACACAACCTTGGTTTCAACCAATTCCTCTGAGGATCTCTTGAACTTTCTGATGAGGGTATCAACCTTCAAACACTTGATGGGTGAATAGATGTTGGTCAAATTTTGGGGTGCAACAGCTGCCCCTATTCAAACGGCTTGAACCTGACTGGGTGAGAAGCGAACGGCTCTCAACCAATCAAGGTGCGAGACGATTGAATACCGGTAAACCCGAAAATTTGCCAACTGCGCGAGCACACGGTACTCTTCGGGGAACCAATCTTTGAATATTGCAATGCTAGCTGCACGGCCGCTAGCTGGAGAGATACTGATCTGACATCGCCGCCAGTTATCCTCGTTAACTTCTTCTGATATTGCCTTCAGACAACCACATCACCCAACATCGCCGCTGGAAGACTAAACCACCTGACATTATCGTCAAACAAGATTCTGAGGAACGCCCAACATCGCCGCTGGAACACCAAATCATCTGACATCGCCGTCAAGAACAACCATAACTCGGGGAAACAAGCGCCCAACATCGCCGCCGGAGACCTAAACCTGAATCACCAAAATATCCAACATCGCCGCTGGAGAAAATACAACAATGAACAAAATACCCCGCATCGCCGCTGGAGAGAATACAACACTGAACAAAATACCCCGCCTCGCCGCTGGAGAAACACATCTGACAGAACACCCCGCATCGCCACTGGAGAACTAAATCTGTCAAAATACCCCGCATCGCCGCTGGAGAACTAAAGGATCTGCGTCACCTAACATCGCCGTCGGAAGAATGGATCACCTTGACACGCCCAACATCGCCGCTGGAAAACTGAATCTGACATCGCCGTCGGAAACAAACATCCTCTTAGAGACACTCGACATCGTCGTCGTACAAACATCATCTTTACTGGGGATTTAAAGAGTCTGGCCTCGCCGTCAAACAAACATAATTTGACCTCGCCGTCGAATCCAAACGTTCAACCTCGCCGTCGAACAAACATCCAACCTCGCCGCCGGACAAATAATGATCTGACCTCGCCGTCAAATCCAAACGTTCAACCTCGCCGTCGAACAAACATCCAACCTCGCCGCCGGACAAATAATGATCTGAACAACTCTGACCTGGGGTTCACCCCTGGTAAATGGAACAAAAGGTATACTTGCGTATTTGGAACCACTCCGCTGGGAATGAGAGACTTAACCAAGCACGCTCTGATCTGGGGGTCACCCTCAGAACCATAACGAACATCGGAATACTGCTGCACGCTGCCCGCCGTAGAACCTCAACATTAAAGATATATGAAACCCTGGCCCCTGGCCATTTCTAGCTTCAGCTAGAAAAAATCTTCAAGTATTTCTGAAGATAGATGAAACCCTTCCCGTCGGCCATTCCAGCTTCAGCTAGAAAGAACATCCTTGGCCTTCAAGGATGTAAACTTTGCCCGTTGGCAACTCTGCAGGAGGCATCTTCGACATCAGTCTAAAGAAATGGTCCTTGGCCTTCAAGGATACATGGATATGCCTTCAGGCAACTCCGCCTCTGCTATAGAGCATCCGAGACTTCAGTCAGGGGTATACTTCGGCCTTCAGTCCGAAAAATGAATCCTACGTCATTCATGACCTTGGGGATAACCTTGCCCTCAGGCACCTTCGCTTCAGCTTGGGAAATCTGTGACTTCAGTCAGAGAAATGGTATCTTGAGCCATTCATGACTCTTACGGGGATTCAAAGACTTTGCCTTCAGGCAAAACTCCGCTACAGCTGGAGAAACATCTTCGACTTCAGTCAGAAGAAACACTATCCACTTGATCGCAATCAATCATCACCTCAGGATAACTGACTTGGTCTTCAGGCCAACACGTATCACTTTGAATACAAAATCTTGGAACCTTGTCTTCAGCCACCCGTTGATTCATCAACAAGGACATCTGAGCTCACAGGAACCTTCTGATACCGCCTTCAGGCGTTTACGAAGTCAATCTTCAGATTAGACATTACTGTTGGAGCAGACATATCGCGCTACTAAGGACTTTAAGAATCATCTTGAACAAACAAATCCGTCGGGCACCTTCAAGAATCATCCTGAACTGATAACCTTTCTGGAGACTTCGTTCTGCTGGGCATTCCAGGAATCTTCCTGGGCAACTCTTGCTGGGGATGCTATTGGGGAGCTCAAGCATCATACTAAGCAAACAACTCGGGAAGCTGCACTGGGGTCTTAAGAATCATCTTAAGCAAACGACTCTGCTGAGGAATTCGAGGGTCGTCTTGAACTGAAGACTTCGCTGGGGATCTCAAAAATCATCTTGAGCGAGCGACTGTGGGGATTACACCGGAGTCATAAGAATCATCTTAAGAAAACGACCTCGTTGGAGAGAATATCAGGAATCGTCCTGAGCAACTGGTCTCTTGGTGGAACACCTGTAAGACAAGAATGATAGTACCCTGGATCATGCTTATGATGCGTATGCTTCTGCGCCATGCCCCACACGGTGGGAATGATATGCGTTTATGCTAAATGCTGTGCAATCATGCACAAGGCTATGCAATGTTATGCTATGCAGTGCTAGATGCTATGCAGTCATGCACGAGGATGCGATCCCGTCAGCAAAATAAATGCCGAGGGGGAATTCTCCTGTCAAGGAGACAAGAACTACTCAGGTAGAGGAATCATCCTGCTGAGGAGAACGTGGGCACGCCGATATCAATTGGACTCCGCCTGGGGAAATGATCTTCCGGTTGACTGCTGCAGGGCAAACAACTTCAGCTGACTGCTGCAGGGGACCGAAGCTCTACGAGAACCTGGACTTGCTGATATCAATCGCGAGAATGAACTGCGCGGCCGTCTCGGCTACTCTTCTGGGGATAACCACTCTGTGGGGAAACAACTTCATCTGCTCAACACTCCACTGGGGAAAAAACCAATCATGATCTGATCAACTTCCAAGGACTCGGCTCTCTTGGACATCTGCAAACTCGGCTGAGGAAGGAGAAGTCATTCTGCTTCGCTGGAGAGAGCGCGACCCTGGGGAGATACAACATCAGCTGCCCCACGCTCTGCTAGGGAACATCCACTCAAGGTCCCAACTGCTTCCAAGGATTCTGCTTTTCTGCGGACTCAGCCGGGGAGAGAAATCATTCTACTTCACTGGAGAGTACGACTCTGGTGCGGAATTTCAATTTCACCGGGGAAGAAAGAATCATCTGACCTCGGGGGAGAGTGCAACTCTGCAGGGGAATACAACGTCAGCTGTTCCAACACTCTACTGGGGAAGAGGGAACCATCCATCTTCAGGAGAGAACATGACTCTGGCAGGGAATCTCAATTCCGCTGGAGACTTTACTGGGAAACAAGGGCTTCGGCACCCGAACACTTCCATGGAATCTGCACTTGTGACCCGGTGCTGGGGAAGACATCGTTCTTCGGTGCTTGACTCAGCTGGTGAGGTGACGTTCCTTCAGGATGCGTCTGCTTGGGGAAGAGAATCCTCTCTGCCTGGTGGACATATCAATGCTCACTGCTCTGCGTTCAGACTCTGCGGAGGAGAGACTACTGAGCTCTGCTGGAGAAGGAGGACTCGTCCTGCTTCGGGGATGCGCACGACACATCTTACACCTGCAACCACACAAACAAACAGACAAGATACCCTCCTCAAAGGGGCCTATCCAGGTTATTATCTCGTGACAATATTCAATTAATTAATTATTTCAACAATCAATGGGCCTAGGCCCGCAAGTTTATGTATGCGCATTTTATAAAAAAACATCGGCGTTTTCATTCGCAAACAAAACAGATAAATGCTAAACAGACAAGCAGAATTGCTGAATAGTGTGCATTTTATTGATGATGAACCCCTGAATGGGCAAAAATGTTTTACAACAGAGGCAAACTCCTGGAATGAGGAAGCCGCACAAAAAAAGAAAACATAAATATACATCAGTATGTACAAATGTTGGCAATCGAGGCGTAGACGAACACCATGAGTTGATCCCTTTAAGACCCACTCGACTTTGATACTTCTCCGACGCTTCAGCTTTGGAAGAGATTAATTCAGATAAATGGCCCTCGGGTCCTCCAAACCACTAAACAATGAAAGTCCACACGCGGAACGCAGTCATTTGCTTATTCAAATCCCTAACTTTTGCGTGAACCGCCCTTTCGGGTTTTCAGTTCACCGGGATACCCTTTTTTGCCGAAGCCGCCCAGTGTAGGTTTTCGACTTCGCGGGTGTACATTTTTCAATATATCCCTAATTTTTGCCCGAACCTTTTATTCTGTTTTTGGTTCGCCGGGATGCCCCTTTTTTGCCTGGACTCTTTCTTTTTTGTCCAGCGGGTCTCTTTCAAGCAAAGTATTTTTTAACTGCGTCCGCGTTCACCGGGGATGCAAAATCTTCACCATCCATCGTGGATAACAACAAAGCTCCTCCTGAGAAGACCTTGCTGACGACATACGGCCCTTCGTAATTCAGAGTCCATTTGCCCCGGTGATCGGAGTGTGGCGGAAGAATTTTCTTCAGGACGAGATCACCCGTCTGAAAGCTTCTAGGACGCACCTTCTTATCGTAAGCTTTCTTCATTCGGCTTTGGTACAGGCGACTAAATGCAATCGATGCTAACCTCTTCTCGTCCATCAGGCTGAGTTGGTTCAAGCGATTCGTGACCCATTCTGCCTCGTCGAGTTTTACATCAACCAAAACTCGCAAAGAGGGAATCTCCACTTCTAACGGTAGGACAGCTTCCATACCGTACACCAAGGAGAAAGGAGTTGCCCCGGTCGACGTACGCACCGTCGTACGATAACCGTGCAAGGAAAACGGCAGCATCTCGTGCCAATCTTTATACGTCGCAACCATCTTCTGAACAATCTTCTTGATGTTCTTGTTGGCCGCTTCAACAGCGCCATTCATCTTCGGCCGGTAAGGAGATGAGTTGTGGTGTTCAATCTTGAAGCTCTGGCACAGCTCCTTCATCATCTTATTATTCAAATTCGAACCATTATCAGTAATGATCCGCTCGGGAATTCCATAGCGACAGATGATGTCCCTCTTTATGAACTTAGCCACCACCTGCTTGGTCACATTAGCGTACGAGGCTGCCTCCACCCATTTGGTGAAGTAGTCGATAGCTACCAGAATGAAACGATGACCATTGGACGCGGTGGGCTCGATCCTGCCTATCATGTCAATGCCCCACATGGAGAACGACCAAGGGGAGGACATGACATTCAAGGGGCACGGCGGCACATGAACTTTGTCAGCATAAATCTGGCATTTGTGACATTTCTTCGCGAATCTGAAGCAATCCGACTCCATAGTCAGCCAGTAATATCCTGCTCTCAGGATCTTTCTTGTCATGGCATGCCCGCCGGCGTGCGTACCAAATGTGCCCTCATGGACTTCTTCCATGAGCATAATTGCCTCTTTCTCATCTACACATCTGAGTAGCACGAGATCGTGGTTTCTCTTATACAGCACTCCATCAGGATTGAGATAAAAGTTTCCAGATAGCCTCCTTAAAGTCTTCTTATCCTGGGTTGACGCACCCGCAGGATACTCCTTAGTCATAAGGAAAGTCTGGATGTTGTGGAACCATGGCTTGTCGTCATTGGCATCTTCGATTGCAAAGACAAATGCTGGTCTATCAAGACGCGAAAGTACAATTCTTGGAGCCTCATTCCAATAATTGACTTTATACATTGAAGCCAACGTGGCTAAGGCATCAGCCATCTGATTTTCAGCCCTGGGTACATGATGAAGTTCCACTCGATCGAAGAACGGAAGCAGCCTCCTGGCGTAATTCATGTACGACACTAAATTCGCTTGACGAGTTTCCCATTCCCCTTTAATCTGATTGATTACAAGCGCTGAGTCACCATATATGTCTAGATTCTTGATTCTCAAATCAATTGCCTCTTCTAGACCCATAATACACGCTTCATACTCGGCTTCATTGTTGGTAACTGGAAACGTCAGTCTCGCAGTAAAAGGGATATGGGATCCGTGAGGAGTCGTGATGATAGCCCCGATACCACTTCCATAGGAATTAACTGCTCCGTCGAATATCAACTTCCACTGAGACTTCCTATCTGGCCCCTCATCGGGCAATGGCTCATCGCAGTCCTTTGCTTTGAGAAACACGATGTCCTCGTCAGGGAACTCGAACTTCATCGGCTGGTAGTCTTCGATTGGCTGTTCGGCAAGGTAATCAGACAATACGCTTCCCTTAATGGCTTTCTGAGAGACGTACTGAATATCATATTCGGTTAACACCATCTGCCATCTGGCAATCCTGCCCGAAAGAGCCTGCTTCTCGAAGACGTACTTGATCGGATCCATCTTCGAAATCAGCATAGTGGTGTGATTGAGCATATACTGTCGTAGACGTTTGGCGGTCCAAGCTAATGCACAACACGTCTTCTCCAGCATCGAGTATCGAGACTCACACTCAGTGAACTTTTTACTCAAATAATAAATGGCATGCTCCTTTCTGCCCGTCTCGTCGTGCTGACCGAGAACACACCCCATACTATTCTCCAGAACCGTCAAGTACATGATTAATGGTCGCCCAGCCACTGGGGGTATCAAGATTGGAGGTTCTTGAAGATACTGCTTTATTTTATCGAATGCCTTTTGGCAATCCTCATTCCAAGTAATCGCCTGATCTTTCTTTAAAAGCTTGAACATCGGTTCACAAGTGGCCGTGAGCTGAGAGATAAACCTTGCAATGTAGTTTATTCGGCCCAGGAAACCACGAACTTCTTTTTCCGTTTTCGGCGTTGGCATTTCTTGAATAGCTTTTATTTTCGCAGGATCAACTTCAATACCTCGTTCACTAACGATAAACCCCAATAACTTTCCGGACCGCACTCCAAAAGTGCATTTGTTAGGATTCAGCCTTAGCCTGAACTTCCTAAGCCTTTCAAACAGCTTCAACAGGTTGACCAGATGCTCTTCCTCCGTTTGGGACTTTGCAATCATGTCATCAACATAAACCTCGATCTCATGATGAATCATATCATGAAACAAAGTAACCATTGCTCGCTGGTAAGTGGCCCCTGCGTTCTTCAGACCGAAGGGCATCACCTTGTAGCAGAATGTGCCCTAGGGGGTGATGAACGTCGTTTTCTCCATGTCCTCCGGTGCCATCTTAATCTGATTGTAACCGGAGAAGCCATCCATGAACGAAAACACGGAAAACTGGGCTGTATTGTCGACCAACACATCGATATGAGGCAACGGGAAATCATCCTTAGGGCTCGCCCTATTCAAATCCCGATAATCGACGCACATGCGTACCTTACCGTCCTTCTTCGGTACAGGCACTATGTTAGCGACCCACGGAGGGTAAGTGGTAACGGCTAGAAATCCTGCGTCCAACTGCTTCTGGACCTCTTCTTTGATTTTTACAGCCATGTCTGGTCTCGTCCTCCTGAGCTTCTGCTTGACTGGAGGGCAATCTTCTCGCAACGGCAAGCGATGAACCACGATATCAGTGTCAAGTCCGGGCATATCCTCATATGACCAAGCAAAGACGTCACTATACTCTCGAAGCATCTCGACCAGTCTATGCTTGACATCACTCTGCAGCGCAGCCCCCACTCTGACATTTCTGACGAGCTCCTCAGAACCCAGATTTATGATCTCAATATCCTCTTCGTGAGGCAGAATAACCTTCTCCTCTTGTCTCAACAAGCGAGCCAATTCTTCCGGGAGGTCTTCGTCTTCATCAATCTCATCCTCGGCTTGATAGATCGGGCAATCAAAGTCGTAGTGAGCCGTAGAGGGTCCAGAGTCGATGTCATCTGTTACGTGGATCCTGCAATAACAAGGGTTAAGTTTAAAGCAGGAATATGCAGGTTAGCACGAACCTCGTTGCCATTTTGATGTTTTTTCAAAATAAACATAAAATAGGAATAACAGGGAACACAATATTTGATTACGAAGAAAACGCCTTTTATTCATTAACAAAATGCATACACATAATCCAACAAGGCCCTGACAATAAAACCACTATGCCCCGGGCAGGACATAGAGCTGTACAAAGATTGTAAAAAGCAAATCATTACTCTTCACTTGTCAGCTTGATAATCTCCTTGATGGTCCAATTGTGGAGGCGCTCGCCTGGCTTGCTCGGTTGAATCCAGGCGTCAAGATCACAATCACTGTCTCCGCTGTCCTCCGACGCAGCGTTGATGCTCTCGAAAATTACTCCCCCCTTGGTGAATAAGATCGGCCCTTTCCCACGAGACGAGTTGCCAGAAGAGGATGAATCTTCAGCTTCCGGAGAATATCCCAATCCAAACTTATCCTGCTTGATTGGTATATCCAAGACATGCCCCCAGCCTGGGGTGGAGCCAGCTTCGACAACGGCCCGAGCTTCCTTAAACGAGGAGAGGTTCAACTCTTGCCTCTTTGCGACGACGGGAGCCACCTCCTTCACCCTGACGGTCTCAAATGCCTGGCAAAGAGTCTCATGGATCTCACCATCCATTTCAACGTATTTAAAGGACGACAGGTGGCTTACCATGATGTCCTCCTCTCCACAGACTGTCACTATGCTGCCCCCAACAACATATTTAAGCTTCTGATGCAGCGTGGACGTCACGGCACCAGCAGAATGGATCCATGGCCGACCTAAGAGGCAACTATAGGCAGGCATGATATCCATGATATAGAAAACCGCATTGAACGTCTCTGGACCAACTTGAATGGGCAGGGTCAACTCTCCGAAGACGTGGCGCTTGGTTCCGTCAAAGGCTTTCACGACCAGATCACTGGGCGTGCACAGCAATCCACGGGTATCCAACTTCATCAGTGCTTTCTTCGGGAGCACATTAAGCGAGGAACCCGTATCTACCAGGACATGTGACATAATCGTGCCTCTGCACTCTATCGAGACGTGCAAGGCGCTGTTGTGATCTCTTCCCTTTGGAGTCAGCTCTAGGTCTGTAAATCCCAGCCCATTACCAGCATTGACATGGGCCACCACTTCCTCGAGTTGATTTACTGATATCTCCTGCGGCACGTATGCAGCATTCAATACCTTCAGTAATGCGTTGCGGTGCGCCTCAGAACACAGCAACAAATTAAGAATCGAGATCTTTGATGGAGTCTGATGAAGATGATCTACAATTTTGTAGTCACTCTTCTTGATTAGTCGCATGAACTCTTCAGCATCTTTAACCAGCAAGTCCTTCTCTGCCCCTGCAGGGACCTCCTCAACAGCTTTACCTTTACCCTTATCCATAGCGTCAGCTCGGACCACTTTCTCTGCTGCAACCTCTGCTGGTGCGAACACTCTTCCGCTTCTAGTGATACCACTGACCTCAGTAAGATTCTGCATAGTTGACCCGAACGGCTCAAGCTCTATCTTTTGACCATTACAATAAACCTCGGCGCCATAATGCCATGGAACGGCATTGGTACTCTCGAATGGGATTGGTCCGGCCCTGGTGATGGTGATGGTAGGCGGCCGAGGCGCAGAGATAGTAATAGGGTGACGAGGAATAGTAATGGTAGCAACTTCGTCTGCCTGCTTCAGTACAACTTCCCCTGACGCACTCTCGACGCTCCGGCTGAATTGCAAAATACCCTCGGATATCAGACTCTGGATACCTTCGATCAGCTGCTCACATCCGTCAGGAAGTGTAACACAAGCCATACATAATTCTCCGCATCCAGGGAAAAAGCCCTTCTTCAGCAATTTAGCCTTGACAAAACTCAACGGCGTTTTCAAATCCCTGACATCAGTCAGCAAGTCTGAACTCTCCTCAGTGATAACAGCATTCACTCCGCCCCCTTTATGATGAGGCATTGGATTTTTGGTGACGTTGGGCACGTTGTCAGAAAAGTTGATAACCTTGGCGTCCACCAGGTCCTGGACTTTGTGCTTAAAAGCTTTACAATTCTCAATCGTATGGCCAGGTGCCCCAGTATGGAATTCACAAGTAGCACTGGCATCATACCCCGGTGGTGGTGCCCCTGTTAAGGGAGCCAATGTCCTCTTTTGAACTAATTGGAGCTGAAGCAGCGTTTGCAGAAGCTGTGCATATGACATAGGTGGAGTATCAAAATGACGGCTTGCCAGGGGAGCCCGATTCTGATATCTTTTGTACCCCTGATTATTCTGCTGCTGAGGTTGCTGCTGCTGCGGCTGCGGTGGAGCAGCTGGAATGTTTATGCTAGCAATTTGAGGCTGAGGGCCCTTGCCCTTTCTCCTAGCATTAGTGACAGCACTGGCGTCTCCCTCTCGACGCTTGCCAGTATAGGGTTTCTTGCTACCTCCTCCAGCTGAGGATGGTTCACCCTGAATTTTTCCGATCTTTATACCGTTCTCAACATGCTCGCCCAAAGTGATGAGAGCCGAGAATGTTCCAGACATGCCACTGACCAGCTTTTCATAATAGATTCCAGGAAGGGTAGCCACGAACATTTGTACCAACTCACGCTCAACCATCGGCGGTTGAACCCGAGCAGCCAATTCACGCCACCGCTGGGCGTATTCTTTGAAGCTTTCATTGTTCCGCTGTGAGAGATTCTGGAGTTGAACTCGGTTGGGAGCCAAGTCGCTATTATATTGATAGTGGAGAACAAATGCTTCTGCAAGATCTTTCCAGGTGCGCACAGTAGCGGGCTCCAAACCCATATACCATTCGAGCGATGGGCCAGAAAGACTATCCTGAAAGAAGTGCATCAGCAGCTTCTCATCGTCAGAATAAGCGGACATCTTTCTATAATAAGATCGAAGGTGGACCCGGGGGCAAGTAGTGCCTTTATACCTCTCAAAGGTGGGCACCTTGAATTTGTGAGGTACTTTAAAGTCAGCAATCAATCCTAGGTTGGACATGTCAACGCCCAATGTGTTCTGATTTTCTATGCTTCTCATCTTGTCTTCCAGCGCCTTGAACCTGAGTCGAGCCTCGGCATTCAACTCTACCTCCACACCTCTCTGAGAGAATATATCATCCTGATGGTCCTCCAGCCACGGTTGAGGCACCACCAGATTTCCTGCTCCAGCATTGCCGTTGACCGGCCCCATGTTAACATTGGCTCCCAAACTACCATTTACGGCGCCAGCCGTGTTGAGTCCGAGGTTAGTCATCAAATTGCCGTTAGCACTGCCGTTGCCCCCGGCAGCAGGAACAACGTTCTGTGGAGTATCCCCTGGAGGAGGGGTAGGCACGGCCCCTCCATGGAGTATGCCATTACTGTCAACCCTGGAGATCAGAGGTTGAACCAGAGTACGAAGCTGGTCTTGACCATTCGCGACCACCTGCATCAGCTCCATAAAACGATCCATCCGCTCACGGAGTTCTTGAACATCTGACTGCACCTGGTCCATGATTCTCGTCTGATTAGCGCGGGTTGAGTAGCGGTGGATGAGTCTTTGATCAATCCTGGAGATCGAAAACAGCGCGGAACCTGAAAAACCCCGATCCTAGTGCCTTAGTGACAGTGCTGATAATAACAAGAGGAAGAAGAAATCCGAGCCCAATCATGGAAACATCAATCTCATATATATATGGAAAGGCCTGTCAAGGCAGTACACAGTATCAGCGAGTACAAATCAACGGCATGACCTCAGCCAACAAGCCTGGTGATGGTCAGCATACATCAAAGATCAAAAACAACAGGGATATAACTAGTCAAGTACGGCCACGGGCGCGATACTCTGCTAATAACTCCTTTGTCTCCGAATGATCTGGCGAAGTGAGCAACCCCTCGACGAGTAGTTCCCTTTGCCTGATAGTATGCTGAAGCCCCTGAACTGAACTCTCCCAAGCGCCTTCGCCGAAGCAATCCTCCAGCTTCCGCTTCTTAGACTCAAACATCAGCTTATGCTCCTTCAGGCTAGCATTGGCTTTGTTGAGACGGGCTTCAGCAGAGTACCTGCGGGCGGTCTCTTCATCAAACCTCCGCTCACTGTCTTTCACTTCGGTTTCTAGCTTAGAAATCCGCAGCATCAGCTTGTCTTCTCGCTCCTTCCTGGTGGCCATGGAAGTCTTCCAATGCTGGTCGAATTTAGATATCCTCCGATAAGCTTCCTCCAAATGCAGCTTCTTCGTAGCTAGCACATCATTAGCAGCTCTGAAGTCTTGACCCAAGCGTTCCCGATCAGCAATCTGCTTTGCCAAGTCTGCACCCAGCTGGCTCACCGACTCTGTTTGCTTTTTGAGAGCATGCACGGCTTCGTTCCTCTCACTTCGAAGCTGAGCTAATTCCTTTTCTAATTCTGCATTAGCGCTCTTCAGTTCATCACGCTCAGCTAATACCTGGTTGTGCTGATGAATGGGCACAGCGGTAGGCTCTTCGACTGGTGGAGGACTCTCCGGTCTGACATGAGGGAATGGCATCCCTATAGTGCTGGCTCTGGCTCTGATCCAATCTGAATAAGGAGGGTAAGCTTGGTTGTTGCTCTTCCCCAACAAAGGCTTTCCTCTCGTGCTGATATTGTTCCACGCATACTGAAGCTTGGACAACAAATCCCCCTCTAGAATACCCGTGAGGTACAGAGATTCCCGTACCTCTTCTTCCTTCGGTGGAGTCCTCAAAGCATATGCAAACTAACGAACTAGCAATGATGGGTTGTAGTTGATGCAACCCTTCCTACCTATCAGAGGTACGTTAGGAAACCCATTACAACTGAAGATCATCTCGGTGCCTAACCTGCCTCTGTCAACGAACCAAACAATGTCTTCTGCCGACAAGCTCATCAGACGCTCAGGCCACTCAGCTGTGGCTGCCGACAAGACAGAAGAACCCCTCTTGGGCAAATGACTATCAAACCACTTGTACAACAACGGTACGCAGCATGAAACATTCTTCCCTCTCCGGTTCTCATTCTTATAATGCACTGAATGGTAGACGTCTCCGATCAGAGTAGGGACTGGATTCCCTGAGGCAAATATATGGAATGCATCAAAGTCTACGAAATCAGGCATGCTGGGAAATAGGATGATGCCATATATGCATAAAGCAAGGATGGCGCTGAAGGCGTCCCAACATTTGTCCTTAGCACATTGCTGAGCCTTAGCTATCAGAAACTGCAGAGAGAACCCTGGGACCTTGTTCCAACTCGTTACCACTAACTCAGAAGCGCTCAAATGGAGTGAGGAAGCCAAGCTAACCAGATCAGGCTCAGCATCCATGTGGACAAAAGGCATCTGCCTTTTGATAGGCACACCCAGCATATCAGCATACTCTTCCAATGTCGGCGCGAGAACGAAGTCATGAAAAGTGAAACACCTCAAGGGAGGATCATAAAACTGCAGAAGAGCATGTAACCCATTCAACTCGGACGTAGAAGGTTTGCAAACCAGACTAAGCAACTTGCCATAAGACTTCCTGAACCTATCCTTCACAGAATCCCCTGCCAGGGCTATCAAACCAGTCAGCTTCGACACATCGGGGGTCGGGAACTTGTACGCAACAGTCTTCCTGAGAGAGGCCATAATAACAGCAGAAGGCGAGAAATCCTGGATCGGGGAAACGGTACCTGCAACACAGACACACGTTAATGGAATGCAGATGAATGCGTAAACTAATGCAAAATGCAGGTATGCAATAATATATCCATGTAGCTGCTGTGGAGACTCGGTATCAATAGTCACTGATGAGAAGGAAACCCCGGTGTAAGACCACTAATCTGATCTGCTGAGAATAACCATCTGATGGGACCGAGATCAAAATTCTGTTCTGGCAAGAGTAAGTGACTGATAATAAGGACCCCGGGCGCAAGATCAAGGAACATCTGTTGAAGTCTTCAGACCCCCATATCAAAAAATCTGCCCTATCAAGAACAAACACATAGCTGCTGATGAGATCTTCAGACCCCACTCAAAATCTGCTCTATCAAGAACAAATAACATCTGCCGGTGAGATCTTCAGACCCCACTCCAAATCTGCTCCCTTCAGGACAAACTGCTGATAACAATATCCTGATCGAAACCTGCTCTATCAAGAACAGACAAACACCCGATGATAAGATCCTCTGATCAAACCCCCTTGCTCTATCAAGAACATGTCTGCAACTGAGAACCCAACATAACTGATTCACTGCCAAGAAAACCAGGTAGTCTGAAGGTCTAAGTTTCCTGTAATAAACCCAGTTCCGCTCACAGGTATGGACCTAGACTGACTCAAGGTATGGCATCCTATGCGTTCATCAGCGTCACAGACTTTCAAAACTGATGATATGATTCCCAGAAGGAGTGGCATCATCAAGTCCTGAAGAGGCCTCACTTAGCTGAATCACAAATGATCGGTCCCCAGAGTCGACAATCCACCAAACCAACAACCGTCTCAACCCAAAGGGTTGAAAGTGAAGCCAACCGGATGAACCTCGTCTGAGCGTGGATTTCATGAGACACTAGTGCCTGCAAAGCAAGCACGCGCCCACTAATTTCCACTCTAAGTCTATGGTGCACTCAAGCCTGGGTCTGGCTTCTCACTCAATCAGAACTCCCATCCCACAACAGCACAAATAATCATATTTTACTGAATATAAAATGCGGAACTAAAGTGCGAGAAGTAAAAATGCGATAAATAAACGCAACCCAACAAGCAAACACACAAACGATAGGATTGACTCGCACAGGGAACTGTTGGAGTCCCCAGCAGAGTCGCCAGCTGTCGCTTGCGCGAAAATAAGGTGCCGGCACAACAGAAGAGTCGCCACCTTTCGTTATTTATCCCTCAGAGCGGGAAAGGAAACGATCGGAAAAACCTGACGAATAAGGGTAAGACAAGGTCATCGCAACCATTGTCTGGGTTCGGGAGTCGGTTACGCAAGGGGAAGGTGTTAGCACCCCTCACGCCCGTCGTACTCGACGGGATCCTCGCTTGTTTGTTTACTTGGACGGGTTGGTTATAATCTATCTACCTATCAAGGCCGGCTGAAAAAGAAAAGAAAAATGACTCGGCAAAGCGTCGCACTTTATGCCTACGTATTCCCGTCTGGAACGAGAAATCAGAGTCAACGTAGTTCGGCTAACTACGGGGGAAGATGGGGAAGGTTGCTCGCTAGGATATCGCCTCCTATGCCTACGTACTTTCATCTGGTATGAAAGATCAGAGCAAACGTAGTTCGGGAAACTACGGGTTATCTCCTAAAAGAAGTGTTTTTTTATTGTGTTTGCGATTTCAACCGCACTAGAGACTATGACCTGAGAGTGAATGCGTCGCATGTCACCCAAAGGGTACCATACTAAACATCCAGACTGTGGAAAAGAAACTCTCCCACAATCCTTTCTCAGATAGCTTAAGGCTCGTAACGTACGAAAGAAATCATTCATGATTACTGTATCTTGAACTGTTTCGAGATGAGAAGAGAACAGACCCAATTAGGAGGGAGACTACCAAGTCCTACTGTTGTCATGCCATGGATTCATCCTATGGTTGAGGTTTGAACAGGGAACTCCTAGATGTTGTCATGCATAAGTTTCAACCTAAAAGTCTATCATCAAATCCTCATCAGAAGAAATGAGAGTCCTAAGGGATCATGTCAATGATACACCAAAACAGACAAAGCATCAGCTTTAACAGTAAAATGCATGCAATGCAAGTGAGGGAGGAAATGTGTGTGGGGCTTCAGCCTCCACAAGCCCGTCTCAACCTCAAGCCAGTCATGAAATAACAGTAATCATACTGAAAATAAACAACATGCTATCAAGCAATGACAGTAAACTGCAATCATACAGACAAGAGAAATGAAATGCTATCAAGCAAAATAACACATGGGCAAGGGAGCTGGGCTCTACCGAATACCCGCAAGCAAAGCCAAGCAATAACAATACAATCAGATGCACTCATGCTCTTAGACTGAACTTATTCTGAATGAGCTTAGTCTAATGCAACAGACAAGTCAGACAAAACACACAATACATCAAAGAAAACAGAAGAAAGCCTCAGCTCCTTCAGCAGCAACCCAGTCTTCAGACTTCAGAGATCACTTGCTTTCCAGGTACCAACCCTACAACATGAGTATCAACTCATCTTCTCCCTTTGAGCTTCAGCTCCTTTGATCAGCTCTACCTTCAGGCTTCACTATCTTCAGGGGTCTTCAGGCATCAACTTGATCTTCACAGAGTCTTCAGAATTCACTAATCTTCAAGGAATCATCCTCTTCAAGGCCTCAGCTTCTATCTTCAATGGCTCAAATGCTCCAGCAAACAAGATTCAGTTAACAAGATGAGTGGGGGATGTTACAGTACTCACTGACTTCCAAAGGATGCCATTGAGGACTTAACATCAAAAGAAAGGCTCTCTCAAAGTTCTACCTTATAGGGCAAGGTCACTAATCCCTCCAAAGGAGAGAGGTGAATACCCTTAAGGGACTCTATGTCACAGAGAAGAAAGGAGGTGAACAAGACACTCCTTGTTTATTGAACAAAGTATTCTATCTGGGGCTCTGCCTATGCACCTATAAACCTATAAACAAAACAAACAAAAGCTATGCTAAACTCCTCTGCAAGGTCTTCAAAGCTTCCATGATGATCCACAAGGTCTTCAACTCAATCTTCAAAGCTCACACACTCAACAGAGAAGGAAAGAAAACACAACAATACAACTTATGCCTTTAAGCAACACACATACTATCCATACATTCAAAAATCAATGAAAAATACTAAAACACCTTGCAATATTATAGTAAAATTCTAGGTGATTCTATACATACTTACCCTTAACCCATATATTCCCCATACACTAATTTGTCCTAAAAACCCCAAAAATAAAATGTTGAAGTTCAAGTATACTACTTAAAACCCTAATTAGAGCACCTAAATGTCTAACAATCAAACTACATCAAATTTAATTTCTAAAATCAAGGGATAAATCCTACATGAAACTAGGGTTCAATATCTAATTACACAAGAAAGAATGAATTAAAAAACCTAAGGGAAGGTCCTAAAACAATTCTTGCAAGATAAGGTATCAACTAAAAGAAAGAAAATACACTATTTAAAAGAAAATATCACTAAAAATTCTACATTAAAAATAAAATTTCATTTTTATTTTTATATTTTTCTACACATTATGATCTAAACATAGAAAAAAGAATGAGTAAAAAAACATTATTTACCAATTACTTATGGATTTTTAAAGGTGGCAAAAATATTAAGAGAATTAAAAAGAAATCAAAATAATATAAAAGGGAGGGGGGTGGAAATAGAAGGGTCAGATAGTTGTTTCAAATGGGCCAGCGCGCGTGGGGGTTGTGAATAGAAGAGATAGGCCCAGAGATTTTCATTAAACCAAACGCAGCGTTTGGCTGGCTCAGGCTTCCCTCCGTTTCTGCGTTTAAACTACAACCGTCCGATGGCGCCTTCAGTCAACGTTTACCAGCTTGATCCAACGGCATCCACGCGTCTTCAACCTTAAGACTGAAAACTAGGGTTTTACAATCCCATGGAAGCCATGCATGCACCTGCTTCGAGCTCTCTGTTCTCTCTCCACAAGCCATCATTCAACACGATGTCAACACCAAAATTACTCAGAATTCCTCCCTCTACAAGACTATAGCCATAGTATGCTTTGAAACTCAATGCATCCCTCAACCCGATCGTGACAAGTTCTTGATTCACTCAAAGTACACTGCAACTCATCATCATAATCCTTGCTCCAATCTATACTGATCTATCCTACACGTTATGGTGATCATACTGAGCCACAAAACTAAGTTCCTCATGCACTAGCCTATGAGTTTCGATTCCAAACAGTTCTAACACCCTGCTATGAGTCATCACCAATTGGCACGAAACTAGCCAGAAATGCTCCTCTATCATTCTACATCATGCCTATACTAACAACCTAATGTAAAACTACATAATTTAGGAGGATGGTGATGAAAAAAGAACCTGTCAAGAGGTTATGGTGGAGGTATGCAGAGCTCGATTCAGTGCTTGATCTTGCTCTCAAATGCTTCTTTAATGGTATACTCCCTTCTATTTGCAACTTTCTTGGTGGAGATGGCTTGTAGAAATGAAACCGAATCTGGTGTGGATCTTGCAATTCTCAATTCAAACCTTTCAATCTTCCATTGATGATCCTCTGAATCCACTTGGGTACCCTCACTATGAACTGTGGATTATGGATGAATGAGAAGATTGAACAAACTTGGTGTAGAATGAACAAACCCTCTTTTGCTTGTGATTGAAGAAACTATGAAAACCTCACTCTTCTCTCACTCTCCCTCCAACCTTGGCCAACCCTGAACTCATCATGATCCTCACAATATATAGCAATCCAAGGAACAATCTTGAATCATCTAGAAAGTGCTAGGAAAGTGTGGAACTTCTCATGTGATGATATTATGGAACATCTCATACTATGCATTATGACCTCTAACTTTGTGTTAAAATCTCCTTGCATGAGATATTGAGGTAATATGAATGAAATCAGCCCTTTACTTTTCCTTGTGCAAGCCTTTTCAAAGTTGCCTTCTTTTTCAAGTAACATTTTTCCAAAGGAACCTCATTTTTTAAGCTTTAAATCAAAATTCTACCTAAACCAATGTTCTCAAAATGGTGTTTCCAATCAAAATGATATATTGGATGACCTATTTTGGCTTTGTGGATCTCTCAAACCAATTTTCAAATTCAACTTTTCAAACTTATATGCCATTTTTAGTTCATTTTTGACCAATCATGCAAATCCATGCTATGAGCTTTTCCAACAATTTATGACCTTCTTTCTAGACTTAAAATCACATTTTGAACAACTTTCATGTTTTGAGTTTTTCCATTTGAGGCTTGGAAATAGGAGTTTTAGGCATTGGCTAAAATGACCTATAACTGACAAATGACCAAAATACCCCTGTCTTGTTCAAACCATAAGTTGAGTTCCACAAATCCTATCAAGGACTTCTACCACTCAAATTAAAGCTAAGAAGATGCCCTTCAACATTCATGTTGACCAAGAAATCATAGGAATCATCCTACTAGGGAAAAAGTTGTCTGCAAGTTGGGTGACTTTCAAGGACCCAGATTCACACACCTCTGCTGACCTGTAATTTGTCAAAACCATAACTTGAGCTCTGCAACTCCTATCAAGGACTTCCACCACTCAAATTAAATCTAAGAAGAATCTCTACAACATTCATGTTGTGGGGAAGATGAGATATCAATCACATCTAGAGCTAAAACTGCCTGGAAGATAGGGATCAAATTAGGGTTTTTTCACTGACAATCCTCAGAAACCCTAACTCAAAACTTCTCAAACTCTTCAATCATGATGAGTTGGTCTAGGAATCATATTTGTAACATCTCTATGCATCACTCCATGCTCTCATGGCCCTTGGGTTAGGTCTCAACCTTCTCCAAATCTTCAGTTGATCTAGGGTTGACCCAATCAAAACCCTAATTCTATCATTCATGGTTGAATCTTCTGAATTCTTGCCTAATGACCTCTATGGGCTTCATGATGGCTTTCAAGACATCTCATAGGCTTTCTCAAAGCTTCAAGTTCATTCTAAAAGTCTCAGAATCATCTGAGGAGCACCCACAACTCTCAAGCTATGAGACACACAACCTTGGTTTCAACCAATTCCTCTGAGGATCTCTTGAACTTTCTGATGAGGGTATCAACCTTCAAACACTTGATGGGTGAATAGATGTTGGTCAAATTTTGGGGTGCAACACCAATGCTTGTTTAAGCAGAATCCGAGGGAGGATGACGAAATTGAAAGACGCAAAATTCCGATTGTATGCTTTTGAATAAAACCTACTAATGATGTACAGGCATTATTTCAAATTCCTAAACACCAGAGATATAAGGAAGATAATCCCTTGTTAACCCCTTTGAACTTAGTAGTAGTAGTTTCTTTCTGAAATGAAAAACCCTCAATCTTAACCTAGGGCAGGGTAGGTGTCAGTTAATTTGGCCGATCGTCCAAATTGCAAAAAGGAGTGTTCTCGTTTGAGGATCAATCACACCTATAGAGGTCGTACCTAAAAAACTACAGTGGTTATCCATTATTGACCAAGGAGTGAAACTGTCGCGATCCCTTCAACAAGTCAGACAAGCCGGTGTCACACGATTTGTTCCAAAAAAAAAGGAAAAAAAGGGGAGAAAAGAAAAGAAAAATAAGAAGCCCGCTAAGCAGATAACTTGAAAACAAGTGGCTTAGGAAAAAATTGGGGCATCCCGCTGGACTTTGAAATCAAGAGAAAGATATACTCAAAGGAGTCAGTCCAGGCAAAAATAGGGAAATAAAAAAATGACGAAAAACAAGTCGTGTGACTCCAGACACCAAAGGTGAAAAGCGAGTGAGTGTCACTCCAAAAAATTTGTGGTTTCCCGAACCATCACTCTTGTCATTCTAACCTATGAGAGGTGAGTGCTTGGGTCGAATTAGCTGAACGTAGGATTGGAGAACATCAAGGAGAATAGGTGGGTTAAAATAAACTTTGAGCCTTATATCCTTTCTTTCAAACCGTGAACCGTGATGGACCTAAAGTTGAGATCAAAGAGGGACTATCCTAATTGTTATCATGCAAAGGATTGAAAGTCTAATGTCTCTCCTACTCCCAACTTAATCAGAAATTAAGTGGAACTAGGAATCCTAATGGATCATGTGAATAAGCACAAGTAAACACCATACAATTCAATCACAAATGAAAACAAGAGCAAAACTTAAACAAGTCTCAAGAGGAGAAGAAACATGAAGAAGAAAGAAGAAGAATGAAGAAGATGCAACATTATGAACAAACATGAAGGTTCAAACTCAAAAGGCATCAAGCAAGCACTAATCTTAATCACAAAAGGTAAACATCATGTCAAAGCAACAATAACTTCATTCATATGGCAAACCATACCCAAAGATTTGAAATCAAAACCAAATGGCAAAATAAAGTGCCCACACACATACAAATGACTTAAAATCCAACAAGAAGCAATGTCAATCATCAAACAAAGAGAGATGAAGTCAAATGAAAGGAGAAACATGGTAGGGAAGTAGCAATACTACATCATATTCAACTCAAGTCAATGGTCAAAGAAAGAGCACAAAGAGTCAAGTCATGTACTACATTCATACACAATCAATTACCATACAAAACAAACATGCCAGGCATAACTCAAAGGGTTAGACATGAGAGATTAGGGCATGAAACCAAGTTAGGGCAGCAACATCAACATGAATATAAAGTTAAACATCCATGCATGAACACCCAAGAGAAACGACAAAGATTGAATCCAAGGACATGCACCAAGAAGCAAGCATATATCAAAGCCATTCTATAAATGAGATATTCAAACAAGGTGCAAAACATAAATGATCAAGTAGAGTATATCATAACAACAAGGTCAGAATTATTTTCAAATGATACATATCATATCCAAATCCAAATCAACAACCAAACTCAAGAAAAAACAAATTCTAGTTCAAGCACAAAAAGCTAGGCAAACATCTCTCAAGTTATCCATAAGAGAAACACATGATCATGTGAAGCAAATGAGACAAAGTGATCATACAATTAACCTCTAAACATGAATACCATAACCTTAAACATGCCAACCAAGGCATACAAAAGTCATCAAACATCAATTGGATCAATCAAGAAACAATTTCAAGAAACTAGGTAAAGACATGCACAAAATCAAGGTCAAAACAACATCAACTTGATGCAACATTCAAAAATAGACAAAAGATAAAACAAATTCCAATTAGGAGCTCCAAATCAAGTTAAATATATTAAGAACCAATGTGTAAATGATCTCATAAAGAATTGCATGAATACACCATCAAAAGGAATCCACAAGTTCAAGCAACATCAAACAATTAGGCAAGCAATGCATCTCACATGAAAAATAGTTAAGAGGCTTCAAAAATTATGAAAAAATAATCATGGTATCAAGATTGAAGTAGATTAATGTTTCCTAATAGAGTGCCTAATAAAATGCACAAGAGCATTCAAACAATACCAATCATCAAGAAAATCAAATTCAAACATGATCACACAAGTCAAGCTTCAAACATGATTCAAATATAAACCAAAAAATCAACGCTCAATATGTCAAATGAGTGCTCTAAAGACCTATATACATTTACCTATATATGTGCAAAAACATGGATCAAAAGTAACAAGGAAAAGTCATGAATGAAGGTCGTGTTTCAAAACTAGGCCAAATAGAACACCTCACACAATTTAATTAAAATAAATTAATAAAATAAAATAAAAATAAAAATAAAAAATATGAAAAATATCACAAGACATCAAAGGATCAGAAAAACAAATTTTTCAATTTTTACCATGATTAGAAGTATCAAAACAAAAATCAAATTGAAAAATAAAAGAAAATAAAATAAAAACAAATGAACAAAGCAAGGGGTGAAAGAGCAAGTCTAGAAACAACACAAATTTAGTTGTAGCACGCACTGGGCCAATCTATTGGCGGTGTGGATATTAGAAATACCAAAGCCCAACCCAAATGCAAAGCATACTAAGATGCCACGCAGACCTCATTAATTGAGGTGGCACCTATTCAGCCATAACTCACACACGCGAACAGTCTAGACAACTCCACCTCATTCCATTTGAACTCAAATCCTGGTGCGAAGGCCAGGTCATACCTCCTTAAACCTTCAGACGCTGGAGCCCTAGCTCCGGTCGTCTTATCTGGCCAACCTCTCACTAGAGTAACATCAAACAACCCAAAAATGCACAACCAGACCACTGTCCCACTCCAAATTTCATGTAGGTTTCAAATCCACCCTTAGTTTTTTCAAATAAGCACGTGTTCATGATGAATAGAAGGAAGAAAATTTTTAACACACATACTGAAACTCAACAAAACAACACAACAAGCTATACAAACATTGCCTACCATGAGTAGGACTTCAGATGTACACAATATGAACCTAACATGTGTCTAGAATGAAAGGAAACATATCATGAAAGTTACCTAGTGGAGAGTGTCCACTGCACCTTTAAATCTTGCAGAAACTTAAAGAAAAATTCACCAAATGCTTTGACACCCCTTCAGGATGATGAATCTGGCTTTGAAAGGAAAAGAAAACCCTTGAGAAGCAAGCTTCAAAGGCAGATAAAAATGAGAGAGTGAGAGCTTAGGGTTTTGTTTTCTGAGCAGAATGAATAAATGCTTCTCTTGGCTAGGGTTTTTGGAATATATATATGAAGTGTTTTTGTGGTTGAAAAAGCTTTAATTGTGGTAAAACTCATGGTAACAAATTTGCAAAAATTAAAAATGAGAGGAGTGAGATTGGTACGAATGAGGTGGTGAGGTAGTGGTATGAGCTGTCCTTTTTTAGTGGAGAAGGAAAATCAGAGAGAGAGTGGAAAGAACCTCCTTGGTGAGCAAGTTTCTACATTTCTTCTTTTGGAAAAATGATGAAGAAAATGATATATGTGACAAGAGACATGTTTGGATATTTTGAGTAATGTTTTGTTAAGCAAGAGAAAAGCCTTGCTGCATGTAATTTGGGGTGCTAAAAATGCCTTTCATGAAAGATAAATTGGTGCATGAAAATAGGGTTTGACATTGTGGTTTCCGAGTTTCATGTCACTAACTTCAAATGTTCATATCTTGGTGAATTCTTATCTATTTGAGGAGCACTTGTGCTCAAAATCAATTATGAATAATATGGAACAAGATTAATGTTAGAAATAACTTGTAATAAGGCTTGGGAGATGATGGAAAATGGCCTTGAAAGTTGCTTGCAAAATCTGCTTGAAAACACTTAGTAAAATTTCACTAAGTTACCAAATTGGACCTTAAAAATGTCTTGTCTTTGAAGCATCACAACTTGAGATTTCTTGATCCAATGAAAAAGTTATAGTAATGGATAGAAAGCTCTAATAGTGATATTCAACTTTCATGTTCAAAGAAAAGTGATTTAGAGTTAAGAACTTGGTGAGAACTGCCTTGGAAAGTTGTCTCAAAAATCTGCCTAAAAAATTGTCTAACTTGACATCTTTGAAACTCTAACTTGGAGACATCATAACTTGAGTTCTACATACCCAATGGAGGAGTTCTAGTGCTCAAAATAAAGCTTGGAGGACGCTCTAAAACTTTCATGTTGGAGGAAGATTCATTTGGGGCTAGGATCATCATGAAAGATAGGCTTGAAAACATGTACCTCAAGCTGAATTTCTATACTTGGAAAAATTTCTAAGTGTTGAAATGACAAAACCTCCATTTTCTCAACTTTAGCTCTCCATATCTCTCAAACTATGGATCTTTGGGACTTAATTTCTTCTACAAACTTGTAGTTCATGATGTCCTTTTTAATTTGATAACGTGTTTGCTCCCATTGGATCAAGGATGAAAAAGTTATGGATGTTGAAAAGTGGCTAGACTTAGGGTTTTCTACACTTGGAAAATGTTTCACCAAAACCCTAATTCAATCAAACTCCTGATTTTATGTTTCTTCTTGACTTTTCTTGTTTCCAACATATGAAAACACTTGAAAACACATAGCATACCCTTGATTGACCTTGAAATTCAAGACTTTGACCTCATGAAGCCACAATTGACTTTTCTTGATCAGATGAAACCCTAGCATCGGTTCCATTGATTGAAGCTCTTGTCATGACTTGTGATGATACATATTACAAGTATGGAACCCTAAATATGTGCATTAACCCATGGAACTATGTCCTTGCCCAAGAAACTAACCACAGATGCCCTTTGACCAAAACCCATGGGGCTTGAGAATACTACAAGGTTGAGAATAGTCCCTTGTTTGAGCTTTGAGAATGAAACTCTTTTTCTTGAATGCTGAACAAGATACCTTAATCCCCTTCCTAGAACCAATTCTATGCACAAATGATGATGCAAATGAAATGAAACATAAGCCAAAAGATTAGGAAAAAGGTAAGATAGATTTTGGGGTGTTACAGGTGTTATCTGCACAATCACCAAACAAAACCAACCAGCCAATACACAATTTATATTAGTAAGGAGACAAAAGAAAGAGAATCAGAACAAGAGTTCAGAATTACAAATTTTTTGAAAAGTCTGTCATGTTTGCCCATAAGTTCACTAGGCGAAGCCATGGCGAATACTCGCCCCAAGTTCGTTGTGAGAACTCATGGCGAACCCTGCAAATTCTCATTCTGCAGGTTCTGCCTACATGCTTAAATGCACAAATATTTTTCCAATTACACATTCTATTTCAACTATGATAAAACTCACATGCACAATAAAGGAAATCACAAAATCAGAACATGCATTGAGTCTATGCAACCTAGAATCAAGTTTTGTTTAAGTTCCATAACTAACCCTAACCATATGTTACTAAGAAGAATCAAAGGAGAGAATAACGAAATCAAACTTGTTATACTGATAAGATTAGTTTGGAAAAATTAGCAAGAAGTTGCAAAAGCTCCAATTTATGCGTGAGATGTTTGTGAGAGTGAGAGAGGCAAGATTTTGTGAAGTGAGAGTCTCAAAGTGAGATGGGGTAGGGTTTACCCTCAATAAATCTGAGGAGTGGGTATTGGGCGCCAGCATCTTGGCCCACTAAACATTTACCACTTTTTAAGTGATGTGGTAGCAAACTTAAAATGTCTGTCTCGCTCAGTTCGCAGTGCAAACTTGCTAGCGAATTCTCACTCTAGGTTTGCCATGCGAACTTTTCAGTGAAGATGACAGAATTTTGAAAAATTTTATTTCTATGCTTGGCACATCTTCCACAATCATTCTAAACAACCTATACTATAACAACAATAAAAATGCAGGAATACATACAATGTTGGGGTGCCTCCCAACTAGCACTTTGTTTAACGTCATTTGTGTTCCACGGTCCAATGCGACCTCAAGGATCGCAAAAAGGCATCATGGTTGTATTCCGCTCGAAATTACCACCAAGATAAATCTTTAGCCTATGACCATTTACAATCCAACTCTCGTTTGACAGCGTGTCTTCAATGAAAACTGCTCCATAGTGCTTGATCTCCCTAATACAAAACGGACCAGACAACTTAGATTTCAACTTTCCAGGAAACAGTTTTAATCGACAATTGAAAAGTAGGACTAGCTTCCCTATCTCAAACTATTTGGTCACTATCATTTTATCATGGCAAGCTTTCACTTTGTCTTTGTACAACTTGTTGGAGTCATACGCTTGGAGGCGCAATTCCTCCATTTCATGCAATTATACCTTTCTTTTTTCTCCACTTAGAGTCGGATAGAAATTAAAAAATTGTAAGGCCCAAAATGCCTTATGTTCCAACTCCACCAACAAATGAAAATTGTCACCATAGACTATTTTGAAAGGTGTGAGACCAATCAAAGCCTTGAAAACTGTCTGATAAGCCCACAAAGTATCATCGAGCTTGTTTGATCTATCTTTTCTAGAAGCCCACACCATTTTTTCCTGAACCTTTTTAATTTCTCGATTTGATACCCCTGCTTTCCCGTTATCCTGTGAAACACTCAGCTAAAGAAAAGCCCTTCGTCAGTTATCAACGCTCTTGGAGTACCAAATCGAGAAAAATGTTTTTCTTCAAAAACCGTATCACAGTGTTTCCATCCACTTTAGTCTATGCTATTGTTTCTACCCACTTAGATACATAGTCAACTGAGACCAAAATGTACTCATTGGAAAATGATGATGGAAATGGACCGACAAAGTCTATTCCCCAAGAATCAAATACCTTAGCTTCCAACATGTTTTGTAACGACATTTCATTCTGTTTTGAAATTCCACCACTCTTTTGACACTTGTCACAACTTTGTGTATGCGCATACATATCTTTGAACAAAGAATGCCAATAAAAGCACGATTGGAGGACTTTCATTGCCGTTCTCAAACCGTTAAAATGCCCTCCATACAGAGAGTTGTGAAAATGCCAAAGTATGTTATCGACCTCTTATTTTGACACACACTTTCTCAAAATGTTATCGACACCAAGTTTAAAAAATATGGTTCATCCCAAATAAAGTATTTGGCGTCAGACAAAATTTCGTTTTTCTGGTTACAAGTTAGACCTTCCAGTATTAATCCGGAGGCCTTGTGATTTGCCATGTCGGCAAACTAGGGTCTAACTTGCACCATATAAAAGTTCTCATCAGGAAATTCTTCCTTTACCTCTCTTTCATTCTTGGTCACCTCAACATTAACAAGGCGGGATAAGTGATCCGCCACCAAATTCTTAGATTCTTTTTTGTCGAAAATTTCTAAATCAAACTCTTGCAACAAAAGGACCTAACAAATTAGCCTTTGCTTTGAATCCCTCTTGGTAAGCAAATACTCAATCGCTGCATGATAGCCTTTTCTAATGCATACACTATCTAACAACTATTTTTCTGTTGTTGCATAGTTTACTAGAGCTTTATTCAAGACTTTGCTTGCATAGTGTATAACATGAAAAAAAATTGTTCTCCTTTGACCCGATACTGCACCTACCGTATAATCACTCGCGTCACACATGAGTTCAAAATCCATTTTCCAATTTGGAGCGATGTTATGGGTGCGGTAGTCAAACTTTGTTTTACAAAGTTAAAAGTAATCATGCAAGACTCATCAAATCCAAAAGACTTATCTTTGTTTAGCAGATTGCTCAAAGGCTTTGCGATTTTTGCGAAATCTTTAAAGAACCTCCGATAAAATCCCACATGACCAAGGAAGCTCCTTATACCTTTCACATTCAACGGTGGTGGAAATTTTTCAATAGCGTCCACCTTGGCTTGATCAACTTCAAGGCTCTTTGAAGAAACTTTGTGGCCGAGCACAATTCCTTCGGTTACCATGAAATTGCATTTCTCCCAATTAAGCACCAAGTTAGTTTTCACACACATTTCCAATACCACATCCAAAGTTTTCAAACAAAGATCAAACGATGGTCCAAAAACCGAGAAGTCATCCATAAAAACCTCAATTGGCTTTTTAATCAAGTCCGAAAATATTGCTTGCATAAACCGTTGAAAAGTCGCCGACGCATTACACAACCCAAACGACATCGCCCTATAAGCGAAGATTCCAAAAAGGCAAGTGAAAGCAGTTTTCTCATGGTCTTCTGGGTTTAAAATAATTTGATTGTGACCCGAATAACCATCCAAAAAACAATATAATTCTTGACCGAAAAGTCTCTCGAGAATTTGATCCATGAACGAAAGAGGGAAATGATCTTTCCTTGTAGCTTGGTTTAGCCTATGGTAATCAATGCACATTCTCCACCTGGTTATGATTCTTATAGAGATCAACTCATTTTTCTCATTTTGGATAATCGTCATCCTTCCTTTCTTCGGTACCACTTGCATCCGGTTAACCCAAGGACTATCGAATATCAGATAAATCATTCTGGCATCCAACATTTTCACCACTTCCTAACCACCTCTTTCATGGTAGGATTTAAGCGACGTTGAGGTTGAGAAACCGGTTTGAAATATTCTTCCATGAATATCCTATGCATACAATAAAAAGGACTTATTCCTTTTAAATTGGAAATAGTCCACCCCATCGCATCTTGATTCTTTTTCAAAACACAAATCAAATTTTCCTCCTCACTTAGGTTAGCTCTTTGCTTATGATCAACGGTTTAAGCCCCTCATCTTCAAGAAATACACATTTAAGATGAGCGGGTAACAACTTCAATTCAAGCTTGATTTCTTTATTATTTTCCTTTTTCAAAATTTCCACCCTTTCTTTCAAAGGAGGAATATCATCCAATTCTTCAAGTTCTCACAAACACTTTTCGATCTCTTTTTATTTATTCTCATTGATATTTTGAAGAGAATTTGTAAGAAATTTTTGTAATAGGGTGGTAATTTGCAATTTCCATTATACTTCTTCAATCACCTTCTCTGTTGCATCGATTCTAAAGCAATTGCTTTTTTCCTTTAAATACTTCATGAGTTTATATAGATTAAAATAAATCTCCTCATCTTGAATTCTCACTTTCATGAGACCTTCATCTATATTTGTAATACCCTAATTTTTAAACCTAAGACCCCACATATCATTTTCATCTCATCCCACAAACAAGATCGCAAGCTTTGGTTCTCTTTTGCCTTCCTCTGTAGGTTTATTCTTGAGCGATCACCGGGCACCTTTGTTTCTTGTTTGTTTGATATTTGTTTTTGTTTATGTTTACTAACCATTGATTAAAATCCAAAATATGTTTGTTTTTCCTTTACTAACTTTTTCAAGAAGAATTTGGATCAAAGATATCAAATATCAGTCCCTCAGCTCGAGTGAATTTCATATGTAAAAAGTCGAAGTTGATCCGCGAACAATTCAAATCATCTGATCAAGAGTTTCCCTAGATTTGATTGACTTTTATTCAAGAGACTCCAAGGTTCAGGTGTTTATTTTCATGCCTTCTTTGACAATCAAAAGAATCGAGCCAGAGACAAGACAACACATCATAAAGGTCATTTTTCCTGAAATTCACTCGAGCTGAGAGACAAGACAACACATCATAAAGGTCATTTTTACATATGAAATTCACTCGAGCTGAGGGACTGATATTTGATATCTTTGATCCAAATTCTTCCTGAAAAAGTTACTAAAGGAAAAACAAACATTTTTTGGATTTTAATCAATGGTTAGTAAACATAAACATAAACAAATATCAAACAAACAAGAAACAAGGGTGCTCGGTGATCGCTCAAGAATAAACCTACAGAGGAAGGCAAAAGAGAACCAAAGCTTGCGATCTTGTTTGTGGGTTGAGATACAAATGATATGTGGAATCTTAGGATAAAAAATTTGGGTATTACAATATCAATGGCCATTCTAGTGGTCTTCATAAAAGGTCTTCTAAGAATCAATGGAGCGTCTTCATCTTCTTCCATATCAATCACCACAAAATCGATGGGAAACAAGAATTTGTCTACCTTAAATAATTCATCTTCCGCTACACCGTGAAGACGGGTAGTGGATTTATCGGCAAGTTGCAATGTCATTTGAGTAGCTCTCAATTCCATATTTCCCAACCTTTTCACAATGGACAATGGTATCAAATTTAAACTAGAGCCTAAATCGATCATCCCATTGCTAACATAAATATTTCCTATCGTAATCGGTAAAGTGACTCGACCCGGATCACTTTCTTTCCACAGAAGAGTTCGTTGAATGATAGAGCTACAACTAGCATCAACCATAATAGTTTCTTAATTCGTAAACCTTTTCTTTTTGGTGAGATATCCTTCATGATTTTTTTGTGTTTTTTCATTTGCTCCAATGCTTCGGAAAATTGAATATTAATTTGCAATTGCTTAAAAATATCCATAAACCAAGCATAGTTCCTCACACTATCTTTCTTTGACGGAGCATGAGGATATGGAAATTTTTGAATTGGAATAGTGCTCATTGGTTCCTTCCCCTTTCTAGTCTTTTTCAATTTTTCTTCTCTCATTCTCTTTTCTTTTTCCTCTCTCTTTTTCTTTTCATGTTCAACTAATTCTCCCTCAATATTTTTTTCTACTTCTTTCTCATCAATATCTTTTTCTTTTTCTTTTTCAACTACTTCCTCACCTATGCCCATATCAATTTCTCTACCACTTCTTGTAAGAATAGCCTTGTAATACTCCTTTGGTTTTGGTTGAGTGTTAGCGGAAAAGGACGGTCCCGGTTTTTGATCGGCCAATTGCTTGGCAAATTGCCCAACTTGGTTTTCAAGATTCTTTATAGCCCGCGTCAATGTTCTTTTGATTGGACATTGACATTTGCATGAATTGAGTGAGGGTGTCTTCCATATTTAAATTTCCACTTTGAGCTTGTGGAGGTTGAGTGTAGTTTTGATATTGTTGATGAGGATTCGAAGTTCCGACATCATGGGGCCTTCATTGTTGTTGATAACTTTGATTACCTCTTTGTTGGTAATTTTGGTTGCCTTGTTGATAAGGTGGCTGTGGTTGATACCCTTGGTTTTGATTTCTCGCATAATTCTCATCTTCCACATCCGGAGGATAATACCCGGTAGGGTGATCTCCTTTACAAAGCTCACAACTCGCCACTTGTTTCTTGTTGAGAATCTCGTGCATTTCTTTAATTTGTTGTGGAAGCTTTGACATTTGTTGCGTCAATAACTCCATTTGTTATGAAAGTAATTTATTTTGCGGAAGGATCACATCATTAGTTCACAATTCTATCATTCCCAGATTTCATTGAGGTGTACCACGGTTGTGATTTCCTTGGTGATCATTCAGTGCCATCTTATCAATGAGGGCTACCGTATCTTCCACACTCTTTGCCATTAACAATCCATCCACGGTAGCGTCTATCAAAGTCTTGTGAACAGATTGGAGCCCATTTCTAAAGATATGCGCATGTGTTAATTCATCAAAACCATGACCTTTGTATTTTCATAACATGGGTTTGAACCACTCCCAAGCTTCATTGAGAGATTCATTTCTGGTTTGAGCAAATACCTCAATTGTTGTCTTTGCTTCCATGAATCGATTGTGTGAAAAAATCGTTCAAGGAACTTTTCTTCTAACACATTCCAGTCCATCATCACCAAAGTGGATTGATCAAGATACCATTCCTTTTCCTTCTCGATTAAGGAGTACGAAAATAGTCTCTTGAAATATGATTCTTCGTCAGCTTCCAGCGTTCCCGTTGCACCCGCAATCTCATAGAATTTTATGAGATGTTTGAACGAATCCTCATGATTCATACCAATAAAAGGATTTTGGTATAGAAACGCAATAATTCCCATTTTTATCTCTGAATGCCTACCGTTGTGGGCATTGTATGCAAACTGAGCAGTGTGCCTCAGACTGTTGATACATGGTGTTGAAGCAGGGGGTGGTAAGGGTGGTATTGGCTCTTCCATGATTTGCGTAACAATTGGTGCGAATGAAGAAGATTTTCCTCGCTCCTGTATTTCTCTAGCAAGCTGACGTCTCTGCTTTGTTATGCTATTGAGTCTACGAGCAGTTCTTTCAATCTCAGGATCAAAAAGAAGTTCTTCTGCAGGTACACTCCCTCGCATAAACGGATTTTGCACACTAGCCAAACAAATTAAAAAGCACAAGAGGATTATAGAGGTAAGAGGTTCACAGTACAAATATCTTTAAATCACTAAACTATTGCAATGCTTGCAATATCAAACAACAACCCCCGCAACAACGCCATTTTGTTGAAAACTATTTTAGGGGTGTTTCATCGTATCCATAAGGATTGTACGTAATATGTCTTAGACGCTAGCCGTTCAATATTTTAACATTCTAAGTAAATAGTTTTCAAAAGATTTCTTATTTTATAACATAAGTTTGTTGCAAAGAGTAAATTAGGGTAAAGATGTTTTGTTTTAAGGAAACCATGTCAAGATTAGATTTGGTTAATCCTTTTCATACGTATCTGATTAATCAAGCATGTGAACTTAGTTTCGATTAATACAATCGCGTATCCTCGTGAATCCATTTATTTCTAAAGCGGCTCCGTGAATATTATTGTTTTAATCCTAGATGATTTCTCGAAATAACAATTGAAACAATAAACATAAAGATCGATATAAAGCAAATATTAACTTTCAAATCTATCTCTAGAGTTTATTGGTTAATAGATGAAGAAATTAGGTCAAGACTTGGAAAATCTATGTCTAGAGTGATTCAAACCATAAATACATCATTAAAAGCAAATATCTTCATCATCTATTAATCATAAACCTTGTTCACATATAAAGGATCAAAAGAAATACATAATAACAAGATTAACTACCTCTAATCTTGACACAAAAGTGATTTAGCTACCCATAACCATGGTAGCTTTCTTCACAAGTTTCCGGAGGAGATGAATGAGCATCCACGTCGAAGAATCAAACTTGGATACGAATTCAGCTTCTATGTGAAAAATCTCACTCTTTGGTGAAGAAAACTCAGAAAAATAGGTTTTGGTGTGTAAAATGATGTTATGATCCAAAAAAATGGTCAAAAGTACTTATAAAGTACAACTAGAGTTTGTCATGTTCGCACTGTGAATAGATTATTCGCATAGCGAACATCAAATTAGGCACCTGATGTGTCTCTGCACATTTAAAGTTCCTCTAAGACAACTCTGAAGTTCGTTGTGTGAGTGATTATTCGCCCTGCGAACTACTTTTCCTACAAGTTCGCACAACAAACTTATACCCCTTTAGATACTGCCTTAAGTCTGGGACGCTTCACTATCTCTTTGCAGAAGCGTTGCCATAGCGAACCTTCACTGGCTTGTTCGCACTACTAACTTACATGCCTTTTGCTACTGCCTCAAACCTGGGAGCATTCACTGGTTCTTCTCCAGTTGTTCACAAAGCGAATGTTTGATAGCAAGTTTGCCCAGCAAACTTACTGATCTTCTTCTTTTCCTTTGGCAACATTGTTCACTTTCCTTGTGTCTCATAATTTGATGACTTAATGCCTATTTTCTGCATAATAACACACAATTCAAAGGTACCAAAGGTATTTTCAAGTAATTGAAGAATGACAAACTTTCAAGTATCAATACCAACAAATCAACACAAAAGATTTTGAAAAAAAGCCCAATATACATGATTAAATTAAGGAAAGATTGCTATCTAACAAACTCTCCCGAACTAGATCTTTGCTTGTCCTCAAGCAAAGTATGCCTCTCATTGAAAACAAGAGGATTTGCTCAAGCATTTAACTCAACCAAGAATGGATTTATGACTCAAACAAACAACAAATGTACACAAGCAATGATTACAACTTCCTAGAATCAAACAATGCAAAAGAATTTAGTTCTTAAACAAATATCAAACAATGCTTCAAGTAACATCTAAATTATCATGCTCATATCACTCTAACACTCCTCTTCAAAAAATAATTGAAGAAAATGCGCGCTTACAAACGAGAGGTAATTTCACTCATCTGACAAATGATGCAAATACAAACCAATTCATACAATATCTAAACGATCAATAAAGAAACTATAGAAACAAAAATATCACTAAGGGCTTTTAAGGTTATAGCTTGATCCGGTTCACAATAAAAGGACATTTCTAAAGGCCATTGAGTCAAAATTGCTGATGCAAAAGAAACATTCGCTATACAAGGTATTTACACACCCCCAAAATCATTCACCACTTTCTTTCCTCTATAAGAAAACTTCTCAAACTTCCTTATGCACAATTATTTTGTTCCTATTTTTCTCTTTCAAGCAAGCATTATTTTTCTTTTGTTTTTTCACATTCATATTCACACTTGGTTTTCTTTTAATGCTTGCTTGAAATTTTTCAAAAGTTTTAGCAACCTACCATTCTTCTTTTTCATTCTCTCCAATTTATTTTCAACCAAACCTTAAGCGAATGCTCCTTGATTTTTATGCCAAGGAAATCAATTAAAACAATGTTCAAAGGTTCAAGAAGAAATTTTTAGAATCTCACAAAATTCAATGATGAACTATATTTTCAAATTATGTACATACGCAAAGTTCATCATTAAAATGGGATCTAAACTCTTTAGGCTCAAAGGGTTAACAAATACTCACTACTCACAGGTAAGTTACTGTTAGGAAAAGGTTGTGCTTATTATAAACAAATTCCTTGATCATTTCTAATGCTTCCACAAAATTAAACAAATCACAAGATAAAGCATAAATCAAAAGTACTAACAAAAATTATCATCCATCCTAAGCATTTAGCAGACAATGGGGGTTTCTCACCATTTTGGCTTTTGGACCTAAGTGATACAAGCATTCAACAATGTTGCAACAAGAAAAAAATTACATCTGCACAAAGAAAAGAAGTTCTTAAACATTCTACATCCTAGAAAGAGGTAACCATGTACCTTGCCAACATTTACATGCTTAAATACTACCATAGCCATCAAAACTTGGAAGAATCTTCATTGATGAACTATCATCACCATTCTAGAAGTTCTTACATTTCTACACCAAAAAATGGAAACATTAAAATCACATAAGCATACCGACAATACACATAAATAAGCATACCAACAATAAAACTTTAAGAGTTGAACATTCCTAAAATGAAGAATTCAACTCTCAACAACCTAATAAAAGAAAAAAAAGTAAAAAAAAAACGCAAGTTGAACATTCGTAACTGAAGAATTCAACTCATAATATGGTGGAACACCGACTTCCAATTAAACCAGGAAAAAGACCAACAACATGGTTCTATCCTACGACATTTCGCTCCAGAAATCACTTTAAAGATCAAACAGGAAATTGAGAGACTGCTCAAAAGTTGGTTCATAAGGACTACAAGATACGTCGAATGGTTGGCAAACATTGTCCCAACTATTAATAAAAATGGGACTCTGAAGGTCTGTATAAACTTTAGGGATCTAAATAATGCTACCCCTAAGGACGAATACTTCATGCCAGTAGCAGAAATGTTGGTCGATTCGACAACAGGTTTTAAATATTTGAGTATGCTTGATGGGTACTCTGGTTACAACCAGATCCTCATAGCCAAAGATGATGTACCCAAGACAGTGTTCCGGTGCCCAGGGGCCTTGGGAACGTATGAGTGGGTGGTGATTCCATCCGGTTTAAAAAACAATGGGGAAACTTATCAAAAAGCCATGAACGCTATATTTCATGACTTTATTGAAAACTTTATGCATGTATATTGACGACATTGTCATAACATCCTCATCGGAAGATGGTCATTTGAACCACCTTCTACGCTCATTTGAGAGAATGAGGAAATATGGATTAAAAAATGAATCCACTAAAATGTGCTTTCGGTGTGCATGCAGGGGACTTCTTAGGATTTATAGTCCACAAGAAAGGCATCGAGATCAACCAAAACAAAACTAGGGCAATTCTGGCCCCCTTCGACGAAGAAACAACTCCAGTCTTTATTAGGGAAGATAAACTTTTTAAGAAGGTTTATATCCAATCTAAGTGGCAAGACAAAGGTGTTCTCGCCATTGTTCAAGACCAAGAAAGAAAGTGACTTTCACTAGGGACAGGAGCAACAAGAGGCCTTCGACACCATCGAAGGATACCTTACAAGGCCTCCTATTTTATTGTCGCCCAGTACGAACAAAAGCATGAAGTTGTACATCAATGCGTCAGATGCAGCCATAGGAAGCATGCTAGCACAAGAGGATGATTATGGCGTCAAAAGACCCATTTATTACCTTAGTCTAATGTTGATAAATGCTGAAACTAGGTACACTATGATCAGAAAGTTGTGTCGATGCTTGTACTTCTCCTGTATGAAATTGAAACAATATATAAAGCCAGTTGAAGTTTATGTGTCTTCGCATTTTGATATTATTAAGCATGTGCTCTCTAAACCTATTTTGCATAGTCGAATTGGGAAGTGGGCACTAGCACTGATTGAATTCGCCCTGACCTATGTCCCGTTGAGGGTGATGAAGGGAAAAATAGTGGCAGATTTCATCGTCGACCATGCATTGGTCAATTTGCCGCTTCTAATGGTCGACACGGGTCCTTGGAAATTATATTTTGATGGATCAAGTCATAAGAATGGAACGGGCGTTGGGATCCTTATAATATCCCCACGTAGCTATCCTAATAAATTTAAGTGTAGGGTCGAAAAAAAGTGTTCTAACAACGAGGCGGAGTATGAAGCCTTAATCATTGGCCTTAAGATCCTCAAGGATCTAGGTGCTAGGAGGATCGAGGTAAAGGGTGACCTCGAACTGGTAATTAAACAGATCATGCGAGAGTACAAATGTGTAAAAGGACACCTCGTGGTGTACTTCGCAGTGGCGAAACGTCTTTTGGAATGCTTTAAGGTCGTTAGTATTACACATGTACCCAGGATAGAGAATCATAAGGCTAACGAGTTAGTGCAAATCGACTCTGGGTACAAAATATCGGTGAAAAAACTGGGAGACTTTATCGAAGTTAAGGAAAATGTGGTGTCTAAGGTACCGCCATTGGCATCCGGCTTATCAGAAGTCAACATAATAGATAACCCGACAGAGAAAGTAGTCGCTAGTATGAGAAGCTGCGAGATTTTCGCCATCATCGATCTGTCGCCATCATACTGGAGGAAGTCAATCGTCGAGTATTTGGAAAATCCAGTAGGGACAGTTGATAGAAAGATTAAGTATCGAGCCTTAAGCTATGTTTTGATGGGGAATGAGTTATGGAAAAAGACGCCAGAGGGGGTGTGTTGCACCCCAAAATTTGCCTAACCTTTTCTTTACCTAGCTTGTGTTTCATTGCATTCATTCTAGCATTATCATCTGCATTGCATTGACATGTGTGTAGGAGATAAAGAGGTATGGCTACCAACAAAGGGCTACACAAGGCTATGAAGCTAGCTAAAAGGTTGATTTGAGTATTCAAGGGTTGATATCCTCATCAGAGAAGCCAAAGATCCTCAGAGAAGGGGTTGGATACAAGTGTGTAGGTCTCCTAACTTGAGAGTTGTGGGAGGTCCTCAGATGATTCTGAAGCCTTGAAGTTGGAATGGAAGCCTTGAGATAGCTCATGATAAGTATTGAAGTTCATTTTGAAGCCTAGACAGGTCAATATGTGAAGGATATGAAGCTACAACCAAGATGGGTGCAACTAGGGTTTCATCTAGTCAACCCTAGGTTAACTGATGATTTGAAGAAGGTGGAGACCTAATTGAAAATCCATGTGATCATGGATTTATGTATCAAGATGCCCAAGGGATGATTCCAAGGTCAACTCATCATGAATCAAGAGTGTGAGGAGTTCATAGGCTAGGGTTGCTATGCTTGATAGTGTAAAATCCCCTGGTTTGGTGCCTAACTTCAAGACCACATAACTCAAGATGTGATTTTCATCTCACCTTGACCCCAACATGATTATTGTAGAGCATGATCATAGCTTTAATTTGAGTACTAGAAGTCCTTGATAGGGTTTATAGAACTCAAGTTATGAGTCAAACAAGTTACAGGTCATCTGAGGCATGTGAATTTGGAGCTTGAAAGTCAACCAACTTGCCTGACATTTTTTCCCTAGAAAGATGATTCTTATGAACTTTTGGCCAACATGAATGTTGTTCCTTATCGTCCTAGATTTATAGAAAGTACTAGAAGTCCATGATTGGATTTGTAGAACTCAAGTTACAAGCTTTGCAAGACAAGGGTATTTTGGGAATTTGGAATTATAGGTCATTTGTGATTATGGGTCAATTTCATCAACTTAGACACCTCAAATGGACTTTTGATCAACTTGAAAGTTGTTCAAAATCGTGTTATTTGTCCAACCGTGACCCAAAGATTCATTGATATGGATTAAATATGGAAGTGTATGAAGAAAATTTGAAAAAAGGATAATTAAAAGGCATGAAAAGAGAAAATTCATAAATAATTTATGTTTGCGCAAAACTTGGCAAGTTTGTGCATTTTTTGAAGGTAGAAAGCATTTGGAGCACTTTGGCATTCTCATATTTTTGGTTTGAGTCATAATTCATGGACATTTCAAAGGTTACTTGGAGTTGAAGTAACACCACCAATCTACACCATAGGATCAAATTAAGCATTCAATCTGATCCATCCATGCTCAAGGAGTGTTATGCAAGCCATTTGGGTGAAAATGAAGTTGAAACAGAGCCTGAAACACGACTACCATGGAAGAGTTTAGAAGGAAAATTGGATTGAGTGAATTGGGCCACAATTGGGCCAGGTAATGATCCATAACAGTTCTATATAAGTTTCTGGGAAATTTCATAGCAAGGTTGGTGATTAGAGAAGCTTGAAAGAGGTATGGAGCACTTGAAAAAGTTGGTTACAAAGTGAAAACCGTTTTCCATCTTGGAGGTGATTGCAGAGGAAATTGAAGTTTCAAGATTCTTCAGCAAGCATCTCTGAACGATTCTGAGCAAGATTGATCAAGAATTGGAGGCGGAGGCACTCTCTATCAAAGCTCAAAACAGGTTTTCATCTTTTCATTATTATGCTTGATTGAGACTGAATTAAGATAGAAACTGCATGTGGTTAGGTTAGTCTTGAACCCTAGATGAATTTAGGTATGATTTGGAGAGGTTTTGAGATGATTCTTGACATGGTGACATTTCTGTTTGGAGTTGTATCTGGCGGTTCTTGAGGTGTTAGTGGAAATTAGATAGATCAGGATGATCCTTGTGAGGAGAGGAAGAGATCTGTGTAGATAATTTGGAGTTTGATGACAATTGTTGAATTGATGATTTTTCTGTTGAGCATCGTGTTTGATAATTCATGGAGAATCAGTGAGATTTGATTAGGGATTCATGATCAGTGAGAGATTGTGAGAAGAACTGTATAAGTTTCGTGCATTTTGGCTAGATTTTGATGACATGTCACTGTAGAGCCACCGGAGGTCTTCTCCGGCCACCGCCCCACTTCCCTCACTTTTTCCAAGTTTGAATGAGGACGATGCACTCCAGCCGTTAGATTGGTTTGAACTTGTAGACTTTGTCATCAGATCCTGCGCGTGCAATTGAAACCTGAGAGCTTTGACTTTGACTGGCTTAGGTGGCACATTCTGGTGCATAGGATTAGATTACTTTTGGCATGGACGTGTAGGATTAAGACTTATTGTATGCCTCAGTCAACTGAACAACACCTTGCCTATCCCAAAACGCAGAGTTTAATTAATTAAGCTGGAACGCGCTTATCCTTAGGATGTGTAGACTGGTAATCTGATCCAAGGGTTGTGACATTTCCTGAGCTTTTTAATTTCTTTTATTCATTTTTCAATTTCTTTTATTACATTCATCATTTTTAATTCATTTTAATTTGAATATTGATCAGAAAATTATGGAAAAAATGTGTGAGTGATCCTTGATTAATTTCTTATTTTTTTATGCTTTTGGATTTTATTTTTGTGCTGTTTTCAATTTAATTTCCTTTTTTCTATTTTCATTAGTTCTTTTAATTTGGCATTTTGGATTAGTTTAGTTGCTGATTTTTGTATTAGAGCTAGGCATAGAATTAAGAGTTGATCTTTTGCTGGCTGGTAGTAGATACCTTGATAGGATTGTAGGATTTTATTTCTGTTTTTTAGATGATTCTAAGATTAGTTTTGGATTAGGTTTATAGGGCTTTCCCCATTTGGCCTTTCCTTTGACACCTTTTAGTTTATCCTTTAGAAAGGGACCATAAGCTTTGAATTAGGCTCTGATCTTTTTACCATAGGTTCTTAATACCTTTAGGACCTCTTAGAATTGTTTATAGATTTTTAGGATTTGATTTACTATTTTAGTTATATTTTACATCTAGGCTGGTTGTAGGATGCCTCTAGCATAGTACCTCCTATAGTTGAACTTCAAAAGTGACCTTTAGTTCATGATAAGTTTCCAAGCCTTTTCTGATGGTTTAGTAGACATGTTGACGCCTCTGTAGATTGAATCTTAAGGTTTAATTTGGTGCATTAGTTCCCTTTAGAGAGTTGCTTTTAGAGCTTGTGGAATTAGGGTTTTTAGAGCCTTTAGGAGTTTCTTCCTTTTTCATAATTGTGGTTTGCTTTGGTTTGCATTCCATTTCCTATCCAATGATGCAAGGTTCCTTTGCGGGAGCCGAGTCCCTCCTTTGGAAGGACTACAAGCCTACAACAAAAGGTAAAACCTTTGAGGATACCAATCTTAGATGAGTGGTTGAGTGCCATGATAGATTCCCTTGGTTTCCATCATGCTTCCCATCATCATGCAATAATCTTTGTGTTAATTCATATCATCTCTTGATGGAGAAATTTGAAGCTTGAAGATGAAGTCCTTATTCCCTTCTCTCTTGGATAGCTTGGACGGATAACTTGGACTAGAAGACAGATTGTTAGACTGCTGAAGTATTGTTGTGCTGCTCTGCTGTGTTTCCTGTTTAGTTGTATTTATGTGACTATTTATTTGGTGTGTTGCATTAGAATAGGCTTTCATGTAGTTGGTTCTAGGCCTAAGTGCATTGAGAGGTTGAGCTTGCCTCCCTTTGCTTGTTTTCATTAGAGGTTGAGTCTGTCTCCCTCTGCTTGTCTGTTACTGTTTGGCTTTGCTTGTTGGCTGAAGGTTGAGTTTGTCTCCCTTGCCTGTGCATTGTGTTGCTTTTGCTTGTTTGCTCTAGAAGTTGAGTTTGTCTCCTTCTGCTTGTATTGCTGCATTGCATGCATTTTACTTACCGTTTTATTCTTTCAGATTAGTTCTTTTGCTGTTGCTTTCCTTTGCCATGTTCCCTTAGGGACTCTAACTTCTCTTGTTCAAGAGAAGTTATGACAGACATTATTATTCTACTTAGGAAATCCATGGCATGACAACTGTTAGGACTTGATAGTTTCCCCTTAGTTATGTCCCTTCTCCTTCTCATCTTCAAACAAATCAAAATACAGTAATAAAGGTTAATTAATATCGTACGTTACGAGCCTTAAGCTACTTAGGAAATGGTTAGTGGAGGGTTTCCTTCCAATAATCAGGATTTTTAGTATGGTACCCTTTGGGTGACATGCGACGCATTCACTCCTAGGTCATAGTCTCTAGTGCGATATGAATTGCAAACATCCATACAAAACACTTCTTCCGTAAAAGACAAAAAACAAACTTCAAACCCTTTTTTGCCCCGTGGGCCCTTAATTCGAGGAAAACGTTTTCAGAAAAAGAGTGTCGTTAACTCTCAGCTCTACTACAAACGGCAACGCACGAGTCTCTAACGAGCGAGCTGCATACACCAAACTGCTGGAACTGTTTGTTAACCCTACTCGGAAAAATAGATGAATCTGAACCCCCGTAATCCGTGTTATGCCGAACTACGTAAGCTCTGATCTCTCATATCTGTTGAGAGTACGTAGGCACAATACTAACGTATTGGCGAGCCACCTTCCCCCATCCGTTACCTGTAGTTAGCCGAACTACGTTGACTCTGATTTCTCGTTCTCTGACGAGGATACATAGGCACGAAGCGCGATGCTTTGCCGAGTCATTTTTCTTTTCTTTTCAGACCAGCCTTGATAGGTAGATAGTAAAACCAACCCATCAGATAAACACAACAAGCGTGGATCCCGTTGAGTATAACGGACGTAAGGGGTGCGAATACCTTCCCCTTGCATAATTGACTCCCGAACCCAGACATGGTTGCGATGAACTTGTCTTATACCTTTTCAGCAGGTTTTTCCGATTGTTTCCTTTCCCGTTCTGAGGGATAAATAAAAAAAGGTGGCGACTCTTCTGTTTTGCCGGCACCTTATTTTTGCGGTAGCGACAGCTGGCGACTCTGTTGGGGACCTCTAGCTGCTGGGGAATTTTCCCATCCCCTATGTTGGGACCGTTTCCCATCCCCTATGCGAGTCAATCCTAGCGCTTGCGTGTTTACCTGTTGGGTTTGTGTTTATTTATCGCACTTTACTTTCCGCACTTTACTTTCAGTATAATATGATTATTTGATGTGCTGTTGTGGGAGGGACTAATTCTGAGAAGTGATAAGCCAGACCCAGGCTTGAGTGTATACCTAGCATTAGTTGTGGAGAGTAGTGGGCGCGTGCATGCTTTTCATGTACTAGTGTCCCACAAAATCCACGCTCAGACGAGATTCTCCTAGTTGACTTCCTTTCCAGCCCTTTGGGCTTGAGGGGTTGTTGGTTTGAAGGATTGTCGACTCTGGGGACCGACCATTTGTGACTCAGCTAAGTGAGGCCTCTTCAGGGAGTGATGATGCCAAACCAAAAATGGTGAACGTATCATCATTTCGTGAAAGTCTGTGACGCTGGGAAACGCATAGGATGCCATACCTTGTCAGTGGATAGGATTCATACCTGTGAGTAGGGTCGGGTTATTGCAGGAAACCTTAACTTTCAGACAACCTGGTTTTCTTGATAGTGAATCAGTATTGTTGGTATCAGAGGGTTCTTATCATCAGAGATGTGTTTGTTCTTGACAGAGCATAATTATTGGTCCTCTTCAGGGTCTTATTGGCAGAGCAGTGTTGTGGTTATGTTGAAACAGAGCCTTGGTCTCCTCAATAACACTCTGGATCTCCTGTTGCATGATTGCATCTTGCATTTTTGCATACTCATGTGCATATCATCAACGTGTGTCTGTGTTGCAGGTGCATATACTATCCCCCGGTTCCAGTAATCTTGCTCTCTGTTTGTTAGCATAGAGTCATTGAAGAAGAATGTGGCTTACAAGCTCCCTACCCCAGATATTACTCTGCTACTTAGTTTGGATGCCTTGGCAGATGATACAGTGAAAGGAGAATTCAAGAAATCGTATGGGAAGTTGCTCAGTCTGGTCCGTAAATCTTCAGTCTATGAGTTGAACGGGTTGTATGCATTGCTACAGTTCTATGACCCTCCATTGAGGTGCTTCACTTTTCCAGATTTCATCCTTGCGCCTACCTTAGAAGAGTATGCTGAGTTGTTGGGTGTACCGGTTAAGAATCAGATGCTGTTTGTTCACATGGATGCTAAGCCTAATCTGGCTAACCTAGCTGCTGCTCTTCATCTGGATGCTTCAGAGCTGCTTCTGTCCTCATGGAATGGAGTTCCTGGTTTTTCTCTACAGTTTCTGGTTAGGAAAGCCAAACAGTGCGCTAAAGAAGGTTGTTGGATCGTATTCAACGCTATTCTCGCCCTTTGCATCTATGGGATCATCTTGTTTCCCAACATGCCAGACTTTATAGATTTGGACGCCTTCCATATCTTCGCATCAGGAAATCCAGTTCCCACCTTGTTTGGTGATTTATATCATTCTGTTCATTACAAGAATGAAAACAGAAGGGGTAAAAATGTGTCGTGTTATGCGCCCTTACTCTACAGATGGTTTGATAGCCACATGCCCAAGAAGGGTCTCTTTATTTCCTCTACAGCCACCGCTGAGTGGTCTGAACGCCTGATGGGTTTATCAGTAGAGAGCATCATTTGGTTTGATCAGGATATGCTGGGTATTGAAGTCATCTACAGCTGCAGTGGTTTTCCTAATGTTCCCTTGATCAGAAGAAGAGGTTGTATTAACTACAATCCCTCATTACTTGTCAGACAGTTTGCGTACGCCTTGAGAGGCCCGCCAAAAGACGAAGAGGTACATGAATCTCTGTACCTCACGGGGCTTCTAGAGGGGGATATGTTAGCCAAGCTCAAGCATGCTTGGAACGATATCAGCAGGCGAGGGAAAGCACTGTTGGGTAAGAGCAACAGCTGGGCTTATGCTCCTTATGTGACTTGGATTCGAAGCAGGGTAGAAACAATAGGGATGCCTTTTCCACCTGCTAAGAAAGATTGCCCTCCAGTGGTTGAAGAACCCACTACAGTGTCCATTCAGAAATACAACCAGGTATTGGCCGAAAAGGAAGAGTTGAAGAAGGCCAACGCGGAGTTGGAGAAAGAACTGGTTCAACTTATAAGCGAGAAGAGCGAAGCTGTCTATTGCTTCAAAAAACAGACAGAGCTGGTGAAACGGCTAGGCACAGACTTGACCAAACAGTGGGCTGAACATGAACGTTTAGATTTGGATTTCAAGGCTGTCAACGATGTGCTTGCCACCAAAAAGCAGAACCTGGATAATGCTTACTTGAGAATCTCCAAATTCAACCAGCAGTGGAATGCCACCCTAGCCAGCAACAAAGAGCGGGAGGACAAGCTGAAGCAACAGATCTCCAAGTTGAAGGTTCAGTTGAAGGCCAGTGAGAAGAAGTTTGATGATGAAACTGCTCGTAAGTACGCCACTTAAGACATGTTAAACAAGGCTATTGCGAACCTGAAGGATCACAAACAGAGTTTTGAGTCTAAGAAGCGAAGGTTAGAAGATTATTTTGGCAAAGAAGAGTGGAAGGACTCCGTTGAAGGTCTTCAGTACACTATTATACAGAAGGAGTCACTTGTCGAAGGGTTACTCGCTCGGCCTGATCATCCCAAAACGAAGGGGTTGCTAGAAGAGTTTCGCGCGCATTGCCGCACTTGACTACTTTGTAATCCTTTGTATTTTCTGATCATTGTTGTATGCTGACCATCACCAGACTTGTTGGTCGAGGTCATGCTGTTGATTCTCCATGTATTCGGTGACATTGTATGCTGCCTTGTTGGGCTTTATATATATACAAGACGTTATTTCCATGACTGGATCCAGACTTCTTATTATCATCACTGGCACTCTGGCACTAGAATCGGGGGAGAAATCTCCCTAAGGCACAGACACACGCTTGCATTTACATGAATCATTTGCATAACAGGTACCTCGAGCTGTTTTTCTAACCCCTTGTGTTTGCAGGTTATTTCAGGATTGAACAAAGACAGATTCACCGGTATTCTACCAGGGCAAATCAAGTCAGAGTAATGGAACAGGTTCAGACGGACATTCAAGAGCTCAGAGAGAGGATGGATTGTTTTATGGATCTCATGCAAGTGGTCGCTAATGGCCAGGACCAGCTCAGAACTCTGGTGCAACCTCTGATTGCACGCGTCGACAGCAACGGCGTGCTACACGGTGGGAATATGGTGAATCCTCCGCTTGTCGAGGCCCCTCATGCTGGCATCCCTGTAACTGGAGGGAATGGAAGTGGAAATGGTAATGTTGTTACTAATGTTGGAGCTAATGGGAATACGACTGGAGTCGGAAATGGCAACTTTGAGGCCAATGGTAATGCTGGTATGGGCAATGGCAATACGGGAGGAACTGGTAATGCTTGGAACGTTGGTGCTGGTAATCTGTATGGTCTTGATGCTGCTGGGTTCGCTCAGGGTAATGGTCATCAGCCATGGCAAGAGGATCGTCAAGAGGACTTATTCTTAATGAAAGGAGCTGAGGGCGAACTGAATTCCGAAGCCCGCTTAAGGTTCAAAGCACTCGAGGACAAGATGAAGAGTTTTGAGAACTTGAATACTATGGGCGTTGACATGACCAAGCTGGGACTGATCTCAGACTTCAAGGTGCCTCCCAAGTTTAAGGTACCCGACTTCGAGAAGTATAAGGGCACCACTTGCCCCCGTGTCCATCTGAGGTCATACTATCGAAAGATGTCTGCACATTCTGAAGATGAGAAGTTGCTGATGCACTTCTTCCAGGACAGCCTGTCAGGCCCCTCGCTAGAGTGGTATATGGGTTTGGAACCCACAAGTGTACGTACGTGGAAATACCTTGTTGAAGTGTTCGTACGCCATTATCAGTTTAACAGCGATCTGGCTCCCAACCGGGTTCAACTACAAAATTTGTCTCAGGAGAACAACGAAGGGTTTAAAGAGTACGCCATGAGGTGGCGTGAGCTGGCTGCAAGAGTTCAGCCACCGATGGTTGAGCGAGAACTTGTCGAGATGTTCGTGGCTACTTTTCCAGGAGTTTATTATGAGAAGCATGTCAGTGGTATGTCGGGAAGTTTCTCCGACCTCATCATCACTGGAGAGCATGTAGAGAATGGCATTAAACTCGGAAAGATTCAGGGTGTAGATGTATCCTCGGCTGGAGGAGGAAAGAAGCCTTACAGTGGTAAGAGACGTGAAGGTGAGACAAGCTCAGTGTGTAGTGCTCGGGGAAAAGGAAAAGGCTAGCGCCAGCAGGACGCTAGCATTACTATTCCTATTGTCCAGCAACCTCAGCAGCAGCAGCAGAACCAGCAAGGGTACCAGAGGTACTAGAATAAAGCGCCACTATCAAGTCGTCATCTTGAAACCCCACCTATGTCGTATTCAGCTTTTGCAGACATTGCTTCAGTTACAACTAGTTCAGAAGAGAACTTTGGCTCCCTTGACAGGGACACCTCCACCGGGCTACGATGCGAATGCGAGATGTGAATTTCATTCGGGGGTGCCTGGCCACTCGATTGACAACTGTAAAGCATTCAAGCACAAAGTGCAAGATATGGTTGACGCCAAGATAATCAAATTTTCTGATAATGCTCCGAATGTTACAAAGAACCCTATGCCTAACCATGGGGGAGATGGGGTTAGCGCCATCATTGAAGAGGAAGATTCGGACTTATTGACTGATGTCAAAGACCTGAAAACACCACTCGGTTTCATTAAAGCCAAGTTGATGAAGAAAGGTATTTTCCCGGGCTGTGGAAAGTTGTGTATGGATTGTGCGAACCATTCGGACGGATGTGATCAGTTGGTAGCAGGGGTTCAGAGTTTGATGAACGAAGGAATTCTGCAGTTTAGTCGGAGGGCTGAGAACAGATCAGGGGAAGTAATGCTGAAGCAGAAAGATGAGGTTGCCATTATCACCATCCCCCGTAAAACAATAACCATTTCTGGATCAAGGCCGCCTACAATCACCATCACGAAGGCTGGGCCTATACCATTCGAGAGCACTAATGTTGTTCCATGGCACTATGGGGCGAATGTCTATTGCAATGGACAAAAGTTGGAGTTGGAGCCATCCGTGCAATCTGTTGACAACCTAGTTGGAACTGGGGGAATAACGCGTAGCGGAAGAGTGTTCGCTCCACCAGAGATCGTGGCTGACAAAGCTGACAAGGCTAAGAAGACTGACCGAGGTAAAAGTAAGGTCATCGAAGAAACCTCCCGTGAGGTAGGAAAAGACCTGCTTGTGAAAGACGCCGAAGAATTTATGAGACTGATCAAGAAAAGTGATTATAAGATCGTTGATCATCTCCATCAAACACCGTCTAAGATCTCTATTCTGAATCTGTTGCTGTGTTCCGAGGCACATCGCAACACTCTGCTGAAGGTTCTGAATGCAGCGTATGTACCACAAGAGATCTCCGTCAACCAGCTAGAAGGAGTGGTTGCTCATGTGAATGCTGGTAACGGATTAGGGTTTACTGACCTAGAGCTGACGCCGAAAGGAAGGAACCATAATAGCGCCTTGTATATCTCGATAGAATGTCGAGGAACAGTCATGTCCCATGTGTTGGTGGACACGGGATCATCTCTGAACGTTCTCCCTAAGAAAGCTCTAATGAGGTTGGATACGAGAGGGCTGATATGTACACCCAGTGACCTGGTGGTAAAAGCTTTCGATGGAACTAAGCGGATCGTCTTTGGAGAGGTAACTCTACCCATTCAAGTTGGGCCAGAAACCTTTGACGCGGTCTTCTATATCATGGATATCATGCCAACCTATAGCTTCCTGTTGGGCCGGCCTTGGATCCATTCTGTGGGCGCAGTAACTTCCACATTGCACCAAAAGCTGAAGTATGCTATGGGTGGAAACATCGTGACTGTTTGTGGAGAAAAGGACATAATGGTGAGCCATTTGTCATCTTTCAAATATGTTGAGGTGGATGGCGAGATCCACAAAACTTTGTGCCAGGCGTTTGAGACCGTCAGGGTCAAGGATGCGATTCCAGTGATGATCGAGAAACCTGAGATGAATCTCTCTTCCTTCAAGGAAGCTCGAGCTGTTGTTCAAGCTGGTCCTGCCCCAGGCTGGGGGCAAGTTCTGGAAATCCCTAACAAGCAGGATAAGTTTGGGTTATGGTATTCTCCTTCTGCTGATGCTTCCTCCTCTCGCAATACGCCGTGCGTCAAAGGGCCGATTCAGTTCACAAAAGGTGGGGTGATATTTGAGAATGTCAACATTGTGTCTGAAGATGATGAAGATAGTGACTGCGACCTGGACTCCTGGATTCAGCCGAGCAAACCAGGCCAGGGTCTCAACAACTGGTCCATCCAGGATGTCATCCAAGTGACGCGTAAAGAGTAATGCTTTGTCTTTTCCAATTATTGTACAACCTTATGCTCTACCCGGGGCATAACGGTTTTATTGTCAGAGCCTTGATTGCTTATGCATGTACATATTATCAATAAATCAAAGGGCGTTTTCTTTGCATTCAAATTTTGTGATCTCTGTTATTCCTGTTTTATTTTTGTTTTGAAAAACAATAAAATGGCAATATGGTTGTGCTAACCTGCATATCCTCGTTTTAAGCTTAACCCTTATTATTGCAGGATTCACACTACAGATGACATCGACTCTGAACCTTCTATGACTCACTTCGACTTTGATTGCCCGATAGATCAAGCTGAAGAAGATATTGATGAAGATAAAGACCTTCCAGAAGAGTTGGCCCGTTTGTTGAAACAAGAAGATAAGATCATTCTGCCTCATGAGGAAGAGATTGAGATTGTTAATCTGAGTTCTGAGGAACTTGTCAGAAATGTCAGGATAGGGGCTGCGTTACAGAATAATGTCAAGCAAAGATTGGTCGAAATGCTTTGAGAGTATAGTGACATCTTTGCTTGGTCATATGAAGATATGCCCGGACTCGACACCGACATAGTGGTTCATCATCTACCACTGCGAGAAGATTGTCCTCTCGTTAAGCAGAAGCTTAGAAGGACACGACCAGATATGGCCGTCAAAATCAAAGAAGAAGTACAAAAGAAGCTGGATGCTGGCTTTTTAGCGGTCACTACTTACCCTCTGTGGGTCGCCAACATAGTACCTGTACCGAAGAAGGACGGTAAAGTGCGGATGTGCGTTGATTATCGGGATTTGAATAAGGAGAGCCCTAAGGATGATTTCCCGCTCCCTCATATTGATGTGTTGGTCGACAACACAGCTTAATTTTTCGTGTTTTCGTTCATGGATGGCTTCTCCGGCTATAATCAGATCAAGATGGCGCCAGAAGACATGGAGAAAACCACGTTCATTACACCTTGGGGGACGTTCTGCTACAAGGTAATGCCTTTCGGTCTGAAGAACGCAGGGGCCACTTACCAGCGGGCGATGGTCACTTTGTTTCATGACATGATTCACCATGAGATCAAAGTCTATGTTGATGACATGATTGCGAAGTCCCAAACGGAGGAGGGACATCTGGTCAATTTGCTGAAGCTTTTTGAGAGGCTTAGGAAGTTCAGGTTGAGGATGAATCCTAACAAGTGTACTTTCGGAGTACGGTCTGGAAAACTACTGGGGTTTATTGTGAGTGAAAAAGGCATCGAGGTTGATCCTGCCAAAATAAAAGCAATACAAGATATGCCAGCGCCAAAGACTGAAAAAGAAGTTCGTGGTTTCTTGGGCAGAATAAACTACATTTCAAGGTTTATATCTCAGCTCACGACCACGTGTGAACCGATGTTCAAGCTATTGAAAAGAGATCAGGCGATTATCTGGAACGAGGATTGCCAGAAGACATTTGACAAGATAAAATAGTATCTGCAGGAACCTCCAATTTTGATACCCCTAGTGGCCGGAAGACCCTTAATCATGTACTTGACAGTTCTTGAGAATAGCATGGGTTGCGTTCTCGGTCAGCACGACGAGACTGGCAGAAAGGAGCATGCCATTTATTACTTAAGTAAAAAGTTCACAGATTGTGAGTCCCGTTACTCAATGCTGGAAAAAACATGTTGTGCACTCGCATGGGCTGCCAAACGTTTATGACAGTATATGCTCAACCACACAACCATGCTATTTTCGAAGATGGATCCGATCAAGTACGTCTTCGAGAAGCAAGCGCTTTCTGGCAGGATTTCCAGGTGGCAAATGGTGTTGACAGAGTATGACATTCAGTATGTTTCCCAGAAGGCCACCAAGGGAAGTGTATTGTCTGAGTACCTTGCCAAACAGCCTATCGAAGATTATCAGCTGATGAAATTTGAATTCCATGATGAGGATATCATGTTTCTCAAAGTGAAATATTGTGATGAACCGTTGCCCGACGAGGAGCCAGATAGGAAGTCCCAGTGGAAATTGATATTTGACGGTGCAGTTAATTCGTATGGAAGTGGTATTGGGGCCATCATTACGACTCTCCAAGGATCCCACATCCCGTTCACTGCCAGATTGACTTTTCCAGTCACTAATAATGAAGCGGAATACGTGGCTTGCATCATGGGTTTGGAAGAAGCCATTGATTTGAGAATCAAAAACCTGGATGTATACGGTGACTCGGCACTCGTGGTTAACCAAATTAAAGGGGAGTGGGAGACTCGTCAGTCGAATTTGGTCCTGTACATGAATTATGCTAGAAGGCTACTTCCGTTCTTCGATCGAGTGGAACTCCATCATGTGCCTAGAGCGGAAAATCAGATGGCTGATGCCTTAGCCACGCTTGCTTCGATGTACAAAGTCAATTTTTGGAATAAAGCCCCAAGAATTGTCATTTCCCGTCTTGACAGACCTGCATTTGTCTTTGCAATTGAGGAAGCCTCTGATGGCAAGCCATGGTTCCACGATATCCAGACTTTCCTTATGACTAAGGAGTATCCTGCGGGAGCATCAACCCAGTATAAGAAGACTCTAAGGAGGCTGTCTGGGAATTTCTACCTCAATCCTGATGGAGTTCTGTATAAGAGAAATCATGATCTCGTGCTACTCAGATGTGTGGATGAAAAAGAAGCTAGTTTGCTTATGGAGGAGGTCCATGAAGGCACATTTGGTATGCACGCCGGCGGACATGCTATGACACGGAAAATCTCACGAGCAGGATATTACTGGCTGAGATGGAGTCGGATTGTTTCAAATTCATGAAGAGATGTCATAAATGCCAGATTTATGCTGATAAAATTCATGTGCCGCCGTGCCCGTTGAATGTCATGTCATCCCCGTGGCCGTTCTTCATGTGGGGCATTGATATGATAGGCAAGATCGAGCCCACTGCATCCAACGGTCACCGCTTCATTCTGGTAGCTATCGACTACTTCACCAAGTAGTTGGAAGCAACCTCGTACACTAATGTGACCAAGCAGGTGGTACCTAGATTCATAAAGAAGGACATTATCTGTCGATACGGAGTTCCCGAGCGGATCATTACTGACAATGGTTCGAATCTGAATAATAAGATGATGAAGGAGTTATGCCAGAACTTCAAGATTGAACATCACAACTCATCACCTTACCGGCCGAAGATGAATGGTGCGGTTGAAGCGGCCAACTAGAACATTAAAAGGATAGTACAAAAGATGGTTGTGACCTACAAAGATTGGCATGAGATGTTTCCATTTGCATTGCACGGTTATTGTACGATGGTACGCACATCAACCAGGGCAACTCCTTTCTCACTAGTTTACGGTATGGAAGTTGTCCTACCGTTGGAAGTTGAGATTCCTTCTTTACGAGTTTTGGTTAACGTGAAACTCGATGAGGCAGAATGGATTAAGAACCGATTGAATCAACTCAGTCTGATGGATGAGAAGAGATTAGCATAAATTGCATATGGTCGTCTATACCAGAGCCGAATGAAGAAAGCTTACGATAAGAAGGTGCATCCTAGAAGCTTTCAGACGGGTGATCTCGTCCTGAAGAAGATTCTTCCACCACATTCCGATTACAGGAGCAAGTGGCACCCTAACTACGAAGGTCCGTATATCGTCAGCAAGGTCTTCTCGGGAGGAGCCTTGTTGTTATCCACGATGGATGGAGAAGATTTTGCATCCCCTATGAACGCGGACGCAATTAAAAAATACTTTGCTTAAAAACGACCCGCTGGAAAGAAAAAAGAATATCCAGGCAAAAATGGGGCATCCCGGCGAACCATAAAAAGGAAAAAGGTTCGGGCAAAAATTAGGGATATAAATGAAAAATGTACACCCGCAAAGTCGAAAACCTGAAAGGGCGACTTTGGCAAAAAAAGGGTATCCCAGTGAATCGAAAACCCGAAAGAGCGATTCAGGCAAAAGTTAGGGGTTAGAAAAGCAAATGACTGCGTTCCACGTGTGAACATTCATTGTTTAGTGGTTTGGGAAGACCTGAGGGCCGTTTATCCGAATCAATCTCTTCTGAAGCTGAAGCGTCGGAGAAGTATCGAAGTTGAGTGGGTCATAGAGGGATCAACTCATGGTGTTTGTCTACACCACATTACCGACATTTGTGTATACTGATGTATATTTATGTTTATACTTGCGCAGCTTCCTCATTTCAGGAGCTTGCATCTGTTGTAAAACATTTTGCCTATTTACAGGCTCGTTTGTCAATAAACATATACTATTCAGTTTTTGTTTGTTTGTTTAGCTTTTATCTGTTTTGTTTGCGAAAAAGAACGCCCGATGTTTTTGATAAAATGCGCATACATAAACTTGCTGGCCCAGGCCGATAATTGTTGAAACATTGAATTACCTGAACATTGTCACAGGATGATAACCTTGATAGGTCCCTTTGTGAAGGGTATCTTGTCTGTTTGTTCATTTTGTTGCAGGGACGTCACCCTCCAGGAAATATGCCAGATGTTTTCCAAGCTGGATTATTCCTTCTTCCCCCGCAGGTTCAGTCGTGTTTCCCCACAGAATCTGAACATGGAACTGTGAGCATTGATGTGTCTCCCCAAACAGAGATAGATTCTCCCCAACCAGATGCATCCTAGGAAGGATCATCACCTCCCCAGCTGAGTCATACGCAGAAGTGTATACTCATTCCCAACAGTGGGTCAACAGGCAATTTTCTCGTAGAAGATTGTCCGCAAGTGTTTATCTCGATAGCGCAGACTGAAGTCTCCAGCAGAGTTGAAATTCCCCACAGAGTGGTGTGCTCCCCCGCAGGTAGGAGTGATTCCAGTGTCTGGTTGCATATCCCCAGCCGAGTTTTCAGTTCTCCAAGAGAGTCGAGTCCTTGGAATCCGTTCAGGGCATTATTGGTTTTCCCCCAGTAAAGTGTTGAATAGTGTAATACCCTAATTTTTACCCCTAAGATCCCACATTTCATTTGCATCATTACATACGTAAACAAGATCATACTTTTGGATCTCCCACCCTTATTTGTTTTTTACTTGCTTTTTATTGTTTATGTTTACTAACCTCTAACCAAAATACCAAAAATATTTTTTCAATTTGCTTGTTTCTTCTTCTTCTCTGTGTGTTTAGGGTTTTGCAAGGAGATTGATAGCAAGGACATTCATTCAAGTCTAAACCAGATGGAAATTTGACCTCATCTTGGTCAAACTATCAAGAGTTTGCTTCAATTATAAGTTACCCGTTGTAGTGGGCTATTTTCTCAGGAAATGTGATTGTTCAAGGTCAAATTGTCTGGTGTTGAAATCCAGTGGTTTATCAAACAGTGTTATATGAAACGTTTGGTCCATACTATTATGGTCAAGGTTCATCATTACAAGTTGTGTTCATCTATGGATTTATTTTCCTAGAGATTAATTCAGATAAACTCAAAGAGATTCAGTTTTAACCGAAGATTCAAAGGTTTGTCTGTGCAAGTCAAGTTTGGTGGATGTTCAATCAAGATGTTGGTTTTGGGATGCAAGTAAAAAGTGTTCATTCAAGTGTGCCATTTCCAAGTGATTCTAAAGCATGATTGAGGGTATTGATCTTTAGGTTCATCATGGCATCAATTTTTAGAGAATTTGTTTTATTCAAGAATTTGATTCAAGTTGAGTTTGGAAGAAACATGCATATGACTTACTTGGAATACAAGTTACTTGAAAATTTAAGGCATTCATCATCATCTAATATTGCCAAAGTTCAAAGTCCAATCACAAATGTCCACATGAAAGCCAAGAGTATGATGCTTGCTGGTGAGATGGGACATGGGAAAAGAGTATCTACTTGTGCTTTTATTTCATACTGGTATTTTAAATTCAAAGTTTCACGTCCCAGATTGGTTTTGATATTTTTTGTCACTATTGGAAATTGGCTTGCTGAGTTGGCGTTCTGGACTTCAAATGTTAATGTTGCTCAATGTCATGGTTGTGCAATTGCAAGACTTCTATATCTCATGATAAGCTACTGCTTGGGGCTGCTAGGGAAGTAGTACGAGCCCAGTGGGTGCTTGCTTTGCTGAAGAAAAACACTTTGGATAATCTAAAACGGCGAGATGTTTGTGGAAAGTATTGATTTCTTGCTATGCTTTCAAATGTTTATCAGAAGAGAATTTTAGCGTGTTCAATTTGATGCAGTTGGATGTTGAGAGCGGGATGAGTTTACTTTTAGTGTTATGCTCAGTACAATAAGTGATGATGGTTTGGAATATTTTGATTTTGGAAAAAACAATTGAAGAATTGTCTTTGATCTGTAACTAGTTGCACCAAATAGAGAAACAACAGTCCAGTCTACTTGACCTTCTACAGAAATTCATGGGAAGCTCACAAAACGGAATGCAATCTTTAGAGACCCGTGTACATGGCCTTGAGCTGGCATTAGATGATATCTCTTATGATTTAGCTCACAAATACAGTTTGATTTATGTGATTACCAAACTTGGTCTCCTATGTGTTTACGATTTGGAGAGAGCAACATGCCGCCGTTTCTGTGTTAGTCAAGTTACTGAGTGAATATCCTCCAAGAGTACTTGTTGTTGCTGATATTGAGAAGAATGCTACAAATGTCTTTGCTGTTGAGTGGATTCAGAATAATCAGTTCACTATTGGATTAATAGTCTCATATTATGTTTTTGTTAGTGATGTGCTGGAACTTTCTGGAAAATATCAAAAGCACTTTGGCCACTATCTATTATTTTGACACCTGATGCGCAACGATCAAAACACAGAGGCTTGCTTCCGACTCTACCAGAGGCTGTGGCCAAAGAACACAAGAGGCTTCTTGCTCAAAAATCAATTATTGAGAAGAGGAAAGTGTGGATCCATAACTACTCAAGTTAGTAGGGAATGAGCATTACAAGAGGGGTGAATTTTCATAAGCATTAAGTTTTTATGACCGTGCAGTAGCTTCTTTGCCGAGGAGTGCTTTTTACCGCAGCAACCACGCCGTCATGTTGATCGGTTTGGGAATTCTTGCAGCTTTGATGCTTTTGTCTTCTGTAATATTCTTTTCGAGGGCCAAAATGCATGTGAAAGTTAAACCAAGTGGTAGTCCCATTACTAGTATAGTGCAGGTTATTGTGGTTGCCGCAAAGAAAAGGAAGCAGAAGCTCCCATAATATCTGTACCCGTCACTTTTCAACTATGTGCCAAACCATGTCATATGATGTGCATCTCCCTTTGACAATCTTAACATCATCCAGCAAAATCAAATTCTAAGGCTTCCCTCTACTTGATCAAATATTTCCCTCCAGTACATTTGCACGAGAACGGCAAGCACACATCTGATATGATGAGGCTTTATCTAAAAGCAGCTCTTGACAAGCATCTTGGGTGACAATAATGAATCTGTAGATAACTTAAAGGATCAGATTACCTCTATGAGAGCTAAGAAGCGAGGTCCATCTTAGAGGATTTATTTTCCAGTGTGGTTATCATGGATATACACTACAAGCGCTCGCAATGAATGTCTGTGAGTAACAACTCTGTCAACAATTTGCGGCCCTGGTCATAGTTTAATATCTACTGTCAGTGACCTCGTGACTGTGGTAGAATCAAGATTTGAAAACAACTGAACTGGTAGTGATGCTTTTGACAAAGAGGAGGGATTTAACATACTGGATGAACACTCAAATTGTAGTGATATGTGGTTGGAATTCTGAGTATGGAGCCATCATCGGGAGGTCAAGCAACTGATTCACAATCGACACGACAATCTGAACTGAAGCAACTCGACATGCCATCATTCCTAACTTCCTGCGTGCAGTATGACCATACTTGCTGCAAGACAAAAAAACCAGTCATTCGGAAGGTTCAGTGAAGGAAAATGCTCCATGTAACCTATGAATAGCTTTGGCAAACATCCAGAATGTAACCGGTGCATTTGGAGCTGATCTCCACAAGCGGTATCACAAAACAGTTGTCTTGTCTCATGAGGAGCTTCTTTGTGTAGTAGTCCAGTATGGTGATGTTGATAATAGAGGGTCATATTATTTGAAAATTGAATTGCTAAAAATACTGGATAGAGAAAAATCCTGGAGGAAGAAACTTTGGAAAAATGGTATCATTAAATCTTCTCGTTTAGCTCCTCGGAAGTGTCCCCAATATGTAGGAACTGAAGAGGATCCATCATGCATTATTTGCCAGCAATATCTCTATCTCTCTGTAGTTGTATGCAGTTGCAGACCATAATTTTGTGTGTGTCTGGAGCATTGAGAACACCCCTGTGAGTGCAAAACTGCTAAACTCCGTCTTCTCTATCGTTATTCAGTTGGTGAGTTGAATGACTTGGCATTTTCAGTTGACAAATACATTTCTGATGAAAAAGCTGAGGAGGCTAAAGTAGAGGAGCTCATCAAGGCAGTAGTTGATTCTGGTGCCAAAGTGGTTGATGGCTTTACATTTTTGTGAGCGTTATAAGCTTATGGTTCTGAAAATCAGTTCTAAGTTTTAACTGTGTTGATTTTTTCGTACAACCGGTGCTGTTATGTTGAAGCTTAGTCAACCAAATCCAGATGATCTTGGATATGTCGATTCTGTTTCAGTTGAGGAAGTGGGGTGCAGAAGAGAGAAAATGATTTGTTTGCTTCTGATGTTGCCAATGGTTGGATCGAGGTGCTTTCCTTATTGTTGGAGCAGAATGTTAAAGTTGATGTCTTGAATCGCCATAAACGGTCGCCGTAATTGTTGCTATGATGTTTCAAAAGATGGTTGCTGAAGATGGAAGTCTGAACTCTGCATATGATGGTCAACCATCGTCCACGAGTCTTGCTTCTAGTACTGCATATATTGGTGCTGAAATTGTAATGGCCGAAAACAGTGCTACTGCCAGTAGTGACAAGGAGTGTGATCTACAAGAATTACAGCTCATGACTGAACCATATGGAATTCCCTGTATGGTGGAGATATTTCATTCCCTGTGCTCTTTGTTGAATGTTGTTGAGCATACACTAACAGTTGATGAACATGTGCCTCTTTTTGCATTAACTTTGATTAATTCCGCTATTGAGTTGGGAGGGCCTTCCTTTCGCCGTCACCCTAGAATGCTAAGTTTAATTCAAGATGAAGTATTCCATATTCTCATGCAATTCGGTTTTGTCTATGAGTCCTCTTGTAATTTCATTGGTATGTAGCATTGTTCTCAATTTGTAATACCATCTTGGACAAACAACATCTATTTACAACCTTTTGGGCAGAACTGTGATAAATTCTACACCTTCGCGCCATCCTCATTTAGTTAGACTTTTTTTCCTCATTCCACCAGTCTAATGGGCAAATAGATTGTACAGCAGAGGACTCGACATGTCTGGATAATATCTTTCGATCATTAAGAACTATATGTCACGGACACCGTTCAAACATGTGGAGTGAAAACAATCAGCAAAGCAGTAGGTAACAGACAATGTTGACAACAGACCTGCTGGAAAAAGATCGCCGCAAGAAGATGTATTAAACACTCAATCACAAGCAGTTGAGATGCAGTTTGAGAATAATGATACAGTTGTGCGGGATGTTGAAGCTGTCATCCAGGAGAATGATGGTAGTGCGGAAACTTTTGGTGAAAGTCTTAGAAGACTTGATGTTGAGATTAGAAGTGTCGATGCCCATGTTGATGGCGGAGAAAGGCAGGTTTCTGCAGATAGGATGGCAGGTTCCAAATGACATAATAAATTCATTAACTCATGCAAATCCACGTCATCTCCAAATACCAGCTGCAGCAAATAATCCACGTCACAAAAGCAAAACGACATAAAAAAGTCTCAATATGAGTCACGCAACTTGCATCAATGAATTCATTTGAAACGCAACAAATTCTCACAAACGACAATAATTCTCCCTCACTCTCAATCTATAAATAAGACACATACCTCACTCATTTTCTCAAGCTTGAATTAGCCAATTAACCCCTGCAGAATTTTCATCAAAAACTCCTTAATTTCCCTTCAAATTTCACCTTCGAAAGTCACCCTCAACCATTCTTCAAGCTTCACCCAATTCAACTCCTTTCATTCACAACCTTTCCATATAAAATCTCACCATATTTTAACTTCATTAAACAACCACAATAGCATTTTGCATTCAAACGAGTAGAAGAAGAAGATTAGAAGCTTATGAATCTTGATTTGAAGGTATATTGGATCGATCTGTTGTGTTTTCGATTTGAAGTTGTTGTTGAAGTTCTTTTTGAAATCGATTACACTGTTGTGAAGAGCTCTTGATTGCGATCCATTCTGTGTGATTTTCGTATCCCGTCGCATTGACTTGAGCTTGCTAGCTATGGCATCAAACAGTATCAGCCGTGAGAACTTGGAGAAGATAATGAACGATTCATTGAGTTTTCTGATTTCTTTTTTTTTTGTTTTTTTAAGTGATGCACTATTTTGGTTAGGCCGTTTGGGCTGTAGAATTTTGATCCTCATTACCTCCAGTTTTTCTCCTCAACCTCCGTCTTATTTTTTTTAATTTCCTTTTAATATTTTTCTTATATTTGTTTTTCTTTTGAAATAATTTTTTAAAATAGATTTTGTTTTTGGATCTTGAATTTTGATAAGATCTCATCAATATCAATGGACTTTGAGTGTCGATTTTATCCACCAAAAGAGGTGATTGATATTGATGATGATTTAATCGATTTAAGATTCAAATTGTGATTTCTTTTCATTTTAGTTCTCTTTCTTTTTCTTTTTCTTTTGATCGATGAAATCTATGGATCATAGATTTTTGATTATCAAGGTTGTTTAATCTTCATTATTTCAAATCTATGGATGAATAATTATTGAGATAATTCTCCGTACTTTGGAATAGTGATAGATTACCTTTAATTAATTGATGAAAAATCTTGATTACGATGAGATCACTACCTCTTTTCTTTTTGTGTGGCATGTTTTAGGAGAGCGATTTACATATCACTTCTCTAACATGTGTTAACACTAACATTTTATTGACCGGCCTCAGATAGTCGTTGTTTCTACATAAACTCGATTACAATTGCTTAACATAGCGCTAAAGTGTCCCTTAATCGGAAAATGATCATTCGTGGCTCAAACTTATGTTTGAAAGTCCAAGTATGATTAGTTTCTTGTCTTAAGTCCACTACCTATGAAACTCATTGTTAGAAGGCTTTGATTCTATCAATCCTCTAATGTGTTTTCGTTAACCTTGGTTTAAGTGCAAGAATTAACCATCATTGATCATATGTTCTAACCACTAATTACTAATTCACTAACAATATCCTTGTATAATTTTGTTTATATTCTCTTCTTACTCCTTATTTCTTTACTTTTATGCTTCCATATTATCATTTCATATCATATATTTGTTTATGTTTTATGTCATTTCTCTTTTGTCCACTTGGACCATATCTTGTTTAAAACACTAATAAAGGATAAAAAAAATCTCTAAAAAACTTGGTGCTATTAACTTTGTGGTTATGCTCTTGGACTACTCTTAGACCTTGGACTTCATGGACCTTTGGACTTAGAATTAGGACTCTCATTCCTATGCTTGGAGTGTCGTGGATATTAGCCTTTATTTGGCTCGCTCATTAGCTTATGCTTTAAATCGGATGGAATTCTTTTTGCTCGCTATGGAGTGTGCTACAAGTCAGTTAGATCTTTCTTATCTCTGGCTTTTATTTTGGTTTCTAGGATAGTCACTTCATCTTCTCCCCTTCTTAAATTTTCAAAACTTTCTCCCTTTTTTAAAACCTTCTTGGTTTCAAACTTCAAAACCGCTTTCGCAATAAAACCTTGACTTTCGTCAACTGATTTTCAAACTTCGTTTTTCTTAATAAAAGTCAATCAATGTTAATCATGCTTTGACCAATTTCAAAAGATATAAAAAATACAAACAACCTTATTCAAATTTTTTGTGCCTTTATGCACTTTTCACTTTAAAACTTTTCATAAAGTTTAGACATGAGTCATTTCCATAGTTGAGATGTAATCCTCCTATTCCCCACAGTATTAAGACTTTGACATTTTCCACGTTGATGTTGAGTGATAGTCTTGTTGATAATCCAAGTAAATCCTCCATCTTTATGTGACGCAAATGTTGTCTTAATACTTGTGGGCGACTAGTCGAAGTTTTCTCCTTAAAATGACGACTTGTCTTTACATTTAAAATCAATCAAAACCAACAAATTTTTGTTATTTGTACCACGAACTACGGGGTTTTGATCCTATATTTCACTTTGTGGGTACGTAGGCATGAGGCGATAAGTCTCTCCAAACACAAAAATCTAAAAAAAATAATTCTCTTCTCATACAATCTCTTTTCAAACAAACCATTTTCAAACCAAAAAGCGTAAATATTTCAAAGGGCTCCTATAGAGTACTATAGACGTTTTGGGTGCTAACACCTTCCCATTGCGTAACCAACCCCCTTACCCCGATCTCTGTTCTTGTTCTTGTTTTAGAACTCTTTGATTTTGTTCGCTCTTTTTCCTTTCTTTTTTTTGGATAAAATAAAAGTGCGGTGGCGACTCTTATTTTTTGAGTTAAGTTAATTAATAGCTTACGCTCACAATTTTTACCGCTACAGAAAAGTGGCGACTCTGCTGGGGACATTTAGGTTCCTAGTGGGTTTCGCCTACTTTGATTTATTTATCGTTTTTTGTTTGACTTGTTTGTTATTGCTTGTTCTATTTTGGTGCCTGGTAATTTGTGTGGTGAGATAAGTCCTATACCCGGACTTGAGTGCACTTATGATAGGAGGGTGGTATAGTTTTGTTGGCTTACATGGAGTAGTCCTTACTAAGCTGACTTGAGATCCCCCGCTCGGTGGAGGCCCCTTTGGAATTACTGATGTCTTACGAGTAGTCGTAATTGATATTACTTTTTCCGACTGGGAGCCTGAGAAACTGAGGACCTTAGAACCCTTTAACTCATCTTGGCCTTATTAGGACGTGGTGCGGTGGCTATTCAGGTGTAGACTTGAGTTAGTCGTTACGCGATACCACACTCAGACGAGTTTCTCTTAAGAATATTATTGGCCGACGAGTAGTCGTTTAAGCCGATAATATCCAAAAGATGGAATTATAACTCTGGGAACTTTTTAGAACCTTGTTCTACAAGTGATGATATAACCATAATACATACCATTGTGGGTTAGTTGGTTCTTACCTATGGCTCCATGCTCGCGCCGAACCTTTGAACCCGTGTGCTTTGTGTGTCTTGTTTGTGGGTGTTGCATCTTGCACTCATTCATTCATGAGCATTTTTTCTCAGTTTTCAAGGAACTCAGAGATTTCTTTTTGCAAATATCGCAATTTTTTTTAGAATCATGGATATTGAAAGAAGTAACACTAAGAAGTACACTTTCACGAGTTTTGACTTACAAGAGTTGAGAAAGCTTAGATCCTTGGTATCTAGTCTTGTGGATTTCAAATGATGTTTAGGAAACTGTTGATTATTCTGAGGTCTGATGTTGAAGATGGGGTTCTTAATACCTTGGTCCAGTTCTGTGATCTGTTGCATCGTTGATTTACTTTCCCAGATTATCAGCTATTGCCAACTTTAGGGGAGTATGCGTATCTTATGGGTGTGCAAGTCTTCATTGAGTTTCTTGAGCGACGTGTCATGAAGAGATCAAGGGATCCAGAGGATTTATTTTCCTTTAGCATATCATCATTTACTCATCCTGCTACCTCCGGTTCTTGGAAGGGTATTGTGAATTGACTCGTGAAAGAGAAAGACACCATGAAGATCAACTATGTAACATAAATCAAGAGGCTTCGCAAGAAGTATCAGCTCACAGTTGGGTCGTTTTCGGACACGTTTCCTTAGAACTAGATTTCATTCTCTCTTGTGTTGTAAGATTGATGAAATTGTACATCAAAGCTGTAATTCTTTCAATATTAATGAAATGAGATTTTTGGTATATCCAGTGTGTTATCTTAATGTAATGTTTGCAAACTGTTTTATATTTCCTTGAAAACTTGCATTTGCATCAAGCATCATTCTACATTATATCTTGCCTTTCCCGGGTGTCTTATTTGCTTCCTGTTCTTGGTCTTTGATCAGACAAGTTGTTGCATCACTACAATACTCGAGCTAAAGATGGATCAGTTACAACAAGAGAACCGCGAGCTTCGCAAGGAAGTGGCTACTTTGAGGGATGGTATGGAAAGGCTCTCTACTTTGGTTGAAACTCTGGTTGTTGCTCAGAATCAACATTCTCCTCGTGTTTCTCAGACTCCACTACAAAAGAATGTGATTTCTGAAATCATTTCAACACTTATTTTTGTGGCTCCCATTAGCGCTTCCAATCATGTTACCGAGATGTGTCTCGAAGAAGGTGTCCGGAAAGGATGGTTGACCAAAGAAAATGGTTCTTCTAGCAGTTCTAAGAAGTATGGAAATGGTTTTTCCAAGGAGAAAGAACATGTTACTAGCACTATTTCGCAAGGAAAGCGTAGAAGATCTCATAACAAAAGTAAGCAACAACATACACAACAAAAGATTGATCAGCAAAGTTGTGTTCAAAAGCAAATGCAATTTGATCCGATTTCGATGTCGTACGCGAAATTATTTCCTGTCTTGATACAGATGAATCTTGTGAAGACCAGGTATCCTCCTGCTGTTCCAAAAGATTTTCCATGGTGGTATAAACCAGAGGCTCGTTGTGCTATCCATCAGGGTGCACCAGGGCATGGTCTTGAAGATTGTTTTCCTTTGAAACATGAAGTGCAAAGACTAGTGCGAAAAGGAATTTTGTTTCTCAAAGGCACAAATGTCCAAGCTAATCTATTACCTGAACATGGTAATGTCGTTGTAGTTGAGATGCATGCTGCAACTCCGAATCATTTCAAAGAAGCTCAAGTTCATCCGCCACTCTTTGAGAAAGAACTTTCCAAAATCCAAGATGGTTCAAATGGCCAAAATAGTGGAGACAATTTTGTTAGTGATTCCCAAGTAGGAGAAAATGTTGAGGTTGATGAAATTCAAAATTCTTCTCAGACTCTGCATAATCCAGTCCTGAATAAGCCAAAAGGAGAGACTCGTCAGTTTGATCCAATTCCAATGACTTACAATCAATTGTGGTCTTATTTTTCCCGAAACTCGGTAGTGACACCCAGAAAGACCAGGGTCATGAAATCTTGTCCTTATTGGTACAATCCAAATACAAGTTGTGAGTTTCATGATGGGGTAATGTGGCATCCGATTGAGGAGTACAAGGTTTTCCAAGAAATGGTTCAAGAGATGATTGACGATGGGGTGTTGACTTTCGAAGGAGGAAGCCCATTTTTGAATGGAGCGCCTTTATGTTGATAAACATAAAACTCGAGGAAATTCATATTGCTGGTGTTAGTGGAGTGACCTGTAGCGGTCGTGCATTTGCTTCTGTTTCTCCAAAGAAAGTTGAGGATGTTCTTTCAAGCTCAGATTAAGATAGTCTCCTCAGATCATTAGTTCATTTACTGCAATTTTATTTGTAATCTCTCATGTTTGTTAATGCTTTGTTTGCTTGTAGAAACTTGTTTGATTTTGAATATTAATCATAATGCAATGAGTATCTTTGTCTTGAAGAAATCCATTCGCGTTCGCTCATAAATTTTTTCTTGCATTTACAATACCAACTTCTTGTTTAAACTCTTGGAGGGAGGATGATGAGGTGAAAACGCAAAATTTCTGGTTATATGCTTTTGAATAAGACCCTGATGATGATGTAAGACATTGTTTCAAATTCCCAAACACTGGAGATATAAGGAAGATAATCCCTTGTTAACCCTTTTGAGCCTCGAAGTAGGAGTTTTCCTTTCTAAATGAAAAAACCCTTACATTTTAACCTGAGGCAGGGTAGTCTTCAGTTAAATTGACCAAGTGTTCAAATTTCCAAAAGGAGTGTGTATTTAAGGACCAATCATGATGGTTATCCTTCATTCCAAAGGAAAGAGACGGTCATAACCCTTTTAACAAGTCAGATAAGTCAATGTCACATGATTTGTTCAACAAAAAAGAAAAAAATAAAAAGCCCGCTAAGTCGTGAAACATGGAAACAAGTGACTTAGGCAAAATTATGGCATCCCGCTGGACATCAAAATGTCATAAAAATTGGTCCAGGCAAAAATTAGGGAAAGAAAAAAAAACGCGAAAAGCGAAAAGAAAGGATTACAATGAAAAATCCTGAACAAATCTATGTGACCACAAAAGACAAAAAGGGGTGATTGTTATTCCTTAAAAAGCCTCATTGGCTCTTAAACCATCATTTTTATCAGTTCCTCAACCATCACAAAATCCTTTGAGGGATGAACATTTGTGTCAAATTAGCTGAATATAGGACTGAAGAACCTCACAGAGAATGGGTGGGTACAAACAGACTTTGAGCCTAAATATCCTTTTTTCTGAAAACCGTGAACCAGACCACATTGTAACCCTTGAAAGACCTAATTGAAGTAGGATTTATTTTGAAAGCCTACTTTAACGAGATAGCGTTCCTGACTCCCATGAGTTGTGCTAAAATACCTTTGTTGGTATTGCATGTGCATTCAAAAACCAATGTCACATCTTAACTAGTGACTAGTCACAAGTTTTTGCGACATGTTTTCAGTAAAAAAAAACTTTAAGACAAACATATGTAATTGCATTAGAATTATCATTCTCAGAATTAAGCATTTTCTGCTTACATACATTTGTTGACATCATGGAAGCTTACATATGAGCATTAGTGATGAACTCAATCTTTTAAAGCCTGGAAATCTGATGAGTAATTGGTAAATCATTTCAAGGAATGATCATATCCAGGGGCATGTTACCTGAAGAATTCATTAAGCTTGAGCAAGTTTGTTTTGCCAGTTGATGCTTTCACAAGGGCAAAGCTTGAATACTCCATTAGTAAAAGAATATGCTGACTACAGTTAATCTGGGGCAGTTACGTCGAGATTCGACGAATCTCTCAGAGTTTGAAGATCTGGGACAGATTATCTCAAGTCCTTATGAACTCGACATTCTCCTAATTAGGGTTTGTCCTTGTTGATGTTCTCCTCAATAGATTCTGTTGACAATCTCTCAAGCAAAGTTTGGTCTTATTGATGCATTTCTCAGTTGGGCACTAGTTCAAGCATTTTAAACTTGGATTCCCCCTGCAAAGTCTTGATTTAGATTTCCTCAGCCGAGCATGGTTCTTCTTCCCCAACCTGTTTATGATCAAACACATATAAGTGTGAATGTGGTTGTTGGATCCCATCTCATTTTATGATAAAACATGATGAGGAATTCCTGGCAGATTTCTACCTCCTCTGTTATGGTTTGTTTCTCTTATGGCCAATCTGAATCACATTTCCTTTCTAAGAAGTGTTGATATAGCAGTCAACTGTTGGGTTTTCTCTCACCCTGTGTTGAGCTTTAAAATCCCCTGCAGGTTGACTTTTTGCTATGATGTTAACTTCTTAATTATCCCCACAATTCCAAGTTTTTCTCTCAAGGTTGTTAGTACCCAGAGTATTATCCTTGTTGATCATGTGCAGAGGATACACATTTATCACTACTGGTTGTGAAAGATAGGATATGACCCTCATCAGGTTCTTATTCTCCTCAGTAGAGTTTGTTGATGTTCTCCTCAGCAGAGTTATTTCTTGCTCCTCTGGTAGAATTTATTGACAGCTCCCCAGTAGAGTTGTGTTGATGTTTCACCATTTGAGCTATATCAAGGTCTCTTCAGTAGAGTTTGCTGATATTCCCTTAGCAAAGTTTTGTTTCTTTGGATAAACCAGACGAGTGTTGAACGGTTTTCCACAACAAAGTCTTGATTCAAATGATGAATATGTTTTATTCATTCAACCAGGTTATGATCGCACAGTTGAGAAATTTGAAGACCACTTCTCCTTGATGTTTTTTCCCATGCGGAGATTTGTCTTTGATGATTCCTAGCAGAGGTTATGCATTTTTACTTTGGATTATTCCACAAGTAGAGAACAATGTTGCTTACTTCTAAGAAGTGTTGACATAGCAGTCACCTGTCGGGTTTTCTCTCACCTTGTGATTGGGTGTTGATTTAAAATCCCCCACAGTTTGACTTTTTGCTATGGTGTTAACTTCTTATTCCCCTGGCAGGGTTGGAAGATTTGTGTTGCTATGTTTTCTCCAACAGTTTTTTTTCTCGAAGCGGAGTTCATATTGTTGTTCCCTCTTGTTGAATTATTGATGGTTGAAGATTGATCTTTGGGGTCTCCTCCCCAAGCAATATCTCCATTTCCTCAGCGAGATTTGAGCCTTGTAGTAGGATTTATTTTCCTTTGATGGCTCTTGTGTATCTCTTGCAGGGTTTTTGTTGCTGATCCCCAGCACGATCTCCAATGATATCTCTAACTTGCGGAGATTAGCCGAGTATTTCAGTGGTGTTGTGATGTTTTGTTCACCCTCTGTTTGCCCTTTTTGTCTGTTTTGTCAGCATATTCATACTCATATGCATTGCATGCACATTAATTTTAGTTGAGCATAGCATGTTTTTGTTGCATTGTGCATCCTGCATTTTTTGTTGGTGTTTCCCTTTTCCCGGTGTTGTTATCCCTGCGGAGTGCGTGTGTCCTCTCTCCATTAGAGTGTCGACCCTTAAGCAGAAAATGCCTATCCTTCCTAATTCCCCACTGAGTTTATGCCTCGTGGAAGATGTTTGTTTAGCTTTCCTCCCCAGTTTATCTGGATGGAATTATTCTCCAGTTGAGTTATTTCCTCATTGGGTCGAGTCTTGTTTGACCGTTTCTTTCCAGTTTGTTCCTGGATTGAACTTTGGTCTCTTGCAGCGGTTACTTTGGTTTTCCTGGGCTGTGAAACCTGGATGATGAGAAGGTAGTTTTGAGGATTTATTTTCCTCGGCAGGAATCTGTTATTGATCCCCATCAGAAGATGAAGATTTGATTTCCCCAGCGGTGTTTTGATAACACTCTCTTGGTGATTGCTTGTGCGACTTCATGTGACAGTCTCTTGATTTGAGAAACTCGTATGTCTCCAGCAAGATAATCCTCACCCCAACAAATGGTTGTATCTTTATTTGAGAAGTTTGTTGTGTGATTTGAGCTGCCCATTGACTGGTAGCAGGTATCCCTTGTGAGTTCATTACCCAAATTTTTCTACCTAGTACTGGGTATCCGGTAATGTTTCTTCACCTTTCGAGTATATTACCTCTATTGACTGGTAATATTTCTCACCCCTTTTTGGTTGGTTATACTTTACCCATTTGACCGGTAAAAGATAATCCTTCCTCCCGAGCTTGTTGCCTTTATTTTCTACCTAGTGATAGGTAGTAGGTAGCATTTGTCTCGGCCTTTTTGGTCAGTTATCGACATATTTTTCTACCCAGTAATTGGTAGTCGGTAATCTTTCCTTGTGAGCTCATTACCCAAAATTTTCTACCTAGTACTGGGTATCCGATAATGTTTCTTCACCCTTTTGAGTATTTTGCTCATCCTTTCTGGTCAGTTATCGACATATTTTTCTACCCAGTAATCGGTAGTCGGTAATCTTTCCTTGCGGGTTCATTACCCGAATTTTTCTACCTAGTAATGGGTATCCGGTAATGTTTCTTCACCTTTTGAGTATATTACCTTTATTGTGCTATCTATTGAATGGTAGTGGGTAATATTTCTCACCTCCTTTGGTTTATTATGCTTATTTTCTACTCAGTAACTAGTAGAAACATTTTACCTGTTCTCTTTGGATCGACTATATTCGCCCAGTAACTGGCAGTTGGTATCTTTTTTCCCGTTGAGTCGTTTCCTTTCCTTTATCGGAATAGCATCTTGCTCTTTTGTTTTCCCCTGTGGAGTCTCTCTTTTTCTCCCGAGCTTTTGTTTGTCTCCTGTGGCATTTTTCTCCCCACAGAGGTCTTGTGTTTGCATACCATTAGCATAATCATATCATTTTGTGGTCTCTTAGGGCCAAAAACTGGGTTTATTGTTATATTTAAGTCTCTTCTATCTGGTCGAGACAAAGATGTCAATCTTCATATCTCTAGATAGAAGAATCTTAAATAGGGGCAGCTGTAATACCCTAATTTTTACCCCTAAGATTCCACATTTCATTTGCATCATTACATACGTAAACAAGATAATACTTTTGGCTCTCCCACCCTTATTTGTTTTTTACTTGCTTTTTATTGTTTATGTTTACTAACCTCTAACCAAAATACCAAAAATATTTTTTCAATTTGCTTGTTTCTTCTTCTTCTCTGTGTGTTTAGGGTTTTGCAAGGAGATTGATGGCAAGGACATTCATTCAAGTCTAAACCAGATGGAAATTTGACCTCATCTTGGTCAAACTATCAAGAGTTTGCTTCAATTATAAGTTACCCGTTGTAGTGGGCTATTTTCTCAGGAAATGTGATTGTTCAAGGTCAAATTGTCTGGTGTTGAAATCCAGTGGTTTATCAAACAGTGTTCTATGAGAAGTTTGGTCCATAATATTATGGTCAAGGTTCATCAGTACAAGTTGTGTTCATCTATGGATTTATTTTCCTAGAGATTAATTCAGATAAACTCAAAGAGATTCAGTTTTAACCGAAGATTCAAAGGTTTGTTTGTGCAAGTCAAGTTTGGTGGATGTTCAATCAAGATGTTGGTTTTGGGATGCAAGTAAAAAGTGTTCATTCAAGTGTGCCATTTCCAAGTGATTCTAAAGCATGATTGAGGGTATTGATATTTAGGTTCATCATGGCATCAATTTTTAGAGAATTTGTTTTATTCAAGAATTTGATTCAAGTTGAGTTTGGAAGAAACATGCATATGACTTACTTGGAATACAAGTTACTTGAAAATTTAAGGCATTCAACATCATCTAATATTGCCAAAGTTCAAAGTCCAATCACAAATGTCCACATGAAAGCCAAGAGTATGATGCTTGCTGGTGAGATGGGACATGGGAAAAGAGTATCTACTTGTGCTTTTATTTCAAACTAGTATTTTAAATTCAAAGTTTCACGTCCCTGATTGGTTTTGATATTTTTTGTCACTATTGGAAATTGGCTTGCTGAGTTGGCGTTCTGGACTTCAAATGTTAATGTTGCTCAATGTCATGGTTGTGCAATTGCAAGACTTCTATATCTCATGATAAGCTACTGCTTGGGGCTACTAGGGAAGTAGTACGAGCCCAGTGGGAGCTTGCTTTGCTGAAGAAAAACACTTTGGATAATCTAAAACAGCGAGATGTTTGTGGAAAGTATTGATTTCTTGCTATGATTTCAAATGTTTACTAGAAGAGACTTTTAGCGTGTTCAATTTGATGCGGTTGGATGTTGAGAGCGGGATGAGTTTACTTTTAGTGTCATGCTCAGTACAATAAGTGATGATGGTTTGGAATATTTTGATTTTGGAAAAAACAATTGAAGAATTGTCTTTGATCTGTAACTAGTTGCACCAAATAGAGAAACAACAGTCCAGTCTACTTGACCTTCTGCAGAAATTCATGGGAAGCTCACAAAATGGAATGCAATCTTTAGAGACCCGTGTACATGGCCTTGAGCTGGCATTGGATGATATCTCTTATGATTTGGCTTACAAATACAGTTTGATTTATGTGATTACCAAACTTGGTCTCCTATGTGTTTACGATTTGGAGAGAGCAACATGTCGTGGTTTCTGTGTTAGTCAAGTTACTGAGTGAATATCCTCCAAGAGTACTTGTTGTTGCTAATATTGAGAAGAATGCTACAAATGTCTTTGCTGTTGAGTGGATTCAGAATAATCAGTTCACTATTGGATTAATAGTCTCATATTATGTTTTTGTTAGTGATGTGCTGGAACTTTCTGGAAAATATCAAAAGCACTTTGGCCACTATCTATTATTTTGACACCTGATGCGCAACGATCAAAACACAGAGGCTTGCTTCCGACTCTACCAGAGGCTGTGGCCAAAGAACACAAGAGGCTTCTTGCTCAAAAATCAATTATTGAGAAGAGGAAAGTGTGGATCCATAACTACTCAAGTTAGTAGGGAATGAGCATTACAAGAGGGGTGAATTTTCATAAGCATTAAGTTTTTATGACCGTGCAGTAGCTTCTTTGCCGAGGAGTGCTTTTTACCGCAGCAACCACGCCGTCACGTTGATCGGTTTGGGAATTCTTGCAGCTTTGATGCTTTTGTCTTCTGTAATATTCTTTTCGAGGGCCAAAATGCATGTGAAAGTTAAACCAAGTGGTAGTCCCATTACTAGTATAGTGCAGGTTATTGTGGTTGCCGCAAAGAAAAGGAAGCAGAAGCTCCCATAATATCTGTACCCGTCACTTTTCAACTATGTGCCAAACCATGTCATATGATGTGCATCTCCCTTTGACAATCTTAACATCATCCAGCAAAATCAAATTCTAAGGCTTCCCTCTACTTGATCAAATATTTCCCTCCAGTACATTTGCACGAGAACGGCAAGCACACATCTGATATGATGAGGCTTTATCTAAAAGCAGCTCTTGACAAGCATCTTGGGTGACAATAATGAATATGTAGATAACTTGAAGGTTCATATTACCTCTATGAGAGCTAAGAAGCGAGGTCCATCTTAGAGGATTTATTTTCAAGTGTGGTTATCATGGATATACACTACAAGCGCTCGCAATGAATGTCTGTGAGTAATAACTCTGCCAACAATTTGCGGCCCCGGTCATAGTTTAATATCTACTGTCAGTGACCTCGTGCCTGTGGTAGAATCAAGATTTGAAAACAACTGAACTGGTAGTGATGCTTTTGACAAAGAGGAGGGATTTAACATACTGGATGAACACTCAAATTGTAGTGATATGTGGTTGGAATTCTGAGTATGGAGCCATCATCGGGAGGTCAAGCAACTGATTCACAATCGACACGACAATCTGAACTGAAGCAGGTCGACGTGCCATCATTCCCAACTTCCTGCGTGCAGTATGACCATACTTGCTGCAAAACAAAAAAACCAGTCACTCGGAAGGTTCAGTGAAGGAAAATGCTCCATGTAACCTATGAATAGCTTTGGCAAACATCTAGAATGTAACCGGTGCATTTGGAGCTGATCTCCACAAGCGGTATCACAAAACAGTTGTCTTGTCTCATGAGGAGCTTCTTTGTGTAGTAGTCCAGTATGGTGATGTTGATAACAGAGGGTCATATTATTTGAAAATTGAATTGCTAAAAATACTGGATAGAGAAAAATCCTGGAGGAAGAAACTTTGGAAAAATGGTATCGTTAAATCTTCTAGTTTAGCTCCTCGGAAGTCTCCCCAATATGTAGGAACTGAAGAGGATCCAACATGCATTATTTGCCAGCAATATCTCTATCTCTCTGTAGTTGTATGTAGTTGCAGACCATAATTTTTTGTGTGTTTGGAGCATTGAGAACACCCCTACGAGTGCAAAACTGCTAAACTCCGTCTTCTCTATCGTCATTCAGTTGATGAGTTGAATGACTTGGCATTTTCAGTTGACAAATACATTTCTGATGAAAAAGCTGAGGAGGCTAAAGTAGAGGAGCTCATCAAGGCAGTAGTTGATTCTGGTGCCAAAGTGGTTGATGGCTTTACATTTTTGTGAGCGTTATAAGCTTATGGTTCTGAAAATCAGTTCTAAGTTTTAACTGCGTCGATTTTGCCGTACAACCGGTGCTGTTATGTTGAAGCTTAGTCAACCAAATCCATATGATCTTGGATATGTCGATTCTGTTTCAATTGAGGAAGTGGGGTGCAGAAGAGAGAAAATGATTTGTTTGCTTCTGCTGTTGCCAATGGTCGGATCGAGGTGCTTTCCTTATTGTTGGAGCAGAATGTTAAAGTTGATGTCTTGAATCGCCATAAACGGTCGCCGTAAATGTTTCTATGATGTTTCAAAAGATGGTTGCTGAAGATGGAAGTCTGAACTCTGCATATGATGGTCAACCATCGTCCACGAGTCTTGCTTCTAGTACTGCATATATTGGTGCTGAAATTGTAATGGCCGAAAATAGTGCTACTGCCAGTAGTGACAAGGAGTGTGATCTACAAGAATTGCAGCTCATGACTGAACCATATGGAATTCCCTGTATGGTGGAGATATTTCATTCCTTGTGCTCTTTGTTGAATGTTGTTGAGCATACACTAACAGTTGATGAACATGTGCCTCTTTTTGCATTAACTTTGATTAATTCCGCTATTGAGTTGGGAGGGCCTTCCTTTCGCCGTCACCCTAGATTGCTGAGTTTAATTCAAGATGAAGTATTCCATATTCTCATGCAATTCGGTTTTGTCTATGAGTCCTCTTGTACTTTCATTGGTATGTAGCATTGTTCTCAATTTGTAATACCATCCTGGACAGACAACATCTATTTACAACCTTTTGGGAAGAACTGTGATAAATTCTACACCTTTGCGCCATCCTCATTTAGTTAGACTTTTTTTCCTCATTCCACCAGTCTAGTGGGCAAATAGATTGTACAGCAGAGGACTCGACATGTCTAGATAATATCTTTTGATCATTAAGAACTATATGTCACGGTCACCGTTCAAACATGGAGTGAAAACAATCAGCAAAGCAGCAGGTAACAGACAATGTTGACAACAGACCTGCTGGAAAAAGATCGCCGCAAGAAGATGTATTAAACATTCAATCACAAGCAGTTGAGATGCAGTTTGAGAATAATGATACAGTTGTGCAGGATGTTGAAGCTGTCATCCAGGAGAATGATGGTAGTGCGGAAACTTTTGGTGAAAGTCTTAGAAGACTTGATGTTGAGATTGGAAGTGTCGATGCCCATGTTGATGGCAGAGAAAGGCAGGTTTCTGCAGATATGATGGCAGGTTCCAAACGACATAATAAATTCATTGAGTCATGCAAATCCACGTCATCTCCAAATACCAACTGCAACAAATAATCCACTCAATTAGTTGCTTGTCTTAAGTCCACTACCTATGAAACTCATTGTTAGGAGGCTTTGATTCTATCAATCCTCTAATGTGTTTTCGTTAACCTTGGTTTAAGTGCAAGAATTAACCATTATTGATCATATGTTCTAACCACTAATTACTAATTCACTAACAATATCCTTGTATAATTTTGTTTATATTCTCTTCTTACTCCTTATTTTTTTACTTTTATGCTTCCATATTATCATTTCATATCATATCTTTGTTTATGTTTTATGTCATTTCTCTTTTGTCCACTTGGACCATATCTTGTTTAAAACACTAATAAAGGATAAAAAAAATCTCTAAAAAACTTGGTGCTATTAACTTTGTGGTTATGCTCTTGGACTACTCTTAGACCTTGGACTTCATGGACCTTTGGACTTAGAATTAGGACTCTCATTCCTATGCTTGGAGTGTCGTGGATATTAGCCTTTATTTGGCTCACTCATTAGCTTATTCTTTAAATCGGATGGAATTCTTTTTGCTCGCTATGGAGTGTGCTACAAGTCGGTTAGATCTTTCTTATCTCTGGCTTTTATTTTGGTTTCTAGGATAGTCACTTCATCTTCTCCCCTTCTTAAATTTTCAAAACTTTCACCCTCTTTCAAAACCTTCTTGGTTTCAAACTTCAAAACTGCTTTCGCAATAAAACCTTGACTTTCGTCAAGTGATTTTCAAACTTCGTTTTTCTTAATAAAAGTCAATCAATGTTAATCATGCTTTGACCAATTTCAAAAGATATAAAAAATACAAACAACCTCATTCAAATTTTTTGTGCCTTTATGCACTTTTCACTTTAAAACTTTTCATAAAGTTTAGACATGAGTCATTTCCATAGTTGAGATGTAATCCTCCTATTCCCTACAGTATTAAGACTTTGACATTTTCCACGTTGATATTGAGTGATAGTCTTGTTGATAATCCAAGTAAATCCTCCATCTTTATGTGACGCAAATGTTGTCTTAATACTTGTGGGCGACTAGTCGAAGTTTTCTCCTTAAAATGACGACTTGTCTTTACATTTAAAATCAATCAAAACCAACAAATTTTTGTTATTTGTACCATGAACTACGGGGTTTTGATCCTATATTGCACTTTGTGGGTACGTAGGCATGAGGCAATAAGTCTCTCCAAACACAAAATCTAAAAAAATAATTCTCTTCTCATCTCCCAAATCTCTTTTCAAACAAACCATTTACAAATAGCTGATGCTGTACTCCCCCATCGGAGTCCGTATCTCCAGGAAGATTCTATCTGCGAAGGCCGTGCAGTTTATTTCTATGATTGACATCGTTTCCTCAGCAGTTTGTGGTTTGTATACCTAGTTGAGAAAGTACAGGTTCTCGTAGAACTTTGTCCCCTGCAGAAAGTTGTCTGAAGCTCGTTTCCCCAGGATAAGTCCAATTGAGATTGGTGTGACTTCTTCTCCTTGGAAGGATGACTCCTCTTCCCCACCAGAGTGGTTCTTTCTCCTTGGTAGGAGGATTCCCTTCAGCATTTATTTTGTTGATGGGGTCGTAGCATTTTGCATGATAGCATAGCATTTACACTAAACGAGTAGCATTTCCACCGTGTGGAGCATTACGCCATTGTCAAACATATGCATGTGAAACATGAGCTAGGTCGTTACTGTTCTTGTTTTGCAGGTGTTCCTCCGCGAAGTTGTTTGTTCAGGATGACTCTTGATTTCCTCAGCAGAGTTGTTTGCTCAAGATGATTCTTGAAGTCCCCAACGAGGTTGTTTGTTCAGGGTGATTCTTGAATTCCTCAACAAAGTTTATTTGTCCAGAATGATTTATGAATCCTTGAAGCAGAGTTACTTGATAGTTCTCCAGAATCCCCAGCGGAGATGTGTCATCCCCAGCAGGTTCCGAACAGAGAAGTTGAAATTTCCCTTGAAGACTTGATGATTGAAGTCCGACAGCAGTGCCAAACTTCCCAGACTTACTGATGAAGTCCAACTGCGATGTTGAAGCAGTTCTCCCAGCTGACGCGGAGTTCCTGACGACAGAAGTTTAGATATCCTTATTGGTCCATGATTGATTAAGGATTCTATTTCAAGACTTACTGATGAAGTCCAACTGCGATGTCAAAGCAGTTCTCCCAGCTGACACGGAGTGCTTGACGGCAGAAGTTTAGATATCCTTATCAGTCCGTGATTGATTAAGGATTCTATTTCAAGACTTACTGATGAAGTCTGACTACGATGTCGAAGCAGTTCTCCTAGCTGACGAGGACTGCCTGACGGAAGAAGTTTAAGATATCCCTATTGGTTCATGATTGATTGAGGATTCTATTTCCGACTTAGCCGCTCACCAGCCAGTTGCCGTGCAACCAGTGATCCCTTATTGACTTATTGATGAAGTCCGACGAAAATATTATTGGCGTTCCTAGTGACCCGATGAGTCCATAGGTGACGATAAGGAATTCTTCTGCTATGGCGCAGAATGCTCGACGGCATAATCGACCATCCTTCACCAATTACCGTGTAACCAGTGATCCCTAATGACTTGAGGACGAAGATCTATAGTGAATTCAAACAATCATCCTGACGGAGATTTAAGATTAATCATTCACTAGCAAGTTGTCGTGCAACTATCAATATCAGCTATCCTTCACCAGTTAACGTGTAACCGGCGATCCCTTGATGACTTCAGGACGAAGTGTTACAATGATATCAGATATGTCAGATCAGTAATTCTCCAGCAAGTTGCTGTGCAACTATCTTTTCAGTTTCCGAAGATTTGTCCCCATCAGAGTATCGTGTACTTGTGCGGTTGGAAAATTTTCGAGTTTATTGGTATTCAACCGTCTTTTACCTTGATTTTTTGAGAGCCGTTCGCTTCTCACCCAGTCAGGTCCTAGCCGTTTGAATAGGGGCAGCTGTTGCACCCCAAAATTTGCCTAACCTTTTCTTTACCTAGCATGTGTTTCATTGCATTCATTCTAACATTATCATCTGCATTGCATTGACATGTGTGCAGGAGATCAAGAGGTATGGCTACCAACAAAGGGCTACACAAGGCTATGAAGCTAGCTAAAAGGTTGATTCTATTATTCAAGGGTTGATATCCTCATTAGAGAAACCAGATCCTCAGAGAAGGGGTTGGATACAAGTGTGTAGGTCTCCTAACTTGAGAGTTGTGGGAGGTCCTCAGATGATTCTGAAGCCATGAAGTTGGACTGGTAGCCTTGAGAGAGCTCATGATAAGTATTTAAGTTCATTTTAAAGCCTATACAGGTCAATATGTGAAGGATATGAAGCTACAACAAAGATGGGTGCAACTAGGGTTTCATCTAGTCAACCCTAGGTTAACTGATGATTTGAAGAAGGTGGAGACCTAATTGCAAATCCATGTGATCATGGATTGATGTATCAAGATGCCCAAGGGATTATTCCAAGGTCAACTAATCATGAATCAAGAGTGTGAGGAGTTCCTAGGCTAGGGTTGTTATGCTTGACAGTGTAAAATCCCCTGGTTTGGTGCCTAACTTCAAGATCACATAACTCAAGATGTGATTTTCATCTCACCTAGAACCAACATGATTGTTGTAGAGCATGATCATAGCTTTAATTTGAGTACTAGAAGTCCTTGATAGGGTTTATAGAACTCAAGTTATGAGTCAGACAAGTTACAGGTCATCTGAGGCATGTGAATTTGGAGCTTGAAAGTCAACCAACTTGCATGACACTTTTGCCCTGTAAAGATGATTCTTATGAACTTTTGGCTAACATGAATGTTGTTCCTTATCTTCCTAGCTTTCTAGAAAGTACTAGAAGTCCATGATTGAATTTGTAGAACTCAAGTTACAAGCTTTGCAAGACAAGGGCATTTTGGGAATTTGGAATTATAGGTCATTTGTGATTATGGGTCAATTTCATCAACTTAGACACCTCAAGTGGACTTTTGATCAACTTGAAAGTTGTTCAAAATGGTGTTATTTTTCCAACCATGACCCAAAGATTCATTGATATGGATTAAATATGGAAGTGTATGAAGAAAATTTGAAAAAAGGATAATTAAAAGACATGAAAAGAGAAAATTCATAAATAATTCATGTTTGCGCAAAACTTGGCAAGTTTGTGCATTTTTTGAAGGTAGAAAGCATTTGGAGCACTTTGGCATTCTCACATTTTTGGTTTGAGTCATAATTCATGGACATTTCAAAGGTTACTTGGAATTGAAGTAACACCACCAATCTACACCATAGGATCAAATTAAGCATTCAATCTGATCCATCCATGCTCAAGGAGTGTTATGCAAGCCCTTTGGGTGAAAATGAAGTTGAAACAGAGCCTGAAACACGACTGCCATGGAAGAGTTTAGAAGGAAAATTGGAAAATTGGATTGAGTGAATTGGGCCACAATTGGGCCAGGAAATGATCCATAACAGTTCTATATAAGTTTCTGGGAAATTTCATAGCAAGGTTGGTGATTGGAGAAGCTTGAAAGAGGTAAGGAGCACTTGAAAAAGTTGGTTACAAAGTGAAAACCGTTTTCCATCTTGGAGGCCATTGCAAAGGAAATTGAAGTTTCAAGATTCTTCAGTAAGCATCTCTGAACGATTCTGAGCAAGATTGATCAAGAATTGGAGGCTGAGGCACTCTCTATCAAAGCTCAAAATAGGTTTTCATCTTTTCATTATTATGCTTGATTGAGACTGAATTAAGATAGAAACTGCATGTGGTTAGGTTAGTCTTGAACCCTAGATGAATTTAGGTATGATTTGGATAGGTTTTGAGATGATTCTTGACATGGTGACATTTCTGTTTGGAGTTGTATCTGGCGGTTCTTGAGGTGTTAGTGGAAATTAGATAGATCAGGATGATCCTTGTGTGGAGAGGAAGAGATCTGTGTAGATAATTTGGAGTTTGATGACAATTTTTGAATTGATGATTTTTCTGTTGAGCATCGTGTTTGATTATTCATGGAGAATCAGTGAGATTTGATTAGGGATTCATGATCAGTGAGAGATTGTGAGAAGGACTGTATAATTTTCGTGCATTTTGGCTAGGTTTTGATGACATGTCACTGTAGAGCCACCGGAGAAGACGACCAGAGGTCTTCTTCGGCCACCGCCCCACTTCCCTCTCTTTTTCCAGGTTTGAATGAGGACGATGCACTTCAGTCGTTAGATTGGTTTGAACTTGTAGACTGTGTCATCAGATCCTGCGCGTGCAATTGAACCCTGAGAGCTTTGACTTTGTCTGGCTTAGGTGGCACATTCTGGTGCATAGGATTAGACTACTTTTGGCATGGACGTGTAGGATTAAGACTTATCGTATGCCTCAGTCAACTGAACAACACCTTGCCTATCCCAAAACGCAGAGTTTAATTAATTGAGCTGGCACACACTTATCCTTAGGATGTGTAGACTGGTAATCTAATCCAAGGGTTGTGACATTTCCTGAGCTTTTTAATTTCTTTTATTCATTTTTCAATTTCTTTTATTACATTCATCATTTTTAATTCATTTTAATTTGAATATTGATCAGAAAATTATGGAAAAAATATGTGAGTGATCCTTGATTAATTTCTGATTTTTTTATACTTTTGGATTTTATTTTTTTTGCTGTTTTCAATTTAATTTCCTTTTTTCTATTTTCATTAGTTCTTTTAATTTGGCATTTTGGATTAGTTTAGTTGGTGATGTTTGTATTAGAGCTAGGCATAGAATTAAGAGTTGATCTTTTGCTGGCTGGTAGTAGATGCCTTGATAGGATTGTAGGATTTTATTTCTATTTTTTAGATGATTCTAAGATTACTTTTGGATTTTTTAGATGATTCTAAGATTAGTTTTGGATTAGGTTTATAGGGCTTTCTCCATTTGGCCTTTCCTTTGACACCTTTTAGTTTAGCCTTTAGAAAGGGACCATAAACTTTGAATTAGGCTCTGATCATTTTACCATAGGTTCTTAATACCTTTAGGACCTCTTAGAATTTTTTATAGATTTTTAGAAGTTGATTTACTATTTTAGATAGATTTTACATCTAGGCAGGTGGTAGGATGCCTCTAGCATAGTACCTCCCATAGTTGAACTTCAAAAGTGACCTTTAGTTCATGATAAGTTTCCAAAACTTTTCTGATGGTTTAGTAGACATGTTGATGCCTCTGTAGATTGAATCTTAAGGTTTAATTTGGTGCATTAGTTCCCTTTAGAGAGTTGCTTTTAGAGCTTGTGGAATTAGGGTTTTTAGAGCCTTTAGGAGTTTCTTCCTTTTTCATAATTGTGGTTTGCTTTGGTTTGCATTCCATTTCCTATCCAATGATGCAAGGTTCCTTCGTGGGAGCCTAGTCCCTCTTTTGGAAGGACTAAAGGCCTACCACAAAAGGTAAAACCTTTGAGGATACCAATCTTACATGAGTGGTTGAGTGCCATGATGGATTCCCTTGGTTTCCATCATGCTTCCCATCATCATGCAATAATCTTTGTGTTAATTCATATCATCTCTTGATGGAGCAAGTTGAAGCTTGAAGATGAAGTCCTTATTCCCTTCTCTCTTGGATAGCTTGGACGGATAACTTGGACTAGAAGACAGACTGTCAGACTGCAGGAGTGTTGTTGTGCTGCTCAGTTGTGTTTGCTGTTTAGCTATATTTGTATGACTGTTTATTTGGTGTGTTGCATTAGAATAGGCTTTCATGTAGTTGGTTATAGGCCTAAGTGCATTGAAAGGTTGAGCTTGCCTCCTTTTGCTTTTTTGAATTAGAGGTTGAGTCTGTCTCCCTCTGCTTATCTGTTACTGTTTGGCTTTGCTTGTTGGTTGAAGGTTGAGTTTGTCTCCCTTGCCTGTGCATTGTGTTGCTTTTGCTTGTTTGATCTAGAAGTTGAGTTTGTCTCCTTCTACTTGTATTATTGCATTGCATGCATTTTACTTACCGTTTTATTCTTTCAGATTAGTTCTTTTGTTGTTGCTTTCCTTTGCCATGTTCCCTTAGGGACTCTAACTTCTCTTGTTCAAGAGAAGTTATGACAGACATTAGGGTTCTAACCATGCATGATAACATTAGTTAGTTCCCTCCTAACCTCAACCATAGGATGAATCCATGGCATGACAATTGTTAGGACTTGATAGTTTCCCCTTAGTTGTGTCCCTTCTCCTTCTCATCTTCAAACAAATCAAAATACAGTAATAAAGGTTAATTAATATCATACGTTATGAGCCTTAAGCTACTTAGGAAATGGTTAGTGAAGGGTTTTCTTCCAATAATCAGGATGTTTAGTATGGTACCCTTTGGGTGACAAGCGACGCATTTACTCCTAGGTCATAGTCTCTATTGCGATATGAATTACAAGCATCCATAAAAAACACTTCTTCCGTAAAAGACAAAAAACAAACTTCAAACCCTTTTTTGCCCCGTGGGCCCTTAATCCGAGGAAAACGTTTTTAGAAAAAGAGTGTCGTTAACTCTCAGCTCTACCGCAAACGGTAACGCACGAGTCTCTGACGAGCGAGCTGCATACACCAAACTGCTAGAACTGTTTGTTAACCCTACTTGGAAAAACAGATGAATCTGAACCCCCGTAATCCATGTTATCCCGAACTACGTAAGCTCTGATCTCTCATATCTGTTGAGAGTACGTAAGCACAATACTGACGTATTGGCGAGCCACCTTCCCCCATCCGTTACCCATAGTTAGCCGAACTACATTGACTCTGATTTCTTGTTCTCTAACGAGGATACGTAGGCACGAAGCGCGATGCTTTGCCGAGTCATTTTTCTTTTCTTTTCAGACCAGCCTTGATAGGTAGATAGTAAAACCAACCCGTCAGATAAACACAACAAGCGTGGATCCCGTTGAGTACAACGGACGTGAGGGGTGCTAATACCTTCCCCTTGCGTAACCGACTCCCGAACCCAGACATGGTTGCGATGACCTTGTCTTATACCTTTTCGTCAGGTTTTTCCGATTGTTTCCTTTCCCGTTCTGAGGGATAAATAACGAAAGGTGGCGAAACTTCTGTTTTGCCGGCACCTTATTTTCGCGGTAGCGACAGGGTGCTGCTCAAATGTTTAGGGAATGCAGACGCATATTTAGCCATTTCAGAAGTCCATAGTGGGACATGCAGAGCTCACCAAGCTGGCCACAAAATGAAGTGGCTACTATTTTGACAGGGAATGTATTGGCCAAATATACTCAAGGATTGCATAGAATTTGCAAAAGGGTGCCAAAATTGTCAAAGACATGCAAACATCCAACATGTGCCAGCTAGTGAGTTGCACTCCATTGTCAAGTCGTGGCCCTTTTGTGGGTGGGAATTGGACATTATAGGGGAGATTCGACCAGCCTCATCAAAACAGCAGAAATTCATCCTTGTAGGGATAAATTATTTCACAAAGTGGGTAGAGGTTGTACCCTTGGTAAAAGTGGACCAAGACACTGTAATCGAATTCATCCAAAACCATATTCTATACAGATTCGGGGTTTCTAAGACCATCACAATGGACCAAGGCTCCATATTCATTGTCCGAAAGTTGCAAAAATTTACAGAGGAGATATGGTTTAAATTAATCACTTCAACACCTTATTATGCTCAGGCGAACGGACAAGTCGAAGTGACCAACAAGGTGTTAATCAGGATCATTAAGAAACACATTGCTGGAAGGCCCAAGAACTGGCATAAGACGTTGGATCACATTCTGTGGGCCTGTCGAACATCGCCTAAGGAGTCGACTAGTTCGACTCCCTTTCGTCTGACTTTCGGTCATGATGCGGTTTCGCCAGCAGAGATTTGTCTACAATCCATAAGAATACAACGTCAGCATGAGTCTCGTTGGAGCAATATTGGAGCATGATTCTAGAAAAAATGGTAGACTTAGACGAAGAAAGGATGGTGTCATTAGACAGGTTGTTACACCAAAAGGCACACGTCGCCAGGGCGTACAATAAGTAGGTCAAAGAAAAGACTTTGGCAGATAATGACTATGTATGGAAAACAGTCTTGCCAATAGATCGACGAGATCGAAGGTTAGGGAAGTGGTCACCAAACTGGGAAAGGTCATTCTAGATAACCCAAACATTCAACAACAATGCATATGAGATTCGAGAAACTGGTAAAGAGCAACGGATCATAAGGATAAACGAAAAATATTTGAAAAATATAGACCTATGTTACAAGAAGTTTGAATCTAAAATACAATTCATTAATAAATGGCCTACGGTGGTGGAAGGCCAACACAGTTACAAAACGTCTCCAACATGGAGTTACAACAAATATTAATAAAATTTAAAACAATGCAGATTATTCAGGAAATTTGGCTTTGAAGCTTTCAAAAGGGTCCTCTCATGATCCACCCTTTGTTCCAAAATAAATTTCCTCTGCCGCATTTGATTAATGGTCTTCTTGAGTGCAAGGGCGTTTTCGACATGAGTTATCCCTTGGGATACTTCTTGATCGATTGCCTCCTGAGCTGGCAGAGGTTCCTCGGAATCCAAAGAGGCTTTCTGCTTCTCAACCTCATCAATCTTCCTCTCTAGTTCCGCCATTTGGGCTCTATAGTCAGATATTTGCGGGTCAAGGGCTTGACGTTTTTCAGAACATTCCTTTTTCGTGGCTTCAAAATCTTTGAGTTTTTTCTCGCAAATGGAACTAAGATACTACACACATTTCATCTCATTGATTTTCACCCTGATTTGGGTGTCAGCCTGCTTGCACATCAACAGGTCTTTTGCCAGCTGAGTCAAGAAGGCCTCAAACTCAATAAAGTATTTGTCCATAGGGGAAGGCATGTTATAGAGGGAAAGCTCGTCCAGAATTTTAAAAACATCACAGGCCACAACCGACTCTTTTGCCATTGCATCCAGGAATCCATCCTCAAACAGATATGTCTTCAATTGTTGAAGTTTCAGTTTGAACGAATCATCCATCTCTGGGTTGAGGGTGGCCGTCAAATCGGCAGGGTTGTCATCCACGGTCGACTGACGAAGTTTGAGAAGCGCCTTCAAGGCTTCTGCTGGATTGGAGTTCTTCATGGCCCGGATTTCTGTTGGGGTGGTTATTGTTTCAACATAATGGCCACCTTCATTTGGAACTCGAGGGATCTGGAACCTTCGACAGTGGTTGGGATGATCATCGGATTGTCCTTTTCACTAATGGCCACATTTCTTCTATTAGTCTCAGTTGCGTGATCAGCAGAGGTAGGTTGCACTGCTGGATTCTCCTATGTCGATGCCCCCCGGAATTTGTTGACCTTTTGAGGGCTAAACAGAGGCGTCGAATCATTAGGATGGCCAACAGTCATTGTAGCCTGATCAACATCTACATTAACAGTTGTGTTGACCGCATTGTCCTGCATAGTACATCATAAACGAGACGCCCATGTGGAAAAGAGAAATGCATAATGTTGAGAGGGATATCAAAATACCTTAGCAGTGTCTTGGGCTGAAGAGAGTTTGGTGACTATAGTCGGGAAAACTTCAGTCATATTTTCAGTAACAACGGGCTTCACTTTCGAGGTAACCGTTCTCGAAGGGGTCCTCTTCACAGTAGCCCTTTTCTTTTTTACTAAAGGGGTGGCAGGCGGAGAGTTTGACGGATCCGATCGAAAGACCCGATATTGGTCACCCTCGTCAAAATCACCGCCTTCAGTGGCTAGTGGTTTTTCAGTAAACTAGACGAACAACAGTAAGTAAACAAGAATAGACAATCAGACCAGCCACCAAGAAAGCAAGTAATACCTGAGGATTGAGAGTTTTCGGTTTCTTCGCCACCCTGGTAGAGGTCAACGCTACAGGAGGCTCCCTCTTTCGACCCTGGAAAAGGGGCAGACAAAGTAAGATGGTGACAGTTTAAATAATAGAAGAAGAGTAAAGAAGGTACCTTTTTAGGATCTTCGGAGGCACCAGTTTTTGCAGGGTTTTCAACAGGAATGAAGATTGTTTTTCCAGGGGGATTCATCTTCTAGAGCGGCGAAAGCATCGACTACATTCTCTAGAAAGAGGTTGAGGTCAAAAATTTGGTCTTGGTATTCAAACCACCAAACATTCAAAGCTTCGGTAGTATAGAAAGACGGATGATAAGAGAAAACTGGCAGCTCAAGGTGTTAGGTCAACCTAGAAAATTTAAGATAACTCTTGTGACCTGCCAAATTCAACCGTCGACCAACCCACACAATATCAGAGGTATGATGTACCAGAGACTTTGGCAGCATCTGGCTTAAACTAAATTGGCGTGCCACCAGGTTGGGCTGATAGTTCATAATGCCAAAACCATTATTCGCTGTTTCAATTCGAAATGACAACATGGTAGGAGTCAGGAATGCCCGCCATACTGAATTCGACATGGCTGCTGTCTGGGGTGAAGCACCAGGGAAAGGGTTTCTAAACCACGATGGACCAAACCGTCGGTACATGAAGGGGGGCGTACCGGGAACAAAGACATTTGCTTCAGCAAACATAGTGATGTATTTGGTAAAGAGGGTTTTGTTGGGGGTTTCTTGTGTTGTCATCAAGGAAAGTCGAACGCCTTCGACTGGACAATCCATGTCGAGACGCTGCATGGTGGCAGATACAGGATATCCCATCTGATGCTCAAAAGTGGCATTGAGTCAGTGCTGAAACAACCACATGGGTCCTAAGATGTTCAGAGATTTGGCAGTATCATGAAGAAGTTTTATCCTCAAGGCCGACAGGCCAAGAAAGTGGTAGAGAGAGGACAACAACAATTTACCCAGAGAGACTTGTTGACCCTCGTGTATCTGAATAGCCAAGTTAATATAGCTTTTGGCTATTTGGAGTGAGCCTAGGCATAAGAGATAGTTCGATAGCCAAAGAGTCAGGAAGGCAATGTGCTCTTCGTTTGATACCTCAAAAGAACCTTTGTTGTGGTGATCCTCTATGTAATTCTGGAAGCCAGGCCTGTCGAAGTTGAAAGTGGCATCCGTCTCCAAAGTTGGGTCAAACGTCTCACCCAGAGGGGAGAGACCTGTAATGGCCGCCACGTCGAAAATAGTTGGCGTCAGTGTGCCACAAGGAAATTGGAAGGTATTAGTCGAACCTTCCCAAAAAAATGTTGCAGCTAACAGGAGACGTGGGTTGACCCTGTGGGCATTTCGAGACAACTAGATGGCGTTGATGATGCCAGCTTTCTTCCACTATTCTTAACGTTTGTTTTACACTTTGTTCAGCCATGAAAGGTAATCCTTATTAATTGGGGTGGGCATCGACTGAAAGGCACGAGCTTTTAGGGCCATGAACTTCAAATCAAGGGTTCCTTCTTTATGAATGGCCCATGGAAGACGTATAGTTTTCCGGCGACGGTGAAGGGGACGACCATCTGACGCCTCCATGTTGCCACCGCCTTTTTGTCAACCTACGTAGATTAGGGAGAGGTTTGAGGGAATCAGCCTCATAAAGGACAAAGGCTATGGGGTTATTTCCAGTAGTATGGGTTTTGGAGACGTTAGAAGAAGCCATTGAAGTAGAGAGAACTTTAGAAGGTTGAAGACGAGGGAGTTCTTTCAGAAAATAGAAGTGGGATTAGAGTAGATAAAGAGAAACAAAATGAAGAGAGTGTAGTACTTATAGGTAACACTGCATGCAAGTGAAGAGGAAAAACGGTCGTAATTCTGAAAGTTAGTGGGGGTGGTTCAAAGACCCATGAAGTTGGGATGTGACCACCATGATTAGCCGTGTCTCGGAAAATGTGGCGCAGAAAGGCGCCATCATTATTTCAGACTAGAAACGATGCGTGGCAAAATTGACAGAAAGCAATGATGATTCTATTGCATCACACCCAAACACGGTAGAAATTCCATAAGAGTCAAAACGCTCAAATTCTTGGTCGACAGAGTATCCTGTCGAAACTGGATTTTGAGGGGGCATCTTGTTGACCAGAAGTTTCGACCAGAGAAATGGAAACACAACAGTTGGTCGACAGGCTCAATAGCCCGTTGAGGAGGAAGGTTGACATCGACAGTCAGAAGATGGTGGGGTCAACCCCTGGTAGCGTCAGTCGACCGAGACAGCGAAAGGCCATGCAAAAAGATGTATGTTTGAGCAGGAAAAGGATTTGAAATCCAAAGACATGGGAATTATATAAGTAGTGGGCGAACACGTGGCATCATCAGATTCAACGTGACAGTTATTTATTTTCTCTATTTAAAGCAATGTGTGTTTTTGTAACAAAGGCACTTTTTTGTAAGATTGTAAGGAAAACACTCTGAGTACCAAAGCGTATCGAGAAAAGAGTTTTTCATTCCTACAAGATGTACGATAGTGTCACCTTTTCCCTTTTCATAAGCAGTTTATGTTATTAATTCCAAATGTGTCTTTTCCTTGTTGTTTTATTTTCAATCTTTTTACATAAATTATTTCTCACTCCTTTGCATACATTTCTAAGTTTCATTCTCACTTACAACGAATTCCCATTCTATTACAAATAGATTCAAATAGACTCCATACCACCATTCTTCCCATACACCCGAAACCAAGCATTCTTGGACTCGTTTGACCGGTCTCGCAAGTAAACCTGCGTTAGGAGGTCAGAGGTTTTTCACGCGAAAACTACGTGCGAACACCGGGATACCCATTTTTGCCAAAGTTTCCTTTTCAGGTTTTTAACCTCGCGGGTTCATTCTATTTTTCTTTTATCCCAAATTTTTGCCTAAAGCTTTTCTTTTTATGGTTCTCCAGGATGCCCCACTTTTTCCTGGACTTTTCTTTTCGTGTCCAACGGGTCTCTTTTAAGAAAAGTATTTTTTAACCACTTCTGCATTCATAGGGGACAAAAAATCTTCACCATCCATGGTAGATAGTAATAAGGCTCCACCAGAGAAAACCTTTCTTACCACATATGGACCTTCATAGTTTGGAGTCCATTTTCCCCTGTGATTTGTCTGAGGAGGAAGGATCCTTTTAAACACCAAATCACTTGTCTAGAAGCACCAAGGATGCACTTTCTGATCAAAGGCTTTCTTCATCCTACTCTAGTACAACCGGACATGAGCAATGGCTTCCAATCTCTTCTCATTAATCAGGCTCAGCTGATTCAATGTGGTTTGCACCTATTCAGCTTCGTCAAGCTTTACATCAGTCAATATTCTCAAAGAAGGTATCTCAACTTCTAATGGTAGGACTACCTCCGTACCATACACCAGTGAGAAAGGAGTTACCCCGGTTGATGTACGTACCGAAGTACAATAACCGTGAAGAGAAAAGGGCAACATCTCGTGTGAATCCTTATAGGTTACCACCATCTTCTGCACAATCTTCTTGATATTCTTGTTAGCTGCCTTGACAATGCCATTCATCTTTGGAAGATATGGAGAAGAGTTGTGATGCTCAATCTTGAAACTCTGGCACAGTTCCTTCATCATATTGTTATTAAAATTTGAACCATTATCAGTAATGATTCTCTTCGGAATTCCATATCGACAAATGATGTCCTTCTTTATGAATCGGGTGACGACCTGTTGCGTGACATTGGCAAAGGAAGCTGCTTCTACCTATTTCGTGAAGTAATCAATCGCCACCAAAATAAAGTGATGCCCATTGAAAGCTGTCGGATCAATCTTTCCAATCATATCGATGCCCCACATAACAAAGGGCCAAGGAGATGTTAACACATTCAGAGGGGTCAGTGGCACATGCACCTTATCAGCATAAATTTGGCATTTATGGCATTTTCTGGCATATTTGAAGCAATTGGATTCCATAGTCATCCAATAATACCCAGCTCTCAACAATTTTCTGACCATGGCATGTCCATCGGCATGAGTACCAAAAGAACCCTCATGGACTTCATCCATCAACAGGCTTGCTTCATGCTCATCAATACAATGCAGCAAGACCATGTCAAAGTTTCTCCTGTATAGCACATCATCCTTATTCAGATAGAAGTTACTGGCTAACCTCCTCAGAGTTTTCCTATCTTTGCTGGATTCCCCTAGATGGGTACTCTTGAGTCTTGAGAAAATGCTTGATATAAAAATACCAAGGCTTTCCATCTGATACCTTCTCAATTGCAAACACAGAGGCGGGTCTGTTAAGACGCATGATGGTGATAGCTGGAGCTTCATTCCAGAAATTCACTTTGTACATTGATGAAAACATGGCCAAGGCGCCCGCCGTCTGATTCTCAGCCCTAGGCACATGATGGAACTCAACTCTATAAAAGAATGGCAACAGTCTCCTTGCATAATTCTTGTAAGGCACCAGGTTGGCCTGACGAGTTTCCCACTCTCCTTTGATTTGATTGATGACTAGCTTTGAATCACCATATACATCAAGATTCTTGATCCTCAGATCAATGGCCTCTTCTAAACCCATAATGCATGCTTTGTACTCGAATTCATTATTGGTGCAAGAGAATGTCAATCGGGCAGTGAACGGTATGTGGGAACCGTGAGGAGTTATAATGATTGCCCCAATTCCATTATCATATGAACTAACGGCATTGTCGAAAACCAGTTTCCACTGAGATCCAATCTCAGGACCCTCATCAGGTAAAGTCTCATCACAGTATTTCATCTTCAAAAACATGACGTCTTCATCTGGAAACTCAAACTTCATCGGCTGATAATCCTTAATCGGCTATTCAGCAAGATATTCTGACAGAATGCTTCCCTTAATGGCTTTCTGGGAAACATACTGAATATCATACTTTGTTAAAACCATTTTCCATCAGACAATACTTCTAGAGAGTGCTTGCTTTTCAAATACTTACTTGATTGGATCCACCTTTGAAATCAACAGGGTTGTGTGGTTTAACATGTACTGCCTCATGTTGCACCCTAAAATTTGCTCAACCTATTTCACCTGGTTTATGTTTCAATTGCATTGTCATTTGCATAATAAGTCATGTACATAGTCTAATAATTTGCATAGCATAGCATAACAATTCATCTAACAAGGGATCAAGTGCCATTCTTATCAGAAAGAGGCCCATCAAGGGGTTTTGTTCAAGTTCAAGATCATCCAAGTAATCAAGAAATGAGTTGAAGCTTTAAGAAGTTTGAAGGTCAACCAATGGATTTCTCTCCTATCTTGGGGGGTTGAAGATCATCAATGAGTGTGTGAGCCATGGATGAGGGTATGGAATGTGTACAAAGATCATGGAGGACCTAGAGGGTCATTTTGAAGATGAGTCAAGTCATTGGTGTGATTACAAGAGCTACAGTTGAATGCAGTCAACTAGGGTTTCATTTGGGTCAACCCTATGTCAAATGATTGATTGGAGGGCATCAAAGCCTAATTGGAGGATGTGGAATTCATGATTTGATATGTGGATATATGTGTGGTGTTGTGCCAAGGAGAAATCAAGAGAAATCAAGAAGAAGAGGAGTTGCTAAATTAGGGTTTCAGTGTAAAATCCCCTGATTTAGGTCAAACTTCCAAGCAAGATAATTCAAAATACAAGTTTCAAATGAACATTTGGCCAACATAAAACTTGTAGATCATATCAAGACCTTTAATTTGAGTTGTGGAAGTCTTCAAGAAGATTTTTGGAACTCAAGTTATGGTCTTTGCAAGTTACAGGTCATCTAAGGACACTGAAATTTATCTGTGAAAGTCACTTGACTTCCAAGCAACTTTTGCCTATCAATGAGTTTTCAAATGGATTCTTGGCCAATATAAGCGTTGTAGATATTGATCTTAGCTTTAATTTGAGTACTATAAGTCCTCAAGAGGATTTGTAGAACTCAAGTTATGGTCTTGGCAATCCAGGGGTATTTTGGGAAAGTTGAATTACAGGTCATTTTTCAACATAGGTCCAAATCTCCATCTTCCACTCTTCAAATGGAAAAATGTTCAACATGAGATGTGTTCAAAATGATGTTTTTAGGCTAGATAAGATGTCATGAGAGTTTGGAATGGCTTGCTTCACAAAATCATAAAAATGGCCTAAAATGAAGGTATATTTTAAATGAACCAAAGTTGAAAATTAGGGTTTTTGATCTACAAATCCAAACCAAGCCATATGACATACCAATTTGATTGTAAAATGCATTTTGAGAACATTGACATTGCCACAATTTTGAATTGAGGATTATTTTTAGGACTTGCTTTGTGAATGGGTTACTTGAATCATAAGTAACAATTGCAAAACCACACTTCCAAGCAAATGCAAGGCTCCTTTCCATCCATACACCTCCAAAATCTCATTTGGAGAGAAGTTAAACTCAGAACAAAGTGAATTGCAAGCCAAATCATGAGATGGTAGGTGCATAACATGAGATGAGATTTCCATGGCATGAGAAGTTGATTTTCTCATTGGATCAATCTAGAACTTTCTAGGGTCTTCAAATACATTCTATATAAGATTCAGAAGAGGTTCAGAGCAAGAGTTAGAGAGAATTTGGAGAGATTGGTGAGATTGCAATTTGAAACTTCCATGTGCAAAACAGAATTCAGTTACAAGTTTCAACCACATTCAAGCCATTCTTTTGATCTAAAAAGCTTGCTCTAGCATTGGTGAATGATTCCAGATGAAGAATTGAGCAAGATTGGTGAAGAATCGAGTGTTAGAATTTGAATTTCATCATCTGCAACTCACTATCGGGTTCCAAGATTCAAGAGGATTCAACCAATTCTTTTGCATACAGAAGCAAGATTATGACTCATTGAAGGTGTCTGGAAATTCTCAAAGCTTGATTTGAAGATTTCATACCTCTGTGCATCAAGATTTCGCAGGTATGTACTTTTCAATCCACAACTTAATTTAAGTAGTTTCCATAGATTTTGTTAGGTTAGAATGATTGTAGGTGATTAGTAGAAGCTTTTAGATAGCAATTGGTGAAGTTTAGAGACAATTAGTGTGATGACACAAAATCTGTTCATGCTGATAACTTGGTGAATCTTGTGGTAGAACCTTAGTGTGATAATGGAAAATTGACCAGGGTGAAGTGGTGAAGAGATTGAGCTACTCAATTTCAAGTTTGGTGAGTTTTGGTGATTGACCAATTTCTGAGTTTCCCATCGTGTTTTGAGGAGGAGTAGGTTTCAATGATTGTGGATGCCATGGTTAGATTCCTTGTGGAAAATCGAGTGAGTTAGGGTTTTCATTTTTGAGTTTTTATGAAAATTTGAGGGAAAACGAATTGGGGAAGATGAAGTTGCAAGCTCTGTGCTTCCATGGTGTTTTCCCTCCAGGCATGTTCAAATGAAGAAGATGATCTGACCACCATTGGATGTGAGGAAGACTTTGACTCATATCACCATCCAATGGCTGCGAATTCATTTCAATTTGTGAAGAGACTCAGATTACTCAAACGCACCGTTTCATTGAAGTGCCAGCTTGGGCTTAAGTGAACTAATTGATAACCACACCCCACTTGGGAGGCCCACTAGGAAATACACTGATCTCAGTTGCTATTCATACCGTGGATTTCTCTTTTTTCTAGTTATTTTCATTTTATTTTCTGATGGATAACTGGGCCTAGCGTGCTTTCCTATTACCACCCCCTTTTGGGCCCGGTTGGCTGATTGCTTTGTTTTACATTTATCAAGACATAATAAATTGAAAATTCATATTTATTTTAAGTTCTTTGAAAATTCATAATAAATTGAAAACATAACATTTTTGTATGGGATTTTTTCCCCCATTTTCATCAAGACATCAAGAAAATTATAAAAGAATAAAAATGTCATTTCATGCATTTTTCTATTTTTTGGTTTATTTTTACTTTTAATAGTTTTTATTTCATTTTCATTTGATACATGTTACTTGATGAATTTAGTATGATCATTTCACTTTGCGTTTTGATGCCATTCTATTTTTCTATAGTTAGATTATAGTATTAGGTTCCCCCTGGATTTTTTTCACATTTTTGTGACTTAAATTTAATTGTTTTTGAGAGGTGTGAAGCAAGTGTGCTAGAATTAGGGTTTCAACTTGACATAGGTGCATTGCAACACATAGTTTTTGGGTTTTTAGATTGATTTAGGCCTTGGGGTTTATGTGGGGTATAGGGTACATAGCTAGGGTCCCTTAGAAATTAATCTAGGATTTTATGATGAGTATTGCCATTTTATCTGATTTTTGCAAGTTGGTTGATATTGGTGTGTTTCCCTCTGGGGATGTTGTTTTGTTTGTTGAGTTTTGGGCTTTTCTTTGGGTGTTGGGGCTTGTGCTGGGCTTGTGGAGCTAGTGAATACTTTGAGGAAGATTGAAAACAAATGATGATGCTTGGAGCTTGGAGATCTTCTTACTTGAAGGTTGCTTTTGAAAACCTAGGAGATAGGAGATATAGGAAGAGCTCTAGAGTAGACTGGTTTCTTCTGTCAAACATAGAGAGCTTCTTGTGCCTCTATTCCATCCTATGACATAAGGTCCCCTAAAAGAGTTCCATCTCTCCTTAGGAGGGATGTAGAGCATGCTTTGATTGGGTAAAATCTTGAGGATACCTTTCACCAGCTGTGTTAAGATCTTAGTGATTTCCCTGGGTTGTCATTAAGCCTCTTAACATTTCAACTTCATCTATCACTTGATTCTCTCCTGTGAGTGTCTACATTGAAGATGGAAGCCCCTTGAAGATAAGAAGTTCATTGAGGACTGGATAAGAGGAAGCTTGTACCTGTCAAAGCTGCTCAACTGTTGAACTAGGGTTATACTGTTATTTGAAGCTGTCTGCTGACTGAAGCTGTCTGCTTACTGGAATTCAGTTCTTGCTAAAACTGAAGATTATGGAAGATAAGAGCTTATCTGAAGTTTGAATATCATTGGAAAGTGAAGATAGGACCTTGCTTGAAGTTGTTACTGTCAACCTTTTGTTGTTAATCAACTGTAGCTGCCAGAGCTGGTACTGTTTGGACTGCTCGCTGTAAGAGTTGGTGTAGCTGTCTGAGCTGGTGTTGGGTGTGGTTTTTCTTTGCTGTATTGTTTGTTGACTTTCCCTTAGGTTTAAAGTGAATCTGTTTCACTTTGCCTATTGTTTTCTCAGGTTCGAGGTTGAGTGGGACTCCCTTGCCTCGCTTGTTTTGCTGCATCTCATGCATTTTACCGTTTACTGTATATCCGCTGTTTCTTTTCCGTTTATCCCATAGGATCTCTGATTTCCTCTGCGCAGGAGGGAATTATGACAGACATTAGGTTGTAATCCATGCATGATAACATTAGGGTAGTTTTGATTCCCATTTTCAAACCCTAGGTTTTTTAGACTTCTTTCACTTCTATCTCAGAACAATTCAAAACACAGTAATAAGGATAATCGATGTCGTACGCTACGAGCCTTAAGCTATTTGAGAAAGGCTGCTGGAGGGTCACTCTTCAGTAACCTGATTGCTTAGTGTGTTACCCTTAGGGTGACATACGACGTAGTCACCCTCAAATCATAGTCTCTAGTGCGTCAGAGATTGCAAACATCATAAAAGACAGTTCTTGCGTAAAAGACTGAAAACAAACATCAAAACGTCATTTTTGTCCGCTTGGACTCTTAATTAGGAAAAACCCTTTCATAAGGAGATAAAAAACATTCAGACAAGCTTGTGTCTTCCGTGGCCCGAACTACGTTTGCTCTTATCTTTCATGCTGTATGAAAGTACGTAGACATAGGATGCGATATCCTAGCGAGCAACCTTCCCCTCCTTTCCCGTAGGTAGGCGAACTACGTTGACTCTGATTTCTCGTTCCAGACGGGAATACGTAGGCATAAAGTGTGATACTTTGCCGAGTCATTTTCTTTCTTTTTAACCTCAGACCTGTAGAGTAGATAGAATAACAATCCGTACCAGAAAACAAGCGTGGATCCCGTCGAGTACGACGGACGTGAGGGGTGCTAATACCTTCCCCTTGCGTAACTGACTCCCGAATCCAGGATTTTGTTGCGATGACCATTCCTTTCCCGTCTTCGCGGTAGGTTTACTCTGAGCGTTCCCTTTCCCTCCTTTGGGATAAATAACGCACGGTGGCGACTTTTCTATTCAGCCGGCGCCAATTTTCGCAGTAGCGACAGTTGGCGACTCTGCTGGGGATAGGAATATCCCCTATGCGAGTCAATCCTAGCGCTTGTTTTCCCTTCTTGGGTGTTGTATAGATTTACTTTTCTGTCTTTACTTTCCGCATTTTATTATCAGCTTTATACTATTATTGATGTTGTGGGAAGGGGGCAATCTGTTGAGAGATAAGCCGGACCTGGGCTTGAGGTTAATCATAGACCTAGAAGTAGAGAGTAGTGGTTAGCCTGCTTGCTTAGCTCGCACCAACTAGCCACGGAATTTATGCTCGGACGAGATTCTCTTTGATGCTTCTTGCCTGGCCCTTAGGGCTCGACAAGTCGTCTGACCCGAGGATTGTCGACTCTGGGAACCTATCAATTGGGATTCAACTAAGTGAGGCCGCTTCAAGGGATGATGATGCCACACCTTCCGGGTATCGTATCATCACTCTTGAAAGTCTGTGACGTTGAACCCGCATAGGATATCGTACCTCGTCTGCGAGTTAAGTACACACCTGTGAGGGGTAGGTGGGTCTGTTTGCAGGAAACCTTTGACTTCAGAACACCCGGTTTATCTCTGTCAGTGAAATGTGGTTACAAGGGTCATTTGAGTGGTTGGCTTGGTTTGAGATAAAGATTGGATGGTTCTCAGGCTTCAGTACAGAGCAGCCCAGTCTATCAGCATTGCACTTGGTCCCTTGTTTGCATATGCATGTGCATTTGCATGATTGCATTTCATTAACATGTATTTATGTTGTAGGTGATCATTCCCCTCTGATTCTAGTGTATCTTCTAGCCATACATGGAGTCCGTGAAGAAAACAGTTGCTTACCGGTTGCATTCACCAGACATCAGTTCCTTGCTGTGTTTAGTTGCTCTAGCAGAGGAGAGAGTAAGGGCTAAGTTCAGGGTATCTTATGGGAGATTGCTCTGTTTGTTATACAGACCATCAACATTTGAGACGACTGGGGTGTATACGTTGATGCAGTTTTATGAGCCGCAGCTGAGATGTTTCTTATTTCCTGACTATATTCTAGCACCCACTTTGGAGGAGTATTCTGCGATGTTGGGAGTTCCTGTGCTAGACCAGATGCCCTTTGTTCATGTTGATGCTGAGCCTGAGTTGGCTACGCTCGCCGAGATTGTCAGTTTGGACGCTTCTGAGTTTCCCGGAGGCTTGGTCAAGCTGAATGGAGCTTATGGCTTTCACCTGTCTGTCCTAGTTAAGAAGGCTACACAGTGCGCGAAGAGTGGATGTTGGATTGCCTTCAATGCTATTCTAGCTGTCTGCATCTACGGGATTGTCTTGTTTCCTAATGTGCCAGATTTTGTCGACTCAGGCGCCTTCCTGATTCTTGCCTCGAAGAATCCAGTTCCTACTCTCTTGGGCGATGTTTATCATTCTATTCACTACAAGAATGAGAAACGTCGTGGCAAGAATGTTTCCTGCTGTCTTCCTCTCTTGTACAGGTGGTTCCAGGGGCACCTTCCAAAGACAAGACCTTTTTTTGATGCTGTTGATACTTTGGATTGGCCTTCCCGGTTGATGGGACTGTCTGCTGAGAATATCATTTGGTTTGATCGAAGTATGCTTGGTACTGACCTCATGTATAGTTGCAATGGCTTTCCGAATGTCCCCCTGATTGGACGGAAAGGCTGTATCAACTATAATCCTTCACTGCTGGTAAGACAGTTCGGTTATGCTTTGAGAGACGCTCCTATTGAGAAGGAGATACAGGAATCTCTGTATCTCACAGGCTTATTAGACGCGGCTGTTTTGATCAGAATGAGACATGCATGGGCTAACATCCATAGGAGGGGGAAAGCTTTGCTCGGTAAGAGCAACAGCAGAGTTTATGCTCCTTATTTAGCTTGGATCCGCGAGAGAGCTAGTACTTCTTTGATGCCTTATCCTGCTGTGGAACCCTTGTATCTTCCATTGATCGAGGTACCTCCTTCGGAAGAGAGTGAGAAGTATAACAAATTGTTGGCTGAAAACGAGGAACTGAAGAAAGCCAATGAGGAGTTAGAGAAGGAGATCTTCCAGTTACGTCGGGAGAAGAATGAAGCCACCTTCACCGTGAAGGAATAGACTGAATTGATTAACAGGTTGGGATCGGAGCTGACGGAAGCAACCAACAAGAAAGAAAAGGTGGGGATAGCCTTAAACGGTGTTAGCAAGGTGCTTACTTCCAAGAAGGAACTTCTAAGCAAAGCTTATACCCGTCTCAGCAAGTGGGAAGCTTTGTGGAGTACCACGCTTACCAAACGGAAGGAGCGCGAAGAAGAACTGAAGCTGCAGATTGCCACGCTAGAGGAACAGATTAGAGCCCAAGACGCAAAGATTACTGAAGCGACATCACTTAGGAGCGCTGCTGAGCTCAGAGTAAGTGATATTGACGAGAAGCCGAGAAGTTATGAAGGGAAGGCCGGTTCCAAGAGGTACAGATCTGACGAGAGTTCTGGCGAAGGAACCTACCAGGACGATGCCGAGAAGTTGAGATCCACTACCGAGCGGCATGCTTTACTGATTCAGGAGCTGATCTCCCGACTAGGGCACTCGGAGACGATGAGGATTTTGGAAGACGTCAGAGCACGCCGTTTGGCCTGATTTATCTTTGCCTTACCTTTGTTTTTGTACTTATGTTTGGACCATCGCTAGGCTTGTTGGCCGAGGTCCCTTCAGTTGTATTCAGTTGTACCCTTGTACTCAGCCTCTTGGCATATGGTTATATATGAGGATTTTCCGATTCCTTGCTTGCTTGATGGGGACTCCATTGTCGTGATGGCCTTCTCTCCGAAACTAGAATCGGGGGGGAATAAAACCTGTAGCATATTTACATACTTGCATTTGCATTCATATTGCATAACCGGTATCCTCGAATCTGTATCTTATTTCCTGCATCTACAGGTTTCCAGGATTGACGAACAAAGAGTTCACCGCTACTCAACCCGGAACAACTGTAAGAGAATCATGGATCAAGTCCAAGTAGAGATGCAAGAGATTCGCGAGAAGTTGAACCTGTTCATGCAGGCCATGGAGAGTATTGCTAAAGGCCAGGAGAATCTCCAGACTTTGATGCAGCCGTTGCTGACGCGGGCTAATGGGAATGGCAACAATGACCACAACTCTGTGCATGTCAAAACTCTCCATGAGGATGGTCCCCCTATGCCTGTGGTTCCTCCTGTGGTGACCCCACCTGTTGTGGTTGTCAACAATGACGCTGGCGCTGGCAATGGTAACACAGGGAATGGACATGAGACTGTTATTAACAATGTTGGAATTGGAGATGCCAATCTGGGCGGTGGTAACTACAATGGTGGGAATGGTTTTGGTAACAATGGATTCGGCTATAATGACCAGGGGTTTGAGTACGGCAATCAGGGCGGAAAGTTCGGCCTCAACACTCAGGGTTTCGGCTACGACGGTTTCGGTAACGCTAACCAGGGTTATGGTGGAAATGATGCTGGATTGATTCCTGTCAACACTGGTTTCGGGCATGCTGGGGTTAATCTAGGTTATGGTAATGGGGGACGAGGTCCCATGACTAATCAGCAAGGGTTTGGTCGCAACACTGGTTATAACGGGTACGGAAATGAAAATGTGAACTGGGGCGAAGACTGTCAAGAGGACGCCTTTTCTGGAAGAGGCATGGGATTTGAAGGACCCATTGACAATACTCAGAGGATCAAAATGATTGAAGAATAGGTAAAGGGTATGGCTAATCAGAATTCTACCGGACTAGACATGACTACTATGGGCTTGGTGCCTGGTGTTGCACCCCAAAACTTGCTCAACATTTCTTCACCTAGCTTGTGTTTCATTTCACTCACATTATCATTATCATTTGCATTTCATTGACATGTGTGCAGGAGATCAAGAGGTATGATTACCAATCAAGAGCTATACAAGACTGTGAGGCTAGCTAAGAAGGTTATTCAAGTGTTCAAGGGTTGATATCCTTGTCAGAGAAGTTAAAAGATCCTCAGAGAGAGTGATTGAAACCAAGTATGTGTGTCTCCTAACTTGAAAGTTGTGGAAAGCCATCAGATGATTCTGAAGCCATGAAGTTGTACTTGAGGTCTTGAGGGAGCTCATGAGAAGTGTTGAAGATCACTTTTAGGCCTAGACAGGTCATTGTGCAAGATTAAGAAGCCTCAGCCATGATTGGTGCAGCTAGGGTTTGACTGGGTCAACCCTAGGTCAACTGATGATTTGAAGAAGGTTGAGACCTAATTCAAGAGCCATGTGATCATGTATTGATACATTGAGATGTTATAAGGATTATTCCAAGGTTAACTCATCATGAGTGAATAGTTTGAGAAGTTTCAAGCTAGGGTTTCTAAGGCTTGACAGTGTAAAATCCCCTAGTTTGACCCCTATCTTCAAGGCAATTTAGCTCAAGATGTGATTGTCATATCATCTTGCCCCCAACATGGATGTTGTAGAGCATGATCTTAGATTTAATTTGAGTTCTATAAGTCCTTGATAGGATTTGTAGAACTCAAGTTATGGCTTTGATAAGTTACAGGTCATCTGAGGCATGTGAATTTGGAGCTTGAAAGTAGTCCAACTTGCATGAAACTTTTGCCCTAGAAGGATGATTCCTATGAACTTTTGGTCAACATGGATGTTGTTCCTTATCCTCTTATATTTCTATAGAGTACTAGAAGTCCTTGATAGGATTTGTAGAACTCAAGTTATGGCTTTGACAAGTCAAGGGTATTTTGGTCATTTGGAGATTATAGGTCATTTCAATCATAAGGCCATAACTCCTAATTGCAAGCTTCTAATGGGAAAATGTTCAACATCAAACTTGTTCAAAATGATGTTTTAAGGCTAGCCAAGAGGTCATGAGAGCTTGGAATAGCTTGCTTCACAAAATCATAAAAATGGCCTAAAATAAGGGTGAATTTCAAATGAACCAAATATGGAAATTGAGATTTTTGATCTACATGTCCAAACCAAGCCATATGACATACCAATTTGATTGTAAACCACATTTTAAGAATATTGACATTGCCACAATTTTGAATTGAGGGTTAATTTGAGGACTTGCTTTGAAAAGTGGTTACTTACATCATAAGTAACAATTGCCAAACCAATATGCAAGGCATAACCAAGGCTCTTTTCAATCCAAACACTTTCATAATCTCATTTGGAGAGAATTTGGATGAAAATCATAATGAATACAAGCTGATGCAAGGACTGTCTTGAGTATACCATGAGATTGGATTTTCAAGTGAAGTGAGATATTGAATTTCTCATTAGAGTGATCTAGAACTTTCTAGATCATTCATTCATGTTCTATATAAACATATGAAGGGATTCAGGGCCAAGGTTGGTGAGGATTCAGAGAGGAGAGTGAGATTGCATTTTGAGTTTGCACATTGCAAATCAAGATCTGTTACAAGGTTAGAGGCCATTTCAATCCAAGAAATTGATCTCAATAGCTTGCTCTGAGGTTGGTGATTGATCCCAGATCAAATTCAAGGCCAAGTTGTGGAGGAATCGTGAAGTAGCCATTGGAGGTGGAAGCTTGCAACTCAGAATCGGTTTCAAGAATCCAGGGCATTTCAACTCTTTTCTTTGCATACAGAAGGTTGATTAGAGGCTAGTGAAGGATTCTGCAAGTTCTTGAGGGTTGATTTGAAGATTCAACCACTCTGTTTGCTCAAGTTTACCAGGTATGCAGTTCTTATCCCATGGCTCAAATTAGGTAGAATCAACGGGAATTATTGTGTTAGATGCATTGTAGATTGATGTAGGAAGGTTTTTGGATCATCAATTTGGAGATTAGTGACCAATTAGGGTTGTTCCAATTTTCGGTTGAGATTGTGTTCTTGCGAATCTTGAGTTTTTAGAATGAATTAATGGCATGAATGGATTCCTGAGGAAATTTGGGACGAGATCCATCAAGGAATCGTGGCCAATGGTGGATTCTATAGAGAGTTAGGGTTGTGGAAGGTTGATCAGAGAAGTCACCGGCGGTGACTCTAGCGCGCGCAGAGGGAGGAAACTCAGAAATTCAAAAGGTTGAAGATGACTGGATGGCCATTGGATTGGGCTGAGACCTTTGACCAGATGAGGATCCAACGGCCACGCGTGAAGGATTTTTGTGAAGGATTTCTGAATAATGAAACGCAGCGTTTCATTTATTTGATGGTTTTGGGCTTAAGTCAATAGTTGATACTCCCACCCCCCTTATGGCCCAGTCTGAATAATGAACTGAGAAAATATGCTATTCACACCACGCGCCTTTTATTTTCTCATGATTTTTCATTTTATTTTTCATTTTATTCATGGTTATTGGAAAATTCATAAATAATTGAAAAATAACTCAATTAATCCCATTCTTTTTGCCATGGATTCATGATTGAATCTAGTATTTTTTAGATAAAAAATATTAATATTCCATGAATTTTCTGATTTTATGGGCATTTTTACATTTTAATTGACATTAAAATAATCATGGTTGATGCTTGATTTTGTTGAATTTTGTTTGAGCACTTGGTGATAATTCTTGCCTTGATTTTTTGTGTGTAGCTAGCATAGATGTGCATGTTCCCCCTAGATGTTTCTCACATTTTTGTGATGAATATAAGTGGTAGTTTTAGGTTGAAACTTTAAGAGCTCTATTTTTAGGGTTTATGGTTGATACCTTGTGATTTAGATTTTATTTTTGGAACTTGGTGGATGATTCAACCTCTGATTTTTGTATGGTAGATTCATGATTGAACTAAGATCCCTTAGGAATTTTTGTAGGAATTTACAATGTAGTTTACTATTTTTGTTTAATTTTAGTTTAGGTGCTAACTTTAGATGATTCTAAGGCACTAATTCAACTAGAATGACTTCTTTAGTTCCCTTAGATTAGGGTTTTGTCTCTCTTGCTCTTGGATGTTGATGAAGGCAAGTTGAAGATGCAATGGATTGCATGAAGAAGCTTGGATGTGAAGATCTTCCCTTCTTTTGGTGTAGTGTTGAGTAGGTGATAAGATTAGGGATTGTAGGCAGAGCTCCTAGATAGATTCTTTTCCTTCATAAACATGGAAGATGTTGATCACTTCCATTCTTCCCCATGATGTAAGGTCCCCTTGTAAAGGCCTCATCCCTCCTTTGGTAGGATGTGTGGCTCTTTGAAAGTTGGTAGAACCTTTGAGGGTCCCTCTCTCTGATGATAGGATGCTTAGTGGTGACCCTTGGTCTTCACTCTGCTACCAATCATCCAAACTTTGCTCTTGTTAGATGAATCTTTCTCCCTTGCTAGAGGATGGAGTTCCTTGCTTGAAGAGATTGAGGGGTAGGAGTTGATACTTCTTTGTGTTTGAAGATTACTCTTAGGAGCTGAAGCTTGCAGATCAAGGAAAGCAAGTTGATACTTGTAAGGAGGAGAGAACTGAAGCTTGAGGGTCCAGAAGAACAAGTTGACACTTGTGAAGAAGATCAAATTGGAATTGAGTGAGGAGCTGAGGCTTGAAGAAGAAGGATTAAGTTGATACTTATATGGATGTATGAGAAGCAAGTTGACACTTGCTATTGAAGATGATGGTCTTGTAGAACAGTTACAGACTGAGGACTGAACTGCTGTCAGAGGATTGCTTTGCTGTAGAAGCTGTTGATCTGCTTTCTTTCCTGTATGTTTGTTGTCTGTGCAATTGTATTGATGTGACTTGTTTGATTTGCTTGATGCATTAGAATAAGTTCATGTTTAGACTGACTTAAGCTAGGAGCATGATTGAACTAGAGGTTGAGTTGCTCCCTTTGCTTGCATTTTTACTGTATGGCTTTGCTTGTGGGTATTCGGTAGAGCCCTGCTCCCTTGCCTATGTGGTTTATGATTTGCTTGATGGCATTTTATTTTTCCTGTATGATTGCATTTATTCATATTTGGCTTGAGGTTGAGACGAGCTTGTGGAGGCTGATGCTCCACACACATTTCCTCCCTCACTTGCATTGCATGCATTTTACAGTCGTTTACTGTTTACTGTTTAAGCTAATGCTTCATTTGTTTCTGTTTATCATTGACATGATCCCCTAGGAATCTCACTTCCTTTGATAAGGAAGTGATGATTAGAACTTTAGGTTGAAACCTATGCATGATAACTTCTAGGAGTTCCCTGTTTCAAACTTCTACCATAGGATGAATCCTTGGCATGACAATTGTTAGGACTTGATAGTCTCCCCTTAGTTGAGCCTGTTCATTCTCTCTTCTCATCTCAAAACAAATTAAAACACAGTAATAAAGGTTAACTGACGTCGTACGTTACGAGCCTTAAGCTATCTGAGAAAGGGTTGTCGGAGAGTTTCTTTTCGACAGCTTGGATGTTTAGTATGGTACCCTTTGGGTGACATGCGACACATTCACTCTCAGGTCATAGTCTCTAGTGCGATATTGGTTGCAAACACCATAAAAAACAGTTCTTTCGTAAAAGACAGAAAACAAACTTCAAACCTTTTTGCCCCGTGGGCCCATAATTCAAAGGAAGCTTTTCTGAAGAAAAGAGTGTCGTTAACTCCCAGTTCTACCGCAAACAGTAACGCCTAAGTCTCCAAGGGTCGAGCTGCGTACACCAAACTGCTGGAACTGTTTGTTAACCCTACTTGAAAAAACAGATGAATCTGAATTCCCGTAATCCGTATTATCCCGAATTACATAAGCTATGATCTCTCATACCTGTTGAGAGTACGTAGGCACAATACTGACGTATCGGCGAGCCACCTTCCCCGTAACCCGTAGTCAGCCGAACTACGTTGACTCTGATTTCTCATTCTCTGATGAGAATACATAGGCATAAAGTGCGATGCTTTGCCGAGTCATTTTTCTTTTCTTTTCAGACCAGCCTTGATAGGTAGATAGTAAACAAACCCGTCAGATAAGCACAACAAGCGTGGATCCCATCGAGTACGATGGACGTGAGGGGTGCTAATACCTTCTCCTTGCGTAACCGACTCCCGAACCCAGACAATGGTTGCGACGACCTTGTCTTATACCTTTTCGTCAGGTTTTTCTGATCGTTTCTTTTCCCGCTCTGAGGGATAAATAACGAAAGGTGGCGACTCTTCTGTTTTGCCGGCACCTTATTTTCGCAGTAGCGACAGCTGGCGACTCTGCTGGGGACTTGATAGTTTCCTGGGATCCAACGTCCCTTATGCGAGTCAGTTTGGGGATCCAACGTCCCCTGCGAGAGTCAATCCTAGCGCTTGTATGATTACTTGTTGGGTTGTGTTTATTTATCGCATTTTATTTCCCGCATCTTTATTTTCAGTATGATATGATTATCTGTGCTGTTGTGGGAGGGGCATTCTGATGAGTGAGAAGCCAGACCCAGGCTTGAGTGTACTTAGCATTAGTTGTGGAAATTAGTGGGCGCGTGCTTGCTTTGCAGGCACTAGTGTCTCATGAAATCCACGCTCAGACGAGGTTCTCCCTGTTGACTTTTTTTCAACCCTTTGGGTTGAGGGGGTTGTTGGTTTGGAGGATTGTCGACTCTGGGGACCGATCATTTGGAATTCAGCTGAGTGAGGCCGCTTCAGGAGACGGTGATGCCACACCTTCTGGGTATCGTATCACCCCTCTTGAATGTCTGTGACGCTGATGACCGCATAGGATTCCGAACTTGTGTCAGTTTAGGGCCATACCTGTGAGCAGGGTTGGGTTTGTTGCAGGAAACTGTAACCTTCAGACTACCTGGTTTTATTGATAGTGAATCAGTTTTGTTGGTATCAGAGGTTCTCAGCATCAGACGTATAGGTGTTCTTGACAGAGGAGATTTGTGGTCCTGTATCAGAGGTCCTTATCTTCAGAGATGTATTTGTTCTTGACAGAGCAGATTTGTGGTCCTGTATCAGAGGTCCTTGTCTTCAGATATGTGTGCTCTTGACAGAGCAGATTTATGGTCCGATACCATGGTTTTCTTCTCATCAGAGATAGGGTTGTTCTTGACAGAGCGGTATTGTGGTTTTGTTGATACAAAACCTTCATCTCTTCAACAGCACAGTCGTCTTGATCTCCTGCCGCATGATTGCATTTTGCATTGCTTTGCATACTCATTTGCATTACATTAACGTGTGTCTGTGTTGTAGGTACCGTTTCCCCCGATTCAGGTTTTCTTGCCTTCTATTGTGCTATTATGGGTTCTCTGAGGAAGATCGTGGCTTACAAGCTCCCCACTCCTGATGTTGTTCAGCTGACTGGTTTGATTGCTCTAGCAGATGATTCGGTGAGAGATGAATTCAGAAAGTCTTACGGTAAACTGCTCAGTTTGGTTCGTAAACCCTCTGTGTTTGAGTTGAATGGGTTGCACGCCCTGCTGCAGTTCTACGATCCTCCGTTGAGATGATTTACTTTCCAAGATTTTATTCTCGCACCCACACTAGAGGAGTATGTTGATTTGTTAGGTGTGCCTATCAAGAGTCAGATGCCTTTTGTTCATATGGATGCTGAGCCTGACCTGGCTAGTCTAGCTCCCTCACTTCATCTGGATGCCTCCGAGTTGGTCTTGTCTAGTTGGAACAAGGTCCCTAGCTTCTCCTTGCAGTTCTTAGTGGGAAAAGCTCAGCAGTGCGCCAAAGACGGAGGTTGGGTCGTGTTCAACGCCATCCTCGCCCTGTGCATATATGGCATCATTCTATTCCCCAATATGCCTGACTTTGTAGACTTCGTTGCATTTCACATCTTTGCATCAGGGAATCTAGTCCCTACCTTGATAGGAGATGTCTACCATTTTGTCCACTACAAAAACAAGAACAGAAGGGGCAAGAATGTCTCGTGTTGTGTGCCCCTACTCTATAGATGGCTTGATAGTCATCTACCCAAAAAGGGTCCATTTGCTTCGTCTGCAGCCACAGCTGAGTGGTCTGAGCGTTTGATGAGTCTGTCAGCGGAGGATATTGCCTGGTTTGATAGAGATAGGTTGGGTACCGAGATCATCTTCAGCTGCAGGGGGTTTCCAAACGTGCCTCTGATAGGCAGAAAGGGTTGTATAAACTATAATCCATCTCTGCTGGTCCGACAGTTTGCTTATGCTTTGAGAGCTCCGCCGAAGGATGAAGAGGTGCAGGAATCTCTGTACCTCACTGGTCTTCTAGAGGGGGATATGTTATCCAAGCTTCAGCACGCTTGGAATGGTATCAGTAAGCGGGGAAAACCATTGCTGGGGAAAAGTAATAGCCAGGCCTACGCTCCATATGTGACTTGGATCAGAGCTAGAGCGGGTGCTATAGGGATGCCGTTTCCTCTTGCCAAGCCAGAAAGCCCTCCAGTGATTGAAGAGCCTACCACCGTGCCTATTCAGCAGCACAATCAGGTGTTAGCTGAGCGAGATGAGCTGAAGAAGGCAAATGAAGAACTGGAGAAAGAATTGGCTCAACTCAGAAGCGAGAGAAGCGAAGCCGTTCATTCCTTCAAGAGGCAGACAGAGCTGGTGAACCAGTTAGGGACGGATTTTACTAAGCAGATAGCTGAGTGTGAGCGTTTGGGTCGGGATTTCAAAGCTGTCAATGACGTACTGGCCACTAAGAAGCAGCACTTGGATGAAGCGTATCGGATAATATCCAAGTTCAATCAGCATTGGAAGGCCACACTAGCCAACGACAAAGAACGGGAGGATAAGCTGAAGCAACAGATCTCCAAGCTGAAAGCCCAGGTGAAGGCTAGTGAGAAGAGGTTTGATGAAGAAACTGCTCGCAGATATGCCGCTGAATGCCAGCTCAACAAGGCTCTTGCTAACCTGAAGGAGCGCAAGCTGATGTTTGAATCCAAGAAGCGAAAGTTAGAAGATTGTTTCGGCGAAGGAGCATGGGAAGATTCGGTTGAAGGTCTTCAATACACCATTAGGCAAAGGGAGTTACTCGTCGAAGGGTTGCTCACTCAGCCTGATCATCCAGAAATGAAGGGGTTGTTAGAAGAGTTCTGCGCCCGTGGCCGTGCTTAACTATTTGTAATCCTTTTGTATTGATCATTGTTGTATGCTGACCATCACCAGGCTTGTTGGTCGAGGTCATGCTATTGATTTAGCTTGTATTCGGTGACGTTTTGTACCGCCTTGATGGGCTTTCTTTTTATATATGTGAGATGTTATTTCCATGACTGGATTCGGACTTCTTATTATCAGCACTGGCACTCAGGCACTAGGATCGGGGGAAATCTCCCTAACGCACAGACACACGTTTGCATTTGCATGAAGCATTTTCATAACGAGCACTTTGTCGTTTTTTTAACCCTTTTGTGTATCCAGGTTGTTTCAGGTTGTTCCAGGATTGATCAGAGACCTATCCACCACTATCCGACCAGAGCAAATCAAGCCAGAGTTATGGAGCAAGTGCAAACTGACGTTCAAGAACTCCGAGAAAGGATGGACCGCTTCATGGAGCTCATGCAAGTGGTTGCCAACGGCCAGGATCAGCTTAGAATATTGGTCCAGCCTCTGATTTCAAGGGTCGACAACAATGGCGTACTCCATGGTGGGACTGTTCCAACCCCTCCACCTGTTGAAACTCCTCAGAATGGCGTCCCCGTGACTGGGGGGAATGGCAATGCCAACGGCAATGTGATAGCTAACATGGGGCTCAATGGTAATACGACTGGCGTCGGTAACGGGAATTTTGAAGATAATGTCAATGTTGGACTGGGCAACGACAATGCGGGTGTTGGAAATCTGTATGGGCCTCAGCCATGGTTAGAAGACCGTCAGGACGATGTGTTCTCACAGAGAGGTGCTGAAGGGGAGCTGACTGCTGAAGCACGTCTGAGGTTTAAGGCACTCGAGGACAAGATGAGGAATTTCGAGAACCAGAACACCATGGGTGTTGACATGTTCAAGTTGGGACTGATTGCTGATTTCAAGGTGCCTCCCAAATTCAAGGTACCCGACTTTGAAAAGTACAAGGGTACCACTTGCCCTCGCGTCCACCTAAGGTCATACTACCGGAAAATGTCATCTCACTCTGAAGACGAGAAGTTGCTGATGCACTTCTTTCAGGATAGCTTGTCCGGACCATCCTTGGAGTGGTACATGAGTCTGGAACCTACCAGTGTGCGCACGTGAAAGGAACTTGCTGAAGCATTCGTGCACTATTACCAATATAACAGTGACTTGGCTCCGAACCGGGTCCAACTGCAGAATTTGTCGCAGAAGAACAACGAAGGGTTCAAGAAATATGCCCAGCGGTGGCGTGAGTTGGCAGCTAGGGTTCATCCGCCGATGGTTGAACGCGAGCTTGTGGAAATGTTCGTAGCCACCCTCCCAGGGGTTTATTACGAGAAATTGGTCAGCAGTATGTCTGGAAGCTTCTCAGATCTCATTATCACGGGTGAGCACGTTGAAAACGGGATCAAACTGGGGAAAATTCAAGGTGATCTATCCTCAGCTGGAGGAGGAAAGAAACCCTATGGTGGCAAAAGGAGGGAAGGAGAGACGAGCGCCGTGTCCAACGCTCGAAGGAAAGGCAAGGGCCAGCACCAACAGGTGGCCAACATAACTATCTCGACAGTCCAACAGCCACAGCAGCAGCAACAGCTGCAGCCGAACCAACAAGGATACAGAAAGTATCAGAACAGGGCACCGCTGTCAAGTCGTCACCTCGAGACACCGCCCATGTCTTATGCTCAACTGTTACAGACTCTGCTCCAGTTACAGCTGATCCAGAAGAGAACCTTTTCTCCCTTGACAGGGGCACCTCCGCCAGGTTATGATGCGAATGCAACTTGTGAATTTCACTCAGGGGCACCAGGCCACACGATAGAAAATTGCAAAGCCTTCAAGCACAAGGTGCAGGATATGGTGGACGCTAAGATCATCAATTTCTCAGATAATGTGCCAAACGTCATGAAGAAACCTATGCCGAATCATAGGGGAGGTGGAGTAAATGCCATTATTGAAGACGAGAGTTTGGATTTGTTGACTGACGTCAAGGATCTGAAGACACCGCTTAGCTTCGTCAAAGCCAAGCTAATGAAAAGAGGTTACTTCCCGGGCTGCGGAGAACTGTGTATGGGCTGTGCGACCAGTCCTGATGGATGTGAACAGTTGATAGAGGAGATTCAGAGTCTGATGACCGAGGGAATCCTGCAGTTTAGCCGAAGGGCCAAAAGCGGATCGGGAGAGGTAATGCTGAATCAAGGTGATAAGGTTGCCACCATCACCATCCCTCGTCGGACGATAACTATTTCTGCACCCAGGCCGCCCACGATTACCATCACCAAAGCTGGGTCGATACCTTTCGAAAGCACCAATGTTGTCCCATGGCATTATGGGGCAGACGTCTACTGCACCAGACAGAAGTTGGAATTGGAATCATCAGGGTCATGTGTGGATAACCTAATGGTAATTGGCGGAATTACTCGCAGCGGAAGAGTGTTCGCTCCACCTGAGGTTATGGCGGACAAAGCGGACAAAGCTGAAGTAACTGATAAGGGAAAGAGTAAGGTCGCTGAAGAAACCCCTCGTGGGGTAGAAAAAGACTTACTTGTTAAAGACGCCGAAGAGTTTATGAGGTTGATTAAAAAGAGTGACTACAAGATTGTGGATCACCTCCATCAAACACCCTCGAAAATTTCCATCCTGAATTTGTTGCTGTGTTTTGAGGCACATCGAAACACGCTGCTGAAGGTGTTGAATGCCACGTATGTACCGCAGGAAATATCGGTCAACCAGTTGGAAGGGGTCGTAGCCCACGTGAATGCTAGAAACGGGTTAGGGTTCACTGACCTGGAGCTGACGCCGAAGGGAAGGAACCACAATAGTGCTCTGCACATCTCGATAGAGTGTAGGGGAACGATTATGTCTCATGTGTTGGTGGACACAGGGTCATCGCTCAATGTTCTTCCGAAGAAAGTATTGATGAAGTTAGATACTCACAGATTGATTTGCACACCCAGTGATCTGGTGGTGAAGGCGTTCGATGGAACCAAACGTCATGTTTTCGGGGAGGTGACCTTACCAATCCAAGTTGGGCCGGAAACGTTCGACGCAGTCTTCTACATTATGGACATCATGCCTGCCTACAGCTGTCTCTTAGGTCGGCCATGTATTCATTCTGCTGGCGCCGTGACCTCCACGTTGCACCGGAAACTCAAGTATGCTGTCGGAGGCAGCATCGTGACTGTTTGTGGCGAGGAAGACATAATGGTGAGCCATTTGTCGTCCTTCAAGTATGTTGAGATGGATGGGGAAATCTACGAAACCCTATGTCAGGCGTTCGAAGATGTTAAAGTCAAGAACGTGGCTCCTGTAATGACTGAAAAACCAGAGATGACTCTCTCTTCCTTCAAGGAAGCCCGGGCCGTTGTTCAGGCCGGATCTACCCCAGGGTGGGGGCGGATTCTAGAAATACCTAACAAGCAGGACAAGTTTGGGTTAGGATACTCTCCTACGGCTGAAGCCTCCTCTTCTCACGGTGCGTCGCGGGGTAAAGGGTCGATCTAGTTTACCAGCGGCGGGGTGATATTTGAAAGTGTCAACGCAGTGTCTGAAGACGGCGAAGACAGCGATTGCGACCTAGACTCTTGGATCCAGCCAAGCAAACCAGGCGAGAGCCTCAACAACTGGTCCATCAGGGATACCATCCCAGTGACAGGCAAAGAGTAATGATTTACTTTCTCCAATTGTTGTACAACCCTATGTCCTACCCGGGGCATAGTGGTTTTATTGTCAGGGCCTTGTTTGATTATGTACAGGCGTTTTGTCAATAAATCAAAAGGCGTTTTTCTTCGTATTCAAATGTTGTGATCTCTGTTATTCCTGTTTTATATTTGTTTTGAAAAACAATAAAATGACAATGGGGTTTGTGCTAACCTGCATATCCTTATTTTAAGCTTAACCCTTGTTATTGCAGGATCCACATAGCAGATGACATCGACTCTGGACCTTCTACGACTCACTTCGATTTCGATTGCCCGATCTATCAAGCTGAAGAAGAGATTGATGAAGACGAAGACCTTCCCAAAGAGTTGGCCCGCTTGTTGAAACAAGAAGAGAAAGTTATTCTGCCTCACGAGGAAGAGGTTGAGATTGTGAATCTGGGTTCTGAAGAACTTGTCAGGAATGTCAGGATAGGGGCCGCATTGCAGAGTGATGTCAAGCGGAGATTGGTCGAGATGCTGAGAGAGTATAGTGACATCTTTGCTTGGTCATACGAAGATATGCCCGGACTTGACACTGACATCGTGGTCCATCACTTGCCGCTGCGAGAAGATTGTCCTCCCGTTAAGCAGAAGCTTAGGAGGACGCGACCAGATATGGCCATTAAGATCAAAGAGGAAGTTCAGAAGCAGCTTGATGCTGGCTTCTTAGCGGTCACTACTTACCCTCAGTGGGTCACCAACATAGTGCCTGTACCGAAGAAGGACGGTAAGGTGCGAATGTGCATCGATTATCGGGATTTGAACAGGGCGAGCCCTAAAGATGATTTCCCGCTCCCCCATATTGATGTGTTGGTCGACAATACAGCTCAGTTCTTCGTATTTTCGTTCATGGATGGCTTCTCCGGCTACAATCAGATCAAGATGGCGCCGGAAGACATGGAGAAAACTACGTTTATTACACCCTGGGGAATGTTTTGCTACAAGGTAATGCCTTTCGGTCTGAAGAACGCAGGGGCCACTTACCAACGATCAATGGTTACTTTGTTTCATGATATGATTCATCATGAGATTGAAGTCTATGTTGATGACATGATTGCGAAGTCCCAAACGGAGGAGGGGCATCTGGTCAATTTGCTGAAGCTTTTTGAGAGGCTTAGGAAATTCAGGTTGAGGCTGAATCCTAACAAGTGTACTTTCGGGGTACGGTCTGGAAAACTACTGGGGTTTATCGTGAGTGAAAGAGGCATTGAGGTTGATCCTGCGAAGATAAAAGCAATACAAGAAATGCCAGCGCCAAAAACTGAAAAAGAAGTTCGTGGTTTCCTGGGCAGAATAAACTACATTGCAAGGTTTATCTCTCAGCTCACGGCCACGTGTGAACCGATGTTCAAACTACTAAAGAAAGATCAGGCGATTATCTGGAATGAGGATTGCCAGAAGGCATTTGATAAGATAAAACAGTATCTACAGGAACCTCCAATCTTGATACCCCTAGTGGCCGGAAGACCTTTAATCATATACTTGACAGTTCTTGAGAATAGTATGGGGTGTGTTCTCGGTCAGCACGACGAGACGGGCAGAAAGGAGCATGCCATTTACTATTTGAGTAAAAAGTTCACAGATTGTGAATCTCGTTACTCGATGCTGGAGAAGACGTGTTGTGCACTAGCCTGGGCTGCCAAACGTTTACGACAGTATGTGCTCAATCACACCACCATGATAATTTCGAAGATGGATCCAATCAAGTAAGTCTTCGAGAAACAAGCGCTTTCGGGCAGAATTGCCAGGTGGCAAATGGTGTTGACGGAATATGATATTCAGTACGTTTCCCAGAAGGCCATCAAGGGAAGCGTATTGTCTGAGTACCTTGCCGAACAGCCGATCGAGGATTATCATCCGATGAAATTTGAATTCCTTGATGAGGATATCATGTTTCTAAAAGCAAAGGATTGCGATGAACCGTTGCCCAACGAGGGTCCAGACAGGAAATCCCAATGGAAATTGATATTTGACGGGGCGGTTAACTCTTATGGAAATGGCATTGGGGCGATCATCACGACTCCCCACGGATCCCATATCCCGTTCACTGCTAGACTGACGTTTCCGGTCACCAATAATGAAGCGGAGTATGAAGCATGCATCATGGGCCTAGAAGAGGCAATTGATTTGAGAATCAAGAACCTAGATGTATATGGTGACTCGGTGCTTGTGATCAACCAGATTAAAGGGGAGTGGGAGACTCGTCAATCGAATTTGGTACCGTACATGAACTATGCCAGAAGGCTACTTCCGTTCTTTGATCGAGTGGAACTCCATCATGTGCCCAGAGCAGAGAACCAGATGGCTGATGCCTTAGCCACATTGGCTTCGATGTATAAAGTAAATTTTTGGAATGAAGCTCCAAGAATTGTCCTATCTCGTCTTGATAGACCTGCATTCGTCTTTGCGATCGAGGAAGCCTCCGATGGCAAGCCATGGTTCCATGACATCCATACTTTCCTTATGACTAAGGAGTATCCTGAAGGAGCGTCAACCCAGGATAAGAAGACTCTGAGGAGGCTGTCTGGAAATTTTTATCTCAATCTTGATGGAGTTTTGTATAAAAGAAACCACGATCTCGTGCTACTCAGATGTGTAGATGAGAAAGAAGCGAGTATGCTCATGGAAGAAGTCCATGAAGGCACATTCGGTACGCACGCCGGCGGGCATGCTATGACGAGAAAAATCCTGAGAGCAGGATACTACTGGCTGACGATGGAGTCGGATTGCTTTAAATTCGCGAAGAGATGTCATAAATGCCAGATCTATGCTGATAAGATTCACGTGCCGCCGTGTCCGTTGAATGTCATGTCCTCCCCGTGGCCGTTCTCCATGTGGGGCATCGACATGATAGGCAAGATCGAGCCCACTGCGTCTAATGGTCATCGTTTCATTCTAGTAGCTATCGACTACTTCACCAAGTGGGTGGAGGCAGCCTCATACGCTAATGTGACCAAGCAGGTGGTGGCTAAATTCATAAAGAAGGACATCATCTGTCGTTACGGATATCCCAAGCGGATCATTACTGATAATGGTTCGAATCTGAATAACAAGATGATGAAGGAGCTGTGCCAGAGTTTCAAGATTGAACACCACAACTCATCTCCTTATCGGCCGAAGATGAATGGCGTCGTTGAAGCGGCCAATAAGAACATCAAGAAGATTGTACAGAAGATGGTTGTGACCTATAAAGATTGGCACGAGATGTTGCCATTTGCACTGCACGGTTATCGTACAACGGTACGTACATCAACCGGGGCAACTCCGTTCTCACTAGTGTACGGTATGGAAGTTGTCCTACCGCTAGAAGTTGAGATTCCTTCTTTAAGAGTTTTGGTTGACGTAAAACTCAATGAGGCAGAATGGATTAAGAGCCGACTAAACCAACTCAGCCTGATGGACGAGAAGAGGTTAGCATCGATCGCATATGGTCGTCTGTACCAAAGTCGAATGAAGAAAGCCTATGATAAGAAGGTGCGTCCTAGAAGCTTTCAGACGGGTGATCTCGTCCTGAAGAAGATTCTTCCTCCACACTCCGATCACCGGGGCAAGTGGACTCCTAATTACGAAGGTCCGTATGTTGTCAGCAAGGTCTTCTCGGGAGGAGCCTTGTTGCTATCCACGATGGATGGTGAAGATTTTGCATCCCCGGTGAACACAGACGCAGTTAAAAAATACTTTGCTTAAAAAAACGACCCGCTGGAAAGAAAAAGAATATCCAGGCAAAAATGGGGCATCCCGGCGAACCATAAAAAAGGAAAAAGGTTCGGGCAAAAATTAGGGATATAAATTGAAAAGATGTACACCCGCAAAGTCGAAAACCTGGAAGGGCGACTTTGGCAAAAAAGGGTATCCCGGTGAATCGAAAACCCGAAAGGGCGATTCGGGCAAAAGTTAGGGATTTGAAAAGGAAAATGACCGCGTTCCGCGTATGGACTCTCATTGTTTAGTGGTTTGGAAGACCTGAGGGCCGTTTATCTGAATCAATCTCTTTTGAAGCTGAAGCGTCGGAGAAGTATCGAAGTCGAGTGGGTCATAGAGGGATCAACTCATGGTGTTCGTCTACGCCTCATTGCCGACATTTGTGTATATACTGATGTATATTTATATTTATGTTTACGCAGCTTCCTCATTCCAGGAGCTTGCATCTGTTGTAAAACATTTTTACCCATTCAGGGGTCTGTTATCAATAAAATGTATACTATTCAGCAATTCTGTTTGTTTGGCACTTATCTGTTTTGTTTGCGAAAGAGAACGCCGATGTTTTTGACAAAATGCGCATACATAAACTTACTGGCCTAGGCCACTGATTGTTGAAACAATGAATCACTTGAACATTGTCACAAGATGATAACCTTGATAGGTCCCTTTGAGAAGGGTATCTTGTCTGTTTATTTGTGTTGTTGCAGGTGTAGCACATACCAGGCATTACGTCGTATGCGTCCCAAGCAGGATGATTCCTTCCTCTCCAGCAAGTTCAGCAGCACCTCCCCGTGGAGTTTGAACATGAGATCGTAGGCATTGATATGTCTCCCCGAGCAGAGAAGATTCTATCCCCAATCAGATGTATCCGGAAGGGTCATCGTCTCCCCAGCTGAGTCATATACTGAAGTATGCAGCTGTCGATACTCCCCACAGAGTCATACTCTCCCCAGTAAGCAGGATGATTCCTTCTTCCCCAGCCGAGTTTGCAGTCCTCCAAGAGAGCCGAGCCCTTGGAAGCCGTTCGGGCCATGATTGGTTTTCCCCAGTAGAATGTTGAATAGCTGATGCTGTATTTCCCCACCAGAGTCGTTATCTCCAAGAAAGTTTTACCGCGAAGGCCGTGCAGTTTATTTCTGCGATTGATATCGTTCCCTCGACAGTTTGTGGTTTGAATACCCGGTTGAGCGGGTTCAGGTACTCGTAAAGCTTCATTCCCCTGCAGCAGTCGCCTGGAGTTCGTTTCCCCAGGTTTAGTCCAATTGAGATTGGCGTGACTCCTTCTCCTCGACAGGATGATTCCTTCCTCCGCCAGAGTGGTCCTTTCTCCTTCACAGGAGGATTCTCCCTTCAGCACTTATTTTGCTGATGGGGTCGTAGCATCTTGCATGATTGCATAGCATTTACCCTAAAAATGCGTAGCATTTCCACCGTGTGGAGCATTACGCCATTGACGATCATATGCATATGAAACATGAGCTAGGTTGTTACCATTCTTGTTTCGCAGATGTCCCCCAGCAAAGTCGTTTGCCCAAGATGATTCTTGAATTCCCCAGGGAAGTTGTTTTGCTTAAGATGATTCTTAAAATCCCCGGTGAAGTCGCCAGAGAGGGTTGCTCAAGTTGATGCGTAGAGTCCCCGACAGAGTGTTTGCTCAGGATGATTCCTGAAATCTCCAGCAGAGTTATTTGTCCAAGATGATTCTTGAAGTCCTCAACGGAGTTGATTCATCCAGAATGATTTCTGGATCCCCGAAGCAGAGTTACTTGATAGTTCTCCAGAATCCCCAGTGGAGATGTGTCATCCCCAGCAGGTCTTAAACATAGAAGTTGAAATTTCCTTGAAGACTTGATGATTGAAGTCTGGCAGTAGTGCCAAAACCCCTGACTTACTGATGAAGTCCAACTACAAGGTCAAAGCAGTCCTCCCCGCCGATGCGGAATGCCTGATGGCAATGGCTTAGATACCCCTATTTGGTTCATGATTGACCGAGAATCCTATTCTCGGCTTACTGACGAAGTTCGGCTAACGCCCAAAAAACTTCTTTGAATGCCCGATGGCATGATTAACTTGATTGTTGATCTGATGAGTCCCGAGGAATTCTGATGCTTGACGGTATGGTCGACCGTGTATCACCGGTTACCGTGTGACCAATTCCCCAGCAAGTTGTCGTGCAACCGGCGTGCTCAGTTTTGAAGATGTTCCTACCAATCAGAGTATTGTTTACCTGTGCGGACGGCATAATTGACCATCCCTTGCCTGTTACCGTGTAACCGGTGATTCTTCGATGATTTGAGGACATAGATGATCATCCTGACAGAAATTTGAGATTAATCCATCACCAGCTACCGTGCAACTGGTGATCCCTTGATGATTTGAGGACGCAATGGTATTAGATAAATCAGAGAATCATCCTGACGGAGATTTAGATCAGTATTTCTCCAGCTAGTTGTCGCGCAACCATTATTTCAGTTTCCGAAGATTTGTCCCCATCAGAGTACCGTGTACTTGTGCAGTTGGCAAATTTCTGGGTTTATTGGTATTCAATCGTCTTTTACCTGGATTGTTTAAGAGCCGTTCGCTTCTCACCCAGTCAGGTCCAAGCCGTTTGAATAGGGGCAACTGTTGCACCCCAAAATTTGCTCAACATTTCTTCACCTAGCTTGTGTTTCATTTCACTCACATTAGCATTATCATTTGCATTTCATTGACATGTGTGCAGGAGATCAAGAGGTATGATTACCAATCAAGAGCTATAAAAGACTTCGAGGCTAGCTAAGAAGGTTATTCAAGTGTTCAAGGGTTGATATCCTTGTCAGAGAAGTTAAAAGATCCTCAGAGAGAGTGATTGAAACCAAGTATGTGTGTCTCCTAACTTGAAAGTTGTGGAAAGCCATCAGATGATTCTGAAGCCATGAAGTTGGACTTGAGGTCTTGAGAGAGCTCATGAGAAGTGTTGAAGATCACTTTGAGGCCTAGACAGGTCATTGTGCAAGATTAAGAAGCCTCGGCCATGATTGGTGCAGTTAGGATTTGACTGGGTCAACCCTAGGTCAACTGATGATTTGAAGAAGGTTGATACCTAATTCAAGAGCCATGTGATCATGGATTGATACATTGAGATGTTATAATGATGATTCCAAGGTTAACTCATCATGAGTGAAGAGTTTGAGAAGTTTCAAGCTAGGGTTTCTAAGGCTTGACAGTGTAAAATCCCCTAGTTTGACCCCTATCTTCAAGGCAATTTAGCTCAAGATGTGATTGTCATCTCATCTTTCCCACAACATGAATTTTGTATAGCATGATATTAGCTTTAATTTTAGTGCTAGAAGTCCTTGATAGGATTTGTAGAACTCAAGTTATGGCTTTGACAAGTTACAGGTCATCTGAGGCATGTGAATTTGGAGCTTGAAAGTAGTCCAACTTGCATGAAACTTTTGCCCTAGAAGGATGATTCCTATGAACTTTTGGTCAACATGAATGTTGTTCCTTATACTCTTAGATTTCTATAGAGTACTAGAAGTCCTTGATAGGATTTGTAGAACTCAAGTTATGGCTTTGACAAGTCAAGGGTATTTTGGTCATTTGGAGATTATAGGTCATTTCAATCATAAGGCCATAACTCCTATTTGCAAGCTTCAAATGGGAAAATGTTCAACATAAAACTTGTTCAATATGATGTTTTAAGGCTATCCAAGAGGTCATGAGAGCTTGGAATAGCTTGCTTCACAAAATCATAAAAATGGCCTAAAATAAGGGTGAATTTCAAATGAACCAAAGATGGAAATTGGGATTTTTTATCTACATGTCCAAACCAAGCCATATGACATACCAATTTGATTGTAAAACACATTTTAAGAACATTGACATTGCCACAATTTTGAATTGAGGGTTAATTTGAGGACTTGCTTTGAAAAGTGATTACTTACATCATAAGTAACAATTGCCAAACCAATATGCAAGGCATAACCAAGGCTCTTTTCAATCCAAACACTTTCATAATCTCATTTGGAGAGAATTTGGATGAAAAGCATAATGAATACAAGATGATGCAAGGACTGTCTTGAGTATACCATGAGATTGGATTTTCAAGTGAAGTGAGATATTGAATTTCTCATTAGAGTGACCTAGAACTTTCTAGATCATTCATTCATGTTCTATATAAACATATGAAGGGATTCAGGGCCAAGGTTGGTGAGGATTGAAAGAGGAGAGTGAGATTGCATTTTGAGTTTGCACATTGCAAATCAAGATCTGTTACAAGGTTAGAGGCCATTTCAGTCCAAGAAATTGATCTCAATAGCTTGCTCTGAGGTTGGTGATTGATCCCAGATCAAATTCAAGGCCAAGTTGTGGAGGAATCGTGAAGTAGCCATTGGAGGTGGAAGCTTGCAACTCAGAATCGGTTTCAAGAATCCAGGGCATTTCAACTCTTTCCTTTGCATACAGAAGGTTGATTAGAGGCTAGTGAAGGATTCTGCAAGTTCTTGAGGGTTGATTTGAAGATTCAACCACTCTGTTTGCTCAAGTTTACCAGGTATGCAATTCTTATCCCATGGCTCAAATTAGGTAGAATCAACGGGAATTATTGTGTTAGATGCATTATAGATTGATGTAGAAAGGTTTTTGGATCATCAATTTGGAGATTAGTGACCAATTAGGGTTGTTCCAATTTTCGGTTGAGATTGTGTTCTTGCGAATCTTGAGTTTTTAGAATGAATTAATGGCATGAATGGATTCCTAAGGAAATTTGGGACGAGATCCATCAAGGAATCGTGGCCAATGGTGGATTCTATAGAGAGTTAGGGTTGTGGAAGGTTGATCGGAGAAGTCACCGGCGGTGACTCTAGCGCGCGTAGAGGGAGGAAACTCAGAAATTCAAAAGGTTGAAGATGACTGGATGGCCATTGGATTGGGCTGAGACCTTTGACCAGATGAGGATCCAACGGCCACGCGTGAAGGATTTTTGTGAAGGATTTCTGAATAATGAAACGCAACGTTTCATTTATTTGATGGTTTTGGGCTTAAGTCAATAATTGATACTCACACCCCCCCTTATGGCCCAGTCTGAATAATGAACTGAGAAAATATGCTATTCACACCACGCGCCTTTTATTTTCTCATGATTTTTCATTTTATTTTTCATTTTATTCATGGTTATTGGAAAATTCATAAATAATTGAAAAATAACTCAATTAATCCCATTCTTTTTGCCATCGATTCATGATTGAATCTAGTATTGTTTAGATAAAAAATATTAATATTCCATGCATTTTCTGATATTATGGGAATTTTTACATTTTAATTGACATTAAAATAATCATGGTTGATGCTTGATTTTGTTGAATTTGGTTTGAGCACTTGGTGATGATTCTTGCCTTGATTTTTTTGTGTGTATCTAGCATAGATGTGCATGTTCCCCCTAGATTTTTATCACATTTTTGTGATGAATATAAGTGGTAGTTTTAGGTTGAAACTTTAAGAGCTCCATTTTTAGGGTTTATTGTTGATACCTTGTGATTTAGATTTTATATTTTGAACTTGGTGGATGATTCAACCTCTGATTTTTGTATGGTAGATTCATTATTGAATTAAGATCCCTTAGGAATTTTTGTAGGAATTTACAATTTAGTTTACTATTTTTGTTTAATTTTAGTTTAGGTGCTAACTTTAGATGATTCTAAGGCACTAATTCAACTAGAATGACTTCTTTAGTTCCCTTAGATTAGGGTTTTGTCTCTCTTGCTCTTGGATGTTGATGAAGGAAAGTTGAAGATGCAATGGATTGCATGAAGAAGCTTGGATGTGAAGATCTTCCCTTCTTTTGGTGCAGTGTTGAGTAGGTGATAAGATTAGGGTTTGTAGGCAGAGCTCCTAGATAGATTCTCTTCCTTCATAAACATGGAAGATGTTGATCACTTCCATTCTTCCCCATGATGTAAGGTCCCCTTGTAAAGGCCTCATCCCTCCTTTGGTAGGATGTGTGGCTCTTTGCAAGTTGGTAGAACCTTTGAGGGTCCCTTTCTCTGATGATAGGATGCTTAGTGGTGACCCTGGTCTTCACTCTGCTACCAATCATCCAAACTTTGCTCTTGTTAGATGAATCTTTCTCCCTTGCTAGAGGATGGAGTTCCTTGCTTGAAGAGATTGAGGGGTAGGAGTTGATACTTCTTTGTGTTTGAAGATTACTCTTAGGAGCTGAAGCTTGCAGATCAGGGAAAGCAAGTTGATACTTGTAAGGAGGAGAGAACTGAAGCTTGAGGGTCCAGAAGAACAAGTTGACACTTGTGAAGAAGATCAAATTGGAATTGAGTGAGGAGCTGAGGCTTGAAGAAGAAGGATTAAGTTTATACTTATGTGGATGTATGAGAAGCAAGTTGACACTTGCTGTTGAAGATGGTGGTCTTGTAGAACAGTTACAGACTGAGGACTGAACTGCTGTCAGAGGATTGCTTTGCTGTAGAAGCTGTTGATTTGCTTTCTTTCCTGTATGTTTGCTGTCTGTGCAACTGTATTGATGTGACTTGTTTAATTTGCTTGATGCATTAGAATAAGTTCATGTTTAGACTGACTTAAGCTAGGAGCATGATTGCACTAGAGGTTGAGTTGCTCCCTCTGCTTGCATTTTTACTGTATGGCTTTGCTTGCGGGTATTCGGTAGAGCCCTGCTCCCTTGCCTATTTTGTTTATGATTTGCTTGATGGCATTTTATTTTTCCTGTATGATTGCATTTATTCATATTTGGCTTGAGGTTGAGACGAGCTTGTGGAGGTTGATGCCCCACACACATTTCCTCCTTCACTTGCATTGCATGCATTTTACAGTCGTTTACTGTTTACTGTTTAAGCTGATGCTTCATCTGTTTCTGTTTATCATTGACATGATCCCCTAGGAATCTTACTTCCTTTGATAAGGAAGTGATGATTAGAACTTTAGGTTGAAACCTATGCATGATAACTTCTAGGAGTTCCCTGTTTCAAACTTCTAACATAGGATGAATCCTTGGCATGACAACTGTTAGGACTTGATAGTCTCCCCTTAGTTGAGCCTGTTCGTTCTCTCTTCTCATCTCAAAACAAATTAAAACACAGTAATAAAGGTTAACTGACGTCGTACGTTACGAGCCTTAAGCTATCTGAGAAAGGGTTGTCGGAGAGTTTCTTTTCGACAGCTTGGATGTTTAGTATGGTACCCTTTGGGTGACATGCGACGCATTCACTCTCAGGTCATAGTCTCTAGTGCGATATTGGTTGCAAACACCATAAAAATTAGTTCTTTTGTAAAAGACAGAAAACAAACTTCAAACCTTTTTGCCCCGTGGGCCCATAATTCAAAGGAAGCTTTTCTGAAGAAAAGAGTGTCGTTAACTCCCAATTCTACCGCAAACGGTAATGCCTAAGTCTCCAAGGGTCGAGCTGCATACACCAAACTACTGGAACTGTTTGTTAACCCTACTTGAAAAAACAGATGAATCTGAATTCCCGTAATCCGTATTATCCCGAACTACGTAAGCTCTGATCTCTCATACCTGTTGAGAGTACGTAGGCACAATATTGACGTATTGGCGAGCCACCTTCCCCGTAACCCGTAGTCAGCCGAACTACGTTGACTCTGATTTCTCATTCTCTGATGAGAATACGTAGGCATAAAGTGCGATGCTTTGTCGAGTCATTTTTCTTTTCTTTTCAGACCAGCCTTGATAGGTAGATAGTAAACAAACCCGTCAGATAAGCACAACAAGCATGGATCCCATCGAGTACGATGGACGTGAGGGGTGCTAATACCTTCCCCTTGCGTAACCGACTCCCGAACCCAGACAATGGTTGCGACGACCTTGTCTTATACCTTTTCGTCAGGTTTTTCCGATCGTTTCCTTTCCCGCTCTGAGGGATAAATAACGAAAGATGGTGACTCTTCTGTTTTGCCGGCACCTTATTTTCGCAGTAGCGACACCTGGGCTGAGGGTACCACTAAAATTCAAAGCCCCCACTTTTGACAAATACAAGGGGGACACTTGCCCTAAGGTGCATGTCCGTGCTTATTACAGAAGGATGTCCGCGTATTCAGATGACGAAAGGATGCTTATGCATTTCTTTCAAGACAGTCTGTCAGGACCGTCATTCGAATGGTACATGGGGTTGGAGCCCGCTCAAATCAAAACCTGGAAGCAATTGGCGGATGCTTTCGTCCTGCATTATAAGTACAATAGTGATCTAGCACCGAACCGAGTTCAATTGCAAGGTTTGTCGCAGAAGAAAGAGGAAAGCTTTAAAGAGTATGCACAGAGATGGCGCGATATGGCAGCAAGAGTACATCCTCCGTTGGCTGAAAGAGAAATGAATAGCATGTTCATTGGGACCTTTACGGGGATATATTACGAAAGGTTGTTTAATGTCTCGTTGAGCAGTTTTTCAGATTTGATTCTTATGGGTGAGATGGTCGAAGACAGTATTAAGGTTGGAAGATTCCATGCAGGTGAGTCTACCCCCGCAAGAGGTACCAGGAAAGCATTTGGTGGTAGACGTCAAGGTGATTCTAGTGCCATGTTCGGAGGCAGGGGCCGGGGCAGAGGACGAAGTCAGTATGCTCAGCATCAGCAGGTCGCTAGTGTTACCATCCCTTTTCCACAACAACAACAGCAGCAGCAGCCGCAGCAACAGCAACAACAAAGGCAACACCCCGCCCAACGCAGAATCCTAGAGGGAAAGCCAAGGAGAGCCTTTGAAACACCTCCTTCAACATACGCCGAACTGCTTCAAACATTGTTAGGGTTAAAGTTGGTCGAGAAAAGGACCATGGCGCCGTTAACGGGCAATCCTCCGTTTGGTTATAACGCTGGTAAACACTGTGAGTTTCACTCCGGGGCGCCCGGACACGATATTGAAGGCTGTCATGCGTTTAAACATAAAGTCCAAGACTTGTTGGACAACAAAGCTATTAACTTTGGACAGGCGGGTCCAAATATAGTACAACAGCCTATGCCCAATCATGGGGAAAACGCCATCCTGACCGAGGAAAATTTGAATCTAGTGACGGATGTCAATAAGCTGAAGACACCGTTGGGTAAGATTAAAAGCAGGTTATTAAAAGGGGGTGTATTCCCGGGGTGCGACGAATTTTGCTTGGATTGTTGGATACAGCCAGAGGGTTGTAATGAGTTGAAACAGGGTATTCAGGCTTTGATGAATGAAGGAACATTGCAGTTTGGTGGAACCGCGGTTGAAGAGCCGGTAGAGGCATTGTGTGAGGAGCGGAACGATGTTGCGACGGTAACGATTCCAAGGAAAACGATAACAATAACGGCACCCGCCAGGCGGCCGACGATCACTATCACCAAAGCAGGACCGGTCCCTTTTGAAAGTACCAAAGCAGTACCATGGACTTACGGGTTGGAGGTATATTGCGATGGTAAGAAAATTGAAGTAAATAAACAACCAACTGGGATTGTAGGTAATGTTGTTGGAATAGGAGGTATGACCAGAAGTGGGAGAATCTTCACATCGCCTGAGGTAGAGGCAGAGAGATTGGCAAAGGGGAAAGCCAAGGTAGACGAGAGTGACCCCTCGCAGATAAAGGAAAAGGAAACATCGCTTAAGGATGTAGAAGAGTTTATGAGGCTCATCCGTAAAAGTGATTACAAAATCGTGGAGCACCTCCAGCAAACGCCATCAAAGATCTCAAACTTATCACTGCTATTATGTTCCGAGGCCCATCATAATGCTTTGTTGAAGATTCTAGACACGTCATTCGTTCCTCAAGATGTTTCGGTTAACCAATTAGAAGGGGTGATGGCGCATGTCAATGCAGGGCACAGTTTGGGCTTTACGAATTTTGATTTGACCCCGAGGGGGAGAGAGCATAATATGGCGTTGCATGTATCCGTAGAATGTCGGGGCACGGTCATGTCCCATGTTTTAGTGGATACAGGGTCTTCCTTGAATGTGCTTCCGAAGAAAGCCATGATGAAGTGGGATATCAGGGGGATTCTCTGCACGCCCAGTGACTTAGTGGTGAGGGCGTTCGATGGAACGAGGAGGTCAGTTTTTGGATCAATAACATTACCATTGCAGGTGGGGCCGGAAAGTTTTGAAACTGAATTCTATATAATGGACATCCAGCCAGCGTATAGTTGCCTTCTTGGACGACCATGGATTCACGCTGCTAGGGCAGTCACATCCACGTTGCACCAAAAGTTGAAGTATATGGTGGGGGATAGTGTCGTCACTGTTTGTGGAGAAGAAGATATTCTGGTTAGCCATCTGTCTTCATTCAGATATGTGGAGGTCGACGGCGAGATTCATGAGACACCCTGTCAAGCATTTGAAGGGCTAAAGATTAAATACAAGGCTCCAGTACCCAAGATATCAGATGTGGCAGTGTCATCTTATAAAGAGGCTCAGGCTCTAGTGCAGGCAGGCGAAACTAAGGGCTGGGGTCGGGTGTTGGAAATTCCCGTGAAGAACGACAGGTTCGGGCTTGGATATCATCCTTCGTCATCAGCATCCTCTTCAGGAACGCCCAAGTTCAGAGGGCCAATAACCATTACGCCAAGTGGAGTGAGCTTCGAGACTATCAATGCTGTTTCCGATTCTGAGGAAGGAGATAGCGACTGTGATATGGACGCGTGGATCAAGCCAAGCGTACCAGGACAAAGTCTCTGCAATTGGTCTATCCAGGAAACTGTTCCTGTGACAACTAAAAAGTAATGATTTGTTTTCTTAATTGTTGAATAATCCTGTGTCCTACCCGAGGCATAGGGATTTTGCTTAGGGCCATTTGGTTATGTACATTACATTGTTTAATCATGAATAAAGGCGTTTTTTCATATACAAATGTTGTGATCCCTGTTTTTCTTGTTTTTTTATCTTTTACAATAAAATGGCAACGTGGTTATTTGCTTTATACGCGTTTTGAAGCATTTAACCATTTCCTTTGCAGGATTACTATTTCAGATGACATCTATGATCCACCTATGACTCACTTCGACTTTGAGCACCCGGTATTTCAGGCTGAGGAAGAGATTGTCGAAGACGGCGAAGTGCCCGAAGAGCTGACTTGGTTGTTGAAACAAGAAGAAATAATCATCCTGCCTCACGAGGAGGTCATTGAGATCATCAATTTAGGGTCGGAAGGGGTTGAAAGGAACATCCGTATAGGGGCTGCGCTGCAAAGTGACGTCAAGCGAAGGTTGATTGACATGCTCAAAGAGTACAGTGATATATTTGCTTGGTCGTACGAAGATATGCCCGAGATGGATACGGATATAGTTGTTCACCGTCTGCCGCTAAAAGAAGAATGCCCGCCTATTAAGCAGAAACTCCGAAGAACTAGACCGGACATGGCTGTGAAGATTAAGGAGGAAGTTCAAAAACAGTGGGATGCTGGTTTCCTAGCTGTTACAAAATATCCCTCATGGGTCGCTAATATTGTGCCAGTACCAAAGAAAGACGGTAAAGTGCAGATGTGCGTAGACTACCGTGACTTGAATAAAGCGAGCCCGAAAGATGACTTTCCACTTCCTCACATCGGTGTGCTGGTTGATAACACTGCTCAATTCTCTGTATTCTCTTTCATGGATGGCTTCTCAGGTTATAATCAGATCAAAATGGCGCCAGAAGACATGGAGAAGACTACTTTCATTACTCCTTGGGGAACATTTTGTTACAAAGTGATGCCCTTCGGACTGAAGAACGCTGGGGCAACATATCAACGCGCTATGACGACTCTCTTTCATGACATGATGCATAAAGAGATCGAGGTTTATGTTGATGATATGATTGCCAAATCCCAGACAGAGGAAGAGCATTTGGTTAATCTGCTGAAATTGTTCAAGAGGCTTAGGAAGTTCAGGCTGAGACTGAACCCTAACAAATGCACCTTTGGGGTGAGATCGGGTAAACTGCTGGGGTTTATCGTGAGCGAAAAGGACTAGAGGTTGATCCTGCGAAAATAAAAGCAATACAAGAAATGCCGACGCCTAAAACAAAAAAAGAAGTGCGCGGGTTTTTAGGGAGGTTGAACTATATCGCCCGGTTCATATCTCACTTAACCGCAACATGCGAGCCATTATTCAAGCTGTTGAAGAAGGACCAGGTTGTGACCTGGAATGAAAATTGTCAAAAGGCGTTCGACAAGATAAAAGAATACTTGTAGGAACCTCCTGTTTTGATACCCCCAGTGGCCGGGAGACCGTTGATTATGTAATTGACAGTTCTTGAGGAAAGTATGGGTTGTGTTCTCGGTCAACATGACGAGACTGGGCGCAAAGAGCATGCGATTTACTATTTGAGTAAGAAGTTCACAGACTGTGAGTCCAGATACTCAATGCTAGAGAAAACGTGTTGTGGGCTCGCCTGGGCCGCCAAGCGTTTGAGCCAATACATGCTAAATCATACAACCCTGCTCATTGCAAAGATGGATCCAATCAAATACGTGTTTGAGAAGCAAGCACTCTCCGAAAGAATTTCCCGATGGCAGATGGTGTTAACCGAATATGACATCCAATATGTCTCGCAAAAGGCTATTAAAGGTAGCGTCTTATCGGAGTACCTTGCGGAGAAGCCTGTTGAGGACTACCAATCGATGAGGTTTGATTTTCCTGACGAGGATATCATGTACCTAAAGATGAAAGATTGTGAAGAACCGTTGTCGGACGAAGGACCAGAATTGGGTTCCAAATGGCAGTTAATATTTGATGGAGCTGTGAATTCCTATGGTAGCAGAATAGGGGCAATCATTACTACTCCTCATGGGTCGCACATCCCATTTACTGCTCGATTGACCTTTCCGGTTACCAATAATGAAGCTGAATATGAGGCTTGCATCATGGGTCTTGAAGAAGCTATCGATTTACGAATCAAACATCTGGATGTATACGGAGACTCAGCTCTAGTGGTGAATCAGATAAAAGGAGAGTGGGAGACACGTCAATCCAATTTGATACCATACATGAATTATGCGAGGAGATTGTTGCCTTTCTTCGACAAGGTTGAATTGCATCACGTGCCGCGAGCAGAAAATCAAATGGCTGACGCCCTGGCGACATTGTCTTCCATGTATAAAGTTAACTTCTGGAACGAGGCTCCCCGGATTGTTATCTCTCGGCTTGATAGGCATGCGTTCATATTTGCTATTGACGAAGCATCTGATGATAAACCCTGGTACTTCGACATCCAGAACTTCCTAAAAAACAAGGAGTATCCGGATGGGGCATCCAGTCGAGATTAGAAGACTCTCAGGAGATTGGCTGGCAATTTCTATTTGAATCCTGACGGTGTCCTATACAAAAGAAACCATGACTTGGTGTTGCTACGCTGTGTAGATGAGAAAGAGGCGAAGTTGCTCATGAAAGAGATACATGAGGGTACATTTGGTACACATGCTGGTGGGCATGCTATGACGAGAAAGCTGCTGCGGGCAGGTTATTACTGGCTAACTATAGAAACAGACTGTTTCAAGTTTGCAAAGAGATGTCATTAATTCCAAATCTATGCGGACAAGGTCCATGTACCCCCAAGTCCTCTGAATGTGATGTCATCACCGTGGCCGTTCTCGATGTGGGGAATTGATATGATTGGCAAGATCGAGCCTACGACATCAAACGGACACCGGTTCATATTGGTGGAAATTGATTACTTCACCAAGTGGGTGGAAGCAACATCATATGCCAATGTCACCAAACAAGTGGTCGCCAGATTTATCAAGTGAGATATTATCTGCAGATATGGAATCCCTGAGCGGATTATCACCGATAACGGTTCGAATTTGAATAACAAGATGATGAAAGAGCTGTGACAGAATTTTAAGATTGAGCATCACAACTCTTCTCCTTACCGACCCAAGATGAATGGCGCTGTCGAAGCGGCCAATAAGAACATAAAGAAAACTGTTCAGAAGATGGTTGTGACATATAAGGATTGGCACGAGATGCTACCTTTCGCTTTGCACGGTTGTCGTACGACGGTACGCACATCAACCGGGGCAACCCCTTTCTCGTTGGTATACGGAATGGAAGCAGTGTTACCGTTGGAGGTTGAGATTCCTTCCTTGAGGGTTTTACGAGATGTCCAACTTGACGAGGCAGAATGGGTTAAAGATAGACTGAATCAGCTCAGTTTAATGGATGAGAAGAAGCTAGCTTCTCTAGCATACGGTTGGTTGTACCAGAGCCGGATGAAGAAAGCGTACGATAAGAAGATTTTTCCGCGAAGCTTTCAGACGGGTGACCTTGTGCTGAAGAGGATTCTCCCGCCACAAACAGATCACAGGGGCAAGTGGAACCCTAATTACGAAGGGCCATACGTTGTCAGAAAAGTCTTCTCTGGAGGAGCCTTGCTACTATCTACCATGGATGGTGAAGACTTTTCGTCTCCTGTGAATTCGGACGCAGTTAAAAAATACTTTGCTTGAAAGTGACCCACTGGACAGTAAAAAGAGAGTCCAGGCAAAAATGGGGCATCCTGGAGAACCAAAAACAGAATAAAAGGTTCGGGCAAAAGTTAGGGATAAAATTGAAAATATGTACACCCGCGAAGTCGAAAACCTACATTGGGCGACTTCGGCAAAAAAGGGTATCCCGGTGAATCGAAAACCCGCAAAGGGCGGTTCACGCAAAAGCTAGGGATTTTAAAAAGCAAATGACTGCGGTCCGAATCTGATACCTGCACTGCTTAGTGGTTTGGGAGCACCTGAGGGTTCGTTTATCCAACACAATCTCTTCCGAAAAGTGAATACCAGGAAAGCGCCAGAGTCAGGCGAGTCATAGGAGGATCAGCTCACGATGTTTGTCTGCACCACGTTGCCGACATGTGTACAAATTCAAGTTGTATTTTTTATGCTTCCTGTGCATATATGTATGTGTGTACGTAACTTCCTCTTTTCAGGAGTTGCATCCGATGTACAAAACTTTGCCTATTCAGAGGCTTGTTATTAATAAAACATGTTATTCAGTATTTGATGTTTATGCTTTACTGTTTTGTATGTGGAAAACGCCGATGTTTTTGATAAACTTGCACTTGCATAACTTTGCTGGCCCTTGCCAATGATTGATAAAACTTCGAATTGACTGAAGTAATGTCACGGACACTAACTCGAATAGATTTAGTTGTATAGATTTGGCTTGTCTCGTTTGTGTTTTACAGGGTTCTCGCCTTTAAAGCGGACAATCAGAAATTATGGCCCCCAGCCGGAGGTTCGTGGTGAAAGACTTGACCTTTGTGCGACGCCAATCCCCATACAGGTCGCACCTCATCTTCAGAAGTTGAGATGATTTTGTCCCTTACCGAAGAGATCAATGTCCCCAACTAGTCGCAGTTTATCCCCAGAGGATATCCCCAGCCAGTCAAAATCAGTATCCCCTGCAGAAGTTGCACTCCCCAGAGAGTCGAGTATGTGAACGATCAATCCCCCAGCTTGGAGGATTCCTGCAGAGTTTAGCCAAGTCATAGTGGGTTCAGAAAGATTATTCCCATAGAAGGTGGTTTTCTTCCCGCAGGTCGTCATGCCTTCGTCAGGATGATTATCCCCAGCGGAGCGGTAACTCCGAGTTTGTAAGCTGTGCCCAGACAGCATCGTTTCCTCCAGAAGGATTTCCTCGTTCCCCGGCTGAGTCGTTTCTTGCTCAGTCGGTTTACTTTCCCCAAGAGAGTCGATTCTTCCCCAGCGGAGTTACTCTCCCCAACAGGGTGGTATTTGCTCTCAACCTCCGTGTTGAAGTGAGCTTATCAAAGTTTCCCCAGCAGCTTGAGCCTGCATTTGCATTTGCATATAGTTTCATATTTGCATCTACCCAAAAACGCTTAGCATATCCGTGTTGTACGGAGCATTACGCCATTCTCAAACATGCGCATTTTGAAACATAAGTCAGGTTGGTTAACCTTTGGTTTTCAAGTACTGTTTCCCTTGTAGGTGGAGAGAGCTCTTGCTCAAGATCAATTACCAAATATTAAAAGTCTCAGCATGAGACATGTGATGATAATGTTCGTCTTGTCATTATTCCCCCACAGAGTTGCTTGTTTAAGTTTCTCTTACCCCTCCAGCGGAGTACTTCTTCAAGATTGTTGTTATGTTAGTGTCAAAAGACTTCGTGAATCGATTTTTGAAAGTTGTCGCTTATGTCGCAGTAAGTGTTTGGCGGTGTGATTTCAGAAAATCCCCAGTAGAGTCCTTTTCAGATTTATTGTCTTGTCAGCCTTAAATATTGAAAGATTGGACCATTATGTGTTACCCATTTGATTGATGGAGTTAGCTACTGCAAAGATATGCAAAGGAGTTGTATTCAGGTGTCATTACCCGTAGCGATGGCGGTGTTATTTTCCTGTAGTGATGGCAGAGAATTACCCGTAGCGATGGCGGTGTCATTTCCTGTAGCGATGGCGTTGTTATTTTCCCGTAGCGATGGCGGTGTCATTACCCGTAGCGATGGCGGTGTTATTTTCCCGTAGCGATTGTTGCACCCTAAAATTTGACCAACTTATTTTACTTGATTTATGTTTCAATTGCATTGTCATTTGCATAGTAGATAGTGTACATAGTTCAATCATTTGCATAGCATAGTATAGCATAATCAAGTCATCCAACAAGAGGTCAAGTGCCATCATTCTCTAAAGAGGCACATCAAAAGGGGTTTTATTCAAGCCTAAGTCTATTCAAGTCACCAGGAAAGGAATTGAAGTTTTGAGAAGTTAGAAGGTCAAGCAGTGGATCTCTCTCCTATCTAGGGTGTGTTTGAGGGTCATCAATGAGATATGAGCTATGAACTGAGGGTATGGAATGTGTGCTATCATCATGGAGGCCCTAGATGGTCATTTTGAAGATGAAGCAAGTCATTGGTTTGATTGCAAAAGTTACAGTGGAATGCAGTCAACTAGGGTTTCATCTGGGTCAACCCTAAGTCAACCCTAGGTCAACTGAGTGATTGAAGAGCAGCAAGGCTTAGTTGAAGGATATGGGATTCATGAATGGATATCTGTATACAAGTGTGGTGTTGTTCCAAGGAGAAATCAAAAGGAATCGAGAAGAAGAGGAGTTACTAAATTAGGGTTTCAGTGTAAAAAACCCTAATTTAGGCTTAACTTCCAAGCCAGATAAGTCAAAATGCAAGCTTCAAATGAATTCTTGGTCACCATGAAACTTGTAGAGCATCTCAATAACTTTAATTTGAGTACTAGAAGTCTTCAAGAAGATTTGTAGAACTCAAGTTATGGTTCTTGCAAGTTATGGATCCTCAGAGGACATTGAAATTTATCTGTGAAAGTCACTTGACTTCCAAGCAACTTTTTCCCATCAAGGAGTTTTCAAAGGGATTCTTGGCCAACATAATAGTTGTAGATCTTGATCTTAGATTTAATTTGAGTACTAGAAGTACTCAAGAGGAGTTGTAGAACTCAAGTTATGGTCTTGGCAACTCAGGGGTATTTTGGGAAAGTTGAATTATAAGTCATTTTTCAACATGGACCCAAATCTCCATCTTCCACTCTTCAAATGAAATTTTTCCCAACATGAGATGTGTTCCAAATGGCATTTTTAGGCTAGACAAGAGGTCATGGTGAGCTAGAATGGCTTGTAGTTCAAAATGCCCAAAAATGGCTTGAATATGGAAGAATTTCAAATGGATTCATGGAGGGAAAATGCAATTTTCAAGTTATGAGTCCAAAATGCATCATCCAAATACTCGAATTGACTGGAAAACATCTTTTAGAGATAATGACATTAACACTTTTTTGATTAGAGGTCAGAATCATGGACTTGCTTTGTAACCCTCTTACTTGAAATCCAAGTTACACAACCAAAATCCAACACCAGCTGATTCAAGCCAAACTACCTATCAAAACATATCCACAATGATGCATATGGTTGATTAGCACCTTTGGAAGCTGACTGAAACAAGTGAAACGCGACTGTACCATTGGATTTTTCACTTTCATGACAGAAAAATGGATCTCCTGATTTGGGCCTTTAGAATGGATCAAAAGCTCATCAATGTGTTCTATAAGTGGTTTAGAATGAGTTCAGATGAAAGAGGTTGGAGATTGGAGGTTGAGTAACGCTTTTGCAACTGAATTTTGGAGGTGAAGAACTCAGAATCAGTTTCAAGGTTGCAAGGAGTTTCAAGCCCAATTGAAGTGTGGAATAGCTTCTCCTAGCTTCATTGAAGGTGTTTGGATCATTGTGGAGGTTGAATTGATCAAGAATAGCTCGTGGTGATCTTCTGAAACCAGGTTTGTAACTTCCTTCATTGTGCTCGATCCATGTAGTTCTAGATAGAAATTAACTTGTGGTTAGGATGCTTGCAACTGGTAGATGATTTCTAGGTCAAAAGATTAGAGAATTGAGTTGATTGATGATGATGGATACTTTCTGTTGAGCCTGTTTTCTCTTATTTCTTGAGGTGTTAATCGTGTTTGAACATTGGAGAATGATCCTTGATAGTTGAGGTTTAGTTTAGTGCATTCAATTTCAAGAATCATGAGGATCAAGATTGGTGCCTCTTTTGAGAATCACTTCGTGTTTGGATTTTGAGTGAGAATTAGATGATTCTAGTGGTAGATTCGGATTCAGGATGGAATTTGGAGTTGGAATAGGGTTTTATTGGCTATTGATGATGATCTGTGTGGAGGTGTTCACCGGAGAAGACGGTGGTTTCCACCGTGAACCACCGTCTGGTAATATTTTATGTTCGCCTGAGCTGATGAAGAAGATAACTCATGGACCATTGGATTAGACTTGGACCATTGACTCAGATGATGAATGGAGGGCCACGATTGCACAAGAAAGTCTGAAGAGAGAATTCTGAGTAAAACGCAGCATTTCATTAAACGCTTGGTTTTGGGCTTAAGCCTCAGTGTGCTATTCACACCCCCATCCTGGCCCAACTTTGAATTTGAACTGATTTGGGTTACTATTTGCCACACGTTTTTTTCTTTTTCTTCATACTTTCATTATTTTCATCATATTATTTTTGATTCTTTGGAAATTCATATAAAATAGAAAAATAATCATTTTAATGTGGGGATTTTTGCTACATTTCAATAACTGTGTGAAGAAAATTATAATAAAAATTAAAATATTATTTTAAGCATTTTTCTATTTTTGGTGATTTTTTGCATTTAATTGCATTTTATTTTCATTTTGTTTGTATATATCATTTTGTGAATTTTTTTTGGTCCTTTAAATTCATATTTTGATCCCATTCTTTTTGTGGTAGTTAGATTAGAACATTAAGTTCCCATTGGATTTATTTCATATTTTTGTGGATTATTTTTTATTAGTTTTGAGTAGAGAACATTAGGTTAGTACAACTAGGGTTTAAATTCAACATAGGTGCCTTCTAGCATTTTATTTTGGGGTGTGGGTTTGGTTTGGGCTTGTGGAAGCATGAAGAAACAATGGAGAAGATTGAATACAAAGATCAAGGGTGATGCATGAGGATTGCTTGGATTGAAGATGTTGTTTGAAGACTTAGGAGAAATAGGATAAAATAAGAAGAGCTTAGAATAGACAAATTCTTCTGTCAAACATAGAGTGCATTGTTTGCCTCTATCCTATCCAATGACATAAAGTCCTCCTTGGGAAGCTGCATCTCTCCTTAGGAGGGATGAGTGGTATGCCCAAGTGAGTAGAACTTTGAGGATACCTTTCATTTGCAATGTTAAAATCTTAGTGATTTCCTTGGGTTGTCATTGAGTTTCTTAACATTATAACCTGATCTTGTTGAATGATTCTCCTTTGGAGGTGCTTGTAGAAGCTTGGTAAAGAGAAAGTTGAAGCTTATTGAGGTATAAGTTTGAGCTTGTTGAAGCTGGTCTCTTGTTGAAGCTAGGGTTTTGCTGCTTGTTGAAGTTGGAGTCAGGAGCTTGTTGAAGCTGGTTAATGGTTAGGGTTTGAGCTTGCTTAAGCTGAGAGCTTGTTGAAGTTGGTGTCTATTGAAGATTGAAAGTTTAATGAATCTTGAGGGGATAAGAGCATTCATGAAGAGGAAGCTGGTACCTGTCAAAGCTAGATATCTGTTGAAGGCTAAGGTTTTACTGGTTGGAACTCAGTGCTTGTTGAAACTGGAGATCATTGGAAGAGAAGAGCTTAGCTAGGGCTTGGATATCATAGAATCTTTCCTCAAGTGGTAGTTGTTAACCTTTTGTTGTGTATCAACTGTAGCTTCCAGAGCTGGTGCTGTTAGGACTGCTGCTGTAGGAGCTGTTGAGCTGTCAGAGCCGGTTTTGGGGTTTTTTTTATTTTCTTTGTTGTATTGTTAATCTTCCCCTTAGGTTTGAAGTGAAGCTGTTTCACTTTGCCTATTGTTTCTTGCTGCATCTCATGCATTTTACTGCTTTACTGTATGTATCTGTTTCTTTTGCCGTTCATCCCCTAGGATCTATGTTTCTCTCTGCGCAAGAGAGAAATATGATAGACATTAGGTTGTAATCCATGCATGAAAACATTAGGGTAGTTTTGATCCCCTTTTCAACCATAGGCTTTTTAGAGCTTCTTTCTCTTCTTATCTCAGAACCATTCAAAAACACAGTAATAAGGTTAATCGATGTCGTACGTTACGAGCCTTAAGCTATTTGAGAAAAGGTTGCTGGAGGGTCACTCTTCAGTAATCTGATTGCTTAGTGTGTTACCCTTAGGGTGACATACGACGTAGTCACTCTCAAATCATAGTCTCTAGTGCGTCAGAGATTGCAAACACACTAAAAAAACACTTCTTGCATAAAAGAATGTAAACCAATCAAAAGTGTCATTTTTGTCTGCTTGGACCCATAACCCGGAGAAAACCTTTTTCAGAAGGATAAAAGACAAACAGACAGGCTTGTGTCTTCCGTAGCCCGAACTACGTTTGCTCTGATCTTTCATGCTGTATGAAAGTACGTAGGCATAGGATGCGATATCCTAGCGAGCAACCTTCCCCTCCTTTCCCGTAGGTAGGCGAACTACGCTGACTTTGATTTCTCGTTCCAGACGGGAATACGTAGGCATAAAGTGCGATTCTTTGCCGAGTCATTTTCTTTTCTTTTAACCCCAGACCTGTAGAATAGATAGAATAACAATTCGTACCAGAAAACAAGTGTGGATCCCGTCGAGTACGACGGACGTGAGGGGTGCTAATACCCTCCCCTTGCGTAACCGACTCCCGAATCCAGGATTTGGTTGCGATGACCATTCCTTTCCCGTCTTTGCGGTAGGTTTACTTCGAGCGTTTCCTTTCCCTCCTTTGGGATAAATAACGCACGGTGGCGACTCTTCTGTTCAGCCGGCGCCGATTTTCGCAGTAGCGACAGCTGGCGACTCTGCTGGGGACAGGAATATCCCCTATGCGAGTCAATCCTAGCGCTTGTTTTCCCGTCGTGGGTGTTGTATAGATTTACTGTTCTGTCTTTACTTTCCGCATTTTATTATCAGCTTTATATTGTTATTGCTGTCGTGGGAAGGGGGTAATCTGTTGAGAGATAAGCCGGACCCGGGCTTGAGGTTACACATAGATTTAGAGAGAGAGTAGTGGTTAGCCTGCTTGCTTATCTCGCACCAGCTAGCCGCGAAATCTCACTCGGACGAGATTCTCTTTGATGCTTCTTGCCTGGCCCTTAGGGCTCGACAAGTTGTCTGACCCGAGGATTGTCGACTCTGGGAACCTATCAATTGGGATTCAACTAAGTGAGGCCGCTTCAAGGGATGATGATGCCACACCTTCTGGGTATCGTATCATCGCTCTTGAAAGTCTGTGACGTTGAACCCGCATAGGATGTCGTACCTCGTCTGCGAGTTAAGTACACACCTGTGAGGGGTAGGAGGGTCTGTTTGCAGGAAACCTTTGACCTCAGAATACCTGGTTTATCTCTATCAGTGAGATGTGGTTACAGGGTTCTTTTGAGTGGTTGGTTTGGTTTGAGATACAGATTGGATGGTTCTCAGGCTTCAGTACAGAGCAGCCCAGTCTATCAGCATTGCACTTGATCCCTTGTTTACATATGCATGTGCATTTTCATGATTGCATTTCATTAACATGTATTTATGTTGCAGGCGATCATTCCTCTCTGATTCTAGGATATCTTCTAGCCAGGCATGGAGTCCCTGAAGAAGACGGTTGCTTACAGGTTGCATTCACCAGACATCAGTTCATTACTGGGTTTAGTTTCTTTAGCAGATGAGAGTGTGAGGGCTGGGTTCAGAGCATCCTATGGGAGACTGCTTAGCTTGTTGTACACACCTTCAGCTTTCGAGATTACTGGGGTGTACACTTTGATGCAGTTTTATGAGCCGCAGCTGAGATGTTTCTTATTTCCAGACTACATTCTGGCACCCACTTTGGAGGAGTATCATGTTATGTTGGATATTCCCGTGCTAGACCAGATGCCCTTTGTACACGTTGATACTGAGCCTGAATTAGCTACACTCACAGAGATTGTCAGTTTGGACGCTTCTGAGTTTCCAGGAGGCTTGGTCAAGCTGAATGGAGCTTATGGTTTTCACTTGTCTGTCCTAGTTGAGAAGGCCACACAGTGCGCGAAGAATGGGTGTTGGGTTGCCTTTAGTGCTATTCTGGCTGTCTGCATCTACGGGATTGTCTTGTTTCCTAATGTGCCAGACTTTGTCGACTCGGATGCCTTCTTGATTCTCGCCTTGAAGAATCCCGTTTCTACTCTCTTGGGCGATGTTTATCATTCTATTCATTACAAGAATGAAAAACGTCGTGGCAAGAATGTGTCCTGCTGTCTTCCTCTCCTGTACAGGTGGTTCCAGAGGCACCTTCCGAAGACTGGGCCGTTTATTGATACCATTGATACTTTGGATTGTCCTTCCCGGTTGATGGGGCTATCTGTTGAGAATATCATTTGGTTTGATCGGGGTATGCTTGGTACTGACATTATATATAGTTGCAGCGGCTTTCCGAATGTTCCCCTGATTGGACGGAAAGGCTATATCAACTATAATCCTTCATTATTGGTACGACAGTTTGGTTATGCCTTGAGAGATGCTCCTATTGAGGTTGAGATACAGGAATCTCTGTATCTCACGGGCTCCTTAGACGAGGCTGCTTTGATCAGGTTGAGGCATGCATGGGCTAGCATCCATAGGAGGGGGAAGGCTTTGCTCGGTAAGAGCAACAGTAGAGCTTATGATCCTTACATGGCGTGGGTCCGTAAGAGAGCTAGTACTTCTTTGATGCCTTATCCTGCTGTGGAACCCCTGTATCTTCCATTGATTGAGGTACCTCCTGCAGAAAAGAGTGAGAAATATAACAAGTTGTTGGTTGCAAATGAGGAACTGAGGAAAGCTAACGAGGAGTTAGAGAAGGAGATCTTCCAGTTACGACGAGAGAAGAAGGAAGCCACCTTCATTGTGAAGGAACAGACCGAATTGATTAACAGGTTGGGATCAGAGCTGACAGAAGCAACCAACAATAAAGAAAAAGTGGGGATAGCTTTGAACGGTGTAAGCAAGGTGCTTACTTCCAAGAAGGAACTTCTAAGCAAAGCTTATGCTCGTATCAGCAAGTGGGAAGCTTTGTGGGAGGCCACGCTCACCAAGCGGAAAGAGCGCGAAGACGAACTGAAAATGCAGATTGCCACGCTGGAGGCACAGGTTAAAGCCCAGGAAGCAAGGATTGCTGAAGTAACATCCCTTAGGAGTACTGCTGATCTCAGAGTCAGTGACAGTGACGAGAAGTCGAGAGGGTACGAGGAGAAGGCCGGTTCCAAGAGGTACAGGTCTGACGAGAGTTTGAGCAAAGGAGCTTCCCGGGACGACGCCGCGAAGCTGAGATCCACTACCGAGCGGCATGCTTTACTGATTCAGGAGTTAATCTCCCGACTAGGGCACTCAGAGACGATGAGGATATTGGAGGACGTCCGAGCACGCCATTTGGCCTGATGTGTCTTTGTCTTACCTTTGTTATTTATACTCATATTCGGGCCATCGCCAGACTTGTTGTCCGAGGTCTCTTCGGTTGTATTCAGTCGAACTCTTGTACTCAGCCCCTTGGCATTTGTTATATACGAGGACTTTCTGGTTTATTGCCTGCTGGATAGGGACTCCATTGCCATAATGGCTTTCTCTCCGGAACTAGAATCGGGGGAATATAACCTGTGGCATATTTACATAATTGCATTTGCATTCATATCGCATTCACCAGGTAATTATTGAATTGTATCTCATTTCCTGCATGTTCTCAGGTTCTTTCAGGATTGAAAGTCAACGCCCGCACCGATACTCTACTCGTACCAACTGCAAAAGAGTTATGGACCAGATGCAGAGCGAGATGCAGGACATGCGTGAGAAGCTGGCGCTGTTCATGCAGACGATGGAGACAATTGTGAAAGGACAGGAAAACTTGCAGACTTTGGTGCAGCCATTGCTGGTGAGAAATGCTGGGCATGGGAACGAAGACCACAATTCTGTACGTGTTGACACCATTCATGGGGATGGTACTCCTACACCAGTAGCTCCACCTGTGGTGAATATACCTGCTGTGAATGTGAACAATGTCGCTGGCACCATGAATGGTAATACCGGAATTGGTAATGAGACTGTCATTAACAACGCTGGATTCGGAGACGCCAATCTAGGCGGTGACAACAATGGAGGTAATGGCTTTGGTAACAACGAATTCGGCTATAACGACCAGGGGTTTGATTATGCTAACCAGGATGGGAAGTTTGGTCTCAACGCTCAGGGTTTCGGACATGATGGATTTGGTAATGCCAATCAAGGCTATGGTGGATTCGGTAACGGAAATGGTGCTGGAATGATGGCTTTTGGACCTACTGGGGTCACTCAAGGGTATGGTAACAGGGGACGGGGCCCTGTGATGAATCAGACTAGACTTGGTCGCAATAATGGGTATGATGGATACGGAAATGAGAATGGTAATTGGATGGAAGACCAACAAGAGGATGCTTTCTCTGGTAGAGGTTTTGAAGGTCCTGTAGACAACACTCAGCGAATCAAGATGCTCGAGGAGCAGATGAAAGGTGTTGTGAATCAAAGTGCTGCTGGTTTAGATATGACCACAATGGGTTTGGTGCCTGGCCTGAGGGTACCACTGAAGTTTAAAGCTCCCACATTTTACAAATATAAGGGAGATACTTGTTCGAAGGTGCATGTTCGCTCCTATTATAGACGGATGTCCACTTACTCGAACGATGAGAGAATGCTGATGCATTTCTTTCAAGACAGCTTGTCGGGTCCTTCCCTCGAATGGTACATGGGGTTGGATCCTGCTCAGATAAAGACTTGGAAGCAACTGGCCGATGCGTTTGTGGCGCATTATAAATACAACAGTGACTTAGCACCAAACCGGGTCCAGTTACAGGGGTTGTCACAGAAGAAAGATGAGAGTTTCAAAGAATATGCGCAGAGATGGCGCGACATGGCTGCGAGGGTTCATCCTCCTTTGGTTGAGAAGGAGATGAATGATATGTTCATAGGAACATTCACTGGTATATTTTATGATAAGTTGTTTCCTGCTTCCTTGGGCAGTTTCTCGGATCTAATCTTGATGGGCGAGAAAGTTGAAAGTAATATCAAAATGGGGAGATTCCAAGCTGAGGAGTCCACTTCAGTTGGAAGTAACAGAAAAGCTTTTGGTGGTCGCCGTCAGGGTGACACAAGTGCAGTATTCGGGGGCCGAGGCCGAGGCCGGGGCAGAGGACGGAATCAGTACAATCATCCGCAACAGGTGGCAAGCGTCACAATTCCATTTCCTCAACAACCAATACCACTACAGCAGATACCACCACCACAGCAGCAGCAACAACAGCAGCAGCAGAGGCCAAATCAGGGACAGAGATTTCCTAACACGAGGCCGAAAAGAGTATTTGACGTACCTCCTTATACGTATGCGGAGTTACTCCAAACATTACTGGGTTTGAACTTGGTGGAAAAGAGGACTATGGCGCCAATGACGGGCACTCCTCCGTTTGGCTTTGATACGAATAAACACTGCGAGTTCCACTCCGGGGCTCCTGGCCATGACATAGAGACTTGTCACGCATTCAAGCATGTGGTGCAAGATCTGTTGGATAGCAAGGCCATAAATTTTGGACAAGCAGGTCCGAATATAGTACAACAGCCAATGCCCAATCATGGGGCAAATGCTATTTTAACTGAGGAGGGTTTGAATCTGATCATGAATGTTGATGAACTGAAAACGCCGTTGTGTGAAGTAAAGAGCAGGTTATTGAAAGGAGGTGTGTATCCGGGCTGTGATGAGTTTTGTCTAGAATGTTGGACCCAGGCTGGGGGTTGTGCTGAATTGAAGAAGGGTATTCGGACCTTGATAGATGAAGGCACGTTGCAATTCGACAGAACGACAATTGAGAAACCTGCAGAAATATTAGTTGATGAGCAAAGTGATGTTGCTACGGTGACAATTCCACGGAAAACGATAACTATAACGGCGCCAGCCAGGCGACCGACAATCACTATCACAAAGGCAGGGCCAATCCCTTATGAGAGCACTAAGGCAGTACCATGGACTTATGGGCTAGAAGCATATTGTGATGGGGAGAAAATTGATATCAGTAAACAGCCAGCTGGGGTTGTGGACAATGTCGTCGGAACTGGAGGGATGACGAGGAGCGGGAGAATTTTTATATCGCCTGAGGTAGAGGCTGAACGATTGGCAAAAGGTAAAGGAAAAGTGAATGAGGATGTTCCTGTGCAGAGGAATGAAAAAGAAACGACACGGAAAGATGTAGAAGAGTTTATGCGTCTCATCCGTAAGAGTGACTATAAGATTGTTGAGCACCTTCAACAAACGCCGTCGAAGATATCCATATTGTCGCTGTTATTGTGTTCCGAAGCCCATAGGAATGCGTTATTGAAAATCCTGGACACGTTGTTTGTACCCCAAGATGTTTCTGTGAATCAGTTGGAGGGGGTGATGGCGCACGTGAATGCGGGCCATAGTTTAGGATTTACGGATTTTGATTTGACCCCGAGGGGGAGAGAACATAACATGGCGTTGCACGTCTCAGTTGAATGCAGGGGCGCAGTCATGTCCCATGTGCTGGTAGATACCGGGTCTTCCTTAAATGTGCTGCCAAAGAAAGCAATGATGAAATTGGACATCAGGGGGATCATTTGTACGCCTAGCGACTTTGTGGTCAGGGCATTTGATGGTACACGAAGGTCAGTCTTTGGATCCATAACTTTGCCTCTGCAGGTGGGGCCGGAGATTTTTGAAACTGAATTTTACATTATGGACATCCAGCCCGCATATAGCTGTCTCCTTGGACGACCATGGATCCATGGCGCTGGGGCAGTCACATCTACCTTACACCAAAAGCTGAAGTACATGGTGGGGGACAGTATGGTCACAGTTTGTGGAGAGGAAGATATACTGGTCAGCCATCTGTCGTCATTCAAGTACGTGGAAGTCGACGGCGAAATCCATGAGACACCCTGTCAAGCCTTTGAGGGGTTGCGCATCAAGGGCAAAGCTCCAGGGCCGAGTAAAGCATTAGAGGTGGCAGTGTCGTCATACAAAGAGGCTCAGGCTCTAGTGAAGACTGGCGAGACCTGTAACACCCCACTTCCCAAATTAAATAAAATATAAACATTATAAATAAACATCAGAGTTTTCCCCAAAATAGTGGGATATCACATCACCAAATTTTTATAAAAATACTTTATTAATTATTCTCAAAAATAATACAGCGGAAAACATTATTCCAACATTCTCGGCCATCCGCCAAATTTCGTAAAATCTTTATTATTATAATTCACAAAAAAAAAGTGATACGTCACAGGATTACAATAAGTTTGACATAAAACAATTAAAACACCCATATCCCGTGTTACGTATCAGAGCATCCTAGACTCGACTGGCACACCACCATCCAAGCTATCTAAGTACCTGGATTATCTGTACTTCCGGAGAAGCACAGACACAACAACAACCAAGGGGTGAGAAAACATGATCAAAAATATATTGGTAATGTAATACATGTAAACAAGGTAGTAAAACACACCAACACACCAATATTCACCCCAACAACTCCATATAACGAACCTACTGTTCAAATTACAATATAACATATTATAATGCAAATATGCAACTCAACACCATGCATGCGGTACCGACTCATTGGTTCATTCAATCGAACCTGGATAGATCACTTACGCTCCTCCTGAGACATGATCTATCCCCCACCATTCTCCACCAAGGAGTACGGATGAATCACTTACGCTCCTCCTGAGACATGATTCATCCCACCAAAACACCATGATATGCACACACCAATGCATAACTATCATATTTAGGCACACTAAGTGCACACGATCCTCCTGATCATATCATCATACATCAATGCATATATGTGTAGATATATTACACCAACACCATATAAATCAATCGGATAGTAAATAAATTCATACTATAACACCATATATAACCACATCCCAACACCCGGGAACACACGATCCTACTGATCACTACATACATATACGTTAACCAATTGTTCACCAACAATATCAAGGAAAACGAGTACCATCACCAAGTAAACAAGTTCATACTTTATCACCAAGATATAAACACGTCCCACCACTCGGGAATACACGATCCTACTGATCACTACACCATGCTCCGCATGATTCATACACCAACTAATTATCCATTTAAATAATTAGTAACGGAAATCACATACTATCACCGAGTACTCACTCTATAACACTCAATCATCTCCCCTATAATCAACAAAGTCCAAGGGCACTACACTCTTAGCGCACACAGTATAACAGCATAGAAAAACCCCATTCTGCTACGCTCGCTACACCCTCGCTAGGCAAGCTCCCAGCGAATGCTCGCTACCTGTTCGCTTAGCGAACCTCCTCGCGAAGGCAAACAAAACCTACTAGACTCACTCGCTACCTCACTCGCTAGGCGAGCACCTAGCGAACGCTCGCTGCCTTCTCGCTAAGCGAAGTGCTAGCGAGTTGCCTGCGACTTCTCAAGTTCTCACAGTTCAGAATTCTCACTCTTCTCTGATTCAAGCCTATTCTATAACATCCACTTCCTATACTATCCGTATTACGACCAATGCATATTAGGCTTATCAATCTTCCTATAATTCTACTCCAGATCAACATTACGGCACACTACCGACACTTTAGAGTTACTCTGAACCTTACTCAAACCAAACCAACACCAACAGTCAATCAACAATGGCAACATCAAACATTCGTACATCATCATATACATATTATTCCAAAGTCATCACTTAAACAATCTATCGACACATCAAAAAGGTCACACAGAACTTCCCTAAAACCGTAAACCCAACCTATACGCCAAATTAACCAAAAACAACAATTCACCAACACTCAACATATTTCAATCCATCAACATCAACATAGCTCAACAATCAATAGCATGTCAATATAAAACTTCATCAACGATACATTCCTACGGGGTTAAGGAATCCCCACTACCCTATACATGTATATACCATTCCCAATCAAGTTTCTCCCCCCTTACCTTGTTAATCGGTTGATCGATGAAATTCTTCCTGGATTTGGTCTCTTGGCCTCCTCTTTTCTTTCTGTTCTTCGTTCCCTTTTTCCTTCGTTCTTCTCACTTCTCTCGTTCTTTCCTCTTCTCTCTTTCTATCGCTCTATCGTGTTATTTTCTCTAATACTTCCCCATCCCTTCATATTCTATTTTCTTTTTTATTTCCTATCCCAATAATAATAATAACTAATAAAAATAATATAATAATAATAATAATAATAATAATAACTAATAAAAATAACATAATAATAATAATAATAATAATAATAATAATAATAATAATAATATTATTATTATTATTATTATTATTATTATTATTATTATTATTATTATCACACCAATTTCCCACGATCTATGGTAATCCCTTTTCTCTCTATTCCAACTTTTCTAATATCTCCTTGCTACCCCTTCATATTTCCTTCCTCACGGTTTCTATCATGACTTTTCATATTTCCATTCTAACTTCCCAATAACCCTTCCACCTCTTATTTTACTTATTTCAACCACTAATATTCCCAATAATAATTCTAATATAATAATTATAATAATCATTATAATAATAATAATATAATATAATATAATACTATTATAATATTATAGTAATATTCAACATAATAATAATAATAGTAATACACCCAACAATAATTATAATTATAATAATAATAATACTAATGATAATAATAACAATTATATTAATACTAATAATAAAATAATATGAATAATAATAATCTTAATATTAATAATACTAATATAATATTACTAATATTAATAATACTAATCATAATAATACTATTAATAATAATAATAATAATATTATTATTATTATCTCACCAAAATAATAATAATAATAATAATAATAATAATAATAATAGTAATAATATTATTATCTCACCAAAATAATAATAATATTAATAATACTAATAAATATAATAATATATAATAATAATACCCCCACCAATATTACTATTATTCATTATATTATCATATTCACACCAAAAATCATAATAATATAATAACTATATTAATAATAATATTATATTCTCCATATTAATAATATTACTACAAATATTAATAATAATCATAAATATAATAATAATAATAATAATAATAATAATAATAATATTAATACCACCACCAATATTACTATTATTTCTTATATTATTATAAACTCACAAAATTACCACCAATGATCTCCCATCTCAGGGACACCCACCAAACATCATCAAATACACCCTACCAAAGGGCACATCAACATATAATATTTAAAATAATAATAAAATGACTAAATAATTAAAATGGGTGTTACAACTCTCCCCCACTTTAATTATTTTCGTCCTCGAAAATTATCTGATGGAAATAATTCCGGATACGCTCCCCGCATCTTTTATTCCAATTCTCAGGTCACACTGCCTTCTGCAGCACCTCCCCATACTACTTTCACCAAAGATATCTCCTCCCTTCGGAGTTGTTCCTCGCTCGCCAAAACGAACTAGCAATGCCTCAACAATCGAAATATTTTTCACTTGTACATCATCCACCTGGTTCAATGTAATTTCTCGACTAAGACACATGAAACATATCATGCCAATTCACAGCGACAACAGAAAAACAGTCTAACATGTTACTCCTCCCATGCCTCCGCTGCGCCACTCTGATATAACTACAGAACACGTGCGAACTTCTGAGATTTCGAAGCTCGACCAACACCAGTCACCGGCGTGACCCTCAAAATACATATTGCCTCGGATCCTCTCGATCTTCTCAGCCATCTCAAGCATAATCTTCAAGTCTGAGTACAACACTCTCACTCGATTTATTTCAACACAGGAGAGTCCTACACTCCCTATCTCACCAAGCCACATATAGTGCCATTCCGACACTAGGATGGTAACCGTTATTATAGGTAACTCAATCAACGATAATTAATCATCCCACGCTCCACCTTGATCCGACACCCAAGCTCTCACCAATTCTCTACAGACTCAATAGTCCTCTCTGACTGACCATCAGTTTGCGGATGATAGGTCGAACTCAGCTTCAACTTAGTACCCGAAGCTTCCTGTAAGCCCCTCCAAAATCTCAATATAAACCTCAAATTTCCATCTGACACAATATTCGTCAGTATCTCATCCAACTTCACCACTTTCTCAATATGCATCTCGTATATCCTCAACACGGAATAGTTAATCCACTCCTAACAATTCAAATTAAAATTATGTCTTTACAAATTCTTTGGAAATCTCAACACCAATTTCGTGAAAATACTACCTGATTACCACTCTAGAATATTTAACGACTACATCAGACTCAACAGTCTCTGATGTTCACTCTTCGAATTCCGACAATTCTAACTAGCATATTCCACCTCTCCTTATCCATGGTCTCAAAAACAATCTACTCAAGTTCGGTTACTTCTTCATAGCACCGAGATGGATACTCCATCTACCTCAATGTATTTCTTCACGAGTACTCCTACTCCCTTCAACAACATCTGATATACATACTCTATCATAACACCTCGTGGTATTATTTCCACAAACCCGACAATCCACTCTTCGACTCTAATTTATCAATTTCAACTAATTCACTATTCAATCCAGATTTCTGACTTTCTCGATTCTTCTCAAGGATATCACTAGTCAGATCTTAATAATAAAAGCTTAACTCCATAAGAAGTATCCTTACTCACAAAACGCATATTATGAAATTTCTCAATCAGTTCTAACTCTTTTCACCATCATCTTCGGTATATGCAAATATTTCTAACTCACTGCATCATCTACCATGTCCGCTTTACTCGAATGGTAATTCAACTCGAAGTCGTACTCTTTTCGAAGTCCCAATTATTTCCTATGCCTCATATTTGTCTTATTCAAATTAAACAAACACCTTAAACTCTTAAGATCACCAAACATCTCCGATCTCAGTCTGAACTTTTGAAGACTCCGACTCCAGTACAATCACAATAGTAACCAACTCTAAATCACTGGTCGGATGATTTCTCTTATACACTTCAAGTTGCCTTTTGCATAATTGAAACTCGCTGAAGTTGTCTTTAGCAAATCCCCTAATTATATCAACAAGCATCACAAACACCACAATTAGTTCTATCGGATTCGGCAGAACTTTCCTTACGGAAGTATATCACCGCTCTTTTTCCAACACTGATAACTCCAGTTCTTTATGCTCAACATAATCCTCTATACGCTTCGAATACCTTAAAATATCATTTATTAACACAACCATTGCCTTATATAAATAATTAAAGAAGATCCCATGCCAAGTGGACAAACAAGTTGTGAGTTATAGCGGGAACACATACCGTACCGCCCGTCCTTACCACAAAATTCAAACACACTTCATCAATAAATATCTTAAATCTATGTCAATACTTCACCATCTCATAGATAATTTGAATAGCTTTCCAACGCTTCGAACCGCGCGTCATTCCGAGTTACGGTTCTCCCGTTACGGCAAAAACACCAGAATAACATTTTCTGCCCAGGACCCCTTCGCCAGGCGAACACCGCAGCGAATATGGACGTTCGCCAGTATGCTCGCCAGGCGAACATGACAGTCCCAAAATCCTCTTTTCGACCGTTACCCGACTTTCGAGTGTCCGATTTCGATTCCGTAAAAAGCTGCGATCTCGGAATTTAACGTACAACAACAATTTTATACTTAGGAAGCCATCCAACACATTTTAAATCCATGAATAATTTAAAACTCAATTACTTCCAATCTCAACAGCAGATCTTTGAGCCTCCTAATACGATAGAACTTTTGACCTTCGTCCCATCCACCACAAGAACTCTACTCGAGATCACATGACCAAGGGACTCACATCCCTTGATCAATTGTTCCATCAAATCATTAACTCTTGGAAGCGAACACCTATCCTTGATAGTCACCCTGTTCACTTATCTATAGTTCACCCAAAGCTTCACAAAACCTTCTATCTGTCTAACCAACAAAATTGGTGCACATTACGGTAGCACACTCAAACAAAAGAACCTCTCTCCTAGAAGGTCTTCAAGTTGACTCTTCAACTTCTCCAATCCCAACGAAAACACACCATATGGAGTCACTAATATCGGACTCGTTCCAACAACAAAGTCAACGTGTGAGCTTTACTTCACACTCCGATAGTAAATCACCTACCTCATCCGGAAACCTCCGGCAATCGCAATTAATTGACAAATCCCAATTTTTCTCACTTTCCTTCTCATTCCAAGTTTCAGTCAAAATAGACACTTCAACACCGTCTTACGCCAAATTCCTCAAAATAATCCCTTAAGCACTTAGCTTAACTCAAGACTATACACTGCTCACGCCACCCAAGCTTGCAAGATACGTTTATCCCATCCAACACAATCCCGTCCACTATTAACAAGAGATTAAGGGTGATCAGTTCCTCAATTTGTTAATAGACAGCCGAAATCATGATGGGGTACAAACCATCTTTACCAAACTATAATATCCCTCCTCAACACACTAAGCCACCACACTGTAGCTTTTCGGAGAAATACAACTTCTCCCCCACTGGAATCATTCCACTTCTACCAATGAAGTTAACCAACAACATGTACCGACAGTGTTTTTACACACATGTCGCATACCAGGAAACAATAACACTAGACAACATTGGCCGGACGGACCGACCTGCTCTGATACCAATTGTAACACCCCACTTCCCAAATTAAATAAAATATAAACATTATAAATAAACATCAGAGTTTTCCCCAAAATAGTGGGATATCACATCACCAAATTTTTATAAAAATACTTTATTAATTATTCTCAAAAATAATACAGCGGAAAACATTATTCCAACATTCTCGGCCATCCGCCAAATTTCGTAAAATCTTTATTATTATAATTCACAAAAAAAAAGTGATACGTCACAGGATTACAATAAGTTTGACATAAAACAATTAAAACACCCATATCCCGTGTTACGTATCAGAGCATCCTAGACTCGACTGGCACACCACCATCCAAGCTATCTAAGTACCTGGATTATCTGTACTTCCGGAGAAGCACAGACACAACAACAACCAAGGGGTGAGAAAACATGATCAAAAATATATTGGTAATGTAATACATGTAAACAAGGTAGTAAAACACACCAACACACCAATATTCACCCCAACAACTCCATATAACGAACCTACTGTTCAAATTACAATATAACATATTATAATGCAAATATGCAACTCAACACCATGCATGCGGTACCGACTCATTGGTTCATTCAATCGAACCTGGATAGATCACTTACGCTCCTCCTGAGACATGATCTATCCCCCACCATTCTCCACCAAGGAGTACGGATGAATCACTTACGCTCCTCCTGAGACATGATTCATCCCACCAAAACACCATGATATGCACACACCAATGCATAACTATCATATTTAGGCACACTAAGTGCACACGATCCTCCTGATCATATCATCATACATCAATGCATATATGTGTAGATATATTACACCAACACCATATAAATCAATCGGATAGTAAATAAATTCATACTATAACACCATATATAACCACATCCCAACACCCGGGAACACACGATCCTACTGATCACTACATACATATACGTTAACCAATTGTTCACCAACAATATCAAGGAAAACGAGTACCATCACCAAGTAAACAAGTTCATACTTTATCACCAAGATATAAACACGTCCCACCACTCGGGAATACACGATCCTACTGATCACTACACCATGCTCCGCATGATTCATACACCAACTAATTATCCATTTAAATAATTAGTAACGGAAATCACATACTATCACCGAGTACTCACTCTATAACACTCAATCATCTCCCCTATAATCAACAAAGTCCAAGGGCACTACACTCTTAGCGCACACAGTATAACAGCATAGAAAAACCCCATTCTGCTACGCTCGCTACACCCTCGCTAGGCAAGCTCCCAGCGAATGCTCGCTACCTGTTCGCTTAGCGAACCTCCTCGCGAAGGCAAACAGAACCTACTAGACTCACTCGCTACCTCACTCGCTAGGCGAGCACCTAGCGAACGCTCGCTGCCTTCTCGCTAAGCGAAGTGCTAGCGAGTTGCCTGCGACTTCTCAAGTTCTCACAGTTCAGAATTCTCACTCTTCTCTGATTCAAGCCTATTCTATAACATCCACTTCCTATACTATCCGTATTACGACCAATGCATATTAGGCTTATCAATCTTCCTATAATTCTACTCCAGATCAACATTACGGCACACTACCGACACTTTAGAGTTACTCTGAACCTTACTCAAACCAAACCAACACCAACAGTCAATCAACAATGGCAACATCAAACATTCGTACATCATCATATACATATTATTCCAAAGTCATCACTTAAACAATCTATCGACACATCAAAAAGGTCACACAGAACTTCCCTAAAACCGTAAACCCAACCTATACGCCAAATTAACCAAAAACAACAATTCACCAACACTCAACATATTTCAATCCATCAACATCAACATAGCTCAACAATCAATAGCATGTCAATATAAAACTTCATCAACGATACATTCCTACGGGGTTAAGGAATCCCCACTACCCTATACATGTATATACCATTCCCAATCAAGTTTCTCCCCCCTTACCTTGTTAATCGGTTGATCGATGAAATTCTTCCTGGATTTGGTCTCTTGGCCTCCTCTTTTCTTTCTGTTCTTCGTTCCCTTTTTCCTTCGTTCTTCTCACTTCTCTCGTTCTTTCCTCTTCTCTCTTTCTATCGCTCTATCGTGTTATTTTCTCTAATACTTCCCCATCCCTTCATATTCTATTTTCTTTTTTATTTCCTATCCCAATAATAATAATAACTAATAAAAATAATATAATAATAATAATAATAATAACTAATAAAAATAACATAATAATAATAATAATAATAATAATAATAATAATAATAATAATAATAATAATAATAATAATATTATTATTATTATTATTATTATTATTATTATTATTATTATTATCACACCAATTTCCCACGATCTATGGTAATCCCTTTTCTCTCTATTCCAACTTTTCTAATATCTCCTTGCTACCCCTTCATATTTCCTTCCTCACGGTTTCTATCATGACTTTTCATATTTCCATTCTAACTTCCCAATAACCCTTCCACCTCTTATTTTACTTATTTCAACCACTAATATTCCCAATAATAATTCTAATATAATAATTATAATAATCATTATAATAATAATAATATAATATAATATAATACTATTATAATATTATAGTAATATTCAACATAATAATAATAATAGTAATACACCCAACAATAATTATAATTATAATAATAATAATACTAATGATAATAATAACAATTATATTAATACTAATAATAAAATAATATGAATAATAATAATCTTAATATTAATAATACTAATATAATATTACTAATATTAATAATACTAATCATAATAATACTATTAATAATAATAATAATAATATTATTATTATTATCTCACCAAAATAATAATAATAATAATAATAATAATAATAATAATAGTAATAATATTATTATCTCACCAAAATAATAATAATATTAATAATACTAATAAATATAATAATATATAATAATAATACCCCCACCAATATTACTATTATTCATTATATTATCATATTCACACCAAAAATCATAATAATATAATAACTATATTAATAATAATATTATATTCTCCATATTAATAATATTACTACAAATATTAATAATAATCATAAATATAATAATAATAATAATAATAATAATAATAATAATAATATTAATACCACCACCAATATTACTATTATTTCTTATATTATTATAAACTCACAAAATTACCACCAATGATCTCCCATCTCAGGGACACCCACCAAACATCATCAAATACACCCTACCAAAGGGCACATCAACATATAATATTTAAAATAATAATAAAATGACTAAATAATTAAAATGGGTGTTACAACTCTCCCCCACTTTAATTATTTTCGTCCTCGAAAATTATCTGATGGAAATAATTCCGGATACGCTCCCCGCATCTTTTATTCCAATTCTCAGGTCACACTGCCTTCTGCAGCACCTCCCCATACTACTTTCACCAAAGATATCTCCTCCCTTCGGAGTTGTTCCTCGCTCGCCAAAACGAACTAGCAATGCCTCAACAATCGAAATATTTTTCACTTGTACATCATCCACCTGGTTCAATGTAATTTCTCGACTAAGACACATGAAACATATCATGCCAATTCACAACGACAACAGAAAAACAGTCTAACATGTTACTCCTCCCATGCCTCCGCTGCGCCACTCTGATATAACTACAGAACACGTGCGAACTTCTGAGATTTCGAAGCTCGACCAACACCAGTCACCGGCGTGACCCTCAAAATACATATTGCCTCGGATCCTCTCGATCTTCTCAGCCATCTCAAGCATAATCTTCAAGTCTGAGTACAACACTCTCACTCGATTTATTTCAACACAGGAGAGTCCTACACTCCCTATCTCACCAAGCCACATATAGTGCCATTCCGACACTAGGATGGTAACCGTTATTATAGGTAACTCAATCAACGATAATTAATCATCCCACGCTCCACCTTGATCCGACACCCAAGCTCTCACCAATTCTCTACAGACTCAATAGTCCTCTCTGACTGACCATCAGTTTGCGGATGATAGGTCGAACTCAGCTTCAACTTAGTACCCGAAGCTTCCTGTAAGCCCCTCCAAAATCTCAATATAAACCTCAAATTTCCATCTGACACAATATTCGTCAGTATCTCATCCAACTTCACCACTTTCTCAATATGCATCTCGTATATCCTCAACACGGAATAGTTAATCCACTCCTAACAATTCAAATTAAAATTATGTCTTTACAAATTCTTTGGAAATCTCAACACCAATTTCGTGAAAATACTACCTGATTTCCACTCTAGAATATTTAACGACTACATCAGACTCAACAGTCTCTGATGTTCACTCTTCGAATTCCGACAATTCTAACTAGCATATTCCACCTCTCCTTATCCATGGTCTCAAAAACAATCTACTCAAGTTCGGTTACTTCTTCATAGCACCGAGATGGATACTCCATCTACCTCAATGTATTTCTTCACGAGTACTCCTACTCCCTTCAACAACATCTGATATACATACTCTATCATAACACCTCGTGGTATTATTTCCACAAACCCGACAATCCACTCTTCGACTCTAATTTATCAATTTCAACTAATTCACTATTCAATCCAGATTTCTGACTTTCTCGATTCTTCTCAAGGATATCACTAGTCAGATCTTAATAATAAAAGCTTAACTCCATAAGAAGTATCCTTACTCACAAAACGCATATTATGAAATTTCTCAATCAGTTCTAACTCTTTTCACCATCATCTTCGGTATATGCAAATATTTCTAACTCACTGCATCATCTACCATGTCCGCTTTACTCGAATGGTAATTCAACTCGAAGTCGTACTCTTTTCGAAGTCCCAATTATTTCCTATGCCTCATATTTGTCTTATTCAAATTAAACAAACACCTTAAACTCTTAAGATCACCAAACATCTCCGATCTCAGTCTGAACTTTTGAAGACTCCGACTCCAGTACAATCACAATAGTAACCAACTCTAAATCACTGGTCGGATGATTTCTCTTATACACTTCAAGTTGCCTTTTGCATAATTGAAACTCGCTGAAGTTGTCTTTAGCAAATCCCCTAATTATATCAACAAGCATCACAAACACCACAATTAGTTCTATCGGATTCGGCAGAACTTTCCTTACGGAAGTATATCACCGCTCTTTTTCCAACACTGATAACTCCAGTTCTTTATGCTCAACATAATCCTCTATACGCTTCGAATACCTTAAAATATCATTTATTAACACAACCATTGCCTTATATAAATAATTAAAGAAGATCCCATGCCAAGTGGACAAACAAGTTGTGAGTTATAGCGGGAACACATACCGTACCGCCCGTCCTTACCACAAAATTCAAACACACTTCATCAATAAATATCTTAAATCTATGTCAATACTTCACCATCTCATAGATAATTTGAATAGCTTTCCAACGCTTCGAACCGCGCGTCATTCCGAGTTACGGTTCTCCCGTTACGGCAAAAACACCAGAATAACATTTTCTGCCCAGGACCCCTTCGCCAGGCGAACACCGCAGCGAATATGGACGTTCGCCAGTATGCTCGCCAGGCGAACATGACAGTCCCAAAATCCTCTTTTCGACCGTTACCCGACTTTCGAGTGTCCGATTTCGATTCCGTAAAAAGCTGCGATCTCGGAATTTAACGTACAACAACAATTTTATACTTAGGAAGCCATCCAACACATTTTAAATCCATGAATAATTTAAAACTCAATTACTTCCAATCTCAACAGCAGATCTTTGAGCCTCCTAATACGATAGAACTTTTGACCTTCGTCCCATCCACCACAAGAACTCTACTCGAGATCACATGACCAAGGGACTCACATCCCTTGATCAATTGTTCCATCAAATCATTAACTCTTGGAAGCGAACACCTATCCTTGATAGTCACCCTGTTCACTTATCTATAGTTCACCCAAAGCTTCACAAAACCTTCTATCTGTCTAACCAACAAAATTGGTGCACATTACGGTAGCACACTCAAACAAAAGAACCTCTCTCCTAGAAGGTCTTCAAGTTGACTCTTCAACTTCTCCAATCCCAACGAAAACACACCATATGGAGTCACTAATATCGGACTCGTTCCAACAACAAAGTCAACGTGTGAGCTTTACTTCACACTCCGATAGTAAATCACCTACCTCATCCGGAAACCTCCGGCAATCGCAATTAATTGACAAATCCCAATTTTTCTCACTTTCCTTCTCATTCCAAGTTTCAGTCAAAATAGACACTTCAACACCGTCTTACGCCAAATTCCTCAAAATAATCCCTTAAGCACTTAGCTTAACTCAAGACTATACACTGCTCACGCCACCCAAGCTTGCAAGATACGTTTATCCCATCCAACACAATCCCGTCCACTATTAACAAGAGATTAAGGGTGATCAGTTCCTCAATTTGTTAATAGACAGCCGAAATCATGATGGGGTACAAACCATCTTTACCAAACTATAATATCCCTCCTCAACACACTAAGCCACCACACTGTAGCTTTTCGGAGAAATACAACTTCTCCCCCACTGGAATCATTCCACTTCTACCAATGAAGTTAACCAACAACATGTACCGACAGTGTTTTTACACACATGTCGCATACCAGGAAACAATAACACTAGACAACATTGGCCGGACGGACCGACCTGCTCTGATACCAATTGTAACACCCCACTTCCCAAATTAAATAAAATATAAACATTATAAATAAACATCAGAGTTTTCCCCAAAATAGTGGGATATCACATCACCAAATTTTTATAAAAATACTTTATTAATTATTCTCAAAAATAATACAGCGGAAAACATTATTCCAACATTCTCGGCCATCCGCCAAATTTCGTAAAATCTTTATTATTATAATTCACAAAAAAAAAGTGATACGTCACAGGATTACAATAAGTTTGACATAAAACAATTAAAACACCCATATCCCGTGTTACGTATCAGAGCATCCTAGACTCGACTGGCACACCACCATCCAAGCTATCTAAGTACCTGGATTATCTGTACTTCCGGAGAAGCACAGACACAACAACAACCAAGGGGTGAGAAAACATGATCAAAAATATATTGGTAATGTAATACATGTAAACAAGGTAGTAAAACACACCAACACACCAATATTCACCCCAACAACTCCATATAACGAACCTACTGTTCAAATTACAATATAACATATTATAATGCAAATATGCAACTCAACACCATGCATGCGGTACCGACTCATTGGTTCATTCAATCGAACCTGGATAGATCACTTACGCTCCTCCTGAGACATGATCTATCCCCCACCATTCTCCACCAAGGAGTACGGATGAATCACTTACGCTCCTCCTGAGACATGATTCATCCCACCAAAACACCATGATATGCACACACCAATGCATAACTATCATATTTAGGCACACTAAGTGCACACGATCCTCCTGATCATATCATCATACATCAATGCATATATGTGTAGATATATTACACCAACACCATATAAATCAATCGGATAGTAAATAAATTCATACTATAACACCATATATAACCACATCCCAACACCCGGGAACACACGATCCTACTGATCACTACATACATATACGTTAACCAATTGTTCACCAACAATATCAAGGAAAACGAGTACCATCACCAAGTAAACAAGTTCATACTTTATCACCAAGATATAAACACGTCCCACCACTCGGGAATACACGATCCTACTGATCACTACACCATGCTCCGCATGATTCATACACCAACTAATTATCCATTTAAATAATTAGTAACGGAAATCACATACTATCACCGAGTACTCACTCTATAACACTCAATCATCTCCCCTATAATCAACAAAGTCCAAGGGCACTACACTCTTAGCGCACACAGTATAACAGCATAGAAAAACCCCATTCTGCTACGCTCGCTACACCCTCGCTAGGCAAGCTCCCAGCGAATGCTCGCTACCTGTTCGCTTAGCGAACCTCCTCGCGAAGGCAAACAGAACCTACTAGACTCACTCGCTACCTCACTCGCTAGGCGAGCACCTAGCGAACGCTCGCTGCCTTCTCGCTAAGCGAAGTGCTAGCGAGTTGCCTGCGACTTCTCAAGTTCTCACAGTTCAGAATTCTCACTCTTCTCTGATTCAAGCCTATTCTATAACATCCACTTCCTATACTATCCGTATTACGACCAATGCATATTAGGCTTATCAATCTTCCTATAATTCTACTCCAGATCAACATTACGGCACACTACCGACACTTTAGAGTTACTCTGAACCTTACTCAAACCAAACCAACACCAACAGTCAATCAACAATGGCAACATCAAACATTCGTACATCATCATATACATATTATTCCAAAGTCATCACTTAAACAATCTATCGACACATCAAAAAGGTCACACAGAACTTCCCTAAAACCGTAAACCCAACCTATACGCCAAATTAACCAAAAACAACAATTCACCAACACTCAACATATTTCAATCCATCAACATCAACATAGCTCAACAATCAATAGCATGTCAATATAAAACTTCATCAACGATACATTCCTACGGGGTTAAGGAATCCCCACTACCCTATACATGTATATACCATTCCCAATCAAGTTTCTCCCCCCTTACCTTGTTAATCGGTTGATCGATGAAATTCTTCCTGGATTTGGTCTCTTGGCCTCCTCTTTTCTTTCTGTTCTTCGTTCCCTTTTTCCTTCGTTCTTCTCACTTCTCTCGTTCTTTCCTCTTCTCTCTTTCTATCGCTCTATCGTGTTATTTTCTCTAATACTTCCCCATCCCTTCATATTCTATTTTCTTTTTTATTTCCTATCCCAATAATAATAATAACTAATAAAAATAATATAATAATAATAATAATAATAATAATAACTAATAAAAATAACATAATAATAATAATAATAATAATAATAATAATAATAATAATAATAATAATAATAATAATAATAATAATAATAATAATAATAATATTATTATTATTATTATTATTATTATTATTATTATTATTATTATTATTATTATTATTATTATTATTATTATTATCACACCAATTTCCCACGATCTATGGTAATCCCTTTTCTCTCTATTCCAACTTTTCTAATATCTCCTTGCTACCCCTTCATATTTCCTTCCTCACGGTTTCTATCATGACTTTTCATATTTCCATTCTAACTTCCCAATAACCCTTCCACCTCTTATTTTACTTATTTCAACCACTAATATTCCCAATAATAATTCTAATATAATAATTATAATAATCATTATAATAATAATAATATAATATAATATAATACTATTATAATATTATAGTAATATTCAACATAATAATAATAATAGTAATACACCCAACAATAATTATAATTATAATAATAATAATACTAATGATAATAATAACAATTATATTAATACTAATAATAAAATAATATGAATAATAATAATCTTAATATTAATAATACTAATATAATATTACTAATATTAATAATACTAATCATAATAATACTATTAATAATAATAATAATAATATTATTATTATTATCTCACCAAAATAATAATAATAATAATAATAATAATAGTAATAATATTATTATCTCACCAAAATAATAATAATATTAATAATACTAATAAATATAATAATATATAATAATAATACCCCCACCAATATTACTATTATTCATTATATTATCATATTCACACCAAAAATCATAATAATATAATAACTATATTAATAATAATATTATATTCTCCATATTAATAATATTACTACAAATATTAATAATAATCATAAATATAATAATAATAATAATAATAATAATAATAATAATAATATTAATACCACCACCAATATTACTATTATTTCTTATATTATTATAAACTCACAAAATTACCACCAATGATCTCCCATCTCAGGGACACCCACCAAACATCATCAAATACACCCTACCAAAGGGCACATCAACATATAATATTTAAAATAATAATAAAATGACTAAATAATTAAAATGGGTGTTACAAGACCAAGGGCTGGGGCAAGGTTCTGGATATTCCCGTGAAAATGGACAGATTTGGGCTGGGATATCAACCTTCATCATCAACGCCTACTGCAGGGGCACCCCGCTTCAAAGGACCAATAACGATTACGGCTAGTGGGGTATATCACGAGACCATCAACGCTGTTTCAGATTCCGAAGAAGGAGACAGCGACTGCGACATGGACGCCTGGATTCAGTCGAGCGTGCCAGGACAAGGGCTTTGCAATTGGTCTATTCAGGAGACTGTTCCTGTGACGACTAAATAGTAATACTTTGTTTTCTTAATTGTTGAACAATCCGGTGTCCTACCCAGGGCATCGTGATTTTGCTTAGGGTCGTTCTGTTATGTACATTGCACTGTTTAATCGTTAAATAAAAGGTGTTTTCATGTACAAATATTATGATCTCTGTTTTTCCTGTTTTTATTTTTTACAATAAAATGGCAACGTGGTTATTCGCTTTGTAGGTGTTTTGAAGCATTTAACCATTTCCTTTGCAGGATTACTATTTCAGATGACATCTATGAACCGCCTATGACTCACTTCAACTTTGAGCACCCGGTATTTCAGACCGAAGAAGAGATTGCTGAAGATGGCGACGTTCCAGAAGAGTTGTCTTGGTTGGTAAAACAAGAAGAACGAATCATTCTGCCTCATGAGGAAGTCATTGAGATCGTCAATTTGGGGTCGGAAGGAGTTGAAAGGAACATCCGTATAGGGGCCGCGCTGCAGAGCGAAGTCAAGCGAAGATTGGTTGAAATGCTTAAAGAGTACAGTGATATTTTTGCTTGGTCGTACGAGGACATGCCTTGGCTGGATACGGATATGGTTGTGCACCGTCTGCCGCTAAAAGAAGAATGCCCGCCGGTTAAGCAGAAGCTCCGAAGAACTAGGCCGGACATGGCTGTGAAGATTAAGGAGGAAGTTCAAAAGCAGTGGGATGCTGGTTTCCTAGCTGTTACAAAATATCCCTCATGGGTCGCTAATATTGTGCCAGTGCCAAAGAAGGACGGTAAAGTGAGAATGTGCGTAGATTACCGTGATCTAAACAGAGCGAGCCCGAAAGATGACTTTCCACTTCCTCACATCGATGTCCTGGTCGATAATACCGCTCAATTCTCCGTATTCTCCTTCATGGATGGATTCTCGGGCTATAATCAGATAAAAATGGCGCCAGAAGACATGGAGAAGACTACCTTCATTACTCCCTGGGGAACATTTTGTTACAAAGTGATGCCCTTCGGATTGAAGAACACTGGGGCAACGTATCAGCGTGCAATGACGACTCTCTTTCATGACATGATGCATAAAGAGATCGAGGTTTATGTTGATGATATGATTGCCAAATCCCAGACGGAGGAAGAACATTTGGTGAATCTGCTGAAGTTATTCAAGAGACTTAGGAAGTTCAGGCTGAGACTGAACCCTAACAAATGCACCTTCGGGGTGAGATCAGGTAAACTGCTGGGGTTTATCGTGAGTGAAAAGGGAATAGAGGTTGATCCTACTAAAATAAAAGCCATACAAGAAATGCCGACGCCTAAAACAGAAAAAGAAGTACGCGGGTTTTTAGGGAGGTTGAACTACATCGCCCGGTTCATATCTCACCTAACAGCTACGTGTGAGCCGTTATTCAAGCTGTTGAAAAAAGACCAGGCTGTAACATGGAATGAAAATTGTCAAAAGGCGTTCGATAAAATAAAACAGTATTTGCAGAAGCCTCCTATTTTGATACCTCCGATGGCAGGGAGACCCTTGATTATGTATTTGACGGTTCTTGAGGGAAGTATGGGTTGTGTTCTCGGTCAACATGACGAGACAGGGCGTAAAGAGCATGCGATATACTACCTGAGTAAGAAGTTTACTGACTGTGAATCTCGATACTCAATGCTCGAAAAAACTTGTTGCGCGCTAGCTTGGGCCGCCAAGCGTTTGAGGCAGTACATGCTAAATCATACAACCATGCTCATCTGGAAGATGGACCCTATCAAATACGTGTTTGAAAAGCAGGCACTATCTGGGAGAATTGCCCGTTGGCAGATGGTTTTGACCGAATATGACATCCAGTATGTTTCACAGAAGGCTATAAAAGGGAGCGTGTTATTAGAGTATCTGGTTGAGCAGCCTATTGAGGACTACCAATCGATGAGGTTTGATTTTCCTGACGAGGATATCATGTACCTAAAGATGAAAGATTGCGAAGAACCGTTGCCGGGCGAAGGACCGGAATTGGGTTCCAAATGGCAGTTGATCTTCGACGGAGCTGTAAATTCCTATGGTAGCGGAATAAGAGCAATCATCACTACTCCACATGGGTCGCACATCCCATTTACTGCTCGATTGACCTTTCCGGTTACCAATAATGAAGCCGAATACGAAGCTTGTATCATGGGGCTTGAAGAAGCCATTGATTTGCGAAACAAAAATCTGGATGTATACGGAGACTCAGCTCTAGTGGTGAATCAAATAAAAGGAGAATGGGAGACACGTCAGCCCAATTTAATACCGTACATGAATTATGCAAGGAGATTGTTGCCGTTCTTTGACAAGGTTGAATTGCATCATGTGCTGCGAGCAGAAAATCAGATGGCTGACGCCCTGGCCACGTTGTCTTCCATGTATAAAGTCAACTTCTGGAATGAGGCTCCCAGAATTGTTATCTCTCGGCTTGACAGACCCGCCTTCGTATTTGCCATTGACGAAGCATCCGATGATAAACCCTGGTATTTTGACATCCAGAATTTCCTGAAGAACAAGGAGTATCCGGCTGGGGCATCCAGTCGCGATCAGAAGACTCTCAGGAGATTGGCTGGTAATTTCTATCTGAACCCAGACGGTGACTTATACAAAAGAAATCATGACTTGGTGTTGCTACGTTGTGTAGACGAGAAAGAGGCGAAGTTGCTCATGGAGGAAATAAACGAGGGTACGTTTGGTACACATGCTGGCGGGCATGCTATGACGAGAAAGCTGTTGCGGGCAGGTTATTACTGGCTAACTATGGAAACTGACTGTTTCAAGTTTGCGAAAAGGTGTCATAAGTGCCAGATCTATGCAGATAAGATCCATGTGCCTCCGAGTCCTCTGAACGTGATGTCGTCACCGTGGCCATTCTCGATGTGGGGAATTGATATGATTGGAAAGATTGAGCCGACGACATCTAATGGACACCGGTTCATTTTGGTAGCAATTGATTATTTTACCAAATGGGTGGAAGCGGCATCATACGCAAATGTGACCAAGCAGGTGGTAGCCAGGTTTATCAAACGAGATATCATTTTCAGATATGGAATCCCTGAGCGGATTATTACCGACAACGGTTCGAACTTAAATAACAAGATGATGAAGGAGTTGTGTCAGAATTTTAAGATTGAACATCACAACTCTTCTCCGTACCGACCCAAGATGAATGGCGCTGTTGAAGCGGCCAATAAGAATATAAAGAAGATCGTTCAAAAAATGGTGGTGACTTATAAGGACTGGCATGAGATGCTACCTTTCGCTCTGCACGGTTATCGTACGACGGTACGCACATCAACCGGGGCAACCCCGTTCTCGTTGGTATACGGAATGGAAGCAGTGTTACCACTGGAAGTTGAGATTCCTTCCCTGAGGGTATTACGAGATGTCTAACTTGACGAGGCAGAATGGGTGAAAGACAGGTTAAACCAGCTAAGTTTAATGGATGAGAAAAGGCTAGCTTCTCTAGCATACGGTCGTTTGTACCAGAGCCGAATGAAGAAAGCATATGATAAGAAGATACATCCTCGGAGCTTTCAGACGGGCGACCTTGTGCTGAAGAGGATTCTCCCGCCACAGGCAGATCACAGGGGCAAGTGGACCCCTAACTACGAAGGGTCATACGTTGTCAGAAAAGTCTTTTCAGGAGGAGCATTGTTGTTGTCCACCATGGACGGTGAAGACTTTACGTCGCCTATGAATTCGGACACAGTTAAAAAATACTTTGTTTGAAATTTACCCGCTGGACAAAAAAGAAAGAGAGTCCAGGCAAAAATGGGGCATCCTGGCGAACCAAAAACAGAATAAAAGGTTCGGGCAAAAATTAGGGATAAAATTCAAAAGATGTACACCTGCGGAGTCGAAAACCTACACTGGGCGGCTTCGGCAAAAAAGGGTATCCCGGTGGACTGAAAACCCGCAAAGGGCAGTTCACGCAAAAGTTAGGGATTTAAAAAAGCAAATGACTGCGGGCCGAATTTGATACTGCGTAGCTTGGTGGTTGGGAGAATACTTTGGGGATTCAATTATCAGATACAGTCTCTTCAGAACTTTGAATACCGGGAAAGCGCCAGAGTCAGGCGAGTCATAGGAGGATCAGCTCATGATGTTTGTCTGCATCACGTTGCCGACATATGTGCAAATTTGATTTGTCACTGTATTTATGCTTCCTGTGCATACTTGTATATTTGTTGTGCGTAACTTCCTCTTTTGAGGAGTTACATCCAGTGTACAAAACTCTGCCCATTCAGGGGCCCAATTAATAAAACATATTATTCAGTATTTGATACTTGTTCTTTACTGTTTTGTATGTGAAAAACGCCAATGTTTTGATAAAACTAGCAGTGCATAACGTTGCTGGCCCTTGCCAATAATTGCTAAAACTTTGAATTGACTGAAAATGATGTCACTAACGCTAACTTGAATAGATTTGGTTGTATAGACTTGTCTTGTCTCGTTTGTGGTGTTGCAGGGTTCTTGCCCATATGAAGTGGATGGTCGAAGATTGCAGTCCTAACCGGGGGCTCGTGACGAAAAGACTTGATCATCGTGTGAAGTGAATCCCCAGGCAGGCCGCGCTTCATTCCCTGAAGCTGAGATGACGATGTTCTTTACTGAAGAAGGACCAATTCTCCCAGCTAGCCGCAGCTTATCCAAAGGATATTATCCGGCAGGTCAAGGTTAATGCTCACCACAAGATGTCTATCCTTCGCACAGTGATAGTCCCGAGTTCGTGAACTATAGCCAGATGGTTTACTTTTCCCAGCAGGGTCATTTGTCTTTAACATAATTGATGATTCCAAGATTGTAGGCTGTATTCAGACAGTGTGGTGTCCCCCAAAAAGATTCCCTATCCCCAGCAGGGTGGTATTTGTCCCCGACGGCCAAGATTGATGAAGCAAGCTTGTTAGAGCTATCCCAGCAGTTCGAGCCTGCATTTGCATCGGCATATAGTGTCATATTTGCATCTACCAAACAAGAAAATGCGTAGCATTTCCATATTATATGGAGTATTACGCCATTATCAAACATACGCATTTTGAAACATATATCAGGTTGGTTGATTTTTGCTTTCAGATGTGGTTCTCAATAGGAGTATGGAGCTCTAAAAGCTCAGATATTACCAGACAATCGAGGTCTCACCGGGAGACGTGTGATGACATAGTTCAGTTTATTATTTTCCCCACAGAGTTGCCAATTGAGGCGGTATTGTATCCGGCCAGCGGAATGTTTTCTTCAAGATTTGTTGCTGCGGCAACATTTCAGGTTTTCATAAAATCAAAGTTCAGAAGTAGCCACTTGTTATCAAGACGAGTGTTTGACAGTTGTTTTCGGAATATCCCCAGTGGAGTTAGTTACTGCAGCGAATAGGCAAAGAAGCTATGTCCGAGAAGATTTTCCTGTGATATAGGCAGAAGTGTGTTCCCGTATTGATAGGCGGAAGAAGATTTTTCCTGTGATGTAGGCAGAAGCGTATTCCCGTATTGGATAGGCGGATGAAGATTTTCCTGTGATATAGGCAGAAGTGTATTCCCGTATTGGATAGGCGGATGAAGAAGATTTTCCTGTGATGTAGGCAGAAGTGTATTCCCGTATTTGATAGACGGATGAAGATTTTCCTGTGTTATAGGCAGAAGTATATTCCCGTATTGGATAGGCGGATGAAGAAGATTTTCCTGTGATGTAGGCAGAAGTGTATTCCCGTATTTGATAGACGGATGAAGATTTTCCTGTTTTGTGGGCAGAAGTGTATTCCCGTATTGGATAGGCGGATGAAGAAGATTTTCCTGTGATGTAGACAGAAGTGTATTCCCGTATTGGATAGGCGGACGAAGGTTTCATGAAATTTATACAGATGTATTTTCCCATATTAGATAGCCCGAAGTGTATTCCCGCATTAGATAGGCGAATGAAGGGTTTGTGTGATATAAACAAAAGGATATTCCCGTATTGGATAGGCGTACGAAGTGTTACTAGACCAGCGCATATATCCCGTGAGAGATAGGCGGATGAGCTTTCCTGTAGCTAGACGGATGATTTCCCCGTAGGGAACATAGTATGTGTCCCATGACAAGACAAAATCATGTTCTTATATTCGACAAAAGTATTCTCCCAGTGAAGTCATTAAGTTTATTCCAATATTGACAAAATAGTGTTGAAATCAGATCTGTGGATATTGTTCCCCAAGTAGTGGCGCAGTTTATTTCTGCGGTTGGCAAATTTCAGGGTTTCTTTGGTATTCAACCGTCTCGTACCTCGAATGTTTGAAGGTCGTCCTCCCTTCACCCAGTCAGGTCCAAGCCGCTTGAATAAGGGCAGCTGTTGCACCCTAAAATTTGACCAACTTATTTTACTTGATTTATGTTTCAATTGCATTGTCATTTGCATAGTAGATAGTGTACATAGTTCAATCATTTGCATAACATAGCATAATCAAGTCATCCAACAAGGGGTCAAGTGCCATTATTCTCTAAAGAGACACATCAAAAGGGGTTTTATTCAAGCCTAAGTCTATTCAAGTCACCAGGAAAGGAATTGAAGTTTTGAGAAGTTAGAAGGTCAAGCAGTGGATCTCTCTCCTATCTGGGGTGTGTTTGAGGGTCATCAATGAGATATGAGCTATAAACTGAGGGTATGGAATGTGTGATATCATCATGGAGGGCCTAGAGGTTCATTTTGAAGATGAAGCAAGTCATTGGTTTGATTGCAAAAGTTACAGTGGAATGCAGTCAACTAGGGTTTCATCTGGGTCAACCCTAGGTCAACCCTAGGTCAACTGAGTGATTGAAGAGCAGCAAGGCTTAGTTGAAGGATATGGGATTCATGAATGGATATTTGTATACAAGCGTGGTGTTGTGCCAAGGAGAAATCAAAAGGAATCAAGAAGAAGAGGAGTTATTAAATTAGGGTTTCAGTGTAAAAAACCCAAATTTAGGCTTAACTTCCAAGCCAGATAAGTCAAAATGCAAGCTTCAAATGAATTCTTGGTCACCATGAAACTTGTAGAGAATCTCAATAGCTTTAATTTTAGTACTATAAGTCTTCAAGAAGATTTGTAGAACTCAAGTTATGGTTCTTGCAAGTTATGGGTCCTCAGAGGACATTGAAATTTATCTGTGAAAGTCACTTGAATTCCAAGCAACTTTGGCCCATCAAGGAGTTTTCAAAGGGATTCTTGGCAAACATAATAGTTGTAGATATTGATCTTAGCTTTAATTTGAGTACTAGAAGTCCTCAAGAGGAGTTGTAGAACTCAAGTTATGGTCTTGGCAACTCAGGGGTATTTTGGGAAAGATGAATTATAAGTCATTTTTCAACATGGACCCAAATCTCCATCTTCCACTCTTCAAATGAAATTTTTCCCAACATGAGATGTGTTCCAAATGGCATTTTTAGGCTAGACAAGAGGTCATGGTGAGCTATAATGGCTTGTAGTCCAAAATGCCCAAAAATGGCTTGAATATGGAAGAATTTCAAATGGATTCATGGAGGGAAAATGCAATTTTCAAGTTATGAGTCCAAAATGCATCATCCAAATACTTAAATTGACTGGAAAACATCTTTTAGAGACAATGACATTAACACTTTTTTGATTAGAGGTCAGAATCATGGACTTGCTTTGTAACCCTCTTACTTGAAATCCAAGTTACACAACCAAAATCCAACACCAGCTGATTCAAGCCAAACTACCTATCAAAACATATCCACAATGATGCATATGGTTGATTAGCACCTTTGGAAGCTGACTGAAACAAGTGAAACGCGACTGTACCATTGGATTTTTCACTTTCATGACAGAAAAATGGATCTCCTGATTTGGGCCTTTAGAATGGATCAAAAGCCCATCAATGTGTTCTATAAGTGGTTTAGAATGAGTTCAGATGAAAGAGGTTGGAGATTGGAGGCTGAGTAACGCTTTTGCAACTGAATTTTGGAGGTGAAGAACTCAGAATCAGTTTCAAGGTTGCAAGGAGTTTCAAGCCCAATTGAAGTGTGGAATAGCTTCTCTTAGCTTCATTGAAGGTGTTTGGATCATTGTGGAGGTTGAATTGATCAAGAATAGCTCGTGGTGATCTTCTGAAACCAGGTTTGTAACTTCCTTCATTGTGCTCGATCCATGTAGTTCTAGATAGAAATTAACTTGTGGTTAGGATGCTTGCAACTGGTAGATGATTTCTAGGTCAAAAGATTAGAGAATTGAGTTGATTGATGATGATGGATACTTTCTGTTGAGCCTGTTTTCTCTTATTTCTTGAGGTGTTAATTGTGTTTGAACATTGGAGAATGATCCCTGATAGTTGAGGTTTAGTTTAGTGCATTCAATTTCAAGAATCATGAGGATCAAGATTGGTGCCTCTTTTGAGAATCTCTTCGTGTTTGGATTTTGAGTGAGAATTAGAGGATTCTAGTGGTAGATTCGGATTCAGGATGGAATTTGGAGTTGGAATAGGGTTTTATTGGCTATTGATGATGATCTGTGTGAGGTGTTCACCGGAGAAGACGGTGGTTTCCACCGTGAACCACCGTCTGGTAATATTTTATGTTCGCCTGAGCTGATGAAGAAGATAACTCATGGACCATTGGATTAGACTTGGACCATTGACTCAGATGATGAATGGAGGGCCACGATTGCACAAGAAAGTCTGAAGAGAGAATTCTGAGTAAAACGCAGCGTTTCATTAAACGCTTGGTTTTGGGCTTAAGCCTCAGTGTGCTATTCACACCCCCATCCTGACACAACTTTGAATTTGAACTGATTTGGGTTACTATTTGCCACACGTTTTTTTCTTTTTCTTCATACTTTCATTATTTTCATCATATTATTTTTGATTCTTTGGAAATTCATATAAAATAGAAAAATAATCATTTTAATGTGGGGATTTTTGCTACATTTCAATAACTGTGTGAAGAAAATTATAATAAAAATTAAAATATTATTTTAAGCATTTTTCTATTTTTGGTGATTTTTTGCATTTAATTGCATTTTATTTTCATTTTGTTTGTATATATCATTTTGTGAATTTTGTTTGGTCCTTTAAATTCATATTTTGATCCCATTCTTTTTGTGGTAGTTAGATTAGAACATTAAGTTCCCCTTGGATTTATTTCATATTTTTGTGGATTAATTTTGATTAGTTTTGAGTAGAGAACATTAGGTTAGTACAACTAGGTTTTAAATTAAACATAGGTGCCTTCTAGCATTTTATTTTGGGGTGTGGGTTTGGTTTGGGCTTGTGGAAGCATGAAGAAGCAATGGAGAAGATTGAATACAAAGATCAAGGGTGATGCATGAGGATTGCTTGGATTGAAGATGCTGATTGAAGACTTAGGAGAAATAGGATAAAATAAGAAGAGCTTAGAATAGACAAATTCTTCTGTCAAACATAGAGTGCATTGTTTGCCTCTATCCTATCAAATGACATAAAGTCCTCCTTGGGAAGCTCCATCTCTCCTTAGGAGGGATGAGTGGTATGCCCAAGTGAGTAGAACTTTGAGGATACCTTTCATTTGCAATGTTAAAATCTTAGTGATTTCCTTGGGTTGTCATTGAGTTTCTTAACATTATAACCTGATCTTGTTGAATGATTCTCCTTTGGAGGTGCTTGTAGAAGCTTGGTAAAGAGAAAGTTGAAGCTTATTGAGGTATAAGTTTGAGCTTGTTGAAGCTGGTCTCTTGTTGAAGCTAGGGTTTTGCTGCTTGTTGAAGTTGGAGTCAGGAGCTTGTTGAAGCTGGTTAATGGTTAGGGTTTGAGCTTGCTTAAGCTGAGAGCTTGTTGAAGTTGGTGTCTATTGAAGATTGAAAGTTTAATGAATCTTGAGGGGATAAGAGCATTCATGAAGAGGAAGCTGGTACCTGTCAAAGCTAGATATCTGTTGAAGGCTAAGGTTTTACTGGTTGGAACTCAGTGCTTGTTGAAGCTGGAGATCATTGGAAGAGAAGAGCTTAGCTGGGGCTTGGATATCATAGAATCTTGCCTCAAGTGGTAGTTGTTAACCTTTTGTTGTGTATCAACTGTAGCTTCCAGAGCTGGTGCTGTTAGGACTGCTGTTGTAGGAGTTGTTGAGCTGTCATAGCCGGTTTTGGAGTTTTTTTTATTTTCTTTGTTGTGTTGTTAATCTTCCCCTTAGGTTTGAAGTGAAGCTGTTTCACTTTGCCTATTGTTTCTTGCTGCATCTCATGCATTTTACTGCTTTACTGTATGTATCTGTTTCTTTTGTCGTTCATCCCCTAGGATCTCTGTTTCTCTCTGCGCAAGAGAGAAATATGATAGACATTAGGTTGTAATCCATACATGACAACATTAGGGTAGTTTTGATCCCCTTTTCAACCATAGGCTTTTTAGAGCTTCTTTCTCTTCTTATCTCAGAACCATTCAAAAACACAGTAATAAGGTTAATCGATGTCGTACGTTACGAGCCTTAAGCTATTTGAGAAAAGGTTGCTGGAGGGTCACTCTTCAGTAATCTGATTGCTTAGTGTGTTACCCTTAGGGTGACATACGACGTAGTCACTCTCAAATCATAGTCTCTAGTGCGTCAGAGATTGCAAACACACTAAAAAAAACACTTCTTGCGTAAAAGAATGTAAACCAATCAAAAGTGTCATTTTTGTCCGCTTGGACCCATAACCCGGAGAAAACCTTTTTCAGAAGGATAAAAGACAAACAGACAGGCTTGTGTCTTCTGTAGCCCGAACTACGTTTACTCTGATCTTTCATGCTGTATGAAAGTACGTAGGCATAGGATGCGATATCCTAGCGAGCAACCTTCCCCTCCTTTCCCATAGGTAGGCGAACTACGCTGACTCTGATTTCTCGTTCCAGACGGGAATACGTAGGCATAAAGTGTGATACTTTGCCGAGTCATTTTCTTTTCTTTTAACCCCAGACCTGTAGAATAGATAGAATAACAATATGTACCAGAAAACAAGCGTGGATCCCGTTGAGTACGACGGACGTGAGGGGTGCTACTACCTTCCCCTTGCGTAACCGACTCCCGAATCCAGAATTTGGTTGCGATGACCATTCCTTTCCCGTCTTTGCGATAGGTTTACTTCGAGCGTTTCCTTTCCCTCCTTTGGGATAAATAACGCACGGTGGCGACTCTTCTGTTCAGCCGGCGCCGATTTTCGCGGTAGCGACAGCGATGGCGGTGTCATTACCCGTAGCGATGACGGTGTTGTTTACCTGTAGTGATGACGTTGTTATCTTCCTGTAGTGGTGACAGAGTATTACCCGTAGCGATGGCGGTGTTATTTTCCTGTAGTGATGGCAGAGTATTACCCGTAGCGATGGAGGTGTTATTTTCCTGTAGCGATGGCAGAGTAATTACCCGTAGCGATGGCGGTGTTATTTTCCTGTAGTGGTGACAGAGAGTTATTACCCGTAGCGATGGCGGTGTTATGTTTCCCGTAGTGATGGCGGAGTTATTACCTGTAGCAATGGCGGTGTTATTGACCCGTAGTGGTGGCGGATTCATTTCCAGTAGTGGTGGCGGAGTTATTTCCCGTAGTGATGGTGGAGTTATTTTCCTGTATCGTTGGCAGAGCCATGTTTTGTTGACAGAAGTACTTCCCCAGTGAAGTCGTCCAGGTTATTCCTATATTGACAAGTTTGGTGCTGCACAGGCAGTTAGTGTTGAAATCGGATTTGTATCATGTGGTTAATCAGTTGTTACTGTAACAATCAAGGTCAATTGATGGATTTTGTTCCCCAAGCAGTGGTACAGTTTATCTCTACGGTTGGAAAATTTCCGAGTTCTTGGTATTCAACCTTCTCGTACCTCGAATGTTTGAAGGCCGTTCGCTTTTCATACAGTCGGGTCCAAGCCGTTTGAATAGGGGCAGCTGTTGCACCCTAAAATTTGCTCAACCTATTTCACCTGGTTTATGTTTCAATTGCATTGTCATTTGCATAATAAGTCATGTACATAGTCTAATCATTTGCATAACATAGCATAACAAGTCATCTAACAAGGGATCAAGTGTCATTCTTATCAGAAAGAGGCCCATCAAGGGGTTTTGTTCAAGTTCAAGATCATCAAAGTAATCAAGAAATGAGTTGAAGCTTTGAGAAGTTTGAAGGTCAACCAATGGATTTCTCTCCTATCTTGGGGGGTTGAAGATCATCAATGAGTGTGTGAGCCATGGCTGAGGTTATGGAATGTGTACAAAGATCATGGAGGACCTAGAGGGTCAATTTGAAGATGAGTCAAGTCATTGGTGTGATTACAAGAGCTACAGTTGAATGCAGTCAACTAGGGTTTCATCTAGGTCAACCCTAGGTCAACCCTAGGTCAAATGATTGATTGGAGGGAATCAAGGCCTACTTGGAGGATGTGGAATTCATGATTTGATATGTGGATATATGTGTGGTGTTGTGCCAAGGAGAAATCAAGAAGAAGAGGAGTTGCTAAATTAGGGTTTCAGTGTAAAATCCCCTGATTTAGGTCAAACTTCCAAGCAAGATAATTCAAAATATAAGTTTCAAATGAACCTTTGGCCAACATGAAACTTGTAGAGCATATCAAGACCTTTAATTTGAGTGGTGGAAGTCTTCAAGAAGATTTGTGGAACTCAAGTTATGGTCTTTGCAAGTTACAGGTCATCTGAGGACACTGAAATTTATCTGTGAAAGTCACTTGACTTCCAAGAAACTTTTTCCCATCAAGGAGTTTTCAAATGGAGTCTTGGCCAACATGAGAGTTTTAGATCTTGATCTTAGATTTAATTTGAGTACTATAAGTCCTCAAGAGGATTTGTAGAACTCAAGTTATGGTCTTGGCAATCCAGGGGTATTTTGGGAAAGTTGAATTACAGGTCATTTTTCAACATAGGTCCAAATCTCCATCTTCCACTCTTCAAATGGAAAAATGTTAAACATGAGATATGTTCAAAATTATGTTTTTAGGCTAGATAAGAGGTCATTAGAGTTTGGAATGGCTTGCTTCACAAAATCATAAAAATGGCCTAAAATGAAGGTATATTTTAAATGAACCAAAGTTGAAAATTAGGGTTTTTGATCTACAAATCCAAACCAAGCCATATGACATACCAATTTGATTGTAAAATGCATTTTGAGAACATTGACATTGCCACAATTTTGAATTGAGGATTATTTTTAGGACTTGCTTTGTAAATGGGTTACTTGAATCATAAGTAACAATTGCAAAACCACACTTCCAAGCAAATGCAAGGCTCCTTTCCATCCATACACCTCCAAAATCTCATTTGGAGAGAAGTTAAACTCAGAATAAAGTGAATTGCAAGCCAAATCATGAGATGGTAGGTGCATAGCATGAGATGAGATTTCCATGGCATGAGAAGTTGATTTTCTCATTGGATCAATCTAAAACTTTCTAGGGTCTTCAAATACATTCTATATAAGATTCAGAAGAGGTTCAGAGCAAGAGTTAGAGAGAATTGGGAGAGATTGGTGAGATTGCAATTTGAAACTTCCATGTGCAAAACAGAATTCAGTTACAAGTTTCAACCATATTCAAGCCATTCTTTTGATCTAAAAAGCTTGCTCTAGCATTGGTGAATGATTCCAGATGGAGAATTGAGCAAGATTGGTGAAGAATCGAGTGTTAGCATTTGAATTTCATCATCTGCAACTCACTATCGGGTTCCAAGATTCAAGAGGATTCAACCAATTATTTTGCATACAGAAGCAAGATTATGACTCATTGAAGGTGTCTGGAAATTCTCAAAGCTTGATTTGAAGATTTCATACCTCTGTGCATCAAGATTTCGCAGGTATGTACTTTTCAATCCATAGCTTAATTTAAGTAGTTTCCATAGATTTTGTTAGGTTAGAATGATTGTAGGTGATTAGTAGAAGCTTTTAGATAGCAATTGGTGAAGTTTAGAGACAATTAGTGTGATGACACAAAATCTGTTCATGTTGATAACTTGGTGAATCTTGTGGTAGAGCCTTAGTGTGATAATGGAAAATTGACCAGGGTGAAGTGGTGAAGAGATTGAGCTACTCAATTTCAAGTTTGGTGAGTTTTGGTGATTGACCAATTTCTGAGTTTCCCATCGTGTTTTGAGGAGGAGTAGGTTTCAATGATTGTGGATGCCATGGTTAGATTCCTTGTGGAAAATCGAGTGAGTTAGGGTTTTCATTTTTGAGTTTTGATGAAAATTTGAGGGAAAACGAATTGGGGAAGATGAAGTTGCAAGCTCTGTGCTTCCATGGTGTTTTCCCTCCAGGCATGTTCAAATGAAGAAGATGATCTGACCACCATTGGATGTGAGGAAGACTTTGACTCATATCACCATCCAATGGCTGCGAATTCATTTCAATTTGTGAAGAGACTCAGATTACTCAAGCGCACCGTTTCATTGAAGTGCCAGCTTGGGCTTAAGTGAACTAATTGATAACCACACCCCACTTGGGAGGCCCACTAGGAAATATACTGATCTCAGTTGCTATTCATACCGTGGATTTCTCTTTTTTCTAGTTATTTTCATTTTATTTTCTGATGGATAACTGGGCCTAGCGCGCTTTCCTATTACCACCCTCTTTTGGGCCCGGTTGGCTGATTGCTTTGTTTTTCATTGCTATTTGACACGCAGCTTTTCTATTTTTCCATATTTTCTTTTATTTTCACATTTATTTTAAGTTCTTTGAAAATTCATAATAAATTGAAAACATAACATTTTTGTATGGGATTTTTCCCCCCATTTTCATCAAGACATCAAGAAAATTATAAAAGAATAAAAATGTCATTTCATGCATTTTTCTATTTTTTGGTTTATTTTTACTTTTAATAGTTTTTATTTCATTTTCATTTGATACATGTTACTTGCTGAATTTAGTATGATCATTTCACTTTGAGTTTTGATGCCATTCTTTTTTCTATAGTTAGATTATAGTATTAGGTTCCCCCTGGATTTTTGTTACATGTTTGTGAGTTAAACTTAATTGTTTTTGAGAGGTGTGAAGCAAGTGTGCTAGAATTAGGGTTTCAACTTGACATAGGTGCATTGCAACACATAGTTTTTGGGTTTTTAGATTGATTTAGGCCTTGGGGTTTATGTGGGGTATAGGGTGCATAGCTAGGGTCCCTTAGAAATTAATCTAGGATTTTATGATGAGTATTGCCATTTTATCTGATTTTTGCAAGTTGGTTGATATTGGTGTGTTTCCCTCTGGGGATGTTGTTTTGTTTGTTGAGTTTTGGGCTTTTCTTTGGGTTTTGGGGCTTGTGCTGGGCTTGTGGAGCTAGTGAAGACTTTGAGGAAGATTGAAAACAAATGATGATGCTTGGAGCTTGGAGATCTTCTTACTTGAAGGTTGCTTTTGAAGACCTAGGAGATAGGAGATATAGGAAGAGCTCTATAGTAGACTGGTTTCTTCTGTCAAACATAGAGAGCTTCTTGTGCCTCTATTCCATCCTATGACATAAGGTCCCCTAAAAGAGTTCCATCTCTCCTTAGGAGGGATGTAGAGCATGCTTTGATTGGGTAGAATCTTGAGGATACCTTTCACTATCTGTGTTAAGATCTTAGTGATTTCCCTGGGTTGTCATTAAGCCTCTTAACATTTCAACTTCAACTATCACTTGATTCTCTCCTGTGAGTGTATACATTAAAAATGGAAGCCCCTTAAATATAAGAAGTTCATTGAGGACTGGATAAGAGGAAGCTTGTACTTGTCAAAGCTGCTCAATTGTTGAACTAGGGTTTTACTGTTATTTGAAGCTGTCTGCTGACTGAAGCTGTCTGCTTACTGGAATTCAGTTCTTGCTAAAACTGAAGATTATGGAAGATAAGAGCTTATCTGAAGTTTGAATATCATTGGAAAGTGAAGATAGGACCTTGCTTGAAGTTGTTACTGTCAACCTTTTTCTGTTAATCAACTGTAGCTGCCAGAGCTGGTACTGTTTGGACTGCTTGCTGTAAGAGCTGGTGTAGCTGTCTGAGCTGGTGTTGGGTGTGGTTTTTCTTTGCTGTATTGTTTGTTGACTTTCCCTTAGGTTTAAAGTGAAGCTGTTTCACTTTGCCTATTGTTTTCTCAGGTTCGAGGTTGAGTGGGACTCCCTTGCCTCGCTTGTTTTGTTGCATCTCATGCATTTTACCGTTTACTGTATATCCGCTGTTTCTTTTCCGTTTATCCCCTAGGATCTCTGATTTCCTCTGCGCAGGAGGGAATTATGACAGACAGTAGGTTGTAATCCATGCATGATAATAGTAGGGTAGTTTTGATTCCCATTTTCAAACCCTAGGTTTTTTAGACTTCTTTCTCTTCCATCTCAGAACAATTCAAAACACAGTAATAAGGATAGTCGATGTCGTACGCTACGAGCCTTAAGCTATTTGAGAAAGGCTGCTGGAGGGTCACTCTTCAGTAACCTGATTGCTTAGTATGTTACCCTTAGGGTGACATACGACGTAGTCACCCTCAAATCATAGTCTCTAGTGCGTCAGAGATTGCAAACATCATAAAAGACAGTTCTTGCGTAAAAGACTGAAAACAAACATCAAAACGTCATTTTTGTCCGCTTGGACTCTTAATCAGGAAAAACCCTTTCATAAGGAGATAAAAAACATTCAGACAAGCTTGTGTCTTCCGTGGCCCGAACTACGTTTGCTCTGATCTTTCATGCTGTATGAAAGTACGTAGGCATAGGATGTGATATCCTAGCGAGCAACCTTCCCATCCTTTCCCGTAGGTAGGCAAACTACGTTGACTCTGATTTCTCGTCCCAGACAGGAATACGTAGGCATAAAGTGCGATACTTTGCCGAGTCATTTTCTTTCTTTTTAACCTTAGACCTGTAGAATAGATAGAATAAAAATTCGTACCAGAAAACAAGCGTGGATCCCGTCGAGTACGACGGACGTGAGGGGTGCTAATACCTTCCCCTTGCGTAACCGACTCCCGAATCCAGGATTTGGTTGCGATGACCATTCCTTTCCCGTCTTCGCGGTAGGTTTACTCTGAGCGTTCCCTTTCCCTCCTTTGGGATAAATAACGCACGGTGGCGACTCTTCTGTTCAGCCGGCGCCGATTTTCGCAGTAGCGACACCTCAAAAACTCTTAGTAGCTCAAGAGAGCGCACAACATGTTTTCTCTAGCATTGAGTATCTCGACTCATAATCGGTGAATTTTTTACTCAGGTAATAGATGGTGTGCTCTTTTCTACCTGACTCGTCTTGTTGACCGCGCACACATCCCATTGAATTCTCAAGAACCATAAGATACATTATCAAAGGTCTCCCTGCAACTGGAGGCATGGGTATTGGAGGTTCCTGCAGATACGTTTTTATTCTTTCAAACTCCTTCTGGAAATTTTCATTCCACCTGACCGTTTGACCTTTTCTTAACAATTTAAATATTGGTTGACAAGTGGCTATAAGATGAGATATGAACTTTGCAATATAGTTCAATCTCCCCAAAAAACCACGAACCTCTTTTTCCGTTCTCGGCTAAGGAATTTCTTGTATAGCTTTTATTTTGGCAGGATCTACCTCAATACCCCTTTCACTGACAATGAATCCCAATAGCTTTCCAGATCTCACCCCCGAAGGTGCACTTGTTAGGATTCAACCTCATCTTGAACTTCCTTAACCTTTCAAATAATTTCAGAAGATTGACCAGACGTCCTTCCCTTGTTTGTGACATCGCAATCATGTCATCAACATATACCTCAATCTCATGATGAATCCTATCATGAAAGAGAGTCACCATCACCCGCTGATAAGTTTTCTTGGCATTCTTCAATCCAAAGGGCATCACCTTACATGAAGGTAGTTTTCTCCATGTCCTATGTAGCCATCTTGATTTGGTTATACCCAAAGACGCCATACATGAAGGAAAACACAGAATATTGAGTAGAGTTATCGACCAACATATCAATATGGGGGAGTAGGAAATCATCTTTCGGACTTTCTCTATTCAGATCTCTATAGTCTACACACATCTTGACCTTTCCATCTTTCTTAGGCATGGGAACAATGTTAGTGACCCACTGAGGGTAATCTGTGACAGCAAGAAAACCAGCATTCAACTGCTTCTGAACTTTTTCTTTGATCTTGACTGCCATATCAGGTCTCGTCCTTCTCAACTTCTGCTTGACTGGAGGACATTCTTCTCAGAGAGGCAACCGGTGTACAACAATATCTATATCCATCCCAGGCATGTCTTGGTAAGACCAAGCGAAGATATCTTTATACTCACAGAGCATTTCAACCAATCTTCTCTTGATATTGTCTTCCAATGCATCCCCAATTCTAACCTCTTTCTTGTCGTCATCAGTACCCATATTGATGACTTCAATATCCTCCTGATGAGGCACAATGATCATTTCCTCTTGCTTCAGAAGTCTGTCTAACTCTTCGAATATTTCACAGTCTTCATCAGTCTCTTCTTCGACTTGATAAATGGGATTATCAAAGTCATACGAAGCAATAGATGAATTTGAATCAATGGTATCTGATAGAAAAGACCTGCATGATGTTGTTTATCTTTATTATGCGATGCAACAAACAAACACATTACCATTTTTCTATTTAATATAATGCAAAAAAAATAAGAAAAAGGAAAAACAGGGATCACAATATTTGAATGCGAAAAACAACCTTTATTTATGATAAAGTGAAAATAACAAGAGGGCCCCACAGATTGGGTCACTATGCCTTGGGCAGAACGTAGGACTGAACATAATCAAAACAATGAACATTACTCTGCAGTAGTAACATGAATGATTTCTTCAGTAGTCCAAGTGCACAACTTACAGCCAAGAATACATGGACGAATCCAGGCATCCATATCGCAATCACTATCACCTTCATCATCTTCAATGGCATTAATCCCGTCAAATATCACACCACCGCTGGTGAATTGAGAAGAACTGGAGGGTTTGTACCCCAGGCCGAACTTGTCCTGCTCGACGGGAACATTGAGAACTTGGCCCCACTTCTAAGATGAACCGGATTCTACGATAAGACGGGCTTCGTTGAATGATGACATGGAAACCTATGGGTCGTTGACTTCTATGGGAGACTTCTCCTGAATCTGAACTGTTTTAAATGCCTGGTAGAGTGTTTCGTGGATCTCCCCCTCCACTTCCACATACTTGAAGGATGACAAATTGCTAACCATGATATCCTCTTCACCGCACATTGTAACAACTTCCCCTTCCATCATATACTTTACCTTCTGATGCAACTTTGAAGTAACTGCTCTCACAACGTGTATCTAAGGTCGGCCAAGAAAACAGTTGTATGCTGGCTAGAAATCCATAATGTAAAAAGGTGTATCGAAAATCTTCGTCCCAGTCTGAATAGGCATGGTGATCTCCCCAAACACCGATCTCTTAGATCCATCAAAAGCCCTCACAACCAAATCACTTGGTGTGCATATCAAACCTCGAGTATCTAATTTCATCAATGCCTTCTTCGGTAGCACATTGAGGGATGATCCTGTGTCAACCAGGACATGCGTGTTGTACCCCAAAATTTGCCCAACCTTTTTCTTTACTTGGCGTGTGTTTCATTTCTTTTCTTTAGCATTTGCATATGCATAGCATTGTGCTTAACAAGGGATCAAGGGAGGTGTGCCATCCCAAGGAAGAGTATCAAGGGTTCCAAGCTCAAGTAAGAGTGTTTACTCAAGTCATCAAAGGCTTATAGTCACCAAGAAGTGGTCATAGATCATTGAGAGAATGGATTGGTATGTATTACTTACCTCCTATCTTGGAGGCCAATTGAGGTTCATCAGAGGTTCATAAGCTCGTGTAGGGATAAGAGATGTTTGAAGAGCTCATGGAGTGCTTTTTAAGCCATTGTGGAGCTCATCTAAGTGGTTATATCATGTGCAAGAGGTTGCAGTCAAGGATTATACACCTAGGGTTTCATCTGTTTAGTGCAAAGTCAACTGTGGATTTGAAGGAGATTGAGACTTGGTTTTAAGTCATTAGAGTCATGGATAGTTGTGTAGAGGCATCTAGTATGTTATTTCAAGATCTAATCAAGGAGAATCAAGAGTGTGAGAAGTTACTAAATTAGGGTTTCAGAGGTTTGTCAGTGTAAAATCCCCTATTTGGTGCCTAACTTCAAGACCACATATCTCAAGATGCAAGTTTAATCTCATTTTAATACAGATATGAGACTTGTAGGGCGTGTTCTTATCTTTTTTTTAGTACTAGAACTCATCCACTGGGTTTGTAGAACTCAAGTTATGATGCCATCAAGTTATGGGTCTCATATGAACATATTTTTCAGTCAACAAAAGTCAACCAACTTCCAAGGCACTTTTGAGCTAGAATCATAATTCTCCTCAACTTTTTATGAACATGAAAGTTGTTCCTTATGATCTTATGTTTCCAAAAAGTCTTGGAAGTCCTTCATATCATTTATAGAACTCAAGTTATGAAGCTTGCAAGGCAGGGGTATTTTGGGAAACTTTGATTATAGGTCATTTTCATTATGTGCCATTTTCATGCCTTTATGCACTTCAAATGGAACTTTCTCCAACATGAAAGTTGTCCCAAATGACTTCAATTTCACCCTAGAACTCAAGGATGGTAGGGATTATGCATGGTTAGAGGCATTGGTGAAGAAATTCCAAGTGAATTTTAACTTAAAATCATGAAGTCAATTGATCAAGCTTTAAGACTTTTTCATCCCATTTTTCAACCCATTTATGTTCACAATGTTCAAATAGGTGAAATACATAAAATAATTTTGGTGTATGGTAGCAAATTCACGTGTAATTTGAAGTTACTTCATGAGAAAGATTCACATCAAAACTTAATAATTAGATCAAATTAAAGCCCAATTCCAATTCACATGCCAGCTGATAATTCAAATCATTTTCATGTGTGTACAAGATGGTTTTCACGTGTGCATGAAGCTACTTGCCAAATTGGGCATTTTAAAAATTCAAGTGAACCAAGCCATATTGGGCCTCCATTTCATCAGAGATCCATAGTATTTAAGTTCAGAATGAAATTTGAACCCTCAGAATGTGAAATTCATGGAAGGAGAGCATAATTGAAGTTTGAAAATTGGAGAGCAATTTGAAAATCGTGAACTGAGATTCAAGCCATTTCAACTCAAATCAAAGCAAGAATCAGCTTCCTCAACTTCAGTGGAGTTGATCTGCATAGTTTGAAGCTAGCTCAAGCACATTTGAAGCTCCAACGGAGAGACTCCGTTAGGTAACTTTCAGATCTAAGTTTCTAACATAATAGGCATTGATTTAGGATCATCCTTGCTGCATCTGAAGTCCTACAATTGGTAGGAAAATTCTGGATGGTTAATTGTTGTGTTTGAGGTGTTTTACAGTTGTGTACATGAAATTTATTTCGTTCGAATCTCATGATTTATGCATGATAAATGAATTTAGAGACCGGATTTGGATTCTACGCAGCTTGGCATTCCATTTGATGTTAAATTTCATGTGATTTGGTGAAGTTTCAGACCTGCAACTCCGACCACTTCGTCGGAGAAGACGACCGGAGCTAGGGCTCCGGCGTCTGGTCTTTGCTCAGGTCAAGATGACTTGGCATGTTGGACGTTTTGACTTGATGGGATCTACGGATCAGATATGCTTGACTTGCTTGCATGGCACAATTGACTTCCACGTCAATTATTTAAACGACGCGTTTTGGTATGCTTCTAAATTCCTTTGGTTTTGGGCCAGATATGTTATGCGCACCCCTTTCCACTCTGAGCCCAATGTTTTTAACTGGATATCTTGCTATTTGCACTGTGCTTGCTTTTATTGTTTTTTTTTATTTGTTTTCTATTTTCATTTTAAATCATTAAAAATACCTCCAAGCTTGATAAATTCCACCAAAAAATATTTTCTGATACTTTAATGTGTCATTTAAGTTTTGACATTTTTTATTTTCATTTTCCATTTATTTTTCAATTAAAGATTGGAGGTGTTTTTAAATTGATTTTTCCTTGTTCCTTTTGGTTTCATATTTGTTTCTTGACCAATTTTAATCTCCTACGAAGGAGACCTCTTCCTCATGTTGTTAACGAGTCGAAGTGTCTCTGAGCATGATTTTGGTCAAGGTTTGACCATTTTTGGTTTGACTTTTAAGTCATTTCTTTTGACCCTCGACAACCCTCCTTCAAAGTGGATCACCCAAGTGAATCAATTTCTATGGTGATGATTTTAATGGACATTGGTTGTGTGCTCTTGGAATCTAGTTGAAAACATCTTGATGTGCTTTTGATATTTTATTTGAATTTATTTGAGCCATTTTCCGATTTTTGGAGTAGCTTGCAAGTCAAGTTATCCCTAAGGATGGTTCACACACACACTTGACCTAGTTTTGATGGGAAATGACCCTTGTGGATCCCAAATGTTCCCAAATCTTTTTTATTCTCATTTCTAACATGATGAAGTGGTCGGTGCTTAATTTTTAGGTCATACACTTGCTTGGTTTTTTTTGTGAGTTGCATTCTTTTTAGGCTTTCCATTTGAGGTTCAATGTTGAAAGTGTTTAGGACTTAGGTCCTTTACCATGCCTATTCTTGCAACTTGCTTTGGTGTGTGTTCTTCTTTGCTTTGTGCACTCTCTTACCTTGTTCTTACCTCTGTCCAAGGACCATTGAACCCCATTTGAGATGGTTTGGTCCCTCCTTTGGAGGTACTTTGAACATATCATGAATGGTGGTTCATTTTGAGGACGTTTATGCTTTCTTTTGCATAATCCTTGTGGTGCTTATGGTTGAGTGGCTTCTATGAGTTCCTTGTTGTCCTCATCTTATCTCCCATTCCCATTATGATTATTCCTTCTTCTCTTTTATTCTTGGTTTGCCTTTGGGCTTGTGGTTGATGACAAGTGGTTGTAGGAATTCGTTTTTTCCCACTTCATCCCACTTTTGTGTGTGCTTGTTTAAGTTCTTTCCTTGCATTCTTATTTTGTTTTGCATTCTCATTTTCATGCTTGAGGTTGATATGTGCTTGTGGTGGCTACTGCCCCACACTTTGTTCCTCCCTCTTTTCTTCATCTTTGTTGTGCATTACATGTTTGCATTCTTTCTTCTTTCACTTATGCTTTCTTCTTCTTCTTCTTCTTTTGTCTTCCTTTGCCATGTTCCCTTAGGACCTCTAATCCTTCTTGTTAAAGATGGATTATGATAGAAATTAGGATTGAAACCATGCATGATAACAATAGGTAGCATTCCCTTTTCATCCCAATCATAGGTGGACTTTGTATGAGAACATTAGGTTGAGTCATAGTCTCCCTTTAGAGTTGTGCCTCTCTTCTCATATTCAAACTTCTTCAAGACACTTAATAATGGATAATGAATGTTGTACGCTACGAGCCTTAAGCATTTAGGAAATGATAATTGGGGGGCCTCCTCTCAATTGGACGATATGCGATGCATTCGCTCCTAAGTCATAGTCTTTAGTGCAACATGAATTACAAATCAAATTCAATTCACTTCTTGTCTAAAAAACACAAAAACAAACATCAAATCTTTTTTATCCTTCGAGATTTAATTTGGAAAACCTTTTCATAAGGAGAGTTTTTGTTAACTCTTGGTTCTATCGCAAACAGTTAACACCTAAGTCTCCAATGGTCTTGCTGCATACATCTAACTGCTGGAACTAAGTTTTAACCCTACTCGGGTAAAACACTTGAACCAACCTGTGGTCTTGTTAGCCCGAACTATGTTTTCTCTGATTTATCGTACCAGACGAGGATACGTAGGCATAAGACGTCGATGTCTTGGCGAGCAACCTTCCTCACCTTCACCCGTAGTTTCTGAACTACATTGACTCTAACTTTCCCATTGCATGAGGGAGTACGTAGGCATAGAGCGGAGATGCTCTATCGAGTCTCTTTTCTTTTCTTTTGTCCCTGTGGCCTGTAGCTTAGATAGATAAACAAACACCCTTTATATAGATAACAAGCATGGATCCCGTCGAGTACGACGGACGTGAGGGGTGCTAATACCTTCCCCTTGCATAACCGACTCCTGAACCCAAGATTTGGTTGCGATGACCTGTCTTTTCCCTTTTTCGTAGGTTTTCTCTGATCGTTTCCTTTCTCTTTTTTTTGGGATAAATAAAAAACGGTGGCGACTCTTCTGTCCTTGCCGGCCCCTATTCGCAGCGATGCAACAGCTAGCGACCCTACTGGGGACACTTCCCAACCCCCATGCGAGTCAATCCTAGCGCTTGTGTGATTATCTCTGGGTGTGTATATATGTGTTTTACTTTCTTTGCATTCTCATTTTATTTTCCAGCATTGTATATTATCATTGTGCTGTGTTTTTGGGTGGGATTTCCACTGTGAGATAAGCCAGACCCAGGCTTGAGTACAACCATAGCATTAGAAGCGGAAAGTAGTGGTGAACCTGTATGTTTTGCATGCACTAGTTCCTACAAAATTTGCGCTCAGACGAGATTCTCTTTGATGACTACCTTTCTAGTCCGTCTCGGACAGTTGAGAGGTTGTTGGATCTAAGGATTGTCGACTCTGGGGACCGATCATTTGGGAGTCAGCTAAGTGAGGCCGCTTCGTTAGACTATGATGCCAAACCAGAAACGACGAACGTATCATCGTTTTTCGAAAGTCTGTGACGCTGACAACCGCATAGGATGTCGAACCTTTATCAGAGATAGGTCCATATCTGTGAGCGGGTGGGTTATGCAGGAAACTTTAACTTCTAACCTACCTGGTGTTTGTCAGTGTGAACCTGTGACTTTGATACAGAGGATCTTTATGATGGTGCTACGTTCTTGCAAAAGCGGAGCACTGTTTCTTCTCAATCAACAGCACAACAGCCTTGATCCCCTGTTGCATTTGCATTTGCATTTTTCATCTGCATATTAACATTCGCATGTATTTATTTTGCAGGTGCATATTTTCCCTTCGATTCTAGTGATCTTATTTCTCTATCGACATGGAGCCTAGCCTGAAGAAGACGGTGGTTTATAAGTTCCCTACTCCAGACATTGGATCTTTGCTGAGTTTGATCTCTGTGGATGACAGGAAGGTGATGGAAGATTTCAAGCAATCATATGGGAAGCTTTTGACTTGTGTCTGCAAGCCCTCAGTTTATGAGTTGGGTGGTCTTCATACTTTACTGCAGTTTTATGATTCCTCGCTCCGGTGTTTCACTTTTCCAGGATATGTCTTACTGCCTACTCTAGAGGAGTTCTCTGTGCTACTTGGAGTTCCTATCTTGGACTAGATGCCATTCTACCACACTGATGCTGAGCCTGATCTGGTTACGCTTGCTGGTTCCCTTCATTTGGATGCTTCTGAGCTATAGGGGAAGTTGGTCAAGAGAAATGGAATGTTTAGTTTTCCTCTGCCTTTTCTGATTGCTAGAGCTCGACACTTTGCGAAGGAGGGTTGTTGGGTTGTGTTTAATGCCATCCTGACACTGTGCATTTATGGTATCATGATGTTTCCTAATATTCCAGATTTTGTGGATCTGGATGCCTTTCACATTTTTGCTTCAGGGAATCTTGTACCTACGCTTCTGGGCGACGTCTATCATTTTGTACACTACAAGAATGAGAATCGGAGAGGGAAGAACGTATCTTATTGCATACATTTGTTGTACAGGTGGTTTGTGAGTCACCTTCCCAAGACCGGTCCTTTCATTGATACTGTAGGTACCCTAGAGTGGTCTGAGAGATTGATGGGATTGACGTCTGAGAACATCATCTGGTTTGATCGAGACCAGTTAGGTACAAAGATTATCTACAGTTGTGGTGGCTTTCCTAATGTCCCATTGGTCAGAAGGAAAGGGTGCATTAACTATAACTCATCCCTTGCAGTGAGGTAGTTTGGGTACGCTTTGAGAGAGCCTCCGAGAGAAGAGGAGATACAAGAATCTATGTATCTCACCGGCTTGTTGGAGAATGTTACCTTGGCTAGAGTTGAGAAGGCCTGGAACAAAATTCATCGCGGAGGGAAAGCTTCTTTGGGGAAGAGTAATAATCGAGCTTACGATCCTTATGTGACTTGGATTCAGGAAAGAGCTGAGAGAGTGTTAATGCCTTTTCCATCCTGTGCGTCTTTGTATCCTCTGATGATTGAAGAGCCTACTGCTGTTGATATTCAGAGGTGTAATCAGTTATGGTCCGAGAAATAGGAGTTGCGCAAGGCAAATGAAGAGTTGGAGAAAGAGATTATTTAGCTCCGAGGAGAAAAGATTGAAGCTACTCATTCTTGCAAGAGACAAACTGAGCTGGTCAACAAAATGGGTACAGATCTGACCAAAGAGATTCGCGCCTGTGAGCGTCTGGGTTTAGATTTAAAGGTTGTCAGTGATATCCTTACTTCTAAGAAGAATGAGTTGGATAAAGCTTATCTAGAGATTTCCAGGTTCAATGATTAGTGGAATTCCACCCTCACTAATAACAAGGAGCGGGAAGAGGTACTCAAACAACAGATTGTCAAGCTGAAAGCTCAACTCCAAGTGAAGGATGAGAAGATTGCAACTGAAGCCTCACTTTGACGTGACAGTGATTGTAGACTGAACGAAGTGCTTGCAACGTTAGATGATTACAAGTTTAGAGCTGATACGAAGAGGTGTAAACTTGAAGAGGTTTTTGGTGAGGGTGCCTGGGAGGATTATGCTCAGAATCTGCAGACCACTATTAGCCGGAGAGAGCTTCTTATGCGAGGGTTTCTTATCAGGCCAGACCATCCAGAGACGAAGGAACAGTTAGAGGATTTCCAGTCTTGGTGTCGTACTTGATTGTATATTCTTTTCAGTCTATTATTATGATGTATGTGTTGACCATCACCAGACATGTCGGCTGAGGTCATTCTGATTCTATTGTATTGTTGTAGTATTGTATTGCTCTGTATCTGACTCTTGGCTCTCATTTTATTTATGAGGAGTTTGCCTATTGCTTATCTGTTAGCTCTCCATTGTCGGGTTGTGCTCTTGGAACTAGAATCGAGGGGGAAATATCCCTAATGCATATATACATGTCTGCATACTGCATCATTCTGCATTTTTGCATCGCAGGTGCACCGGAACCGTTAACCTTATTTTTGTGGTCCATTAGTTTGTTTTAGGATTGTACATCAGACTACTCACTGGTACGCCACTAGAGGGAATCAACGCAAGGTCATGGAGCAGATGCCAGCTGAGATGCAGGAACTTCGGGACAGGATGGCTCAATTTATGGATTTGATGCAGGGTGTGGCAAATGGCCAAGAGCAACTGAGGACTCTGGTGCAGCCACTAATTGCAAGGGTCGATGGTATTGGTGTACTTCACGGAGGAACTGCTAATATTCCTCCTCGTAATGATGGTGGCACGCCACATGCTAATGTTATTCCTCCAGTTGTGATCCCTCCGAGCGGAGGTAATGTAGGTGGGATCCATATGCCTGAAATGACATATGCTGCACATTGTAACAATATTCCTCAGTGGGATGAAGATCAGCAGGAAGATGATTTCTCTATGCGAGATATTGGTGCAGGGTTGCCATCTGAGGCTGATAAGAGGTTTAAGCTGATTGAAGAGAAGATGAAGTCTTTTAAAAATTAGAGCTCCATGGGTCTGGACATGGCTAATCTGGGGCTGATCCCAGACTTGAAAGTACCTTTGAAATTCAAAGTTCCGGATTTTGACAAATACAAAGGCACTACTTGTCCTCGGGTTCATCTGCGCTCGTACTATCGTAAGATGTCTGCCTACTCAGATGATGAAAAATTGCTGATGCATTTTTTCCAAGACAGCCTTTCTGGGCCTTCTCTTGAATGGTGCATGAGCTTGGAGCCAGTCAATATCCGATGCTGGAGGGATTTGGCTGAGGCCTTCGTTAAGCACTATCAGTATAATAGTGACCTTGCGCCTAACAGGGTCCAACTGCAGAATCAGTCTCAGAAGAATGCTGAATGCTTTAAGGAATACGCCCAAAGGTGGCTTGAGTTGGCAGCTAGGGTGTAGCCTCCCATGGTAGAAAGGGAGTTAATTGATATGTTTGTTGCCACGCTGCCAGGCGTATACTATGAGAAGATGATTGGTAATATGTCTGGAAGCTTTTCTGACCTGATCATTACTAGGGAGAGGGTCGAGAACAGAATTAAGCTAGGAAAGATTCAAGTTGGCGAAGGGTCCTCGGCAGGAGGAGGAAATAGAAAGGTTTTTGGTAATAAGAAGCGTGAAGGAGAAACTAACGCAGTGTCCAGTTCTAGGGGAAGGAGTAGAAATCAACGTCAGCAGCAGCAGGTTGCAAGTATCACAATACCCGCGGTGCCACAACAACAACAACCACAACAGAATCAACAGAATCAGCAGAATTGCGCTCTTTGTCATTTTCAGGATCAGGTCAGGGCAGTAAATAGACAATTTGACGCGCCTCCGATACCGTATTCTCAATTACTCTAGAACTTGCTACAGTTGCAATTAATACAAAAGAAGACTTTGGCTCCATTAACAGGTGCACCACCACCTGGTTACGACGCCAATGCTCGATGTGAGTTTCATTCTGGTGCTCCGGGGGACAATATTGACAACTACAAGGCGTTTAAGCACAAAGTTCAGGATCTCATAGACACTAAGGCTATAAACTTCTCTCACGATGCACCCAATGTCGTGAAGAACCCCATGCCTAACCATGGGGCGGCTGGGGTCAGTGTTATCCTTGAAGATGAGAGCTTGAATTTGGTGTCGGATGTTGATGAGTTGAAGATGCCGCTGAGCTTTGTAAAGGACAATTTATTGAGGGGGGAGTATTCCCAGGTTGTGTTGAAGCTTGTGCTGAATGTTTGAGCCATCCCGAGGGATGTGAGAAGCTAAGAAATCATATTCAAAAGTTGATGAATGATGGTGTCTTGCAATTTGATAGAGTTGCTGAGAAGAAGACTGAGGAATTAATGGTTGAAGAGAGGAATGAGATTGCTACATGTCGATTTCGTACAAGACTATTACTATTTCTGTGCCGCCTAGGCCGCCATCCATCATCATTACCAAAGTTGGTCCTGTGCCATATGAAAGTACCAGGGCGATTCCATGGAACTACGGAGCTGAGGTATATTGTAACGGACAGAAACAAGAGTTGAAGAATTTACCAGTGGATTCTGTGGATAATCTAGTTGGAGCTGGTGGAATTACTCGGAGCGGAAGAGTGTTTTCGTCACCTGAAGTGGCTGTTGAAAGAGCTGATAAGGGGAAGAAGGTAGCGGTGGAAGAAGCTTCTCAAGCTGGTGAGAATGATGCTTTGGAGAAGGAAGCGAAGTAATTCATGCGCCTGATAAGAAAGAGTTATTATAAGATTGTCGATCACTTGCAACAGACTCCCTCCAAGATATCTATTTTGTCTCTGTTATTATGCTCAGAAGCACACCAGAACGCTTTGTTGAGGATCCTGAATACAGCTTATGTACCCCAGGAGATTTCTGTAAACCAACTCGAGGGGGTTGTAGCACATGTAAATGCAGGTAATATGCTGGGATTCACGGATTTGGACTTGACGCCCAAGGGGAGGAACCATAACTGTGCACTGCACATATCTATCGAATGCCGAGGAGCCGTTTTGTCACACGTGCTCGTTGATATAAGGTCATCCTTGAATGTACTTTCGAAGAAGGCGCTGATGAAGTTAGGTACCCATGGTATATTATATACGCCAAGTGACTTGGTAGTACGAGCTTTTGATGGGACTCACAGGTCCGTATTTGGGGAGTTGACTTTACCTATCCAGGTTGGTCCTGAGGTGTTTGATGTAGTGTTATACATTATGGATATTCAGCCAGCTTACAGTTGTTTATTGGGACGTCCCTGGATACATTCGGCAGGTGCCGTAACGTCTATGCTGCACCAAACGTTTAAGTACATGGTGGGTGGCAGTGTCGTCACTGTTAGCAGAGAGGAAGATATAATGATTAGTCATTTATCTTCATTCAAGTATGTCGAGGTTAATGGCGAAATCCATGAGACTCTGTGCCAAGCCTTTGAAACTGTGCAAATCAAGGATAAAGCACCAGTCGTGAGCAAAGCGCCTGAAGTCGCCATATCATCCTTCAAGGAAGCGCAGGTACTGGTGAAGGCTAGGGCACCACAAGGTTGGGGCCAAGTGCTGAATATCCTCAATAAGCAAGACAAATTTGGTTTTGGATACAACCCATCTTCCTCCTCCCAGAGCGCGCCGCGCTATAAGGGGCCTGTCAAGTTTACCAGCGGGGGTGTAATCTTCGAGCAGATTAATTCCATATCTGATGAAGACGGTGACAGCGACAGCGACATGGACGCTTGGATTCGGCCATGCACTCCAGGACAAAGCCTAAACAACTGGTCTGTCGAAGAAATCATCCAAGTGATGACAGAAGAGTAATGATTTATTTTTCTTATTATTGTATAACCCTATGTTCTACCCGGAGCATGGCGGTATTTGTCTTCAAGGCCTAATTGTTTATGTTTTAACAATCTTTTTATCAATCAATCAAAGGGCGTTTTCTGCATTCAGATATTGTGATCTCTATCTTTCCTGTTTTTATTTTTAACAATAAAATGGCAATGTGGTTTGTGCTTGTTTGCATATCATTTTAAGCATTAAATCATCATCATTGCAGGTTTCACATTGCAGATGACACCGCTCCAGAGCCGCCTATGACTCGCTTTAACATTGATAATCCGATATTTCAAGCCGAAGAAGAGATTGATGAAGATGAAGACTTGCCAAAGGAGCTAGCTAGAATTTTGAAACAGGAAGAGAAAATCATTCTGCCTCATCATGAGGAAATCGAAGTCGTCAACTTGGGTACCGATGAAGTCAGAAGAGATGTCAGGATAGGGGCTGCGTTGCAGAGTGATATAAAGCAGAGATTGGTTGAAATGCTCTGTGAGTATAGTGATATCTTTTCTTGGTCATATGAAGACATGCCCGGTCTTGACACAGACATCGTGGTTCATCGCTTGCCGTTGCGTGAAGAGTGTCCGCCGGTCAAGCAGAAGCATAGAAGGACTAGACCAGATATGGTTGTGAAAATCAAAGAGGAAGTCCAGAAGCAGTTGGACGCAGGATTTCTCGCCGTGACAACCTACCTTCCATGGGTCGCTAACATCGTACAGGTACCAAAGAAGGACGGTAAGGTACGGATGTGCGTTGATTATAGGGATCTGAATAAAGCGAGCCCGAAAGACGATTTCCCGCTCCCCCACATTGACGTATTGGTGGATAATACTGCGCAATATTCCGTTTTTTCCTTCATGGACGATTTTTCTGGGTATAATCAGATTAAGATGGTGCCGAAGGATTTGGAGAAAACAATATTCATTACATCATGGGGGAGGTTCTGTTATAAGGTAATGCCTTTTCGGTTGAAAAACGCAGGGGCTACCTATCAGCGGGCTATGGTCACTTTGTTTCATGATATGATTCATCACGAGATTGAAGTGTATGTTGATGACATGATAGCAAAGTCGCAAACAGAGGAGGAACATCTAGCAAAACCTTCTGAAGTTGTTCGAAAGGCTAAGGAAATTCAGACTGAGGTTGAATCCGAATAAGTGCACTTTTGGTGTCAGGTCCGGAAAGCTGTTGGGGTTCATTGTTAGTGAAAAAGGAATCAAGGTCGATCCTCCAAAGAGAAAAGCTATTCAAGATATGCCAGCACCGAAAACTGAAAAAGAGGTTTGTGGGTTCTTGGGGAGATTGAACTACATTGCTAGGTTCATATCTCATCTCACAGCCACGTTTGAACTAATGTTCAAGTTGCTAAAGAAAGATCAGGCGGTCGTCTGGAATGAAAATTGCCAAAGGGAATTTGAGAAAATAAAAGAGTATTTGCAGGAACCTCCGATACTGATACCTCCAGTAGCTGGAAGACCATTGATAATGTACCTAAAGGTTCTTAAGAACAACATGGGTTGTGTTCTCGGTCAACACGACGAGACTGGAAGAAAAGAGCATGCGATATACTACTTGAGTAAGAAGTTCACAGACTGTGAGTCTAGATACTCAATGTTGGAGAAAACGTGTTGCACACTCGCTTGGGCTGCCAAACGCCTGAGACAGTATATGCTAAATCATACAACCATGTTGATTTCGAAGATGGATCTGATTAAGTACGTCTTTGAAAAACAAGCACTTTCAGGGAGAATTTCCAGATGGCAAATGGTTTTGACAGAGTATGATATTCAATATGTTTCCCAGAAAGCTATCAAGGGGAGTATTCTATCAGAGTATCTTGATGAACAGCCGATTGATGATTATCAACCTATGAAGTTTAAATTTCCCTATGAAGACATTATGTTCCTAAAGATGAAGGATTGCGATGAGTCATTGCCCGATGAAAAAGAAGCTAGCTTGCTTATGGAAGAGGTCCACGAAGGTGCCTTTGGTACACATGCCGGTGGGCATGCCATGTCTCGGAAGCTGTTACGAGCAGGGTATTATTGGTTGACTATGGAGTCAGATTGCTTCAAGTACGCAAAGAAGTGTCATAAATGCCAAATTTATGCCGACAAGATTCATGTGCCGCCAAGTCCGTTGAACGTCATGGCATCTCCTTGGACCTTTTCCATGTGGGGCATTGACATGATTGGCAAGATTGAACCCACCGCATCTAATGGACATCATTTCATCCTAGTAGCCATTGATTACTTCACTAAGTGGGTGGAAGCATCTTCCTATGATAATGTCACTAAGCAAGTGGTAGCCCAGTTTATCAAGAAGGACATCATCTGTCGCTACGGAGTGCCTGAGAGAATCATTACTGATAATGGTTCGAATCTAAATAATAAGATGATGAAGGAATTGTGCCAGAGTTTCAAAATTGAGCATCACAACTCATCTCCCTATCGTCCGAAGATGAATGGCGCTATTGAAGCGGCCAACAAGAATATCAAGAAGATGGTGTAGAAAATGGTTGTAACCTACAAGGATTGGCATAAGATGTTGCCCTTTACTTTACATGGATATCGTACTTCGGTATAAAACTCAACTGAGGCAACTCTTTTCTCATGGTGTATGGAATGGAAGTTGTCTTGCCATTAGAAGTCGAGATTCCTTCTCTGAGAGTCCTGGTCAACGTCAAGATTGATGAGGCAGAATGGATAAGAAACAGATTGAATTAGCTCACCCTGATGGATGAGAAAAGTTTGGCATCTATTGCATATGGTCGATTGTATTAGAGCCAGATGAAGAAAGCTTTCGACAAGAAGGTGCGCCCTCGAAGCTTTCAGACGGGAAAATTAGTGTTGAAAAGGATTCTCCCTCCACAAACAGATTACAGGGGCAAATGGACTCCCAACTATGAAGGTCCATATGTCGTGCGAAAGGTCTTCTCCGGAAGTACAGATAATCCAGGTGCATAGCTAGATTGGATAGTGGTGTGCGAGTCGAGTCCTAGGATGCTCTGATACATAACACGGGACTTGGGTGTTTATTTTTATTATGACTAGATTTGTTGTATTTCCGTGGCGTATCTTATTTTGATGTATTCTCTTAATGGATATTTTATGTAAATTGGCGGATGGCCTAGAATGATGTACAAATGTTTGTTTCCGCTGTACATTTCGAAAACCACCTAATGAAGTGTTTTGTTGAAATTTTGTGAATGTGATATCCCACTTTTGGAATGGAAACTCTGATATTTATTTGATTTAACCGTATTTTATTTTAACCTGGGAAGTGGGGTGTGTTGCACCCTAAAATTTGCCCAACCTTATTCACTTGGTTTATGTTTCAATGTCATTAGCATTTGCATATAGAGTCATGTACATAGACTAATCATCTGCATAGCATAGCATAACAAGTCATTCAGCAGGGGACCAATCATTATTCTCATCTCTAGAAGCCTATCAAGAGGTTATTATCCCAATTCAATCTCATTCAAGTCATCAGGAAAGAATTTGAAAGCAAAGAGTTCAGCAAATCAAGCCTTGAGTCCATCCCCTAGCTGAGGGTATCTGAGGGTCAACAAGAGGGTTGTGAGCTGTGAATGGAAGGCATGGAGAGTATCTAGACATTATGAGAGACTTAGAAAGTCATTTGAAGAAGGAGACAAGTCATTGATGAGAGCACAAGAGCTATAGCTGAAGGCAGTCAACTAGGGTTTCATCTGGGTCAACCCTAGGTCAACCCTAGGTCAATTGACTGATTTAAGGGGCATTCAAGTCTAGTGGAGAGATGTGGGGTTCATCATTGGACATATAAAGAAGGATATGGAGATATGCCAAGAAGAATTCAAGAGAAATCAAGGAGAAGAGGAGTTTCTAAATTAGGGTTTCTGTGTAAAATCCCCTAGTTTAGGTCAAACTTCCAAGCAAGATAAGTCAAAATTCAAGCTTCAAATGGCTTCTTGGCCAACATGAAACTTGTAGAGGATCTCAAGACCTTTAATTTGAGTGGTGGAAGACATCAAGGAGATTTATAGAACTCAAGTTATGGTCCTTGCAAGTTACAGGTCATCTGAGGTATCTGAAATTTTGTCTGTGAAAATGACTTGACTTCCAAGCAATTTTCACCCCTCAAGGAGATTTCAAATGAATTTCTGGTCAACATAATAATTGTTCCTCATTGTCTTAGCTTTCTAGAATGGTATAGCATGCCCTCATATGATGTGTGGAACTCAACTTATGGTCTTGGCAAGCAAAGGGTATTTTGGTCATTTGTGAATTACAGGTCATTTTAACCTATGCCCAAAACTCATACAAGGAGGCCTCAAATGGAAAAACTTACAACATCAAACTTGCTCCAAATGACATTTTGAGTCTAGAAAGAAGGTCACAAATTGTTGGAAAAGCTCATAACATGAAGTTGCATGATTGGTTAAATTTGAACTAAAATGGCTTATAACTTAAAGAAAGTCAAAGTGAAAAATGGTTTGGGAGATTTATAAGTCCAAATGGAGACTTCCAATATATGATTTTGGGTCCAAAAGACATTCTAGAGACAATGGTTCAAACACTTTTTTGAGCTTAGTGGAAAAAATCAAAGTTATTCATGGTTACTTGCATTTGAAGAAACATTTCAAAAATCAACCAATGTGGAATGCAAGGGAATGTGGCAAGATGGTTCTAGAAAGTTCATGTGAGCCCTATATATTCATGAAATCAGAATTGAGCAAGGGTTGGATTCATTTTTCACCAAAAATTTCCCAAAGTTTCTCATTCTTCCTCTTGCAAATTCTTTTCAAACTTCATCAATTCTCCATCAATTCTCATAATCCTTGATTCT